>CM071931.1:48994191-49630169 GCA_016081115.2 Rehmannia glutinosa | reverse complement strand
CCATTCCAAAGACATAAGAGCTATCATCAAGACACATATGCACCTAGGTACTACACTCAGAGATATCACAACTACCCAAAGAAGCAATTGCTAAAACACATGCACATGCATACAAAGACAAAAGACAACCAGTATGAACCTAGAACCCCAAGCAATTTGCCAAAATTAATTATGATTATGGCAATCGATAGATGGCAACCTCTTAGAGTCAAATCATGTGGCTATAGGTTGGTTGGATCATCTTACAATACTAACCCCTCAGGACCCAGGCAAGTATGGGTACCTAAAACCTAATTTCCTTGATTGCAGGTTTAAGGAGCAGCTGAGTGCCAAGGAACCTGGTACATGGATAGTGGCTGTTCCAGACACATGACAGGAAACAAGAAAAATCTATCAAAATTGAAGGAGGTTAGAGGTGCAAAAGTCATATTTGGAGAAAATGAAGCTCCAGGAGAAATAAGAGGCATTGGATCCATCAAGAAAAATGGATTAGAAATTACAGATGTTGCATATGTTGAAGGTCTCAATTTCAACTTGCTAAGCATAAGTCAACTCTATGACAAAGGCTACAATGTTGGATTCAATATGGGTGTATGCCAAATCAAGGACACTGAAACTAATGAAATAGTGTTGCAAGGATGCAGACAAAAGAACATGTATGTGATAGATTGGTCCGCAACACCAAGCACTTGTTCCGCTAGCAAAGAGCACAATCGAATCAAGTCAGTCGTGGCACAAGAAGCTAAATCACCCGAACTTCAAAACTATTAACAAACTTACAAGAAGTAATCTTGTGGAAGGACTTCCAGACTCAATATGCAAGAAGGCGAGTATATGTGATGCATGCCAGATGGGAAAACAGATCAAATCATCATTCAAAGAAAAGACATGTCCATCTTCAACAAGAATATTGCACCTGCTACATATGGATCTATTTGGTCCAATTGAACCAACCAAAGATAAGTGGGAAGAAATACACCTTGGTTGTAGTAGATGACTACTCAAGATATACATGGACAATATTCATGTGTAAGAAGAAAGAAACTCTGCAAAACTACCACAAATTGATGAAGAGAATCCAAAATGAGAAGAGTCGACCATTATCAAAATAAGATCTGGGAGGAACCGAAGTCTTGTCAATGGTATAATAACTCGATCGTATTGAAAATGGTATTGGTCATGAATTATCTCATAGCAAGGACTCCCACAAACAGAATGGAGAGTGCAGAAAGAAGGAATAAAACTCTCAAAGAAGCAAAGCAAGGACCATGTTATTCAAGAGTAGGGCCCTAAAAGATTTTGGGTGAAGCAATAAACACAAAGATGCTATACTCAAAATAGATGCATGATAAACAGACGGTGACAAAGACTCCTAAGAGATTTGGACAGGGAGAAAGCCAAATGTTACATATTTTAGAATATTTGGATGCAAATGCTTCATCCATAACAATGGCAAAGATAATTTAAAGTCTTTTGATGCTAACGCCGATGAAGGTATCTTCTTAGGATACTCGGTGAAAGCAAAGCCTACAGAGTGCTCAACAAGAGGACAATGGTTACAGAAGAATCCATCCATGTGGTGTTTGATGAACCCAATGTAAATGGAGAAGACATTGAAGAGTCACCGATATTTCGAATCAACCAACGATGCGTAAGAGTCCCTATGTTGAAGTCAAGCCGGAATTATAAGTCCGTATGAAGATGAGATAGCCGAGTCTCAAAGACAAACTGGAAAATCAGACTAAGTGATGATGATGAGAGAGCCGATCAAAATAACACAAACGCAAGATGATCGAATCCAGCCTAACTTACTCCAACCTCGATGTAAGATGGCCGAGAGACCATCCACTTAACTAATCATTGGAGATGTAAGACAAGGTGTAAAACCAGATCCTTAACCCAACAAGAAGCTATGTTCACTTGCTTCATCTCACAAATAGAGCCAAAAGATGTGTCACAAGCTTTGATGATGACACACATCGATTCAAGCCATGCAAGAAGAGTCAATCAGTTTGAAAGGAACAAAGTGTGGGAATTGGTTCAAAGACCTACCCATCAAAATGTTATTGGCACTAAATGGGTGTTCGTAAAAACAAGATGAATGAGGAAGGTTCTGCGGGTGAGAAACAAAGCAAGATTGGTAGCCAAAGGGTATTGCCAAGAAGAAGGAATAGATTTTGATGAAACTTTTGCTCATGTGGCAAGATTGGAAGCCATAAGGATGTTTCTTGCCTATGCAGCTCACAAGAACTTTATTGTATATCAAATGGATGTAAAGAGTGCATTCCTTAATGGATTATTGGAAGAAGAAGTATATGTTGAACAACCTCCGGATTTGAGCGAGAAGACTCTTGGAGATAAGGTATACAAACTCAAGAAAGCTTTATATGGATTCAAACAGCACCCAGAGCATGGTATGATACATTATCACAATTCCCGATCGAGAACGGATTCACAAAAGGCAAAGTGGATAGAACACTCTTTAATTCAAGATGGGAAGAGTATACTACTTGTTCAAATATATGTGGATGACATCATCTTTGGATCCACAAATAAAGAGCTATGTGATAAATTCTCAAATCTTATGCAAAGCAAATTTAAAATGAGCATGATGGGAGAGTCGACATTCTTCCTGGACTCCAAGTGAAACAACCAAGGATGGAACCTTCATAAGTAAGACAAAATACGCCGAGATTTAATGAAGAAATTTGGTATGGAAGAGAAGTCTTCTGTGAAAATACCAATGAATACATCACCAAAATGACATGGATGCAGATGGCAAGCCTCAGAGATCAAACCGGATCTGAGCACTTATTGGATCATCGCTTCTATCTCACAAAGAAGCGGGCCTTACATCTTATTTGTTGAGGTGTATGTGCAAGATTTCAATCTGCACCAAAAGAAAGCCACATGATCGCAGCCAAGAGAATCTTGAGATATTTGAAAGGAAGCCAAGAAGTTGGCTTATGGTATCCAAAGGAAGGTGGATTCAAGCTAATTGGTTATTCGACTGACTATGTTGGATGTAGAGTTGACAGGAAAAGTACCTCGTGCACATGTCAAATGCTTGGAAATAGGCTAATTTCCTGGTTTAGCAAGAAGCAAAATTCAATAGCTACCTCCCAAATTGGTGAAGCAAAATACATAGTTGGGCAAAAGTGTTGTCAGCCCAAGTCTTATGGATGAGACAACAACCGAGAGACTATGAGGTTGAAGAAAAGGAAATTCTAATTATGTGTGATAACACAAGTGCAATTGCAATCACTCAAAATCCGTGTTGCATTCAAGAACAAAGCACATTGATGTCGATATCACTTCATAAGAGATCATGTTGAAAAGAAGGACATCACCTTGAAATATATCTCAACCGATAAGCAATTAGCCGACATATTCACAAAACCATTATGTGAATCAAGATTTGAAGAACTCAAACATGAATTGGGGTTAATGGAGCCGAGTTGACATTCGTAAGACTAAAAGAAAAGAGATGAAACATGAAAAGATGAAAAAAGTTTGAACTCTTGAATCGCCTAAGTGAATCAGCCAGATCGAGAATTAGTCATGACCGAGTTAGCCGACCGAGTATCTATGTGCAAAGAGAGAAGAGTTAAATGCCTAAGGAATGTTTCGAGTCATTTATGAGCAAAGTGACAAAAACGCGTTGCTTTTACTAAGCGGGAATGTTTTTAAGAATGACGTCAAGATAATTATGACGTACAACCAAAAGTCGCACACAAAGCTTATGATTGGATATAAATGCTTTGCCGCATTAAATACGAGAGATTAAGTGTAAATTGGCATGCAAAATCAACCGTTGATCTTGATCAAATTTCAAAAATCACCCGCACGCCCTTTCATAACCCATACTTTACCAAAACTGTTCATCTCTCTCGAAGGCAAAGAAAGAAATTTTCTCTCAAAACCCTAAAAATCCTCAAGTTCATTTTCAAAGTTTCGTTCGGTAAAACATCAAGAAATGGCATCTACTCATGATTTCGTCAAGTTGGAAAGCAAATCCACACGGGTCTCTTTGTGGATTTCGACTAAGATGATCAACAGGTCCTGACGACACCCTTGTGAAGAAGATAGCACAGAAGTTGGAAAAGTCTGGGCTGAAACCATTTTTGACGATGGAGTTTCCGATGACCTACGTGGAAGAGGTTGCACAGTTCTACGTGAATGCTGAAGTTCACGATGAGGGCATCAAGTCCTCTATTCACGGAAAAGCTTTCACCATTACGCCAAGGATCCGCGTAACACTATTTGTTCCGGAAGGAGTGCCGAGATTTATGAAGTCGATGTTAACCTGGCCGCTTGGAAGGAAGTAAGCCAAGTCCGATCGGCCGCGAAGGTGGTCTACACAGCTAACAAGAAGTTGTTGAAAGAGGACTACCACAAATTGTTGGACATTGTTGCCAAATGCATAGACATCAAATTTGGAAGCTTTGACCATTGTCCAAAGCTAAGTCGATCGTGAATGGCCGCGATCATTGAAGAAAAGAAGGTAAAATTTTGAGTTTGTATACAATAGACTCGCCGAATATTGGGAATAAATCCTTCAAGGAGGATGGCACGTTTGGAGGTTCCTCGGGTACGGCCGGTGATTGGCCGGATGATGGAAGCAAAAGGAGTTCCTCTTCAACATGGAAAGGCGTTCCATGTAAACAAGAAGATGTTCCAGTCTAACCTTTCCGGAGCACAGAATAGAGCACATGCAAAGAGAGCTGATACGAGTGAGGGGGAATCAGCTGGTCCTGAAGAAACAGCTGTCTCCTCCTCTCCCCAAAAGAAGGCTGCCCCTGCGGTTTGCTAAGAAGAGCCGCCGCCCCGCGCCCAAGTCACCCGCCCCGCAGCCGTGTCTCCCGTTTTCCCGCAGCAATGAGAGAAGGAACCTCAAATACCTCCTCTGGTTGTCAATAAAAGGAGAACTGATAAGCCAAGACGGCCAGCTCCTCAGAAGAAGACGACAACACCGACCTCCGCCGCCCAGGACTCAGAAGAAACTTTATCCGAGCTAGAAATCCCTCCGGTAAGGACTAAAGAAGAAAACTCTTCAAGCGTTCGAGCTTGAGAAACGGTGAGTCCGCCACTCATTAAAACAAATACGGAGACTGCCAAGACGTAGAGTCTCTAGAAATCATTGATGAAACAACCAAGTCTTGGCCGATCACAGAGGCACATTGAAGACACGATTGTCCGAGAACAACCGGGAGTAAAAACAAAGTGAGAAAGCAAACTCTCTGTTGTGAGGTTGTATCCCCTCCCGCAATGCGACGCCATCGAGGGTGTGGAGCACCAAAGTTTGCTACCCTCAATCCCCGAGCACGAGGGACAACAGGGAGAAGATGACAAGGATGACGATGTGATGATCCTATCCCCACCATATCCGGACATCCAAAATCATCTCGAGAATGGAGGAAATGGAAGTCGAGTTGATCCAGTGAACATTCCAAAGACCGAATTCATTGAAGAAGAAGACGAATCGTTGAACTTTTTGGATTGACCAATGTGGTCCAAGCACTAGATGAAGAAAATCGCATAGATATCTTGCAGTAACTTCAAGGACAAGGAGAAGGAAAAGATCGGAAGAAGGCCGAGGCTCGTGAAAAGGCCAAAGATTTGTCCCTTTATGGAACCACCGATCATACACATCCTCATCTCGACGTTTCTCCGGGAGTGATGAGAATCCGGACTCGCTGGCCGCTACTGAGAAGAATTGGAGATGCAAAGAAGCCACGCGGGAATCCAGGCCCCTACATGAGAAACGATTGTTGGAAGGACAGGAGAGTCCTCCACATCACACCGGAGATTGATCCGATGGGAGTGGCGCAAGATATTGCCATCGTTGTCGCGCCACCACTTCCCCAGACTCACTCGAAGAAGGCGATAAGGGAAATGGCGATGAAACCGGGATTGTAGGGACCCCACGAGCCAACCCCTAATAAAGGTGTCTTACCACCGCCCCAACGATCGAATACTCAAAGGAACAGTAAGTCCGGAGACGAGTGACCCCATTCCAAATCACTCAGGTGGTGTGCCAACTAAGGGGAAACTCCTCCACTGCAAAGCAAGGTCGGAGGATCTTTGCAGCCCGACTCCACAACGAATCTCGGAGGCGAAGTGGAGAAGGAACAACAATCGAATATACACAGCAAGTTGTCATCGACGAGGCTCGCATACGCTTAAAACTGTCTCACTGAAGTGCCAACCGCTTCTCGCAGGCCAATGACGCCGCTGATGCGGTCGAGGCACGGACGGAACGCCCGGGAGTTAACACTGGCATCGAAAGTGAAATCCATGGAGTTGATACTCCAGTGGATGCCACCTCGAAGACCCCAAGACAGCTAAACACGTCGAAGGGATCGTCCATGCCTCGCAGCTTGAGATCGCATGAGGTAATGAAGGCCAACGGGAGGTTGAGACTTCCCGGGGTAAAGAGACGGACGCACAAAACATCCCTCCTACCATCATTGATCCATCTGAAAAGGAGATAAGCGCTCTTCACGATTCCCAAGATAACCCCGATGTAACCTTTCTGGGATCTGAAGGTGAAGACGAAGTTGAGTCATCCCCTATTGCCGATCCAAAAGACTCAGCTGAGGATGTTCTTCCAAGCACGAGTAAGTCTAACCTTAAGGCTACTCGCCAAACATTTAATTTTGATGATGAGCCAACCATGGAAATCTCATCATCGTCTAATGACGCTTCTGATATGGCCGAGGACCAGTCAACTCATGTGGAAAAACCAGCTGAGACCGACGACGCTGTTAAGACAGCTGAGGCTCAGCAAGCTGGGTCAACTTCACAGCAGACCATAGCTGAAACGGAGTCAACTGCGCAGGCTCCTCAAGATGCAGCAGGATCGACTCCACCGGGAACTTCACGAGCACAAGTTGTCATTGAGCAGATTCCCGTTGCCCGTGATGATCCTTTTGTAGAATCATTTCCCTTCTTTTCGGGAAGACCGACCTTCCCGAAGAATCGCCTAGAGATCAAGAACGCTTCCATAAACCGATCCTGTTATTCCAACAGACACCATCATCCCAGAGACTTTGACTTTGATTAAGCTTGGCCCCGAGTGAGGCAATGACGGTGAGGTTCGGGAAGTTTTCAAGGCCATATTTGCAGAGATAGAAAAGATGGAGAGGCACCAGGCCTCACTGGACATGAGGTTGGATAACAGAGACGCAAACCTTACTGCCGATCTGCGAGGCATAATTGTCAGGATCCGGGAATGGTGGCAACAACAACAGACAATGCGCGTAGAACAAGCTCGATATTTTAGGACATTGTTCAATAAATTGCTAGTGTGGCGGGCTGAGAATGCTGATGCAAAGACAAGAATGCAAGAGCACATCGAACAAATGCATGAATCTCACACCACAGAGATGCAGCTGCTGCGTGAATATAATAAGAAAGAGCTCCTGCGCGTAGAGGAGAACATGGATAAGAAGTTTAGCCTCCTCATGGCCGAGATGAAGTCAATGCCTGAATCCAACGCCACCCGCTCCGAATTCCGTGCGGCAAGATACTCCGCAGCAGATTCGAGCATAACTAACTCGCCTATCACCACTTAGACTTCATGATTACTAGCTTGTTTCAGGGTTCCTCTCTCCTTTGATGATGCCAAAAAGGGGAAGAGGAATACCTAAAGGCATTGAAAGGATCCAAGTCGGGGAAAAGGAGGACGAATCGTGAAGGGAAAAACAATCAAGAAGAGAGAAGAGAGAAGAAAGGAAAATCATTGAGGGGGAAGGTTCGAAAGATATGACTTTGATGATTGCTAGAACCCCCAACAAGGTCTTGTCGGTGATATCATCAAGCAAACTCCCAATGACTCGCCACTCCAACACTGCAGCACCCATGGCCGAAAAGAGAAAGATAGTTGAAGCGAGGGATGAAGGAAGTGGAAGGAAAGATGGATGCCCGAGTTATGAATATTCTCAAACAACATGGAGGCATTCCAACAGACAGAGACACCTATGCCATTTCGGATGTCGGAACCGAGCCAAGATCCGTTGATGAATTCAAGACGCCGCATCCTCAAGGTTACTTTGCAAATATGTCCATGGCTCAAGCACGGGATTTTATCTTGGGAAAAAGGTCTCAAACTATGTGAAGAAGGCGACAGACGACAGACATCGCGCAATCACTCACTGGTCACTCTTCTAGTCACTCATTGGGAAAAAGAAGGCCCAAGATAAAGACACGCCCGGAGGAAGAGGAAGAAGCGATGATGGAGGAAGAGGTTTGGACACTAGACCCTCCGCCCAAAAATATTGAGTACATAGATCCAGGCAAGAAAGGAGGGATCTATTGGGCTGGATTCGACGAAGTAGCTAACCTGCAAGTGGCTAAAAATAATGCTGAGTATAGGAGGAAAGACAAGAAAGAAAAAGAAGAGATGAAGTTGCCAGAATGGCTTATGAGAAAAAGAAGGCGGCTGAAGATGAGAAGAAGAGAAAAAGGTCAGAAGATTACAGAGCTGAAGAAGAGGAAAGAAGGAGGCAACGAAGGAGATGAAGTGTTGCTGTCCACCCCTTCATGTATTTTACTATGTAAATACATCTTTATGTAAGTCTTCTGAACATCGAATAAAAATTGTATAAGTTCCATACTTGCGTAGAAATAGAACAACATGATTACCTTAAGTCCTGTTTAAGCTTTGATACACTCAGAACAAATTTTTGTAAAGAACAAGAATGTTATGATCAATAAAAGATTGATTCTACGCATACATTCGTGGATTCTACATTGTCCGTATGTATCTTTTTTGTTTAATTATTGTATGAATGTTTTAAGTTTGGCATCATCAAAAGGGGGAAATTGTTGGGAAATTATTTTAGATTTTGATGAATGCCATGTAAAACTTAGAATAGAAAGTTGGCACCCCATTTTTGTTGTAAATTGCATTGTAATAGATAGGGTCGGGTCGAGTGAAGTCGACTATGCCTCGAACATGCAAGAAGACAATTGGAGACTCGAAGAAAGACTCCGCTACGAGGAGGACTGAGTGTGGCAAAGAAGAGAAGACAGAACTCGATCAAGGTGCAACCGAGATGGTGAGTGAAGTATCGGTCAAGTCAACTCAAGATACCAAGTCTCAAGTTGAAGTGACAAGAGTCATCCATGATTGGAAGCCGACTCAAGTCACCTGGGGGAAGTTAAGAAAATGCAATCAAGTCGAGATAATCGAAAGAGATCCGTTTGTACGTAAGTCAAGGAAATTACTTAAACAAGTAATACTTCCATATCTGTCTTTCTTAAAGTGCTCGACCCTAGAAGCGTGCAAAAGGAATAAACAATGGGAAGCACCGCACTGTGTCGAACTCGAAAAAGTCAAGAATTATTCATACGAGGAAATGTCAATTCCAAGGATCGCAACAAGATAAGCCAACGACCACAAGTGTCTTTTAAAAATAAGCCTATCTCTTCAACGGGCAGATTTTTGAAAGATCACTATAAAAGGCTGAGGAATCACTTTGAGAGAAGGTCACTGAACCACGAACATTCAAGCTAACATTCGAACTGTAACCAAAAATTACTCTCAAGTTATTCAAGTTCAATCCTCAAGCCTACATTACGAAGGAAATCAATCCAACACTCACCGTGAAGGAAAGACAACTTCAATCGTTGAAGAGGAAACATTTGAATAATCAAGGGTCTACATTCCACGGAGGATTGTAGGAAGGTTCAAGGTCGAACCAGTCTCATGTTTTTGGAGGGCTTCGTGATCAAATCCAAGAAGCTTGAGCAAGTGGGTTGTAGTAGCAAGGCGCGCCCTGTGAAGAAGCCGAGTCGCACGAGAAGCCTTGCTCTGTGACCAAGGCATCTCCAGACTGAGTCCCAAAGGATCAAGTCAGCTGCGTGATCAAGACTTGTATCTAGACTGTTAACCACCTTGTATATTGATTAATACTTAGTGGATTCCTCCAGGAGTTGGGGAAGAGAGGAGTAGAAGAATTACCCCATCTTCGAACCTCTATAAAAACTTATTGTGTCATTTACATTTCAGCATTTTAATTTATGCATATTACTTTAATATCTGCTGATAAATTTGCTATCCAATTGATAATCAACAAAGTGCTAAAACCAAGTATTAAAACAAACTTAACCAAATTCAATGGTATTAAGTCTTCCGCTGAAAATATATCACAGTCGAGTTAAGTCTTTAGTCAAAACATCTGAGTTATTCTATCAACAGCTCGCCGAAAGTCCTTGAGTGACTAACTCACGATTAACTAACTTAGCTGTCCATCAAGGACTCAGCTGTGAAATATTAACTCTGAACGTTATAAAAGGACTAAATCGAAAAGTTGGTAAGGTTTATTCAACCCCCCCTTCTAAACCTTACACTCACACCCCTTGGGACCTACAAAAGCATCTATAAGGATTCTCCGTTGGTTGTCGAATTCTTCATCGCCAACGGTAGGGGGGTCCTCCTTCTGAAAATGGGGTAAAAGAGCATCTTCTGTCGCCAGCATTTGAAGTCAACGCCGGAGAACTTCGTCGGTTTTTTCGTCGTGAGCAGGAGCAACATCCGTCGAAGTAAATGAAACGGATGCCATCGTCTTGAAAACATAAAAAATGATTTCGTCTTGTGATTGTTGGATGGGTGGTTTACTGTTTACAAGAAATGGCTAAATGTTTAGGATAATCAGGATAAGTCGAGGCCTGTGTTTAATACAGTTTCTGCAAGATGAAATCACCCCGTATACAAAGTGCTTATGGTTCTCGCGATCGTCCCTAAGATACAACGACTTTACAGTTTTGACTTAGCAGCACTTGCAAAAGTCGAGACTACAACGAACTTGAGTGTATAAGGCGTTCAAGCTTTGAAGGGAAAGAAATCAATATGCTGATGCAATGACTCGATTTTTAGGCTTATTATTTTGGCCCAAATTTCATCTGCAGGGGCCTTGTATTTATAGGCATCAAAGTGCCTGATGGAAAGGATATGCCTTTTGGATTGAAAATACATGTCTGCAACCAAAAAATGTACCTGGTTGCTCGAACAGGTGCATCTGTTCAAACGTGCGCGTCCGCGCATGCGTGCGCGTCTAATTACGATCATTGTCCGCGCGGGCACGCTGGCTACCCAGCGCGCGGTGACTGGTGCGCGCCCGCGCACCACCCATTTGTTGGAATTCTTTAATTAATTATTTAAAATTAATTAATTAATTTTAAAGGGGTTTTAAATAAATTTGTTCCAAAATGTATAAGAGCCCAAGTCCAGGCCCGCGACCCGGACCGGCCCAAGCTGGCCGATGGCGATGTGCGCGTGTGTTTTGAACCAAACCCACAAGCATGTAGGTCCTCACCCTTTAAAAACTTTGTTGCCCCAAGGGCCCAAACTCAATTGTCCAACTTGAGATTTATAAATTGAGCAAACTTTGGCTTTATACCCTATGTGGGATGGAGCTTTTCTCCTACCCCACATTTTCCATTTTCCATACCATTTTCTAATTTTAAGTGGCTAACTTCTAGCATTAATTTCTCATTCACCCAAATTGGTTTTGAGAAATTCCAAATGTCAATCTCATCTACTCACTTAATAGAATTTTAAACATATAATTTAATTCTATTTTTCACTAATGGAAGCCACTTAAATATTTGGTCAAAATCTGATCAACACCCAATTTAACATAACCAAATTCCAACAAGATTTACAAAGACCAACACCTTAAGGTTCAGTTCTATATAATCAATTTACCTTTTACACCTTGAGGAGTAGGCGACTGTGTTTACTGATCTCCTTGCATGAAAAAGGTGGCCATATTTAGATTCACACATTATGCGAATACTAATATGAATATCATTATATTTGATTCGATAATTCGAAAAAATATTCGAATAATATTATATATATTTATATTTATACAAATCAATTATATGTAATCTTTACATATATAAGTATATATTTATTTAGGTAGATTATTAATATATAATAAACTATATATTCACTTATAAAGGGTCAAACTAATAAGCTCATACGTAATTATATTCTTGTAGTATATTTTTGATGGACTCAACAATACACTATATTTCTGTTCATATATTTGGTGATTAATTTGTTGTTGATGTATTTAAAAATTTTATGACCCAGAGTTATTATTTGGATTATAATTATTGTTACAATTTAATCAGATATTGTAGGAAGAAATTTTTAATATAGGTTAGGATTTCGAATACGAATATTCAAATAGATTCGTATGTATTCGAATATATATTCAAATAAGAATAAAAATCATGTTCTGTATTCGAACATTAAAAGAATACGAATACGAATATTATCTGAATGAGCCGAATAAGAATAGAATATATTAATATTCGACTCGATTCGATTCGTTTATACTCCTCCTGTGAACCAATAGTTTTAACATGAGTATAAGCTTTGAAACTCAATTTTCCTTGTTGGAATTTTTTGTCTAATTGTCTCTTGTGAGTATATTATAGTCATTTTTTATTTGTATTTATAAATAATTATTGTGAATATTTTGATTGTTTGCACTAACTAAATAATGCTATTTTTATTTTAACTTTTAACTACAAAAGATTATGATTAGACAAACATATTTCCCCTCTGTTAATCTAAACAAGTTTGCCCCCTCTTTAAAGAAAGGAAGGCCAATAATTATGTTGCTATTAAAAGGAAATCCAGTTTTTCACAATTTTCAAATTTCAAATGAAATTACGATATTTTTCTAATTACCTTTCTCACTCTTAATTAGTTCAATCTTTTTCGGTTGCATTTAATAATGATGAGTTTTACCAAACGTAATTTGTGGGCACAATATAATAGGATTGACCCATAATATATATACTTTTATATCACACATGTCATGCACAGACTGTAGTAATAAAGTATTATATAGTTTTGATATATATAGAAAATGTAATGAGGTGAGATATGATGGGTAGTTTAATACTTAGACTCGTCCTCTCCTTAGAACAATGGACGTGAGTGCAGGTTGAAACGTAGTGATCTGAACAAAATAATGTATGATTTATTGAATAATAGTTATTATAATAATTTACTACATTCTTATAAAATATCATGTTAAATATCCAACTATAAAATAAAAATTTAGAAAATGGGACAAAAAACAAATTAATTATATAATTTAGAAAAGTAAGAAAAAAATAAATTGATTATATATTTGTATTAAATTCATGCATCTATTGGGATCAACCTTATGCTCCAGTAGTAGAAATTTGTGTTGTAAGGATGATTGATCTGGGTTCGATCCCACTTGAATGTGTGTGTCCCTTCCTCTACTATCCCCGATTGTACTTAAAAAAAATTTCATGTATCTATTAAAAACACATATTGAGTTATCTAAAGCTTAAAAAAATATGTTCACTTAATAAAGTTTTGGCAACTAAATTAAATTTGCTCAATGGAAACATGTTGAAATTATACCAACAAACTACTATATATATTTATTTAATAAATAAAATTAGAGTGCTATTTGATTTATCAATAATAATATCATTCTACTTAAATCATGATTATTTGAGAAAACTAACTAGCATAACGAATGAACAATAATTTTCTATTGTTTGAGATAAACAAATAAATATAGCATAAATAATAGAAGAAATAAATAATATTTTTTTATGTAATTAGTATCTACTTATTTTATATCCAAAAAAGTATATGCAACATTCACTTTTGCAAAATCCAAAATATATGTATATCTATTTTATTTCAAAAATCTTTATATAATACAAATTTGAATATATATGCATATATATCTCATTTATCAATATTTAAATCTAAATTTATTTGTTATTGGTTTTGTGTTATATATATATATATTATATTATATTTATGTTCTTTTAATTCCAATTTAAAATTTTAACTTTGTTCTCCAGTGTTGGGAAATTTATTTTATAGATTTTGATGAATGCCATGTAAAACTTAAACTAGAAAGCTGACACCCTATTTTCCTTGTAATTTTCATTGTAATAGATAGGGCTGGAAAAGCTGAGTCGAGCCGCTAAGCCTGGAAAACACAGGAAGTCAACTGAAGACTGAAGTGAAGACTCCGCTGTGGAACATCTGAGTATGGCCAAGAAGGTAGATCAAGAACTTGACTGAAGATGTATCAGCTGAGGGACAGCTATGTGAAGTGTCAGTCTAAGTCATCTCAAGAAGCCAAGTCGCAAGTTGAAAGTGACAGTTGAGTCTTAAAATGATTGGAGCAAACTCAAGTCACATGGGGAATTAGGCAAAGAGACCAATAGAAGTCAATCAAAGGAATCATTTACGTAAGTCAAGAACATTACTTAAACAAGTAATACTTCCATCTTTGCCAGTCTTAAAGTGCTCGCCCCGAAGCGTGCAAAAGGAATAAACCAATGGGAAGCACTACACCTCGTGTCAGAACCTGAAAAGCTGAACATTCATTTAATACGAGGAAAGGTCTACATCTCAAGATTGAAGACCAAGAAAAGACAAGCCAACGAACACAAGTGTCTTTTGAAAATCAGCCTATCTCTCCAACGAGCAGATTTTTGAAAGATCACTATAAAAGGTTGAGGAAACACATTGAAAAAAGGTTTCCTGAACCACGAGCAAGCAAGCAAATATTTGAATCACACCGAAAATATTCTCAAGATATTCAAGCAAACTCCTCAAGCCTGAAACTAGAAGGAATCAATCCAACACAAAGCTGTGAAGGAAAGACTACTTCAAACTGTTGAAGAGGAAACTTTTAAAGAATCAAAAGGGGTCTACTTTCCAAGGAGGATTGTAGGAAGGTTCAAGGTCGAACCAATCTCAAGTTATTGGAGGGCTTAGTGATCAAATCCAAGAAGCTTGAGAAAGTGAGCTGAAGTAGCAAGACAATTGCCTGAAGAAGTTTCGAGTCGGAAGAGAAGCCAGCTGTGTGACCAAGGCATCTCCAGACTGAGTCAAGGAGCAAGTCAACTGTGTGATCAAGACTTGTCTCTAGACTGATAACCACTTTGTGAACTGATCATTACTTAGTGGATTCTTCCAGGAGTTGGAGAAGAGAGGATTAGAAGAATTACCCCATCTTCGAACCTCTATAAAAATTATTTGTGTCTTTTACATTTCAAAGACTTTTATTTTTGCATGATAATTTGCTATCCAACTGATTAAATTCTAAGTGCTAAAATCAAGTGTTATAACAAGTTTAAATCAAATTCAAGGGTGTTAAGTCTTCCACTGAAAAACTCAACACAGCCAAGTTAAGGTTTAGGCTAAATAATTGAGTTATTCTATCATGACTCCATCAAGTCCATTTGAGTGGCTAACTCACGATTAACTAACTTAGCCGCCCCTCAAGGACTAAGCCGTGTGTTAACTCTGTTATATTTTAAAAGAACTAAAATCGAAAAGTTGGTAAGGTTTATTCAACCCTCCTTCTAAACCTTACTTACACCCCTTGGGACCTACAAGTGGTATCAGAACGGTTGGTTCATTCAGCCTTTTCGCACTGGTTACTAAACTAGATCTCTATCTTTTCTAAAATATTCTTAACACTTGTATTTTCAAAATCTTTCATTCTTAGCAAAAGTTATTATCATGTAAGCAAATCTGACACGCATTCCTATGTTAACTGTTGAGGAATTTAATGACTGGAAAATTCGTATGCAGGCTCATCTATCATGATGAAATGTGGCTAGTGATAGAAGATGGGCCACTACAAATACTTAAGGTGAACACAACTGTAAGAATAGCAACTGTAGTAGTAGAAGCAGAAGAAGACAGACCATCCATGGTTGAAAAGCCAAGGTCTGAGTGGACCAATGATGACAGAAAGAGATACAACTTGGATAATGTGGCCAAGGACATTTTCTACAAGACATTAGACAAAGCAATGTTCAATAAAGTCAAATCTTGCAAATCTGCAAAAGAAATATGGGATAAATTAACTTTTATTTGTGAAGGATCTTAGCAAATTAAAGAAAATAAATTGTTTGTAGCTGTACAAAAATTTGAAAATTTTAAAATGCTTGCAGGTGAAACCTTGGATCAGCTGAATGCCAGATTCACTGAAATCACAAATGAGCTATCAGCACTTGGGAAAGAATATACACAAAAGAAAATGTGTATGAAGTTTCTAAGAAGCCTCCCAGCTGAATGGGAAATGAAGGTCATGGCCCTGAGACATTCAATGAACCTCACAACAACATCCAATCATGAGCTATTCTCAGATCTCAAAGCTTATGAGTTTGAGCTGAGAAGAAAAGATCAAGAGGAGACAGCTGCACCCAAAACAACTGCACTTATAGTCAAGGAGGGAAAGAGAGCTGGAGTCAAGGAAGCTATAGACCAGGAGGAGATTTCCCTGATGGTTAAAATATTCAACAAGTTCTTCAATAAGAACTATAAAAGAAACAAGGGTGAATCCTCCAGGAGACATTCAGCTCCCTCCAAGTCAAGGGAAGAAAGGCCACCCAAGAAAGCTGAGCATCAAAGGGTTGAGTATCAAAGAGCTGACAACCCAAGGACAGAAAGAGCTGATCAAAGAGCTGAGAACCTGTGTTGGAACTGCAGACAACCAGGACATTTTGCATTATGTTCCTATCCACCAGTCAATAAGTACATGAATGAAGAAGAAAGAAAAGTCTTTAGAGAGAGAAGACAAGAAAAGAAGAAAGCCATGTTGGCTGCTGAGACAGCTAAGTCAAAAGAAGCAGCAGACTCAAAGAGTAGTGAAGCTGACTACTCAAGTGATTCGGAAGAAGAAGCAATGATCTGTCTAATGGCTAAAGAACAAGATCAACCAGACCAGGAAGATGAGGTACACTCTAACTCATCTCACTCAAATTCTAGTGATAGTGACTGTGACACACACACTTCATCACCCACTGATCTTTATGATTCATTATGCAAAATGATGAAAGACTTTGAGCACATTAAATCCTCACACACACTATTAAATGAGGAAAACAGCCAGGTCAAAAGTCAAAACACACAGTTAACTAAGGAGCTGAGTACTCTAAGTCACATAGCTGATGAGAACAAAGAGCCAAAGGCTGAGAATGCTAAACTAATAGCAGAGATAGCTGCTATAGAAAAGAGGGAAAATGATCTCAAAAATGTTATTGCCTCATTTACAGAGGCATCTAAATCATTGGATGACCTTATTATGAACCAAAAAGAGTGTGGAGATAAGACAGGCATATGATTCAATTCCTTTGTGCACAGTCAAACTCCTAGAGTGACTTTGGAAAAGGGATCTTCAAGTAATGAAGCATCTCAAAAACCCAAAACACCAAATGTTGCACCCACATTCATTCCAAAACACAATCACAAACAAACTGGCCTTGGATATAAAGGAAAAGGAAAACAACCAGTTGAGTATGCTGAGAGGACAACTTAGAAGAAATCCAGCAGAGTTCCTCAGCAAACTCCAAATAGAAAGTACTATGTGAAGAATAAACAGAGCTACCAAAAACCCCAGAAGTTTTATCAAAAAAACACATATGATGGAAATAGTAGAAACTACCCAAGCCAAATTGATTGGAATAATGTGAAAAATCAGCAAAGACCAGTGGAATACAAGCCTAGATGGCAAAGATATAAACCTCAGCAAAGGTCATTCCAAAGGTAAAAGAGCTATTATCAGCACATATATGCACCCATGCACTACACTCAGAAATATCACAACTACCCAAAGAAAGTAATTGTTAAAACACACACACACGCATACAGACAAAAGAAACAGATGTATGAACCTAAAGCTCCCAAGCAATTTTCCAAAGTGAATTATGATTATGACACAGATAGATGGCAACCTCTTAGAGTCAATCATTTGGCTATAGGTTGGTTGGATCATCTTACAACACTAACCCCTCAGGACCCAGGCAAGTATGGGTACCTAAAAACTAATTTCCTTGATTGCAGGTTCAAGGAACAACTGAGTGCCAAGGAACCTGGTATATGGAAAGTGGCTGTTCTAGACATATGACAGGAAACAAGAAAAATCTGTCAAGGTTCAAGGAAATTAGAGGTGCAAAAGTCATATTTGGAGGAAATGAAGCTCCAGGGGAAATAAAAGGCACTGGATCCATCAAGAAGAATGGATTAGAGATCACAGATGTTGCATATGTTGAAGGCCTCAACTTCAACCTGTTAAGCATCAGCCAACTCTGTGACAAGGGCTACAATGTTGGATTCAATATGGGAGTGTGCCAGATCAAAGATGCTGAATCAAATGAAATAGTGCTACAAGGATCAAAACAAAAGAATATGTATGTGGTAGATTGGTCTATTGCCACACCAAGCACCTGCCTGCTAGCAAAAAGCACAACCGAATCAAGTTGGTTGTGGCACAAGAAGCTGAGTCATCTGAACTTCAAGACAATCAATGCAAGGAGTCATCTTGTGGAAGGATTGTCAGACTCAGTATACAAGAAGGAAAGTGTATGTGATGCATGCCTGATGGGAAAACAGATCAAATCTTCATCAAGGAGAAGCCTAGTACTTCTTCAACAAGGATATTGCATCTGTTGCATATGGATTTATTTGATCCTGTTGAACCAGCCAGCATAAGTGGAAAGAAATACACTTTAGTGGTGGTGGATGATTATTCAAGATATACATGGAAAATCTTCATGTGCAAAAAGAGGAAACTTTGCAGAAGTTACCTCAACTGATGAAAAGAGTTCAAAATGAAAATTGCCAAACCATTATAAAGATAAGGTCTGATAGAGGAACTAAGTTTGTCAATGGAATAATAACTCAGTATTGCATTGAAAATGATATTTCTCATGAGTTATCTATAACAAGAACTCCACAGCAGAATGGAGTAGCTGAAATTAGGAACATAACTCTCAAGGAAGCTGCAAGAACCATGTTAGCTGAAGCTGGATTGCTAAGAGATTTTGAACTGAAGCCATCATCACTGCATGCTATACTCAAAATAGATGCATGATCAATAGGCAATTGACAAAGACTCCCTATGAAATATGGACTGGGAGAAAGCCTAATGTTGCATATTTTAGAATATTTGGATGTAAATACTTCATCCACAACAATGGCAAGGATAACCTAAAGGCTTTTGATGCTAAAGCTGATGAAGATATCTTTTTCGGATACTCAGCTGAGAGCAAAGCCTATAGAGTGCTGAACAAGAGGACTATGGTCACGAAAGAGTCTATTCATGTGGTTTTTGATGAACCTAATGTGAATGGAGAAGACATTGAAGAGTTAGCTGATAAGCTGAATCAGCCAACTATGCAGAAGAGTCCTTATGTTGAAGCTGAAGTAAGAGTAATCAGCCAAGATGAAGATGAGATAGCTGAATCTCAAAGATAGCTGGAAAGTCTGCAGCTGAATGATGATGAAAGAGCTGCTCAAGTCAACACAACTACAAGACATCTGAACCCAGCTGACTTACTTCAACCTGATGTGAGATGGCTGAGAGACCATCCACCAGAGCTAGACATTAGAGATGTTAGAGATGGTGAAAGAACCAGATCCAGAGCTCAGCAAGAAGTAATGTTCACTTGTTTCATTTCCCAAATAGAGCTAAAAGATGTGTCTCAAGCACTGGATGATACATATTGGATTCAAGCCATGCAAGAAGAGTTGAATCAGTTTGAAAGGAACAAAGTATGGGAATTGGTGCAGAGACCAATCCATCAGAATGTTATTGGGACAAAATGGGTTTTCAGAAACAAGATGAATGAGGAAGGATCTGTGGTAAGAAACAAAGCAAGACTGGTAGCCAAAGGGTATTGCCAAGAAGAGGGAATAGATTTTGATGAAACCTTTGCTCCTGTTGCAAGATTAGAAGCAATAAGGATGTTTCTTGCCTATGCTGCTCACAAGAACTTCACTGTATATCCAATGGATGTGAAAAGTGCATTCCTAAATGGACTGCTAGAGGAAGAAGTCTATGTTGAACAACCTCCAGGTTTTGAGCAGAAGACTATTTGGGATAAGGTGTACAAGCTCAAGAAAGCATTATATGGATTGAAACAGGCACCAAGAGCATGGTATGATACATTATCTCAATTTCTAACTGATAATGGATTCACCAAAGGCAAAGTGGAGAACACTCTTTTAATTCAAGATGGAGAGAGTATATCGCTTGTTCAAATATATGTGGATGATATCATTTTTGGATCCACAAATAAAGAGCTATGTGATAAGTTCTCAAACCTCATGCAAGGAAAATTTGAAATGAGCATGATGGGAGAACTGACTTTCTTCTTAGGTCTTCAAGTTAAGCAATTGAAGGGTGGAACCTTCATAAGTCAAACAAAGTACACCAGAGATTTAATGAAGAAATTTGGTATGGAAGAAAAGTTTTCTGTAAAAATACCAATGAACACACCAGTCAAGATGGACATGGATGCAGATGGTAAGGCTGTGGATCAAACAAGATACAGAGCACTAATTGGATCATCGCTTTATTTGTGACCATGCAGAACAGACATCACCTTTGTCAGTATGTGTATGTGCAAGATTTCAATCGCACCAAAGAAGAGCCACATGACTACAGCCTAAGAGAATCCTAAGATATTTGAAGGGATGCGGGAAGTTGGCTTATGATATCCAAAGGAAGGTGGATTCAAGCTTATTGGTTACTCGTGAGTCGACTATCTTTGGATGTAGAGTTGACAGGGAAGAGTATTTCAGGTACATGTCAAATGCTTGGAAACAGATTGGTTTCTTGGTTCAGCAAGAAGCAAAACTTAATAGCCACATCCACAACTGAAGCAGAGTACATAGTTGCGGGCAGCTGTTGTGCCCAAGCCTTATGGATGAGACAACATCTGAGAGATTATGAAATTGAAGAAAAAGAGATTCCAATTATGTATGATAACACAAGTGCTATTGCAATCACTCAGAATCCTGTGTTGCATTCAAGAACAAAGCACATTGATGTCATATATCATTTTATAAGAGATCATGTTGAAAAGAAAGACATCACTTTGGAATATATCTCAACAGATAAGCAGTTAGCTGATATATTCACTAAGCCTCTATGTGAATCAAGATTTGAAGAGCTTAAGCATGAGCTAGGATTAATTGAGCTGAGTTAACACTCAGAAGACTCATTCAGAAGAGATGGAAGATGAAAATATGAAAGTTGAACAAGTTTTTCACATCAGCCAAGTGAAACAACCATATCGGAAAGTCAGCTATATCGAATAAGCTGACAGTTGAGTCGCTTAATGAAAAGAGAGAAGAAGAGTCAAGTAATTATTGAGATAAGCCGAGTTATTTATGAGCTAAGTGACAAAAATGCAGTTGTTTTTAAATGAGCGGGAATGTTTTTAAGGATGACGTAAGTGTAATAATGACAGGTACAGTCAAAAGATGCACAGTAAGCATATGATTGGATATAAATGCTGCCGCATTAAATGCAAGGAATTAAATGCGTTTGACGTGCTAAATCTGAACTG
The DNA here is from genome assembly GCA_016081115.2 of Rehmannia glutinosa. Classification (NCBI taxonomy): domain Eukaryota; kingdom Viridiplantae; phylum Streptophyta; class Magnoliopsida; order Lamiales; family Orobanchaceae; genus Rehmannia; species Rehmannia glutinosa. Next base: position 49,608,773 of record CM071931.1, on the reverse strand, counting down.
TTGATTTTGATCAAAATTTCAAAATCCAAAAACCCGTCCTTTCATAATCCTTATATACACTTTCTTTAGTTTTCTCTCTCACATTCGGAAACTGTTCATCTTCAAGCAAAAAGAAAGCAGGCTATTTTCTCTCTCGAAAACCCTAAGTGTCCTCAAACCAGTTCTTCACGTTTTAATTGGTAAAAATCTCTAAAACTGGCACCTAAGTTTGATTTCGTCAAGCTATCGAAGCAAATCCACTCATGATCATCAGTGGATTTCGAAGGCATGGTAAAATAGGGTTCTGATGAGACCCTAGTGAAGAAGACTGCTGAGATGTGGAAAAGTCAGGTCTGAAGGCTTTTCTGACTTTGGAATATTCGCACACCTACTTAGAAGAGGTGGCACAGTTCTACGTCAATGCAAAAGTGCAGGACGAAGGAATCAAGTCTTCTGTCCACCGCAAGGACATAATGATAATAGCTAAGGATCTTGTGGAGCACTATTTGTTGCCGTCGGAAGGAGTGATAGAGATAAATGAAGCTGACGTTGACTTGGCTGCTGCATGGAAAGAGTTAGCCAAGCCAGAGTGTGCTGCTAAGGTGATTTGCACAGCTGATAAGAAGCTGTTGAAGGACGACTATCATAAGTTGATGGATGTCGTCTCAAAGTGTGTAGACATGAAGTTTGGAAGCTTTAATCAGCTGTCCAAGACAAAGTTGATCGTCATGGCTGCGATCATGCAGGGCAAGAAAGTTAACTGGGCTGAGTTTATATACAACAGACTATGCCTGAATGTATTGAATAAATCGTTCAAGGAAGACGGATCCTTTGGAGGATCTCTTGGTTATGGCCTGGTGATTGGCCACCTTATGGAAGTGAAGGGCATTCCCCTTCGACATGGAAAACCTTTCCATGTCAACAAGAAGATATTTAGGGCGAATATCTCAAGACCCCAGAAGAGAGCCCACGCGAAGAGGACAGATACAAGTGAGGGGGAATCAGCTGAATCCGAGGACACAACTGCTACCCCTCCTCCCAAGAAGAAAGTTGCCCCTGCAGCTGCGAAGAAGAAAGCTGCCCCTACAGCTAAGAAAAAGGAGTCTCTTGCCCGTGCAACCGAGTCTCCTGTCCCTGCAGCTAAAGCTGAAAAAGAAACCCAAATTCCTTCTCCAACCATACGGAAGAAGAGGACTGCCAAACCAAGGAAGGCAGCTCCCTCCAAGAAGGATACCCCGGCCCCCGCCGCCAAAGATTCAACATAACTAGAAATTCCTCTGGTTAAGACCAAAAGAAGATTTTTCAAGGTTTCAGAGCTTGAAAAGACAGCTGAATCTACCTCTCAGCTGGAGAAAACACCAGAGACTACTGAAACTCAGGAAGTGTAGTCTCCTGAAGTTATAGATGAATCGCCGCCAAGTGTCCGAGGATGATCAACAGAGGTGTACTGAAGACCCAGCTGTGGAGAAGACATCTGAGGATAATGTAGCAGCTGAGACAACTGAACATCCACCTGAAAATGTTGTCTCTCCACCTGCTACTAATGCTGTTGAAGAAGAGGAGCAACAGAATATCTTGCCTTCAATCCCAGAAAATAAAGGACAAGAAGAGGATGAGGATGATGATGTCATCATGTATTATCCCATATACCCAAACATTCAGCGTCGTCTACGCGAATGGAGGGCGTGGAAGCTAGACCACTCAAGGGAGCAGTTTGCTCACCCTGAGTTTATCGAAGAAGAAGAGGAATTGCTGCAATTTCTGAGTCAAGACGTGCTTCCAGTGCCTTGGATGAAGATAACTACCTGAATATTCTACACATCTTCAAGAAGAAGGAAAAAGCCAAAGCAGCCGAGGAAGCACAAGCTCTCGAGAAAGCCAAGATATGCCCGCTTACTGGAACTCTAGAACACACTCACCCTCATTTGGATGTGTTCTCAGAGAGTGATGAAGATATGAATCCCGTTGCTGCAGCAGACAAGTCGGATATGTAGCAGGCTCTAAGGGAATCCAGGCAGCTGGATGAGAAACAATCATTTGAAGGACCAGGAGAGTCATCTCAATCTCTCCTGCAAATCGACCCTTTGGGAGTAGTGCAACAGATTTCCACAGACATCGCTGCAGCTATGTCCCCGGTACTCTCGGAGGATGGGTCCAGGGGAAATGGCAATGAAAATGGGTCCTTGGGCACCCAAGTTGAGCCAACCCCTACTGAAGGTGTTTTTACCACCTGCCTCGGCGGCTGAGCACTCAATGGAAGAAACCAGGAGTGTGGAGAAGAGTGACCCCATCATCAGTCACTCAGCTGGTGTGCCAGCTGAAGGGGAAACTCACTCTACTGCAGCAGGGTCGGAGGATGCTGCAGATGACTCTATATTGAAGAAAGGTGGCGAAGTAGAAACTGAGATAGAACCACAAAGAGATTGACACCGATTTAAGCTCGGACAATTGAGTCTATCGGTGAAGTGTCACCGCTTCCAAGGCCGATGACATCGCCTGTTGTTGTTGTAGTCGAGGCACATGATGGAAATGCCCCGGGAGTTAACACTCTGGGAAATGAAAGTGCAATCCAAGGGGTTGAGACTCCTATGGATGCCAATGTTGAAGACCCTAAGACATCTATGACTGTCGAAGGGAATATTGAAGGCCTCGCCGCAGTTGAGACTGCTGGAGGTATTGAAGGCCTAAGGGAAGTTGAGACCTCCCTGGGTAAAATTCAAGAGATTCAGAACATTCCTCATGTACAAGGCGCTGAATCTGAGAAGGAGATAAGCGCACTTCACGACTCCCAGGAGAATCCTGACATATCATTTCTGGGGTCTGAAGATGAAGCTGAGTCCACACCTGTTTCACATCAAAGGGACCAAGCTGAGGATGTTCTCGAGCATACGAGTAAGTTGAGTTACAAAGCTGCTCGTCAAACATTCAATTTCGATGATGAACCAAGCCCCCAGGTTTCATCATCATCTGATGATGCAACAGAGGATCCGGTACATCATTTAGAAAAATCCACTGAGGCCGAAGAAGCTGTTAAGACAAATTGAGGCTCGATCGGGCCAACCCATTCCAAAACCCCAAATTTGAAACCAAGTCATCTCACGAGCTCCCACACCGGCAGCAGCACGACTCCACCATGAACGTCACAAGCACAAAACGCACAAATAATCCCATATGTGCGAGATGATGCTTTTGAGCAATTATTTCCCTTTTCTATCGAGTTGCCTGAGCTAGAGGAAGAGACCACTAAAGAGTAATAACTATTCACTGTACGAGAAGATCCCGTAATCCCTACCGACTCCATTGTGCCAGCAAACTTTGACTTCGATGTAGAATGGCCGGCAGCTGAATCAAGTGGGAAAATAGAGATTCGTGAGGTCTTCAAGAAGATCTATGAGGAGATTGAGAAGATCGAATGGCACCAAGCCTCTCTAGACTTACGATTGGACAATAGAGATGCCACCCTCATAGCAGATTTGAGAGGGGTAGTGGTAAGGATCAGGGAGTGGTCTTAACAACAGAGTGTCATGCGATATGAGCAAGTTCGCTATTTCATGGCGTTATACAATAAGATGCTTGTTTGGAGTGCTGACAATGCTGATATGAAGCAGAGGATGCGGCGTATATTGAGAGGTTGCATGTCTCTCACAAAACAGAAATGGAGCTACTGCGTGAATTCTAACAAAAAGAAGTTCTGCGTCTTGAGGAGACCATGAATGCAAAATTCAGCCTTCTCATGGCTGAAATGAAACTAGTGGCAGCCGAGTCAAAAGCCACTCGTTCAGAATTCCGGACAGCTTATGCTGCAACAGACTCCAAGCAGAACTCGGCTCTCAGCAGACTCGACTTCATGCTCGCAGGCATGTTCCCTGGGGTTCCTCTCTCCTTTGATGATGCCAAAAAGGGGGAAGAGGAGTTCCTATGGAGTTTAAAAGAAGAAAAGTTGAAAGAGTCTGAAGCCAAGATGACAGCAGCTGAGAAAAAGAAGGAAAAAGCAGCTGAGGGGGAACGGTCAAAGGATTTGACGTTAATGATAGCTGAAACCCCTCAGAAGGGTCATGTTACGGCCTCAATTATCAACAAACTTCCAGTGACTCTGCCGATCGAACACTCTGTTGTACCAATGTCGGAGAAAAGGCGAATCGTAGAAGCAGGGATGGAAGAGTTTGACAAAAAGACGGATGCCCGCATTGAAGAAGTGTTGAAACAATACGGTGGCATTCCGGCAGGAAGGATCAAGATGCTATTCCTGACAATGGATCCAAGTCAAGACCCGTTGAAGAATTCAAGACGCTCGAATCCGAAGGATATTTCCAAGGGATGTCACTAGCCCAAGCCTGGGATCTGTACTGGGAGAAGGGTCTTACATTGTGCGAAGAAGCTGATAGGCAACAGACTACCAGCAACCACTCAGCTGGCAAGCAGAAGACTCATGTGTAGTATACACCAAGAGGAGGTGGAAGAAGTGGTGGTGGAAGAGGATCTCGACCTCGTCCAAAACCCAAGAACATTGAATATGTAGATCTAAGAAAGAGGGGAAGGATCTACTGGGCTGGGTATGATGAAGTGGCAAACTTGGAAGTGGCCAAGAAGAATGTTGAAGCCACGAGAAGACAGGAAGAGGAGAACAAAAGGCAAACAGAGCAATGGCTCGATACGAAGCGGAAAGATGATGCTTCTAAAAGAGCCTATGAGAAGAAGAAGAAAGCTGATGAAAAAGAAAAGAAAAGGAAGAGAGCTGATGACTTGGACAGAGCTGATGAGGATAGAAGGAGGGAGCAAATCCGTTGAAGTGTTGCTGCGAACCCTTCATGTATCTTACTTATGTAAATACATTTTTGTAAGTCATTTGTGTACTTAGTGAAGTTTTCTGTAACTTTTCCTTTTGTATTTGTATCCTAGCATAGATGTCTGCATTTTGCTTTGATATAGAATGCTTTGATACTAAATGTAAATAGTTGTGTAAAGGACAAGAATGCTATGATCAATAAAATGATCTATTCAACACATACATTCTTTGTTACTGCATTGTCTGTATGTATCTGTGTTGTTTACATGTTGTTTAATGTTTTTAAGTTTTGGCATCATCAAAAAGGGGGAAATTGTTGGGAAATTTATTTTATAAATTTTGATGAATGCCATGTAAACTTAAACTAGAAAGTTGACACCCCATTTTTCTTGTAATTTTCATTGTAATAGATAGGGCTTGAAAAGCTGAGTCAAGTCAGCTATGCCTGGAAATACAAGAAGTCAACTGAAGACTGAAGTGAAGACTCCACTGAGGAACAACTGAGTATGGCCAGGATGGAAGATCAAGAACTTGACTGAAGATGTATCAGCTGAGGAACATCTGTGTGGAGTCTTCAAATGATTGGAGCAGACTCAAGTCACCTGGGGAAAAAGGCAGCAACCAAGAGGAGTTAACTGAAATGAATCCGTTGCACATAAGTGAAGAGCATTACATAAAGTGCTTGTCCCAAAAGCGTGCAAAAAGAATAAACCAATGGGAAGCACTGCACCTCGTGTTAGAATCTGAAAAGCTGCACATTCATTTAATACGAGGAAAGGTCTACATCTCAAGATTGAAGACCAAGAAAAGACAAGCCAACGAACACAAGTGTCTATTGAAAATCAACCTATCTCTTCAACGGGCAGATTTTTTGAAAGTTCACTATAAAAGGCTGAGGAAACTCGTTGAGAAAAGGTTACTTGGATTACCTGACCACGAACAAGCAAGCAATATTTAAGCTGTAAACCTGCAAATATTCTCAAAGATATTCAAGCAAATCCTCAAGCCGGAAACTCGAAGGAAATCAATCCAACATAAAGCTGTGAAGCAAAGACAACTTCAAACTGTTGAAGAGGAAACTTTTGAGGAATCAAAAGGGGTCTACTTTCCAAGGAGGATCGTAGGAAGGTTCAAGGTCGAACCAGTATCAAGTTATTGGAGGGCTTCGTGATCAAATCCAACAGCTTGAGAAAGTGAGATGAAGTAGCAAGGCAACTGCCCTGTGAAGAAGCTAAGTCGGACGAAAAGCCAGCTGTGTGACCAAGGCTGTCTCTAGACTGTTCACCACTTTGTAAATTGATCTATTACTTAGTGGATTCCTCCAGGAGTTGGAGAAGAGATGATTAGAAGAATTACCCTATCTTCGAAATTCTATAAAAATTAACTGTGTCATTTATTTTTCAGCACATTTATATTTCTGCATATCTATTTTATATCTGCTGATAAATTTATTTGCTATCCAAACTGATTAATAACCAAAAGCTAAAATCAAGTATTAAAACAAGTTTAAATCAAGTCAAAGGGTGTTAAGTCTTCCGCTGATAAAACCAACACAACCAAGTTAAGGTTCAAGTTAAACAGCTGAGTTATTCTATCAACAGCTCCATCGAGTCTGTTGAGTGGCTAACTCTATTTGAATAACAACTTAGTCATGTCCTCAAGGACTTAGCTATTTGTGTTAACTCGTAATTTCTTTAAAGGGACTAAATCGAAAATTTGGTAAGGTTTATTCAATCCCCCCTTCTAAACCTTACTCACACCCCTTGAGACCTACATCCAGATTTGCATTGCATGATTTTTGTAAGAAATTAAACAAAATAAATACTGATTTTGTGAATATATGAAATTAGAAACTATTTAATTCACACATTATGTCTAAAGCCTATCAATTATAAACATGTGAAAATATATGAAAACTCAATTTACTTAAAACAATAAATTTTAATTATTTAAATTAACAAAGTATAAAAGTTGCTTATTGTTTTATGTTAATCATTGGAATTTACCCAAATCAAGCTAAGTTGAAAAAACACATATTGACTGAAAATATGGAATTACAAACTTTTTCTATTTGAAAAGTATGATGTATTAAATAATTTAAGATTTTGTATCATAGTTTTTTCGTTGTTTACATAGTCTTAGATTTTATTTGGTAATTTTCAAATTCTAAAAAAAAATTATTTATTATTTGATTATTTTTGAATTTATCCAATGATAACTTTTATATTTATCTTAATTTTTTTTTATTTTATCTGATGATTTTAAGACTTATCAAATAAATTTTAGGTTGTTTGATAATTTTAAGGCCTTATATCATAGTTCTTTCTTTATTTACATTATTTTATCAATTCTTGGATAATTTTATATTTATTAACCCTCTTTAGATTTTATATGCTTATTTTTGAATATATTTAATTTTATGTTTGCATTTTAAGTTTTTAATTTATATTTGATCAATTTTATCAAATAATATTTGGATTTGTTTTGAAGTATTTTATTTATATAGAAAATTTAACTTTTATTTCTTTAGTACTTGTTTTTTAAGTAATATATAATCATTTACACAATATGTGTACATTTATATCAAAAATCCATTTATATATAGTGTAATAAAGTTTAATGATATGTTATAAAATTACAAAATTTATCTAAGATCTAAAATTAATGAAATTACCTAAAACAATTAATGAAATAAATTTAATGTTTTGGTTTATTTATTAATTAATTTACTGTTATTTTTTGACTACTTGTTTTTTCGTATTTTATTGGTATATTTTATTTTATGAGATAATTTTTAGAATTATTTGGTATTTTATTTATTAAATAATTTTCAAATTTTATTTCTTAATGTTTTTGATTTATTCAAAATATGTATATACATTAACATATATAAGTAAATACATTATAAACATAATCAAATCCTTCAAAATAATTTTATTTAAATAATTAAGTTTTGTTTAATAGTTCTAGATTTCTTAAATAATTTTTAGATTTTTTTAATTATTTGATATTGATATTATTTTCAAAATTTACTAAGATTGATGAATGTTTTCGTGGGATTTTGTTCCCTTTTTATCATTATGTTCAATTGCAAGCATGTCGGTGATAAAGTTATTAAATTTTCTGAATGTTTATTTCTTGAAGTTGTATGCATTATGATCGTGTAACGGTGTGTTCTGTTGTGTTGGTTTTTATATTTTTTGTCTTGGTAATTTTCGTAAATATTTGGACCTTGCAATGTTACGACAATTTTATTATATAGTCGCGTTGTATCTACTGCATAATATGTTTGGTTATTATTAAAATTAAAAAAAATGTGTTTAGAATTTTTAAAGTAACTATATTTCATAGATGTATTATGTCTTCTACTTAATATATATTTCTTCCATGAAAATAACAAATATATTTTGTATCTACTGCATAATATGTTTGGTTATTATTAAAATTAAAAAAAAAATTGTTTACAATTTTTAAAGTAACTATATTTCATAGATGTATTATGTCTTCTACTTAATATATATTTCTTCCATGAAAATAACAAATATATTTTGTATGCATAATTAGTTGTGTTTCATTGCATATTTAGTTACTTCGATCTATATATAGTCTCTAGTGGAAGTTATATGCTGTTATTTTTATTGTATTATTCTCACGCATATTTGGATGAGTTCCATTGCATATTTAAGGTGTAGTTACTTATGTGGTTTTTTTTATACAGGTTATAGTGTTGTATTCATTTTTTTATTCATATTGCATATTTAACGTATTGTATATGCATATTTAGTTTAATTTTAATGCAAATATATCACGAATGTTATACATATATAAAATATAACTACATTGAGCATAATTTTACTTTTTCATATTATTCACATATTTAGTTTATGATAGTTGTATGTTTGGTTTGGTAGTTTTTAAGTTGTCAATCAAAAGTTAATTGTTTAGTGTTGCATAGTCGTATGTTCTATGCTTACAAATGTTAATTATCCACTTGCCTCTTGAATGCATGGTTTATTCCAAAAACAAGGTGTTATAATTATTATAATTAACAATTTTATATTTGAACATTATATTTTCCCTTAGATTCAGTGTTTTTAGAGTATTTGGTGTCCAAAGGTTGTGAACAAATGACATGGGTTGTTCAGAAATCCGAACCACTTAGACTTTCTATGTCTGGGAGATACTCTGCAAATAAAGTTGATTGTTGGATATTTGCTATGCGGCGTATGGAGAGTTACATGTGGGGAGGGATGAGGGGATGAGAATGTGGGCAGGAGAGGAGTAATGCAACCCATATTGCTAGTTTGCGGTACAAGTACTGCTCAACAATACTGCTTGATGATGAAAACGAGCACAGAGAAAAAAACTTGGCAGATGGTAGAAAATTCTAGACGGGGGAAAGAATTGTAGTGTCTCTGGGGGAAAATTTAGAATATTTATTGTGTTGGTATTAACGGTGCAATGGGGAGATGCAATTTTAAAAACACTGAAATTTTTAGTCTTATATTTTTAATGGTACTAGTTTTAATATTTCTGTGTAATTGTATTTGTTGCATAATGTTGTAGTAACGATAAAGAAATTGCACTTCTTAAGTTAATCTTTTTGTATACTTTGTGGTAATAGTATTTTATGGTTGAACATTTTTCTTAATTATGGAGAAATATTCATTATAATTGATGCTTTATCCACATTGCATACTTAAGGATATATATGATGTATCTTTGGTAGTGTTATGTTGTGTTTTGCTCATAATAGGAGTCTCTTGCATAAGATGTATGATATATTTGCATATTTATTTTTGAGAAGTTTCTTATATAAAGTTTTCAAGGTATTGTGCGTCATGTATTACAAAGGAAAAATTATGAAAAAAATCGATCAAGAATATGTATTTTTAATTGACGCGTTACCAACATTGCATACTTAAAAGAACTTTGTCGTATATTTAGAAGTATTATGATGTATTTTTTAAATTATTTCTAATCTTCTGAATATATATATGGAAATAGATGTGCATATTTATTTATTAATTGTCGCATATATATTTTACTTGTAGGGGGCTGAATTATCATGTATTTTAAAGGAAAAATCATGGTGAATTTTGATCAAGAAATATGCATTATAATAGATGTAGTATCAAGATCAAAAATTCGTAATAAATTTGATATACATATTTTTGAATAAATGCGAATATATATATATATATAAATGAAAATAGAGTTGTCCTGATCACAGGCTGATCAGGTAACCAAAAGAAAGCCTGGAAACAATGTCATAAATGATAACGGAATGGTCACAAGCTGACCAGGTGGCTGAATGGTTGGGGCCTCGTTAAAACCTCTCAAGGTAAAACCCATCCTTGTGGGAAAAACCCTTGGAAGGAAAAAGAGTACCCCTCATATGAGAAAAAAACGTCCAAAATGGGAAAAAAAACCTGAAGCCAGGACGCACTAGCTAACAAACCTATAATTTGACTGACCAACATAATCATGTGTAAGAGACGAAATAAAATCCGTTGGAGGCGCTCCCCACCAAGTCACAGCGTGCGATGTCTGCCACCCGATTGCCTTCCCGAAAAATGTGAGAGACTACCAAATCCATCTGAGAAAGAAGATGCATAGTGTAACGCCACATGCTAAGATGGTGCCAAGGTACCCCCTCGGATCTATTCTGCAGCAACTTCACCACATAAACCGAATCCGACTCCAGCCAAATCTGAGTCCAGTCCTTCGCAAAAGTGTAATTAATTGCCCACATGGCCGCCATCAATTCTGCCTCAAAAGCAAATCTCGAACCACATCGTTCCACGAAACAACCTCGAAAGAAGCCTCTGCAGTTTGGGAAAACCCCAGAAGCTGTGTATTTTGTATTTTGATATATATTTAGAAGTATTATGATGTATTTTGTATATATTAACAATCTTTTGCATACATAGGTATATATTGGTGCATATTTATTTATAAGATATTGCACAAAGAGTAAAAATACAAGGTATTTTGAGCAGTGGTATATATTATAAAAAAACAATCATGCATAAAATGATTATGTTTTGCAAATATAGCTGAAATGTGTCATGCCCAAAAAGGGAGCCGCGACATAGACAATCAAACTTATGCTAGTTTACTAAGCCGACCTATTTCCATCAACATAAAACCAACAATGATAATAAAATCCTCAAATAAGCATAGATAATTGTAGGTCCCAAGGGGTGTGAGTAAGGTTTAGAAGACGGGGGGTTGAATAAACCTTACTAACTTTTTCTATTTTAGTCCTTTTAAAATATTACAGAGTTAATTTCACAGCTATGTCCTTGAGGGACAACTAAGTTAGTTAATCAGCAGAGTTAGCCACTCAACAGACTCGATAGAGTCAGCTTTGATAGAATAACTCGCTATTTAGTCTAAACCTTATTTAGTCTAAACCTGAATTTTTAGCTTTGTTTTAACACTTGACTTTAGCACTTCAAGAAATTATCGGTTGATAGCAGTTTTTCAATGAAGACTTAAGTTATGTGTGCAGGAATGTAAATATGCTGAAATGTAAATGACACAAGTAAATTTTATAGAGGTTCGAAGATGGGGCCACTAAGTAATTATCGGTTTACAAAGTGGTTATCAGTCTAGAGGCAAGTCTTGATTACGCAGCTGACTTGCTCCTTGGACTCAGTCTGGAGAGGCCTTGGTCACACAGCTGGCTTCTCGTCCGACTCAACCTTCTTCATCGGGTAGCTTTGCTTGCTACTTGACTCACTTTCTCAAGCTTCTTGGATTTGATCATGAAGCCCTCCAATAACTTGAGATTGGTTCGACATTGAACCTTCCTACAATCCTCCTTGGAAAGTAGACCACTTTTGATTATTCAAAAGTTTCCTCTTAAGTAGTTTGAAATTGTCTTTCCTTCACAGCTTTGTGTTGGATCGATTTCCTTCGAGATTTAGACTTGAGGATTTTGCTTGTATAACTTGAGAATATTTTGCAGGTTACAGGTATTCAAGGTTACCTTTTTTCAATGTGATTCCTCAGCATTTTATAGTGAACTTTCAAAAATCTGCCCGTTGAAGAGATAGGTTGATTTTCAAAAGTCACTTGTGTTCGTTGGCTTGTCTTTTCTTGGTCTTCAGTCTTGAGATGTAGACCTTTCCTCATATTAAATGAATGTCCATCTTTTCAGGTTCTGACACGAGGTGTTGTGTTTCCCATTGGTTTTTTCTTTTTTGCACGCTTCTGGGACTGAGCACTTTAAGACATGGCAACATGTAAGTATTACTTATTTAAGTAATAATCTTGACTTTTGTGCAACAGATTCTTTTTAGTTAACTTCTCTTTGCAGCTGCCTTTTCCCAGGTGACTTGAGTTTGCTCCAATGATTAAGAGACTCATTTGTCACTTCAACTTGTGACATGGCTTCTTGGGTTGACTTGACTGACTCTTCACACAGCTGTCCTACAACACTTACGTCTTCAGTCGAGTCCTTGATCTTCTTTCTTGGCCATACTCAGTTGTTCCTCAGCGGAGTCTTCACTTCACTTCTTCAGTTGACTTCTTGTATTCCGAGTCATAGCTGACTTGAATTAGCTCATTCAGCCCTATCTATTACAATAAGAATTACCAGGAAAATGGGGTGCCAACATTCTAATATAAGTTTTACATGGCATTCATCAAAATCTAAACAATAAATTTCCCAAAAATTTCCCCCTTTTTGATGATGCCAAAACTTAACAAAATTAAATAAAATGTAAATAGCACAGATACATACAGACAATGCAGAAACAAAGAATGTATGTGTTGAATAGATCATTTTATTGATCATATCATTCTTGTTCTTTACACAGCCGTTTACAAGGTGTATCAGAGCATAATCATATATAGCAAACTACACATATTTATGCTAAGATACAACAACAGAGAAAAAATATAGCAATGCTTTATTGAATGTACAAATGACTTACACATATATGTAAGGGTGTCAATCGTGTCGTGTTTCGTGTTCACGGGTCGTGTTTTTACACAGGTATTATAGGTCTGACACGAACCCGAACCCAACCCGTTTAATTATTCGTGTCAAGATACACGATCCGAATACGACCCGTTTATGACACGGGTAACCCGACATGACACGAAAAACCTGTATAATTTAAACTCGACACGAAAAAAAATAAAACAAAAATCAGAAAAAATTGAAATTACAAATAAAAAATACATTAAATATTAAAAATTATTAAAAAATGCATTTAATAATTTTTCCATCATCATATAACCAACTAAAACATAACAAAATATTAAAATAATATATCACTATAAAATTAAATGGGTTACATAGGTCAATCGTGTCGACCCGACCTGACCTATTTATTTTTCGTGTTATCCGTGTCCGGCCCGATTTTGGCCCGAACCTGTTAAGGGTTGTACTTGTACCTGCTAAATTCGTGTTAGGTTCGTGTCGGGTTATCGTGTCGTGTCACAAATTGACGCCCCTACATATATGTATTTACAAAAGTAAGATACATGAAGGGGTTGACAACAACACTTCATCGCCTTCGCTGCCTCTTTCTTTCCTCTTCAGCTCTGTCATCATCAGCTCTCTTTCTCTTCTTTTCTTCTTCAGCTGCTTTCTTCTTTTCATAAGCTCTCTTCGCAGCTTCATCTTTTCTTTTTCTTTCTTGCCTTTCTTGCCACAGCTGATCTTGTCTTTTATTTTCTTCTTCAATTCTCTTCACATATTCAACATTCTTCCTAGCCACTTCCCGATTAGCTACTTCATCATATCCAGCCCAATAGATCCTTCCCTTCTTGCCTGGATCTACATATTCAATATATTTGGGTAGAGGTCTAGGTTGAAAACTTCTTCCTCCCCCGCTTCTTCCTTCTCCTCTGGGCGTATATTGTACTGGAGTCTTCTTCTTACCAGCTGAATGGCTGCTGGTAGTCTTCTACCTATCAATTTATTCGCACAGCTTCAGACCCTTCTCCCTGTACAAATCCCAGGCTTGGGTTGTGGACATGTTTTTGAAATAACCTTCAGATTCGAGCGTTTTAAATTCTTTAACGGATCTTGGCTCGTCTCCGTCATCTAGAATAACATCTGTGTCCTTTCCTGCCGGAATGCCACCATAAGCTTTCAAGAGTTCTAGTACACGGGCATCCGTTTTTCTTTCAACCTCCTTCATCCCTCTTTTAACAATCGAATTCCACAATTTTTCTCTTCTCGACATAGGTACATAAAGAGTGTTGGAGCGGCAGAGTCATTTGGAAGTTTTTGATTATCGATCTTTGAAACATGATCTTACCGAGGGGTTTCGGCCAAAGATTAAGGTCACATCCTTTGACCTTTCCCCTCAACACAACTTTTTCCTTCTCCTTCTTCTTCTTCTCAAGAATTGTTTGCTCCTTCTCCTTCTTCTTCTCAACAGTTGTCTCTTCCTTGACTTTTGTTGGGTATTCCTCTTCCCCCTTTTTGGCATCATCGAAAGAGATAGAAACCCTCGAAACATCCTCAAATGAGCATGAAATCAACAAGAATAATCGGTACCGAGAGCAAAGTTTTGCTTGAGTCTTGTTGTGTTGTATCTCAATTGTTGTGCGGCATGTGCTATGCGAAATTTCGAGCGAGTGGATTTCGATTAAATTGCTACATTAGTTTCAGAAAAAGCCATGAGAAAATGAACTTAGTATTCATGTTCTCCTCAACATGCAAAATTTCTTTTCGATGAAATTCACGCAACAACTCCATTTCGTTGTGTGAGAGGCATGCATTCTGTTAATATTGGCCGGCCCGCATCCTCTTCTTCATATCAGCATTGTCAGCACTCCAAACTAGCATCTTGTTGTACTATGCCTCAAAATATCGGACTTGCTCGTATCGCATTGTACTCTGCTGTTGACACCATTCCCTAATCCGTACCACAATCCCTTGTAAGTCTGCTATGAGGGTGGCATCTCTATTGTCCAATCGCATATCTAGTGAGGCTTGGTGCCGCTCGATCTTCTCAATCTCTCCACATATTTTCTTGAAGACTTCATGGATCTGAGTTGTCACTTCGAATTCAGTTGGCGGCCATGCAACATCAAAATCAAAGTCTGCTGGAACAATGAAGTCGGTGGGAATAACTGGATCTGCTCGGATGTTGAAACATCGCTGCTCTTGAGCTATTTCTTCTTCAAGGTCGGGCAACTCAATCGAGAAGGGGAATGTCTCCTCAAATGCATCACAATGCACATATGTTATTGATTCTACAGTTGTTCATGCCCGTGATGATCCTGGTTGAGTCGAGCCTACTGCAGCTTTGGGAGCCTGCACAGATGACTCGGCCGCAACTGGGCCTCGTTGAGTAGATTGTCAGCTGACTGAGCCTCATCTGTCTTAATAGCTTCTTCAGTCTCAGTAGATTCTGCTAAATGAATTTGCTTGTCCTCAGCTGCATCTTCAACGTCCTTGGAGGATGATGAAACTTGAGGGTTTGGTTCATTATCGAAGTTAAAAGTTTGATGAGCAGCTTTGAAGTCTGGCTTACTCGTCCGTGGAAAAACATCCTCAGCTGAGTCCTGTGGAGCGGGGGTGGACTCAACTTCGTCTTCAGATCCCAGGAATGTTGTGTCAGGATTATCCTGAGAATCGTGAAGAGCACTGATTTCTCTTCTGATTCAGCAATGATAACTTAAGGAATGATCTTATCTCCTTGATTTTTACCCAGGGAAGTCTCAACCTCCCTTGGGCCTTCAATATCTCCAGCAGTCTCAACTGCAGTGAGGCCTTCGACAATCCATTCGATAGATGTAGCTGTCTTAGGATCTTGGACATTGGCATCCGAAGGAGTCTCAACCCCTTGGATTGCACTTTCAGTGCCCAGAGTGTTAACTCCCGGAGCATTTCCAACATGTGCCTCCACTGTATCAGCAGCGTCCTCAGCCTGCAAAGCAGTTGGCACTTCAGCTGGGACAGACTCAACTGTTCGAGCTTCGTCAGTGTCAGTCTGCTGTAGTTCGCTTACCTTTTCAACTTCGCCTCCTTTCTGCAATGTGGAGTCATCTTCGAGTGACTTAGTTTCCATGCCCTCCATTTGTGTAGACGACGCTGGATGTCTGGGTATATTGGAGAATACATGATGACATCATCATCATCATCTTGTTCTTGTCCTTTTTTTCTGGGAATGGAAGGTAGCATACTCTGCTGCTCTTCACCTTCAGCATCATCTGGGGCGGGTGGAGACATAACCCTTTCAGCAGGGGATTTTGTTGTCTTCGCTGCTTCTTCCTCCTAAGATGTTTCGTCACATTGGGTCTTCTAATTGCTCTCGATGATCACCATATTAGCAGACTTGGATAATTTCATTAACAAACTCGAGATCGCACTTACTTGCTAATCGTAGGAAACTTTTTCCACCCGAGTTGCAATAGATTTTCGATTTGTCTTCTCAAGCTCAAAGCTTGAAGATTCTATTTCTTCTCTTTTTCCTCACCAGAGGAATTTAAGTTTGGATTCCTCTTCTTTAGGTTCTTGGGCGCAGGGCCGGAGCATCTTTCTTGGATTGAGGAGTCGCCTTTCTTGGCTTGGCTTGGAGGAGCGTATATGAAAGATT
This sequence comes from Rehmannia glutinosa, assembly GCA_016081115.2. Classification (NCBI taxonomy): domain Eukaryota; kingdom Viridiplantae; phylum Streptophyta; class Magnoliopsida; order Lamiales; family Orobanchaceae; genus Rehmannia; species Rehmannia glutinosa. Next base: position 49,592,435 of record CM071931.1, on the reverse strand, counting down.
CTTGAGAAAATCATCTTCTTTCGATGGCCGGAGAAGATATTTCGGCTTCCTTCTCCGCCTTGGCTGCGTGGGCGGGAGACACGGCTGCTGGGGGGGGTGACTACCGGGCAGGGGCGATTTTTCTTTTCTTCGCATTTTCCACCCCAAAAGTTTTAAAACTTTGGGGCATCTTTCTTCTTGGGGGGGAGGCAACAATTGTTTCCTCGGGTCATATGAATTCCCCTCACTTGTGTCCGCCCTCTTCGCATGGGCTCTTTTAAGGCTCCAAAGGTTAGCCCTGAACATCCTCTTGTTTACATGGAAGGGCATTACATGTTGAAGGGGAATGCCCTTCACTTCGATTAAATGCCCAATGACTAGGCCATAGCCGAGTGATCCTCCAAAGGATCCATCTTCCTTGAACGATTTATTCACAACGTTACGCAGAGTCCATTTTTTGTATACGAACTCATAAATATATATTAACTTTCTTTCCTTGCATGATTGCAGACATAATGATCAGCTTAGTCTTTGATAGCTGGTTAAAGCTACCAAACTTCATGTCCACACATTTGGAGACGACATCCATCAGCTTATGGTAGTCGTCTTTCAAAGAATTTCTTGTTGATGGTTTCTTCTTCTTTGTGTAGACCACCTTCGCAGCACACTCGGGTTTGGCTACTTCTTTCCATGCAACAGCCAAGTCCACATCAGCTTCGTATATTTCTGGCATAGCCGCAAGGTCCTTAGCAGTGATCATGACATCCTTGCGGTGGATGGAGGACTTGATACCTTCGTCTTGCACCTCGGCATTCACATAGAACTACACCACCTCTTCCAGGTAGGTGTGCGAGTATTCTATCATCAAAAAGGCTTTAAGCCTAGATTTTTCCAACATATCCGCGATTTTCTTCACAAGGGTTGCATCCGAACCCTGCTTAACCATGCCTTAAAAATCCACAGTCGAACCAAAGTGGATTTGCTTCTATAACTTGACGAAATCAGTCTTTGGTGCCATTTTTAGAAGTTTCTACCGATTAAATATTGTTGAACTTGCTTGAGAACTTGTAGGGTTTTTGAGAGAAAAGAGACTTGCTTTCGAATGTTTGAAGATGAACAGTTTTAAGTGTGAGAGAGAAAACTGAAAGGAAGAGTATATAAGGGTTATGAAAGGACGTGTTTTCGGTTTTTGAATTTTGATCGAGATCAACGGCTTTCTTTAGCACGTCATTAAAATTCGCATTTAATTGCTCGCATTTAATGCAACAGCATTTATATCCAATCATATGCTTACTGTGCAGCTTTTGCCTGTACCCGTCATTATTACGCTGACGTCATCCTTAAAAATATTCCCGCTCATTAAAAACGACTATTTTTTTGTCACTTAGCTCACAAATGACTCAGCTTACTTCACAAATGACTCAGCTCTTCTTCTGTCCTTTTGTTTAGTGACTCAGCTGTCAGCTAACTCGATACAGCTGACTTTCCGATATGGCTGATTTATGAGATTTGTTCTATTTTCATCTTTTCACGTTCCTCCTTTTCTCATTGAGTCTTCTGAGTTTCAACTCAGCTCAATTAACCCTAGCTAATGCTTAAGGTCTTCAAATCTTGATTCACATAAGGGCTTGGTGAATATGCAGACTAACTGCTTATCAGTTGAGATATATTCCAAAACGGTATCTTTCTTTTCAACATGATCTCTTATAAAATGATATCTGACATCAATATGTTTTTTTCTTGAATGCAACACAGGATTTTGAGTGATTGCAATAGCACTTGTGTTATCACACATAATTGGAATCTCTTTTTCTTCAATTTCATAGTCTCTCAGCTATTGTCTCATCCATAAAACTTGGGCACAATAGCTTCCCGTAGCTATTTACTCTGCTTCAGCTGTGGATGTGGCTATTGAGTTTTGCTTCTTGCTAAACTAGGATATTAATCTGTTTCCAACCATTCGACATGTACCTGAGGTACTCTTCCTGTCAACCCTACATCCAGCATAGTCAGAGTCTGAGTAACCAATAAGCTTGAATCCACCTTCCTTTGGATACCATAAGCCAACTTCTTGGCATCCCTTCAAATATCTTAAGATTCTCTTAGCTGCAGTCATATGGCTTTCCTTTGGTGCATATTGAAATCATGCACATACACCTACTGCAAAGGTGATGTCTGGCCTGCTTGCTGTTAGATAGAGCGGTGATCCAATAAGTGCTCTGTATCTTGTTTGATCTACAGCCTTCCTATCTGCATCCATGTCCATCTTAACTGATGTATTCATTGGTATTTTCACAGAAGACTTCTCTTCCATACCAAATTTCTTCATTAAATCCCTTGTAGGTCCCAAGGGGCGTGAGTAAGGTTTAGAAGAGGGGGGGAGATTGAATAAACCTTACCAACTTTTTCAAGGTTTTAGTCCTTTTTAAAATAGTTCAGAGTTAATTTCACTATGTCCTTGATGGACAACTAAGTTAGTTAACCAAACAGAGTTAGCCACTCAAAAAAATCGTGAGTTGTTGATAGAATAACTCGAAATCCGTTTGTTTAGTCTAATACTTAACTCGGCTGTGATGAGATTTTCAGTGGAAGACTTAACACCTTTGAATTTGGTTTAAATTTGTTTTAACACTTGATTTTAGCACTTGTTAAATATCAATTGGATAGCAAATTATCAACAGATATTAAATGATATGCAGAAAGTAAATGCTGAAATGTAAATGACACAATAAATTTTATAGAGGTTCGAAGATGGGGTAATTCTTGTAATCCTCTCTTCTCCAACTCCTGGAGGAATCCACTAAGTATTGATCGAGTACAAAGTGGTTATCACCCAGGATGCAAGTCTTGATCACGGTGACTTGATCCTTTGGGACTCGGTGCGGAGATGCGTTGGTCACACATCCGGCTTCTCGTCCGACTCGGCTTCTTCTTGGCGCAGGCGTATTGCCTTTGCTACTTGACTTACTTGCTCAAGCTTCTTGGATTTGATCGCGAAGCCCTCCAATAGCTTAAGACTAGTTCGACCTTGAACCTTTCTACAATCCTTCTTGGAATGTAGACCCCTTTTGATTCTTCAAAAGTTTCCTCTTCAACAGCTTGAAGTTGTTTTTCCTTCACAGCTTGGTGTTGGATTAATTTTCTTCGAAATTTAGTCTTGAGGATTTGCTTGAATAACTTGAGAATATTTTTGAGGGTTACAGCTCGAATAATAGCTTGAATGTTTGTGGTTCAGGTTACCCTCTCTCTAAGTGATTCCTTAGCCTTTTATAGTGAACTTTCAAAAATCTGCCCGTTGAAGAGATAGGTTGATTTCAAAAGTCACTTGTATTCGTTGGCTTGTCTTGTTGCAGTCCTTGATCTTGACATTTCCTTGTATTAAATGAACATTCAGCTTTTTAGAGTCTGACACGACGGTGCACGGTGCGATGCTTCCCATTGGTTTATTCCTTTTGCACGCTTTCTAGGATCGAGCACTTTAAGACATGTCGGCATGGAAGTATTACTTGTTTAGGTAATATTCTTGACTTAAGGCAATGATTCTTTTTAGTTGTCTTGACTTGACTTCGCTTTCCTTAACTTCCCAGGTGACTTGAATCCATCGGCTCCCAATCATTGGATGACTCATCGTCACTTCAATTTGAGACTTGGCTATCTTGAGTTGACTTTCGACACTTCACACACCAGATCATAGATGTTACTCCTTGATCGAGTTCTTGTCTTCTCTTTCTTTCTATACTCAAATGCTTCACAGCTGAGTCTTCATCTCAGTTCTCAGTTGACTTCTAGTATGTCCAGGCGTAGCTGACTTGACTCAGCTAGTACAACCCTATCTATTATAATACAAATTACAAATAAAATGGGGTGCCAACTTTCTAGTCTAAGTTTTAAATGGCATTCATCAAAATCTAATAAACAAATTTCCCAACAATTTCCCCCTTTTTTTGATGATGCCAAAACTTAAAACATACATACAAAATGTAAATAGATTTGCTTTATAAGAGATACATACAGACAATGTAGAAACAAAGAATGTATGCGTAGAATTGATCCTTTTATTGATCATAACATTCTTGTCCTTTACAAAGCTGTTTACAAAGGATATCAGAGCATCATGGCGTTCTATATCTACGCAGAAAAAAAATAGAAATTGCATAACTTTTATTTATTGTACAGAAGACTTACACAATATGTATTTACAATAGTAAAGTACATGAAGGGGTAGACAACAACACTTCATCGCCTTTATTTGTCTCCTTCTTTCTTCTTGACTCTATCGTCTTCCTCGGTCTCTTTTCTTCTTCACCGCTTTTTTTTTCGTAGGCTCTTCCGCGCGACTTAATCTTTTCTTCTTCTTTCTTGTCTTTCTTCTCTCACAGTGAGTTTGTCTTTTATTTTCTTCTTCAATCCTTTTTACATAATCGCATTCTTCCGGCCACTTGCATATTGGCTACTTCGTCATACCCAGCCCAATAGATCCCTCTTTCTTCCCCGGATCTATGTATTCGATGTTTTTGGGTAGAGGTCTAGGTCTAAACCAAACCACTTCTTCCATTGCTTCTCCCTTTCTCTCGGGTGAGTATTGTCATGGGGCCTTCTTCTTTCCGAACGTGACCCGTCAAAGTGTGACAAGAGAGTGATCGCTAGGAGTCTCATCGCCTCGTCGGCTTCTTCGCATACACTGACTTGAGCCCTTTTTCCCAATACAAGTCCGGCTTGGGCCATGGTCATGCATCTTTCAAGTATCCCTCGGATGCGAGCATTTTGAATTCATCAATCGATCTAGGCTCGGTATCAATGTTACGAAATGGCATCGGTGTCTTTCTTTTGGAATGCCTCCATATTGTTTGAGTATGTCCATCGACGGGCATCCATTTTTCTTTCAACCTCCGTCATCTCTCGCTTCTACTATCTTCTCTTTTTCGGACATGGGCACAATAGAGTGTTGGAGCGGCAGACCACCGGAAGTTTGCTAATGATGTCATTTTTGTGACAAGTCCTTGTTGAGGGTTTCTAGAAACCATTAAGGTCATATCCTTTGAACCTTCCTCTCAATGGATTTTCCTTATCTTTCTTCTCGCTCCTCGATTGTTTTCTTCGCTTCTTAACAACAAGGCGTCCTTCTTCTCGGTGATCGATCCTTTCAACGTCTTTAGGTATTCCTCTTCCCTCTTTCGCATCATCGAAGGAGAGAGGAACCCCTGGAAACAAGCCGCAAGCATGAAGTCTCAAAAGCCGCGATAGTGAGTTTTGCTTGAGTCTTGTGGAGTAGTATCTTTGCACGGAATATTGAGCGGGTGGCTTTGGATTCGGCCGCCAGTGATTCCTTCATTTTAGCCATAAGGAGGCTGAACTTTTCATTCATATTTTCCTCCACGCCTTGAGAAGTTCTTTGCGATGAAATTCTCGCAGTTTTAGTTCCATTTCAAAGTGGTATGAGAGGCATGCATCCTATCAATATTTTCTTGCATCCTCGTCTTCATGTCAGCATTATCATCGCTCCAGACTAACATTTTATTGTACAATGCTTTGAAATATCGAAACTGTTCCACACGCATTGTCTGCTGCTGTTGCCACCATTCCCGGATTCGGACCACTATTCCACGCAGATCGACTGTAAGGTTTGCATCTCTGTTATCCAGCCGCATATCCAATGAGGCCGGGTGCTTTTCCATCTTCTCCATCTCCGCAAATATTGCCTTGAAAACTTCTCGAACCTCATTCAAAATTGTCACACCTCTGTCCTTTTGATGGCGGCCAAGCAAACATCAAAATCAAAATTTGCTGGGACGATGGTATCTGTGGGAATGACTGGATCAGGTTTATGGAAACGTCATTGATCTCTAGCTGATTCTTCATCAAGATCAGGCAGCTCTAGTGAGAAAGGGAACGTTTATTCAAACGCATCATCACGGACATAGGGAATGTGTTTAATGGTGACTTGTGGCCGTGATGTGCCCGGTTGAGTCAATTCTGCTGCAGCGTTGGGAGCTCGTGAGATCGTGATTCAACTAGGGTCTGTTGTGGTATGGACCTAGCTGTTTGAGCCTCAGCTGTCTCAACAGCTTCGTCGGTCTCAGCTGGTTTTTCCATTTGAGTTGTCTGGTCCTCGACCGTATTAGTAGCGTCATCGGACGATGATGAGACTTGAAGGGGTGGCTCATCATCAAAATTGAACTTTTGACGAGCAGCCTTGGATTCTGGCATACTCGTGCTGGGAAGAACATCCTCAGCTGAGTCGTTTGGACTTGCAACAGGGGATGACTCAGCTTCATCTTCACCTTCAGATCCCAGAAAAGTTACATCAGGGTTGTCTTGGGAATCGTGAAGGGCACTTATCTCCTTCTCAGTTGCATCAATGATAACAGGAGGGATGTTTTGTACTTCTGCTTCTTTACCTCGGGAAGTCTCAACCTCCCGTAGGCCTTCAGCACCTCCTGCAGTCGCAACTGCAACAAGGCCTTGACCATTCCCTTCGACAGACTCAGCTGTCTTGGGGTCTTCTACGGTGGCATCTACATGAGCCTCAACTCCGTGGATTGCACTTTCATTGCCCAGAGTGTTAACTCCCAGGGCAGATCCATCCTATGCCTCGATCGATCAGCATTATCGGTGTCCTGTCCTCTATCGAAAGCATTTCCACAGCAGCAGCGGTTGGCACTTCAGCTGAGACAGTCTCAACTGTCCGAGCTTCGTCAGTGACAACTTGCTGTGTTTCTATTTGTTTTTCCTTCTCCACTTTGCCTCCTAGATTCATTGTGGAGTCATCTGCAGCAACCTCCGACCTAGCTGCAGTGGAGGGAGTTTCCCCCTTAGCTGGCACACTAGCTGAGTGACTTGGATTGGGGTCACTCTTCTCCAAACTCCCGGCTGTTTCCTGTGATTGTTCAGCCATTGGGGCAGGTGGTAAAATACCTTCAGTAGAGGTAGGCTCGACTTGGGTCCCCAAGTTACCAGTTTCATCGCCAAGTCCCCTAAATTCATTCTCTGAGTGAGCTGGGGAAGTGGTTGTAGCAATGACAGTGGCAATTTGCTGTACCACTCCCAATGGATCAATCTCCAGCTGAGATTTGGAAGACTCTCCTAGTCCTTCCATCAGCTGTTGCTCATGCATCATCATGGATTCCCGCATGGCTTCTTTGCATTTCCAATTTTTTCAGAATGGAGGGTCCAAATCCTCATCACTTTCTAAAAGTATGTCAAGATGTGGATGAGTATGATCGATGGTTCCGTTAGAGGACAAACATCGGCTCGCAGACGAGACACTCGCTCCGCAGAGTTTTTCGTTCTCCTTTTGAATTTGCGGCATGTTAATGCGCTTATCTCAACAAGGGCTTGCAGTGGAGATGTATCAACTTCAAGGAACCTCAAGAGTTCCTCTTCCTCCTCAATAAACTCTGGGTGTTCAAACTGCACCCTAGAGTGACTCAACTTCCACTTCCTCCATTCTCGCAGACAATTTTGAATGTCTCGATATAGTGGAGATAGCATGATCACATCATCGTCAGCATCTTCTTGTTGTACTTCTTTCTTAGGAATGGAGGGTAGCAGAGCTTGCTGCTCTTCACCATCAACAGCGTGTGTCGCAGGCGGAGACACAGTCCTGTCGACAGGAGACTTAGCCTTCTTTTGCTCCTCATTGTTTCGGGAATTTATGGTTGGATCTTCAACTTGCTCTCTCACTGAACGACCTCTGGCGAGACTTGGCGGTTTCATCAACGATCTCTAAAGACTCTACTTCTCCAGCTGTATCAGCAATTTGTTCCAGTTGAGTGGCAGACTCATCTGTTTTCTCAAGCTCTGAACGCTTGAAGAGTCTTCTTCTTTTGGTCCTCACCAGGGGAATTTATGGTTCGGATTCGGTTTCCTCAGAATCCTGGGCGGCGGGGGCCGGTGCAACTTTCTTGGTTTGAGGAGCTGGCTTTCTTGGCTTGTCAGTCCTCTTCTTTTTAACAACTGGAGAAGGTATTTGAGGTTCCTTCTCTGCTACGGCTGCAGGGGCAGGTGACTCGGCTGTAGGGGCAGGTGCAGTTGTTTTCTTTGCCGCAGGGCCAGTCTTCTTCTTTGCAGCTGCGGGAGCAAGTTTCTTCTTTGGAGGAGAGAAGACAGTTGTTTCTTCTTGGTCAGCTGATTCCCCCTCACTTGTATCCGCTCTCATGGCATAAGCTCTCTTCTGAGCTCCCAAAAGATTCGATCGAAACATCTTCTTATTAACATGGAACGCCTTTCCATGTCGGAGTGGAAATCCTTCACTTCCATCAACCGGCCAATCACAAGGCCATACCCCAAGGATCCTCCGAACGACCCATCTTCCTTGAAAGACTTATTTCCAACATTTTGGCAGAGTCTGATGTATACAAACTCAGCCCAGTTTACCTTCTTTTCCTCCATGATCGCAGCCATCACGATCAGCTTGGTTTTGGACAGCTGATTAAAGCTTTCAAATTTTATGTCTACACACTTGGCAACAATGTCCAATAGCTTATGGTAATCTTCCTTCAGCAGCTTCTTGTCTGCTGTGTAGACAACCTTCGCAGCATAGTCAGGTTTGGCCACTTCCTTCCATGCGGCAACCAGGTTTACATCAGCTTCAAAAATGTTCGGTACACCTTCCGACGGCAGCAAGCAATGCTCTGCAAGGTCTTCAGCAGTGATCGTAAACTCCTTTCTGTGAACAGACGACTTGATGCCTTCATCGTGAACTTCAGCATTCACGTAGAACTGTGCGATCTCTTCCACATACATCATCTGAAACTCCATAGTGAGAAAGGGTTTCAGTCTAGATTTCTTCACTTTCTCAGCTATCTTCTTCACAAGGGTTTCATCGGACCCCTGTTTGATCATCCCTTCGAAATCCACAGTAGAAACAATGTGGATTTGCTTTCCCAACTTAGCGAAATCATAGGTAGTTGCCATTTTTGAGTTTTACCGAACGAAACCTTAGAAATTTGCTTAGAATATTTGTAGGGGTTTTTGAGAGAAAAGAGCTTTCTTTACTTTTTGGAGAGATGAACAGTTGTGTGTAGTGTGAGAGAGAAAATGGATGAAATGGTATATGTATGGGTTATGAAAGGACGTGTATACGGTTTTTGAAATTTGATCAAGATCAACGGCTCAGATTTAGCACGCCGATTAGCATTTAAATTCTCGCATTTAATGCGGCAGCATTTATATCCAATCATAGGTTTGGTCGTGCAGCTTTTGACTGTACCTGTCATTATTATGCTGACGTCATCCTTAAAACATTCCCGCTTATTAAAAACGACTGCGTTTTTGTCACTTAGCTCATAAATAACTCAGCTTACTCCTTAGCTGATTCAACTCTTTTATCCTTTCACATAGGTACTCAGCTGTCAGCTAACTCGATGCAGCTGATTTTCCGATACGACAAATGTACTTAGTTGGTTCATGACCTCAGCTCTATTTTCATCTTTTCTCATTCCATCTCTTCTCCTTGAGTCTTCTGAGTGTCAATTCAGCTCAATTAACCCTAGCTCATGCTTAAGCTCTTCAAATCTTGATTCACATAATGGCTTTGTGAATATGTCAGCTAACTGTTTATCAGTTGAGATGTATTCCAAGGTGATGTCCTTCTTTTCAACATGATCTCTTATAAAATGATATCTGACATCAATGTGCTTTGTTCTTGAGTGCAACACAGGATTTTGAGTGATTGCAATAGCACTTATGTTATCACACATAATTGGAATATCTTTTTCTTCAATTTCATAATATCTCAGTTGTTGTCTCATCCATAAGACTTGGGCACAACAGCTGCCCGCAGCTATGTACTCTGCTTCAGCTGTGGATGTGGCTATTGAATTTTGCTTCTTGCTAAACCAGGAAACCAATTTGTTTCCAAGCATTTGACATGTACCTGAAGTACTCTTCCTGTCAACTCTACATCCAACATAGTCTGAGTCTGAGTAATCAATAAGCTTGAATCCTCCTTCCTTTGGATACCATAAGCCGACTTCCTGGCATCCCTTCAAATATCTTAGGATTCTCTTAGCTGCAGTCACATAACTTTCTTTTGGTGCAAATTGAAATCTTGCACATACACCTACAACAAAGGTGATGTCTGGCCTACTTTCTGTGAGATAAATTATAGTGATCCAATAAGTGCTCTGTATCTAGTTTGATCCACAGGCTTGCCATCTACATCCATATCCATCTTGATTGATGTATTCGTTGGTATTTTCACAGAAGATTTCTCTTCCATACCAAATTTCTTCATTAAATCTCTGGTATACTTTGTTTGACTTATAAAGGTTCCATCCTTCAGCTGTTCAACTTGAAGTCCTAGAAAGAATGTCAGGTCTCCCATCATGCTCATTTCAAATTTTCCTTGCATGAGGTTTGAGAATTTATCACACAGCTCTTTGTTTGTGGATCCAAAAATAATGTCATCCACATATATTTGAACAAGCAGTATACTCTCTCCATCTTGAATTCTAAAGAGTGTTCTATCCACTTTGCCTTTGGTGAATCCATTATCTGTCAGAAATTGAGATAATGTATCATACCATGCTCTAGGTGCCTGTTTCAATCCATATAGAGCTTTCTTGAGCTTGTACACTTTATCTCCAAGAGTCTTCTGCTCAAATCCTGGAGGTTGTTCAACATAGACTTCTTCTTCCAATAATCCATTCAAGAATGCACTTTTTACATCCATTTGATATACAATGAAGTTCTTGTGTGCAGCATAGGCAAGAAACATCCTTATTGCTTCTAATCTTGCAACATGGGCAAATGTTTCATCAAAATCTATTCCTTCTTCTTGGCAATACCCTTTGGCTACCAGTCTTGCTTTGTTTCTTACCACAGAACCGTCTTCATTCATCTTGTTTCTGAACACCCATTTTGTGCCAATGCCATTTTGATGGGTTGGTCTTTGCACCAATTCCCATACTTTATTTCTCTCAAATTGATTCAGCTCTTCTTGCATGGCTTGAATCCAATGTGTGTCATCCAGTGCTAGGGACACATCTTTAGGTTCTATTTGAGAAATAAAACAAGTGAACATTGCTTCTTGTTGAGCTCTGGATCTGGTTCTTACACCATCTCTTACATCTCCAATGACTAGCTCTGGTGGATGGTCTCTCAGCCATCTCACATCGAGGTTGGAGTAAGTTAGCTGGTTCGATCGTCTTGCATCCGTGTTATCTTGAGCAGCTCTCTCATCATCACTTAGTGCAGATTTTCCAAATTGTCTTTGAGATACAACTATCTCATCTTCACCTTGATTAATTACTCCGCCTTCAGCCTTCAACATAAGGACTCTTCTCGCACGGTTGGGTGATTGAAATTTTATCGCCTAACTCTTCAAGGTCTTCTCCATTTACATTAGGTTCATCAAACACTACATGGATGGACTCTTTCGTGACCATTATCCTTTTGTTCAAGACTTATAGGCTTTGCTTTCACCTAAGTATCCCAAGAAGATACCTTCATCAGCTTTAGCATCAAACGCCTTTAGATTATCCTTCCCATTTTTGTGGATGAAACATTTACATCCAAATATTTTAAAGTACCCAACACTTGGCTTTCTCCCTGTCCAAATTTCATAGGGAGTCTTTGTCAGCTGTCTATTAATCATGCATCTATTTTGAGTATAGCATGCAGTGTTTATAGCTTCAGCCCAAAATCGTTTAGGCAACCCCGCTTCAGCTAACATGGTCCTTGCTGCTTCCTTGAGAGTTTTGTTCCTTCTTTCTGCAACTCCATTCTGTTGTGGAGTCCTTGCTGCAGATAGTTCATGAGCAATACCATTTTCAACACAATACTGAGTTATTATTCCATTAACAAACTCAGTTCCTCTATCAGATCTTATCTTTATAATGGTTTGACTTTTCTCATTTTGAACTCTTTTCATCAGTTGGGGTAATTTCTGCAAGGTTTCCTTCTTTTTACACATGAAGATTGTCCATGTATATCTTGAATAATCATCCACCACTACTAGAGTGTATTTCTTCCCACTTATGCTAGCTGGCTCAACTGGGCCAAATTGAAACAAGAAACGTAAATCTTGAAGCACTTGGAGAAACACTCAAATTTGAGAGTAAAAGATTAATTGTATTGATAACTGAATGAAAATAACAAGTGTTCACCCTTATAAAGGGTCCAAACCCTAACCTACCAAGAAACAACTTTAAAACTGAAAAGGAAACAAAAACATGAAAATTTCGAAAGTCCAGCAAAAAGCACGCCCGTGCCAGAGAAACACGGCCAGGCCATGTTTCACACGTCGCCCGGATTCCAGCCCCCACACGGCCGTGCCAGGAAGCACGGCTAGGCCGTGTTCGCGAAGGAATTTCCGAACACGGCCATGTTCCCAAGCACGGCTAGGCCGTGCTTTCCACGAACCCACGAGCTCCTCTTCCCACACGGCCGTGCTCAGAAGCACGGCCAGACCGTGTTCGCGACGAAGGGTCCAAACACGACCGTGTAACTTAAGCACGGCCAGGCCGTGCTTTCCACGACTTTTGCCCCCTTCAACTTCTTCTGTCTTTTATCCCTGCTCGTCCTAAACTCGAAATAAAAACTCGAAACGCGGCCTTAAAGGTTTATTTGGCGTCCAAAACACTAACATGACTCAAAATAAAAACTAAACTACAACTAACTATGATAAATGAATACAACACCATCGAGCATTTGATTATGAGGTCTTCAAGAAGCTAGGTGGCTTGCATTATTGGCATCCTTTAGTTGCTCAGTCTGAGGTGGACTCTGGACCGTTGACGACGCTAATCAACTGGACCACCCGATCATCTTCCTCCTTCAGTAATGCACTCTCGGCCTCGTTCTGAATGACTTGAATCAGCCCATTTAGTGCATCCTTGAACTTCCTTGGCCTCGCCCCCATCACCGGACCAATTTGTATTGTTACTAGGTCTTTTGCCCACGGATTCTCATCATTCCACTCCTCTTGAGAAGGATTTGTCCTCAATTCCGAATTGACATCAAATGGACTAATATCCGCAACATTGGAAGAAGAACTGACCCTATAGTCGCCCGATAAATCGATTTTGTAAGCATTGTCATTGATCCGCTCGAGCACTTGGAATGGACCATCTCCCCGCGGCTGCAACTTGGACTTTCGACCTGCCGGAAATCATTCGGGCCGCATGTGTACCCAAACCCAGTCGCTCGGTTCGAACACCATCTTTTTGTGATGTTTGTTAGCTTGCGCCGTGTGTTGCTCTGTTCGCCGTTCGATGTTGAGTCTCGCTTTCTCATGTAACTGTTTCACAAAATCAGTTTTTTTCTGCCCATCTAAGTTAACACGGTGCCGATCCCAACCCCTGATGCATCACACTCGATCTCAAAGACCTTGGTATAATCCGGTAATGCTAGCAAAGGCGCATGTGTTAGCCTTTCCTTCAACAACTCAAATGCCTTGTCTTGGGCCTCGCCCCACTGATATGCAACACTCTTTTTAATAGTTTCCGTCAATGGTGTTGCGATAGTACTAAAATCCCGCACAAACCTCTGATAAAAGCTCGCAAGGCCATGAAAGCTACGCACTTGATTGGCCGATGTGGGTTTAGGCCAGTCCTGGATAGCTTTAATCTTCTCCTCATCCACTGTAATTCCTCTCGAGCTCACTACAAACCCCAAGAATATCAATTGCTCCGAAAAAAAGGTGCACTTCTTGATGTTTGCATACAACTTATATTTCCTCAACACCTCCAAGACGGCCCTCAAGTGATCCGTGTTCGTACAATGATTTACTATAAATGAGAATATCATCAAAGTAAACCACGACAAACTTACCAATGAAAGCTCTCAAAACATGGTTCATAAGTCTCATGAACGTGCTAGGCGCGTTGGTTAGCCCAAATGGCATGACTAACCACTCATATAAACCATGTTTCGTCTTAAAAGTCGTTTTCCACTCATCCCCTTCCCGCATCCGAATCTGGTGGTACCTGCTCCGATCTTGGAGAAGATGCTAGAACCATGGAGTTCGTCTAACATATCATACAAGTGAGGTATGGGGTGCCGGTACTTGATAGTGATGTTATTAATAGCCCGGCAATCCACACACATCCTCCAAGACCCATCCTTCTTCGAAACTAGTAGCACCGGAACCGCACAAGGACTTATGCTTTCCCTGATGAGTTTCTTGCTTAGCAACTCATTAACCTGCCGCTGCAACTCTTTTGTCTCCTCCAGATTAGTTCTGTACGCTGGCCGGTTATACAGTGATGCACCCAGAATAAAATCAATCTGATGCTCAATCCCTCGAATAGGTGGTAATCCGTCCGGCATCTCGTTTGGAAATTCATCCTCAAACTCCGGCAACAAAGACAAGACAGAACTAGGCAAATTGGGGTTAAGACTGTCAGTAGATAAATAAGTGCCCTTGTAAACCAAGAGTATCATCGAACAACCACTCGTGGTGGTTTTCCTAAGGTCACTCATTTTTCCCATCAAATTTATTTTTCCCTCATTTCTTACCTCATGGCCATCCCACCCCCCTTTTTGTTTTCCGGCCCTCTCAAAATTATTGCTCTCCTTTTTCCCAGCTATCTCTTGAACCTCACTTCTACCCTTAGTCGGACCCTCACCCTTGTTTTCTCTCAAGCTCTCCTTTTTCTCGGCTTTATTTTGATTTTTATGCTCACTAGCCGAACTCTCCTTTTCTTTTACCTCTCTCTCTCTCGATTTCACTTGATCCTCATAGATTTCTTTTGGAGTTAGAGGAAGAAGTACAAAATGCCTCTGAATATAAATAAGAGTATACTGGTTAATGTAGCCATCAAGTTGAACCCTCCTATCAAACTGCCACGGCCTACCCAACAGGATGTGCCCCGCCTGCATCGGCACCACATCGCACATCACCTCATCTTTATATCCCCCTATTTGAAATGCTACCTTCGCCTGCCTACTGATCCGCATTTCACCACAGTCGCTCAACCAGTGCAACTTATACGGTTGTGGGTGTTTTATCGTTGGGATTCCTAACCTATCCACCATCTTTGCACTTGCTACATTAGTGCAACTCCCCCCATCGATGATGACACTACACACCTTTCCATTGATAAAACGCCTTGTATGAAAGATGTTTTTCATTTGGTGTGGCTACGATAATCTAGAGGGGGGTGAATAGATTATCTCGGTTTTTCAGATTTTGCCCTCTTTTTCGAAAAATCAAGCAAAGACGAAATGCTAAGTGTTGAAAATAAATAGCACACTTCGATTTAAAGAGGTTCAACCCACCTTCGGCCTAATCCTCTACCACCCCAAAGATATCCGGGATGGATTTCAAAAAAAGAAAAAGATTTTATTAATTACCAAAATTAATAATACAACACCTTGAGGATTACCACAACCTCTCGAGGATTACAACAACCCTCTTACACCACCTCGAGGATTACCACAACCCTCTTACACCACCTTGAGGATTACCACAACCCTCTTACACCACCTTGAGGATTACCACAACCCTCTTACACCACCTTGAGGATTACCACAACCCTCTTACAACACCTTTGAAGATTACCACAACCTTCAAACACCTATCACCTAGATCACCCAAGTGTATTCTTACCACAAGAATACTCACAAGGATGTCTTGTGTTGAATGATGACCAAAAATCAAGATTACAACTCAATGATGAATGATACAATATGAGTACAAGTGTAATCAAGAATTGAAATTCTAGACCTCAAATGTGTGCAAGTGAAAGTGCTCAGGCTAATACAACAAGATATATGAAAGTTGTTTGCTTGTTTGCTCTTTGCTTGTGTAGAGTGTTGTGTCTTGTTGCTTGAATAAAGCCTCTATTTATAGGAGAGGTCTTGGCTTTGATTTCCAGACATAGGCTCTTCCTTGGGGAGTGATTTGCTGCAAAAGAAACCATTTAAAATCATCAAAATAGCTGTTAGAAATCAATCCCACGAAATAGGGAAAAGTCATCAAAATGCAACGGATAGTTTTCGATAAACAGGGTGCGACGGTCGCGCAGAGATAAGATTGAAATTGAATTTCTGCGATTTTTACAGAGGGACCGGTCGGAGGGGGGTGCGACCGGTCGCCCTAGACCATGACCGGTTGGGGGTATTTAAAATACGAAACAAAGAAGACAGGCTTCAAAAGGACACTCCCAGGTACCGGTCGCCCAGGGGTCGACCACCTGGTCGACAGGTCGCCCTCCCTCATTTTTTCTACGTCCCATTTTCTATTTCAAAACTCAACTCAGGTACGGGTTGCCCTATAGGTCGACCGGTCGAGCCTAAAACAAATGTGTTGTCCAATTTTTTTATCGAAAATAAACTCCAAAAAATACTCCGAAAAATAGTAAAAACATTTTAAAACGATCGGAAGTATTTAGACAACATTTAGGGACATTGTTTTGGTTTAAAAACCCATTTGAACAAAATCATCAAAATCATGATAAAAACATTTATCTAACAAACTCCCCCTTTTGATGATTACAAACCAAAACAATTTTCTCGAGGACGATTTTGAAAACAAATTAATTTTCCGGTTTTACGAGTGAACTATCCGTTAAAAAACATTTCATACAAAGCTCCCCCTATGTATGAGCACATCAACACAAAGCTCCCCCTATTTATAGGCGTATCAACAAGAGATATTGCATAAGCTAGAAGCACAAGCTATTACAAGCTTTTATAAGATGCACATAAACATCATAAGCTAAGAAGCTCCCCCTGTCAAAATACTTATAATCTATAGCAATTAAGTCCATAATACAAGCCATGGACTAGGTATACTTGGCTTTAGGAAGCCATAGCTTATAGCTTTTATAACAAGCTTTTATTAGCTTCTTTGAGCTAACGAGCCAATATCCTGTTTCTCCCCCTTTGGAATCATCAAAAAGAATGTTGGGATGATAAAAACATCATACAATTAAATCAAAGTGCGCCAAAGAAACGGTTTATCAACCATTGAACAATTTAGGCTAAAAATCCAAAGAAAATGGGAGAAATGTATCATGAAGAGTTCATAAGCTCGTTTTATTAGTCAAGACATGATCTCAATAAGTATTTAAGACTTTTGGAAGCAATAGAATCATGTAGAAGTTGAAATTTTCATTGTGACATTTCATCGAACACTTTGTGGGAGTAAAAATTAAAAGAAGTTGTATAGAGCCCTTGTAAATGAATCAAGCCAAAAAAAATTCATCACCAAATCATACCAAGAATCATACAATACAATATAACAACTAAGCTCATCATGATCATAAGATAATTTCATCAAGAAATATACAAGAAAGCCACAAGCTTAAGGGTTCAACCCAATTGAGCAAAGAAAGGAAAATTCTTACCATTTGATCGGTAAAGATGAGCGATGATGATGATAAACATGCTATATAAGGTCCAAGATATGAATTGAATGCATGAAAACAAATTTTGAGTGAAATTTGTGTGAATTTGGCAAAGGGGACGAAAAATGGCAAAAATGGGTTAAAATGACTAAGGCATGAGACAGGACGGTTTTAATCCAAAATTTTGCTTAGGGCGACCGGTTGCCCTCAACCTCTTTAGCCCACTGTCTTGCCAGTTTTAATAAAATCCGAATTTTCAACCAAAAATCTGATTTTTCGCCCCTAAGTTTTAAAAACATGCAAAATGCAAACGTAAACCTCATTCAATATGCATTATGCCTAACCGAGCTCGTATGGACGCAAAAGTCTCGAAAGATAGCGGTTTTGTAAAAATGTCCGCCAATTGATCTTGAGATGGTACAAAAGATATCTCAATTTTTCGTTTAGAAACACAATCCCTTAGAAAATGATGCCGAATCTTAATATGTTTAGTACGGTTATGATGAACCGGGTTTTGAGCAATATTTATAGTGGATATATTGTCACAAAAGATAGGAACGTTTTCAAAAGAGCATTTTTAATCCGCTAAGGTTTGTTTCATCCAAAGAAGTTGAGTACAACAAAAAGCTGCAGAAATATATTCGGCTTCGGCCGTTGAAAGTGAAATACAATTTTGCTTCTTTGAAAACCAAGAAACTAGGCAATCGCCCAAAAATTGACATGATCCAGAAGTACTTTTCCGATCATCAATATTTCCCGCATAATCCGAATCACTATAACCTTTAAGATAAAAATTTTTATTCTTTGGATAGAATAAACCATATCGAATAGTGCCTTTCAAATATCGAAAAATCCTTTTAACAGCACTCATATGAGATTCTTTGGGATTGCTTTGAAAACGAGCACATAGGCATACGGCATGAAGAATGTCCGGTCTACTAGCGGTTAAATAAAGTAAACTACCAATCCTACCTCGATACTTTGATTCATCCGTGGACTTGCCTTTTTCATCTTTGTCAATTTTGACATTAGTTGCCATAGGGGTAGACACGGTTCTTCCTTCTTCAATACCGAACTTTTTCAAAAGTTCTTTTGTATACTTAGATTGCGAAATGTAAATACCTTCTTGGCATTGCTTAATTTGGAGTCCAAGAAAGAAGTTGAGCTCCCCCATCATACTCATCTCAAATTCACCTTGCATCAACTTAGAGAATTTCTTGCACAAAGAATCATTAGTAGCACCAAAGATAATATCATCAACATAAATTTGCACAAGTAAGCAATCTTGCCCCTTTTCAAAAAAAAAACAAAGAGAGTTGTATCAACTTTACCTCTTATAAAACCATTTTGCAAAATAAAAGAGCTAAGTCTATCATACCATGCACGGGGTGCTTGCATTAAACCATACAAGGCCTTTTTAAGTTTATAAATATCATTAGGCCTAGAAACATTTTCAAACCCCGGAGGTTGTTTTACATAGACTTCTTCTTGAATAATACCATTTAGGAAAGCGGATTTAACATCCATTTGGTAAAGTTTGAAATTTTTATAACAAGAATAGGCAAGTAAAATACGAATAGCTTCTAAACATGCTACGGGTGCAAAAGTTTCATCATAGTCAATACCTTCTTCTTGACAACACCCTTGAGCTACTAACCTTGCCTTATTTCGAACAATGTTGCCTTGATCATCAAGTTTATTCCGGAATACCCATTTTGTACCAATAATAGTTTGAGATGCAGGAAAAGGTATCAATGCACATACATCATTTATTTCAAATTGATTCAACTCCTCTTGCATCTCTAAGAACCAATCCTCATCCTCAATAGCCTCCTTAGCATTTTTAGGCTCTTTTTGAGAAATAAGAGCTTTCTCGGCAAATTTTCTTCGGGTCATTACTTTGTCAAGGGGATCACCAATAATAAGATCTTTTGGGTGATCTCCTTTAAATTTCAATGCAATGGGAAGATCCGAAGTATCACATCTATCTTCTTGAAGACCATTTGAAGTGGACGGTTGATCATTTGATGTAGACGGTTGGTCATCAACTTGAACAATTGGTTCAATAATATCCCCTTCATCACTTTCATCATTGGGTATTCTTTCAACACCCGAAGCTTCATTGAATTTGATATGGATGGATTCTTCAACAACCCCACTAGTCTTATTGTAAACCCGATATGCTTTGCTTTTTGTTTAATATCCCATAAATATCCCTTCATCGGCCTTAGGATCAAGTTTGTCCAATTGATCATTGGTCTTCAAAATAAAGCATTCACAACCAAATATCTTGAAATAACTAATATTTGGAGTTCTACCTTTCCAAAGCTCATATGGAGTTTTATTCCTTTTAGGACGAATATAAACTCGATTAATAACATAGCAAGCGGTACTTACGGCTTCAGCCCAAAAATATTTTGGAAGTGAAAATTCATTGAGCATGGACCGACTCATCTCTTGTGGTGTCCGATTTTTCCTTTCGGCTACTCCATTTTGTTGAGGAGTCCTTGGAGCCGAAAAATTATGAGCATATCCCTTAGTTTCACAAAAGACTCTAAATTCACCATCAAATTCTCCACCTCGATCGCTTAGAATAGACTTAATAGTATCTTCCTTTTCATTCTCAATAAGTCTACACAACTTAACAAACTCATTAACGGCATCGCTTTTATTGGTAAGAAAAAGAGCCCAAGTATATCTAGAAAAATCATCGGCAATAACGAAAGTGTAATATTTTCCACTTAGACTTGTCGTACCAATATCGCCATACAAATCAAGGTGAAGCAATTGTAGGGGTTTGGTTGTGGAAATTTCATTTTTGGGCTTAAAACTACTTTTAACTAATTTGTTCTTTTGACAAGTGTCACATAAGCCAAGATTTTCAAAATTCAATTTGGGTAGTCCTTTCACATGTTGGTTTTTGTAAATGTTTTTCAAATTCTTGTATCCAACATGTCCAAGTCGCCTATGCCATAAACTAGTTAAATCATTATTGGCGACTAAACAAGAAACATTTTGACTAAACAAATCACTTGTACAAATTTTGTAAAGATTGCCTTTTCTATTTGCTTCACAAATAATTTCACCATTTTTAAGTATAAGGCATTTTTCTTTATTGAAGGAAACATCATAATTTGAATCACAAAGTTGGCTAACACTTATCAAATTAAACTTAAGCCCTTCTACTAAAAGAACATTACTAAGAGAGAAAGAGGAGTTACCAATTTCTCCATTTCCAAGAATTCTTCTTTTGCCATTGTCGAACATGACCATACCCTCTTCTTGGAGCTTGATGTTGGTAAAAAGTTCTCTCCTCCCGGTCATATGGCGTGAACATCCGCTGTCCATGAGCCATTTTGAATCTTCCATTGTTGTTATAGCCCCTATTACCTACAAAAGAATTTCTTTTAGGTACCCTATAATTTTGGAGTCCATGGGGGTTAGTCTTGAGACCTTTGGGTCTCCAAACATGTCTAGAGCTATTTCTCAATTTGCAATTATTAGCATATTGTCCAACTTTGCCACAATAAAAACAAGTAGGAGTATTAGAACTACTAGCACGTACAAAAGTCGGACCTTGGTTATTTTTCTTAAAAACACTTTGAAATGGATTATAACCAAGTCCCAATTTGGAATGCTCACCTCTTTGTGCATCTAAAATTTTTGTGACTTTATCCGTGCTTATGTTGAAACGATGCACATCATTTTTCAAACATTCAATATCTTTTGTGAGCAATTCCTTTTCGGTTTCAAGAGAGTGAACTCTAGTAAGAGTAAGTGTATGAGCTTTGTCTAGAGATTCATAAGAGGTAAATAATTTTTCTTTTTCAACCTTAAGCTCTTTATGCTCCTTTTTCAAATTTTTGTATTTAACAATTAAATTTTGAAACTCAATTTGCAATTCATCAAAATCACATTGCAAATCATCAACTATGGAAGAAGTAGAAGAATTAGAGCGTACCTCATTATTTCCATCGTCTATGGCCATGAGACCATGTTCGGTCTCTCCTTCCTCGTCGGTTGTTTCGAGTAGTTCATCCCACGTTTTGACCTCCACATTTAGAGCCTTCTTTTTTGTGAAAGGCTTCTTTTTCTTTTGTTCCTCTTCATCGAGTTTTGGGCAATCGGCAATGAAGTGCCCGGGTTTTCCGCATTTAAAGCAAGCATTATCTCTCGGTTTTTTGCTTTATTTTTATTCACAAATATTGCAAATTTTTGAACAAGTGCGGCCGTCTCTTCATCATCATCATCATTATAATAGTATGCATTATTAGAAGAAGAAGCAAGACCTTTAGAAATATGTTGCATACCCGATTGATTGATGGTTGGTTTGGAATTTTTCCTCTCCTTGAGATAGACTTCATATATGAGGAGGTTCCCGATGAGCTCGTCAAATTTGAGTGTCTCAAGATTTTGTGCCTCCGTGATTGCCGTCACCTTTTCGGACCATGAGCCGGGAAGAACATTCAATACCTTAGTCACCTTGTCTTCTTTGGAGATGACTTTACCGAGGGCCACAAGAGGATTGACAATATTGTCAAGCATTTCCACCATCTTGGAGATACTTTCACCATCATGCATGTTAATGTTTTCAAAGTCTTTAACAAGCATGGTCTTTCTTGCTTCCTTGACCTTCTTGGTCCCTTCATAGATTGTCTCCAATTTTTCCCAAACCTCATGTGCCGATCTTATGCCTCTTATGCGATTATACTCGATTGCGGTAAGAGAACAATGCAAAATATTTAAGGCCTTACCGTTTAAAGAGAAAGCCTTTTTGTCGTTTTCATCGAACTCCTTGAAAGGTTTAGGAGCCGAGGTGCCATCCTCCGATTTCTTGGTTGGTTGATCAACTCCTTCAATGACCACATTCCAAATGTCGAACCCGCACTTGAGGAAGCACTCCATACGGTCTTTCCAAAATGCGTAGTTGTTGGCGTCGAATAGTGGTGGCTTGTTGGTGGAGGCGCCGGTGGTGAGATAAGCATCATTTGTAGCCATGGATCTTTCCTCTTTACTCAGAACGAGCTAGCCAAAGAGTTTGGCTTTGATACCACTTGTTAGTCTAAGTGGCTACGATAATCTAGAGGGGGGGTGAATAGATTATCTCGGTTTTTCAGATTTTGCCCTCTTTTTCGAAAAATCAAGCAAAGATGAAATGCTAAGTGTGGAAAATAAATAGCACACTTCGATTTAAAGAGGTTCAACCCACCTAGGGCCTAATCCTCTACCACCCCAGTATATCCGGGATGGATTTCAAAAAAGAAAAAAAGATTTTATTAATTACCAAAATTAATAATACAACACCTTGAGGATTACCACAACCCTCTTGCAACACCTTGAGGATTACCACAAACCTCTTACACCACCTTGAGGATTACCACAACCCTCTTACACCACATTGAGGATTACCACAATCCTCTTACACCACCTTGAGGATTACAACAACCCTCTTACAATACCTTTTAAGATTACCACAACCTTCAAACACCTATCACCTAGATCACCCAAGTGTATTCTTACCACAAGAATACTCACAAGGATGTCTTGTGTTGAATGATGACCAAAATCAAGATTACAACTCAATGATGAATGATACAATATGAGTACAAGTGTAATCAAGAATTAAAAGCCTAGACCTCAAATGTGTGCAAGTGAAAGTGCTTAGGCTAATACAACAAGATATATGAAAGTTGTTTGCTTGTTTGCTCTTTGCTTGTGTAGAGTGTTGTGTCTTGTTGCTTGAATGAAGCCTCTATTATAGGAGAGGTCTTGGCTTTGATTTCCAGACATAGGCTCCTCCTTGGGGAGTGATTTGCTGCAAAAGAAACCATTTAAAATCATCAAAATAGTGTTAGAAATCAATCCCACAAAATAGGGAAAAAGTCATTCGAAAATGCAACGGATAGTTTCTTTGATAAAAACAGTGCGGCCGGTCGCAGCAGAGATAAGATTGAAATTGAATTTCTGCGATTTTTACACAGGGGGACTGGTCGGAGGGGGGGTGATCGGTCGCCCTAGACCATGACCGGTTGGGGGTATTTAAAATACGAAACAGAGAAGACAGGCTTCAAGAGGGCACTCCCAGGTACCGGTCGCCCAGGGGTCGACCGGTCGCCCTCACCAGTCGACCACCTGGTCGATCGGTCGCCCTCCCTTATTTATTCTACATCCCATTTTCTGTTTCAAAACTCAACTCAGGTACGGGTTGCCCTATAGGGCGACTGGTCGAGCTTGAAATAAATGTGTTGTCCAATTTTTTTATCGAAAAATACTCCGAAAAATAGTAAAAACATTTTAAAACGATCGGAAGTATTTAGACAACATTTAGGGACATTGTTTTGGTTTAAAAACCCATTTGAACAAAATCATCAAAATCATGATAAAAACATTTATCTAACAGATGTGCCTCGCCTGCATCGGCACCACATCGCACATCACCTCATCTTTATATCCCCCTATTTGAAATGCTACCTTCGCCTGCCTACTGATCCGCATTTCCCCACAGTCGCTCAACCACTGCAACTTATACGGTTGTGGGTGTTTTATCGTTGGGATTCCTAACCTATCCACCATCTTTGCACTTGCTACATTAGTGCAACTCCCCCCATCGATGATGACACTACACACCTTTCCATTGATAAAACACCTTGTATGAAAGATGGTTTGTCGTTGGACTCCCTCATCTGACTTAGGTTGAATGCTCAGCGCCCTCCGAGACACCAATGATAGCGCCTCCCCCTTCGCCGCCTCTAACACCTCCGGGATATTCCCTAACTCCGACATATCACTATAATCCTGGTCTCCCTCACTCTCCGACTCCATTTCCCCATTCTCACGCAACACCAACACCCTCTTATTTGGACATTGACTAGCTATATGCCCAAACCCATAACATTTAAAATATTTAATATCCCTCGTTCGAGCAGTAGAGGGTTCGATTTTACCTGCGGGTTTAGGCTCGGTCTTCCTCCCCCTTTGGTTTGTTGCCTTTGAACTCTGCTCCTCCTTTTTGTTGGTGTTCGCCCTCCATGCATTGGAGTTAGAGCGGTGCTTTCCAGTTGAAACCCCTCCTCTTGAGCTACTTCTCAACTTTCACCGCCATGTGTACCATCTCCTCGAGATCGACACAGTGATGTAGGTCGACGTCATCCGCAATGGGAGTATTCAATCCCGCGACGAACCTGGCCATAGTCACCTCCGGGTCATCATCGATGTTTGCCCTTGCCATAAGCATCTCCATCTCCTTGTGGTAATCCTCCACACTCTTCGACCCCTGAGTAAACCTTTGCAACCTCTGATAGACGCCTGTATAATAGTGGTTTAGTACGAAACGACGTCGCATCAGACTCCTCATCTCTTCCCATGTGGAAACGGGCCGCTCACCGTTTCTCCTCCTTGAGACTATTAATTGATCCCACCACACACTTGCATAATCTGAGAATTCAGTTGATGCCAATTTCACCTTTTTCAACTCGGAAAGTTTTGGCAATCAAACACATTCTCGATTTTCCTCTCCCAATCCAAGTAGGCGTCCGGATCACTTTTTCCTTGGAACGAGGGGATTTGCATTTTGATGTTACTCAAATTGATATCCTCACGCCCCCGGTCACCCCTATCTCCGCGCCGATCTCTGCCCGGATTGTAATTTTTCTCCATTTCGAAATCAAAATCATCAATATCATCTGCCCACTCCTCTAATTCAAACCTCTTCGGCCTCCGCGCCCTAGTAGCAGGCTCTTCTATTTTCGGCGCCTCCCTGAGATCCCCGTATGTTTCGATCATTACTTTCTTCATGAGGCTTGCAAGTGCCTCCATATCAAACTTCTCCAATGGTTGTCGGTTTTCGTCTGTCATGTTTAAGTCACTCCCTCACGTGTATACACTCGTGTATCACTCAACTCACAATCCCCAAGTACCCGCACTTGTTATGATTATAAACCAATCAGACAGTCGCAAGTATGCCTCAACACACCAAGAAATTACCAAGCCAATCATATGATCGTAAAAGATGAAATAGAAGACTAGGGTTTAAGTTTTCGAATTTCCCAGAATTTTCTTTTTTTTTTGCATGCGGTTTACGATTCTTTACCCGCTGATTTTTTTGTGCTATTCGATTTTTTGTACCCTTCAAGAACTAGGGTTTATGAGAAATTCTGGAAAATAGCAAAAATTAAAAATAAGGATAGACTTAACCTTGCTAGATGGCTCTGATTACCAACTGATGTAAAGCGCAGCAATGACTGTGCATACGACCCAACAACAATATGTTGTTAACCCAAGATCTTTACTAGTTTGGTTAATTTGGTGGAAACATCGACCCGTTGTTTAGCAAAACAAGAACCTCGGTATGCGAAGACGCCACAAGCAATTATGGATTATTGCCTGATAAGTCGATAATTGCAAGAAGAAACGTAAATCTTGAAGCACTTGGAGAAACACTCAAATTTGAGAGTAAAAGAATAATTGTATTGATAACTTAATGAAAATAACAAGTGTTCACCCTTATAAAGGGTCCAAACCCTAACCTACCAAGAAACAACTTTAAAACTGAAACAAAAAAACATGAAAATTTCGAAAGTCCGGTAAAAGTACACCCGTGCCAGAGAAACACGGCCAGGCCGTGCTTCACATGTCGCTCGGATTCCAGCCCCCACACGGCCGTGCCAGGAAGAACGGCCAGGCCGTGTTCGCGAAGGAATTTCCGAACACGGCTGTGTTCCCAAGCACGGCTAGGTCGTGCTTTCCACGA
This sequence comes from Rehmannia glutinosa, assembly GCA_016081115.2. Classification (NCBI taxonomy): domain Eukaryota; kingdom Viridiplantae; phylum Streptophyta; class Magnoliopsida; order Lamiales; family Orobanchaceae; genus Rehmannia; species Rehmannia glutinosa. Next base: position 49,566,410 of record CM071931.1, on the reverse strand, counting down.
ACCCACGAGCTCCTCTTCCCACACGGCCGTGCTCAGAAGCACGGCCAGGCCGTGTTCGCAACGAAGGGTCCGAACGTGACCGTGTAACTTAAGCACGGCCAGGCCGTGCTTTCCACGACTTTTTCCCCCTTCGACTTCTTCAGTCTTTTATCCCCTGCTTATCCTAAACTCGAAATAACAACTCGAAACGCGGCCTTAAACGTTTATTTGGCCTCAAAAACACTAACATCACTCAAAATAAAAACTAAACTACAACTAACTATGATAAATGAATACAACACCATCGAGCACTTGATTATGAGGTCTTCAAGAAGCTGGGTGGTTTGTATTCTTGGCATTCTTTAGTTGCTCAGTCTGAGGTGGACTCTGGACCGTTGACGATGCTAATCAACTGGACCATCCGATCATCTTCCTCCTTCGGCAATGCACTCTCGGCCTCGTTCTGAATGACTTGAATCAGCCCATTTAGTGCATCATTGAACTTTTTTGCCCTCGCCCTCGTCACCGGGGCAACTATGGCGAATTGTCTGCATTTGTTTCACACAGTAGTGCATTGAAGAAGATGGAGGAAGGATTTGTCACAGTAGTGCATTGAAGAAGAAGGAGGAGGATTGTTCACGTTGAATTTGCTACGAGACTTGGAAGGATTGCATGTGTTCTATTCAAGAAGGTGACTGGTTCTCATTCTCTCATGAACAACGTTCGAAGAAGAAGGAGGATGAGATTTGTTCACGCTGAATTTGCTGTGAGATTTGGAGAGATTGTGTGATCATAATGTGAACAGAATCCCGTGAATATTGGGTATTTTTGTAGGAGACTAATTTACCCCTTTCTCTAATTACCAGCATTTAATCTGAAATTTTAGCTCTAAAATCACAGCCACTGAAAAATCTAGATATGTGGGTAAGATTGGTCCCTATGGACTCACCGTATGAGGTGGTCTCATATAACCCTCTCCCTATATATTATAATGTAATTTTTTTATGTATTCTTATATTATATCTAATATTTATAAATTGATAATAATAAATTTTATAAATAATATTTTATAAATATATATATTTTTCATTTTTTTATTTATTTTAATTTAAAATGGGGCAGAATGGGTCGACCGCCCCGCCCTCCGATCCGTGCGGGTCGACTCGCCCCCGCCCCGTTCCAGGCACGGGATGGGTCTGGGTCCTGGCCGACCCGACCCGCCCCATTGACATCCCTAACTAGGTTGTTTTACATAATAAAGATTATCCAAGACATAACAAAAATACTTATATATGTATTTTGGACATTAAGTGGCCGATTGATGGAGTAAAAATGGATCAGCCATACCTCTTGATTTTAGGATAGTGGCAAGGATTTGAGATAAGAATCTTCCAAGTATCAACCACTAGCTCTTACGGTTGAGGTGGCTAGAGCTATAAAAATTGCCGTTGGCTTGTCCCAATTATCCCTGTAATAGAGTCGGGCTGGACTGTAATTTTATAAGTTCGAAAGGAATTGAGCCTATTTGGTCCGAAAGACTGGGCCGACCCGACACATTTGCCATATAGTTTTAAGGGCTTTTGACACAATTGCCCCACTTTTCGGAGACAATAACAACTTTTTATGCTTTTCGGTACTTTTTTGGACAAAATTACGCTCCCGCCTTTTTTTACACAAATTTACGCTCCCACCATTATTTCCGGACGTTCTTATGTTGTTATTTCAAGATTATTTCGAACATCTTTCAAACATATTTCTTCTAATAAAATTTTAGCGAAAAATAAATTTTGCCCCGTTAAATAATCCATTTTATACTCGAAATCTTATAAAAATCAAGAAATATACACATAAAACAACACATATAAAAACCAAACAAGTTAAAAATATTATAGAAACAACATGAATAAAAAAACACAATTCAATTTTTGATCAAATACATGAAAACATAAAATAACATGGAAACAACCAAGAAACAATATAGAAACAAACCAGAAACAATATAGAAAACACCATATGAGCAAAAACGAGTTAAAAATAAATAAAAATTTTATTTAAACATCGAACACTCCGTGGAAACAACAAAGAAACATCAGGACAACATTAAAAATGGTATGGAAACAACGTAAAAATATTAAAAACACCACATGAATAAAAAGAGCTTAAAAATAGGTAAAAGCGTATTTACACATTGAACACTACATGGAAACAACAAAAAATATTATTAGAACAACATTAAAAATATTATAGAACAACACAGAAACAATAGAAACAATGTACAAAACAATACATGAACAAAAAACAACATTAAAAATTAGGTAAAAATTATTTTTGAATCATCCAAACAACAAAGAAACAACATATAGAAACAACAAAGAAATAAATTTAAACAAAATTGAAACAACATATATAACATGTAAAGCAATACAAGAACAAAAAAATGAAAAAAAACGTAAAAATAATCAAAAAAATATGCAAGAGCGTAAAAAGGAAAAAAATAGGTACAAAAATAATAGGAACATATTTTGTGGTATGTTTACCGGAAAGAGGATATTTTATGTAATTTCCCGTAGTTTTAATTTATAGGTCGGACCTAGGCTTCAAAAATAGTAGCCTAATAGATTTTCAGCCCGACCCGCCCGACTCGACTCATGTTACAGCTTTAGAAGTGGCCATCAACCACTAGCCCTTTATAGTTGAGTGGTCGGTAGGTTTCAAAAGGATAGATAAGAATCAGACAATTTCATAAAATATATAAGATATATTTCTTCTTTTTAATTTCTCTCTTCCTAGAAATATTTCTTTTCAAAAATTTGTAAAGAATAATTCATCAATATTACTTATTCCTAAAAGAAATTAGATATAAATTCCATAAGATTTTATTTCAGTATCTACAACCAAAAGATAAACTTGATAAAGGAGGCATTTGAATCCGTATCTAGGGATGTGAAGAGTTGATCTGCACCATTCACGACCTATCATGGCCCACCTCATTTGGGCCGCTCTACCTTGTGACCCGCATAGTATTTTCGGTTTTATAATATATTTAATATATAATTTATATATATTATATATGATATATAATGTAATTTTTATGTACTTAATTTTATATATAATATAATAGGTCACACCCTTGGATCAATGCATGGTAACATATTACATACCGCATTTATTAGACCGTAAACATAGTATAAGCTACGGCTGACCGATTCTTGGAGTAATTAAGAGGGATAGTTAACGCTTCAAAAAAAAGAGGGATAGTTAAAAAAATTCCCCTCATTAGGCTAATTATTAAAAAAATCAGAAGTTCTTGAAAATTACAAAAACCCTTAAGATTTGATTCTATTTTAAATTAGAAGAGATAAGTTGTAGTATTTCTATAAAACTCAAAGGAGTTTGTCAAATATTTTTTTACAAGGGGAAAATATAAAGACAAAATCAAATCTCGATGGTTGTTTTTATAATTTTCCAGAATATATGTGTTTTTTTCTATAATTAGCTGGAAAACTTCAGGTTTTTCTTTTCTTTTGTAATAATAAGAATATTAGATAGATGGCATCTCGATTCTCGAGTACATGGTAGGAAATTCTGTGGCATAAGAAAGCCTGTACTATATTTGAATTTTCATCTTCTATTTCAAATATTATTACCCTTGGTGTCTAGGAATTTGACAGAGAAACTAAAATTGTGTGAAGACTATATCATATATTGCCTCAATATATTATGGCTACTGATAATAAATATATTGCCTTAAAAATACCGATTTATTCCTCCATGAGCCGAACCTTTGTTCTTTTGCCCAAGACGACGGATTAATTATCTTGCAATGTTAAATTGAATAGCTGATCAAAAAATTAATTTCTCACCAAAAAAATTGGAAGTTGACCAATGGACATGTAGATCAAAGCTCGAGTATTTCTTCTGTCATCCCCAAAAACTCAGTACAATTACCAAAAAGGCTTTCTAGTTGCAGTAAAACACAAAAGAAGAAAATTAAAAAAAACAATTCCTACAATTGAAGAATGAGGTTTCTTGAATTGACCACCAATGCACCCTTAGTAGTTAGAGGTGGTGAAAATGAACTTTTGGGAGACCTCTTTGCTATGGTAGCCTTTGGACCAAATTTGTGGTGATTCAAATTCCCCCCATAGCTTTTGCATGATTTCATTCTCATACTATAACAAGTCTCCTTCTTTGATAGATCTTCAACACTCTTCACTCTTGTCAAAGATGCAAAAGTCTGTGACTTGCCATTATAATACTTTGAAAGACCCCTCCTGAACCAGGTGGCTTAGCCCCTGGCCACCACAAGAATTGTGGGGTGGAGTCGAGGGCTCAAATCGCCTCCATCAAATTGTTTGTGGGGTGGAGGTCGAGATTCTTATCCTCGCTCCATCAAATTGCTCCCAGGGGCATATGCGAGTGGTGAAGATTTGGTGGGAACTCATCTTGAATAGCATCATGTGGGTTCGATTCGGGAGAGATCGTTATTAGTAGATTGGGGTCGAACATAATTGTTCTCTTTACCAGGAGGATCTGGTTGTACGTCCGTGGACCCCATCGTAACATCGCGTGCGTGCACATCCTGCGGTTTACCTTGGCAAAGCAATGAGGAGCCGAGGCTGTTGTCTCGAGGCGTAGTTCGCGTAAGCGCAGAAGGCGAGTTATCAAAAAAAAAAAAAAAAAAAAAAAAAAAAATTGAAAGACCCCTCCTGTACAATTACATCATCACATTAGAATACACTATATATAATAATATATATATACACTGTCTATCCCTCTAACAAAATACTGATCCTTAAATGTAAAATATATACTAGGGACAATTATAAAAATTACCCTGAGGTTTAGCCTAAGTACAAAAAGCTACAGTTATCTTTTAAAATTTCAAATACTGTTACAAACACCCTTTGACCTTTGAATTTACATAACAAATACCTTCTCTTTGAGGTTGGAAACTTCATGATTTTTTTTTTAAATTCAAAAGATAATTGAGTATTTTTGTAATTAGGCTAAACAACTGGGTAATATTTTTAATTAAATCCTATATATCATGTGTACTTACTTGATGGGAAGTTGAGCCACGAGTTCAGACAATTCAAAAAGAGGCCCAGATGAAGAATTAGATGAAGTAGAAGAAGATGATGCATCATCTGCCAAGTCTGCTGATAACGATGAAGAAATTGATGATGCTTCTGAATCAATATTAATGGAAATTGATTCTATTGATTCACACTTTCCATCATTCTTTATAGCTGCTGCCCAACTCACCTGCCTTGTGTCCTTGAACCCCATTTCTCGAAAAGATAACTAAAACCCACAGCAACAAAACTCAACGATGGAAAAAACAGACGTAACAGAGAGAGAGATCTAAGTTTGAAAATTAGTCTTCCTAATATGGTTGTGTCCCAAGAGGCCTTACTGGAGGGAGCATATGTGATGTGGAAATTACCACCGTAGCCTCGCCTAGGTCGAGTTGACCATCTTGACCTCGCCTCGCGAAATTACCAAAGTACCCTCAGGATCCGCGGCTTTTTATGTGGGTCCCGACCCGACCCGAAACACCGAGTCGGGTCGCCTGCGAGCCGCGCACCGTCGATCGGGTGCCACGTGTACGGTGATCCGTCTCACCCGGTGAACGATCTTATAAATACGACGTAAATCAAGGTAAAGGTAACTTGTCATTATTCTAAATTACCTCGCATTTCTTTAGCTTTCTAAGTACCTCAACTACCGATTCGACTTAGGCATCGGAGGGCCTTAGTAGGAGCCATCCCGCTTCTTTAACGTGCGCGTCTGCTTTCAGTACCCTCGAACAAAGTACCTCACCTAGCTTTTTGGGGATCCTTGGCCAGTCGCTTTGTGGAACACACTTCACCTCGCTTCGTGGGTCCCCTAGGTCAGTACATCCGATTTACCTTCCTAAAACCGGTTGGCGCGTCTGTGGGAAACGAGGTCTAGCTAAAGATGGAGGAGACACCGGGGAAGCTATTGAAACACCTAAGCATGCGCCCAAGACACCTCGGGGGTCGTGGAGGACCCTCCCGTGAAACATCACCACCCGCCCGCTTCACTTTCGGGACCATCTCTTTCGTTCGGGAGGAGGAGCGGATGATTCACATGAAGGCTAGTGACTTTGAGAAAATCTTTGGAAAAAATGTTGGAGGATAGGAAAGAAAGGGCAAGAAGCGTTATGGAGGCCCTCCCAAGGTCCCCGGGGAAGGGGGAATGTGGAAAAACGAAACGAAGTGGTAGTTGATTGGGAAGAGGTGGCTAGTCAAGGTTGTCGGGCCACCGAGGAGACCGGAGGAGGTCGTGGGCGAACGTCAATAAGCACGGACATACACGAATCGAGTGAACAAATCGAGCATGTTACTCGACAACCGGATGATTTGAGGCGGAGGGAGTCAGAACATCCGCGTTGCGAGAAAAGGGGATCTCCATTTTCTCCCGAGATCCTAGCCGAGGTGGTCACGCCGAACTTCAAGCTTCCCGATCTCCCAAAATATGATGGGAATAGGGACCCTCAGGAACATCTCACTGCTTTCGACCACGTGATGCAATTGTATGGGCAGTCGGATGCCATGAATGCAAGAATATTCATCACAACGCTGACCGGAAAGGCGCAGGAATGGTTCATGGGATTACCTAGGGGAACTGTGGTTTCTTACGAACAGTTGGCTCGAAAGTTCTTATACCAGTTCGCAAGCCAAAAGTGAGCTCGAAGGTCAGCCTCGCATTTGTTCACTATAAGGCAGGGGGTGAAAGAGTCGCTCAGGGAATTCATAAATCGGTTCAATGATGAAGCGTTGGAGGTACAAGATATGCGAATCAACATGATGACTAATATCCTTATCTTGGATTGCAAAAAGGACCATTAAGACGCTCGCCGCGAACCGCCCTTTGTCGATAAGGAGCGACTAATGGAAGTGACCGAGTAAATACATACAAGAGGAGGAGATGAATGCCCTTAAAGACCAGGAGTGGTCCCAAGTTGCTCAAGCTCCACGCGAGGGGAGGATCTTAGAGAGAGGCTTCGGTTTAGGGTCGAGAGGCCTGGGACCGAGGTCCATCAAGATCGCCCTAGAGACAAGCGAGGCACAATAGATATACTGTTGAACGCACCCCGAAGTCACGCTCTAATGGCCATTGAGCGAACCGACATGCTAAGGTGGCCAAAAAGATGAAGACGACCTCGGTCGAAGAAATATGGATAAATATTGTTGCTTCCACAAGGACCATGGCCACGCATAACGAGGATCGCATTCAATTGCGAGATGAGATTGAAAGGCTCATTCAGCAAGGTTACTTACAAAATTTTGTTTTAAAAGAAGAACGAGGGGGAGGATCCAACCGGGACCCTAGGCGAAGATCACCGGCTCGCAAATCGCGAAGCCGGTCGAGAGGTCGCCATGCGGCCGGACATAGGCAAGAACGCCCGAGGGAACGCTCTAGGCCTAGGCAAAATCACGAAGAAGATAACCTGCCTCGTAGGGGGGTTATACATATGATACCAGGAGGTCCTAGTGGAGGTGATTCTCAGAGTGCAAGAAGGAAACACGCGCGTAACCTCACTCATGATTCTAAGAGGAAACTAAAGGTCATGAGCGTCCAAAACTCTAGCCCTATTACATTCGATGGTCGTGACCTCGTGGGGGTCGAGGCAGGTCAAAACGACCCGATGGTTATCACGATGGATATCGCCATTTTGTACAAAAAGTTTTGGTGGACAATGGGAGCTCGGCGGATATATTATTTATGCATGTGTTGAGAAAGATGGAACTAGATGTAATCGCTTTACGTCCAGGTTGACACTCCGTGATGGGGTTTGGAGGAGCGAAGTGGTTCCCAGGAACCATTGATCTCCCCACCTCGCCAGGCGAAGCGCCATGCCGAAAGACAATCATGATCAAGTACTGGTAGTAGACGCCCCATTTGCTTATAATGTGATTATGGGGCGACCCGGATGAATCAATTTCAAGCCGTGGTGTCCACTTATCATTTGAAGATGAAGTTCCCTACATCGGGGGATAGGCGAAAGCACGAGGCAACGTAAGACGGCTAGAGAATGCTATAACGTTTCCTAAAAAAGAAGAAGGAAGGGAGAGAAGTGAGGACTATAAAGCAAATAACACGCCGAAGAGGAGGGGCTAAGTAAAAAAAGAAAAGGAGAAGGTTAAAAAAGCTAGGACAATGGCGGAGTATAGGGTTGAGCCAACGGAGCAATACAAAGTGATTGAGCTCGAGCCAGGCGACCCGGATAAGTTCACTAAGATAGGGTCGCAAATGGACTCAAGCTAGAAGTGTTGATGATTCAATTTCTTAGGAGAATGTGGACATTTTTGCTTGGAAACCGTCTCGATTTCCGAGGCATAGACCCGAGGTGATGGTTCACCGACCGAATGGATCCGTTAGCGAGGCGGTGAAGGAAAAAGCGAAGCTTTGGAAGCGAAAGAAACAAAATTATAGAAAACAAGGTGAACAAGTTATTGGAAGCGGGATATGTTGTGGAAATTGTTCAGTTCGAGTGGCTATCAAATGTAGTTGTAGTGCCCAAAGCTAACAACAAATGGATGATGTGCATCGACTTCACGGATCCGAATAAGGCATGCCCCAAAGATCCTTCCACTTCATCGACGACCTCTACATCACGCGAGCTACCCACCTCGCTTCGCCTTCGCCGACGTCGCCTTTGGCTCGTCCTTCTCAAAGGGTCAAGCTTGTCGGGGTCGAAATCGCCTTTAAAAGCTTCCTTCTTAATTCCCCGCCGCGCACCGTTCGAAGCCATCAAATAGGTACACCACGGCTCGCTCGGCAATGAGTTTCGCAAGACGAGGACTGGAGAAAGGATTGAACCCTGCAAGACGAGACGAGGCTAGCGAAGCCTTATGCTCTTCGGATGAGAGATATTCTTCAAGGCCTTGTTTCCGACCTTTTTCAAAAGAATCGCCACCTCTTTGATGTGGTGCACCTGCAGTTTTGAGCTCGCTTTGAGACGAAGCAAGCTGGGCTTTGTCGGCTACTTCCTTGAGGAGTTCGGCTCGAGCCTCCTCGACGGCTTTTGCCTTATCCGCCTCGGCGGTGAGCCTCGCATGGACCTCGCTCACCTGATTAATGTACACCTCGTTCGGTGCTTCCAATCGCACCGCCAAGCGCCATTTGGTGCAACAGGCCGAAAGCTATTTAAAAAAAAAAAAAAAAAAAAAAAAAAAAGGGCGAAGTAAGTGGTGGCGAAGCGAGATAAAAGCGAAGAAACAGAGTTGGATAATTTAAATACATTCACATACCGACATGACCTCGTGAGCGCCAACTCTTCGAGGCGGGTGAACTCGTGGGTCATCAAGGCAAATTGGTCGGTGGGGAGGGTAGTATAGTTATACGAGTTGAAGGAATCCTCCCGGCCTTCGTCTCGAGGACCGAGCTCCGCGAGCTAATATTCCATTCGGAATGGTGCGAGGCATGGCAAGCTCGCGAACACGGGGCTCGAGCTCGGGAGCCTTCGCGAGCCGCGAGCCGAGCGGGAGATGGGACTCGCTCGGTTCAGCCACATCATCATCCGATCTACGGTGGGGAGGTTTGCATCGATGAGGCTCGAGCTCATCGTGAGCTAGCATCCCGGGAGGCACCCATAGAATCAAAGGCGAGCTCCTAGCCTTGCGAATTTTTGCCCTTTTTGGGATGGAACCTCAACCACCGTTTTCCTTTGTCCTCCTCGACTTGCTACCCGAGGCCTTGATGGATTTCTTCGGAGGCACCTCGGGAGCGGGGTCGGCGATTCACGGTCGTAAGGGGGCCGAGGCTATGACCACGCCTAGCGATAATCCGACGCAACAGACCTCTTGTCGAGCCGAGCTTCGCGAGCAAAGGTGGCTTCTTTGTTGTTGGCGAGGGCCTTGTCAAGAACGGGCAGATCGGACCGCCATATCTGCGCATGAGTAAAAGCCAAGGCATCAATACAAAGTATGGTAGGCGAATCGAAAAATTAAAAAGAAATATATTACCAAGGGTTAGAGTTTCATGGCGAGGAGCGGGGCTAAGGCCGACGAGGGATAGAACCTCTTCGGTAATGAGGTCGCAAGCCTCATACCAATGTTGGGTAAGCATAGAAATGAAGTTGGTACCCCAAGAAACAGGAGGCAGGCCTCGAAGGCGAGGCCGGCCCAGCCTTCCAATTCAAGGTAGCTCCCAAGGATTTTCAATAGGGGGCTCGAATGAATACGAACCTATCTTTCCAAGGCCACACCGAGGAAGGAACTCGATGCAAAAATTTCCGGTTAGTGCGAGGTGAAATGTAAAAGAATCCGGAGTTAGTAGTGGTAGTGGAAGAATGGATGGCGTATAGCTCGCAGAAGTGAGAGAGTGAGGCGGCCTCGCCGAAATGTTTCATTAAAATGATGAAGCCTACAATGTGACGATAGGAATTTGGGATTTAGCCGAGGGCAAACATCGAGCCCTCTTAAAATGTCAACAACGGGGCGAGCCAAAGGAAATCTAAGACCCGCCTCGAAGCTAGCGAGGTGAAATGCTAAGCAGCGAGTGGGAGGCTTGTCTATCCTGTCACTAGTAGTTGGAATGATGATTTGGTACGAGGCGGGGATATGGAAGTTTTTCCTAATGATACTTATGTCGTGAACGGAGACCCGGGACCTAAGAAGAGCCCAAGGGGCGACGTGTTCCAGGTCGTCCGAAGGGGTGGCCTCGTGGGATACCCTGTCGGGAGAAGGGGGAATACGGGTTGCCCCGCTTGTGGAAGTAGAAGAGCTCGAAGACGAGCCGGAGTCAGACGACCCAGAGTTCGAGGACGAACCAGAGTTCGACTGCGAGCTAGAGGGCCGCATAGATGGAGGAGGGGTCGCCATAAATAATAAGAAAATTTAAAGTGAGAGAAAGAAAACCTACCTCTAAGTCGACGGAAGTGGAGGAGCACGAGGTCAAGATCCTAGGTCGCGGGACGAGCCGAGCAAAATGAGGTGAGGTGATCTGGGGTAGGAGATGTGAAAAGTGAAGGTTTGAAAAACCATCCTATATATAGAGAGAGAAAGGCGGGAAAACCGACGGTCTCGATCAAGAGGTTATTCAAATTCAACGGCAGGGATGGAAGGATCTTTTCGAATTCCAAGGATTAGCCGTATGTCGTCAATTCGGGAGCTGACGAGTCACTTTTAGCAATAAATTACTAAAGTAATCGGGGAGTAAATGATGTGGAAATTACCACCGTAGCCTCCCGCTCAGGTCGAGTTGACCATCTTGACCTCGCCGCGAAATTACCAAAGTACCCTCGGGATCCGCGGCTTTTTATGTGGGTCACGACCCGACCCGACCAAACACCGGGTCGGGTCGCCTGCGAGCCGCGCACCGTCGATCGGGTGCCACGTGTACGGTGATCCGTCTCACCCGGCGTGAATGCGATTATAAATACGGACGTAAATCAAGGTAAAAGGTAACTTGTCATTATTCTAAATTACCTCGCTCTTTAGCTTTCTAAGTACCTCAACTACCGATTCGACTTAGGCATCGGAGGGCCTTAGCTGGGAGCCATCCCGGCTAGCCTAACGTGCGTTCTGTTTCAGGTACCCTCGAACAAAGTACCTCACCTAGCTTTTTGGGGATCCTTGGCCAGGTCGCTTTGTGGAACACACTTCACCTCGCTTCGTGGGTCCCTAGGTCAGGTACATCTGATTTACCTTCCTAAATCAATATGTATACATATTTGCTGGACTATTTTATTTTACATTAATATAAATATGGAGATAATGTTCAAATAATATATGAAAATTGAAAGTAAAAGTGTGGTTATTAATGGACGGATTTTAGGTCACGATTTGTTTACGTTTTAATATTCGTTTTCCAAGTGTTTGCTGTTATCCTCTTAAAGAAGATTGGTCATTTTCATGTCGTTTTGAATTTTATTACTTTTCCCATTGTACAAGAGGATAAGGTCTAAGTTTTGAAGAATATCCAAACCGAGTCACCCCCTTTTGCACTTTTGGGATAATTTAAGGCCACAAATCTTGTCATTTTTGTCCCCACAAAGTTATGACAGGGGCCGCAGGGCTAGCCTTTTTAATGTTTCAGGTAGGGGTGGCAATTTTTGACACGACACGATAGCACGATACGAAAACGATACGAAAATAGCGGGTTAGTGTTTAGCCTTATCGTGTTCGTGTCCTTATCGTGTCGACACGATAAGGACACAAAAATTTCGTGTCGTGTTCGTGTTTTTATTGTGTTTACACGATAGTGACACGAACACGATAGCGACACGATAATGACACGACACGAACACGATAAGGATACGATAATGACACGTTTACCTGTTAGTGACACGATAATGACACGACACGAACCTAACGATAAGGACACAATAATGACACGCGTTTATTGTTAGTGACACGATAACCTGATATTTTGTATATTTGTGCGTGTATTATCGTAAAATCGTGTCATGTCGTGTTATATCGTAATTTGCTATCGTGTATTAACGTGTAAATCATTTTCTTTTTGTTTTTGACTTATCGTGTCACTATCGTGTCGTGTCGCGGTAAATACCACGAAAATTTTCGTGTTCGTGGTCGTGGTCGGAGCGCAGATCCTTATCGTCGTGTTCGTGTTTGCCCTTATCGTGTCGTGTTGTTATCGTGTCGATTACTAAACACTACACGATAACACGATTTGACACCCCTAGTTTCGTGGCATCTATGTTTTAAAGATGATGCCTCTCTGCCGATGAGATTTTGTTCAATCCAATGTTTGATTTTTTTTTTTTTTTTTTTTGATAACTCAGCTTCCGGACTTACGCCCGACTATGCCCGAGGACAACAGGCTTGCTCCTCATTGTTGCCGCTAAGGTAAACCGCGGATGTGCACGATCGCCGATGTTCTCGACGGGGTCTGGCGACGTACAACCAGATCCTCCCAGGTAAAGAGAACAATTATGTTCGACCCCCCAATCTACTAATAACGATCTCTCCCCGAATCGAACCCACACGGATGCTATTCAGTATGAGTTCCCACCAAATCTTCACCAACTCGCATATGCCCTGGGGAGCAATTTGATGGAGCAAGGATAAGAACCCCTGACCTCCACCCCACAAACAATTTGATGGAGCAGGGATTTGAACCCCTGACCTCCACCCCACAATGTTTGATGTGTCATAGAAACAAGGTTTTATCTTAGCTCGTATTGATATAAGTATAATATTATTTTATTTATTATTATTTAAAATTATTTATTATTTTATTATAATAATGTAATAGTTGAGACATGGATTTGGAAAATTTATACACGCTTCATTTATAATTTAATACATATTAGTTAAGTGATTCAAGTGGGAGAATTTAGGAGAAGTGATACATAGGTGATTTCTTCAATTGGGAGAATGTTGGATCGTTTATTTTTAACACAATAAGTAAATACAAAATCAATGAACTATAGTAAGCGTTGATTTATTCCTTAAATTATGGTGATTAATTTTCCTAAATCCTGGGATTAATTTTCTTTTGGGGACAAAAATAGTATTTCATAATTTAATTAAATATAATTTATTTTATATTTTATTTATTTAATATTAATTATCCAATGGGCTCTTGATAATTAAACCGCCCAAGAAGTCGTTTTCTCCTACGTGGACTGACCTATATGCCAAATTCTCCTACACGGCCCATGGGGCCCATCTCCCAGGTATAAAAAGGTCTTTCCTATTAACTGTAAGTAATTAACTCATAATTAATTATTCTCCTATGCATTCAGTATTCGTTTCATGTCTTAATTTCTCTCTCGTTCACCGTGCTGACTTGAGCGTCGGAGGGGCCTCCCCAGGACAACCCCCAGGGCCCTCCAACATTTGCGCATGTGTGCAGACAAGTTCCCAATCGAAGGAGTTAGCAGTTCCAGGAGCAGAAGACGAGAAGACTTCCTCCTTAGGAAGAGGACTAGCTCAAAGACTTTCCCCTTGAGAAGAAGATTTTGGTCAACTCAGTTGACTTGGGTGATCTGCTAGAAAAAGCAACATCATTTTGTCGCCGTCTGTGGGAACAACCAAAGTACATGAAGATGCGAACTCAATCACCAGCACAAAAAGTCGGACCTCAAGATGCAGGCTAGGGAGCAAGAGACCAACATGAAGGAAGACCATCAAGATGGTGAGAGGCCAGCGACCATTCCACCGGAAGGTCGCCACTCGTCGCTTCCTCCCCCTGGAGGCGCTCCACCCATTGAAGAAATTTGGCTGACCAAGGAAACTCTTCAAATCCTGTTAAGAAGTTGCACAGAACGCATTGATGCATTATCTTGTGGTTGGAGCTAAGGAAGAGCTATCCCAAGCACTGCCGACCAATGAAGACCTTGACCCAAAAGGACGCGGCAAAAACAAGAAGTGACGCCTGCGATGAAGGGAACTCAAGCAACACCATCCATCCATGTTCATCCACAAGCTACCGCTTCAGAGAAGGGGAGTCCATTGATCCCTGACATCTTGGCAGAGCGCTACCCCCGGGAATTCGGACATCTAACCTCCCGGAGTACGATGGAACCAGAGATCCTCAGGAGCGTATGAACAAGTTTTATGCGGAGGTAGACCTCTATGAGATGATGGATGCCGGTTATTGCAAAGCCTTTCTAAGCACCTTGACCAAGCAAGCCCGGGCTTGGTTCGATCAGCTCTCGGAGGAATCCATTATCATGATGCACCAGTTCGCGGAGGCTTTCATACAACAATTTTCCGCCAACATAAAGAGCCATGAGACCATCACAAACCTACTCCAGTGAGAGGTGGAAGCACCATTACGCAATCTCGTGGGACAACTCATGGAGATTGTAAATGAAGTAACCAACGTCCAGCAAGAGTCATTGACAAGGATGCAACGACATATCTCCATCCGAGAGCATCTCAAAGGAAGGAAATCTCCCTAATCTAGGAAGAGGCACCCACTCCAGAAGAGCACCCGACGAGGGAGATGAAGTATTAAGGCCACCCTTGAGGAACAAGCAAAAGGCCGAAGAAGATCTCCAGAGTCAGCCTAGAAGCCGTGAGAGAAAATCGGGGCAAATAATAATTCCATTGAACGCACCGCTATTGGAAATACTGGCCACTGCTCGGAGATAAAAAATCATAAAACCTCCGCGGGAGATGAGAGACAGCTACGGGCGGCGAAAGTCCAAGCATTTATGTTACTTCCATCATGACAGAGGACACACCACGGAGGCTTGCATCCAGTTAAAAGTCTCCATCGAAAAGTTGATTCGGAAATGCCACCTTCAAGAGTACGTGGATTACCCAGGCCATGATCGGATACGGGAAGGCAGCTATTGGTGAGGCCCTACATCACAGAAACATTTAGATTTCTTTATTGTGTTGCAAAGAGAGATCGAAGATGAAGATTTTCTGTAGGTCCCAAGGGGTGTGAGTAAGGTTTAGAAGGTGAGGGGGGTTGAATTAACCTTACCAAATTTTCGATTTTAGTCCTTTTAAAATTACAACAGAGTTGACTCAAACAGCTATGTCCTTGAGGGATAGCTAAGTTGGTTATTCAGCTAAGTTAGCCACTCAACAGACTCAATAGAGCTGTTGATAGAATAACTCGGCTGTTTAACCTAAACTTAACTTGGCTGGTTTGGTTTTATCATCGGAAGACTTAACACCCTTTGATTAAACTTTAGCTTGTTTTAAACACTCGATTTTTAACACTTGGTTATTAATCAGTTGGATAACAAATAAGATTCTATCATCAGATATAATGTAAATATGCAAGAAGATAAATGTACTGAAAGTAAATGACACAAATGTTTTTATAGAGGTTCGAAGATGGGGTAATTTTTCTAATCCTCTCTTCTCCAACTCCTGGAGGAATCCACTAAGTAACAGATCAATTTACAAAGTGGTGAACAGTCTAGAGACAACCTTGATCACACAACTGGCTTCTCTTGCGACTCAGCTTCTTCACAGGGCAACTGCCTTGCTACTTCAGCTTACTTCTCAAGTTCTTGGATTTGATCACGAAGCCCTTCAACAAACTTGATACTGGTTCGACCTTGAACCTTCCTACAATCCTGACTTGAAAAGTAGACCCCTTTTGATTCTTCAAAAGTTTTCTCTTCAACAGATTTGAAGTTGTCTTTCCTTCATGGCTTTGTGTTGGATCGATTTCCTTCGAGTTTCAGGCTTGAGGATTTGCTTGAATATACTTGATAATATTGCAGATTAATTGCTTGAATAATGCTTGCTTGTTCGTGGTTCAGGTAACCTTTTCTCAGTAATTTCCTTAGCCTTTTATAGTGTACATTTGAAATTTTGCCCTTTGAAGAGATAAGCTAATTTCAAATGTCACTTTTGTTCGTTGGCTTGTCTTGTTGCAGTCCTTGATGTTGACATTTTCTCGTATTAAATGTCTTCGCAGCATCGCAGGTGCCAGACACAAGGTGCAGTGTTTCCCATTGGTTTATTCTCTTTTGCACAATTCTGGGACTAACACTTTAGACCTGACAGCTTAGACATATTACTATATTGAGTAATATTCTTGACTTTAATCAATGGATCTAAGTCAGGTTGTCTTGACTAGATCATTGTCTTTACCCTGTGTGACTTGAGTCAGCTCGAGTCATTGGATAACTCAACTATCACTTCAACTTTGAGACTTGGCTTCTTGAGTTGACTTTACTGACACTTCTCACAGCTGTTCCTCAACTGACACTCCTTCAGTCGAGTTCTTGACTTCCTTCTTGGCCATACTCAGCTGACACACAACAGAGTCTTCAATCCAGTCCGCAGTTGACTTCTTGTATTCCTTGGCATATCTGACATGACTCAGCTTCTTCAGCCCTATCTATTATAATACAAATTACAAGGAAAATGGGGTGCCAACTTCCTAGTTTAAGTTTTACATGATATCATCAAAATCTACTCAATAAATTTCCTAACAATTTCCCCCTTTTTGATGATGCCAAAACTTAAAACATTCAAAGAAAGTAAACAACAAAGATACATACAAGCAATGCAGTAACAAAGAATGTATGCTTAAAATAGATCTTTTATTGATCAGAGCATTCTTGTCCTTTACACAGCTGTTTACATTTGGTATCAAAGCAATATACAAGTATACATGTCAAAACATAGTATATCTAAGCTAAGATACAGGGATGCATTCAGAGAGAGATTACATGGAAATTCACTAAGTTTATTATAGAAAACTTACATGAATGTATTTACAATAGTAATACATGAAGGGATTTGCAGCAACACTTCAACGCCTTTGCTGCTTCCTTCCTCTTTCTTCTTCAGCTCTCTTGCGCTCTTCATCGTCATCAGCTCTCTTTCTCTTTTTCTCTTCTTCTTCCTTCCTTTTCTTCTTTTCATAGGCCCGTTTGGAAGCATCATCCCTTTGCTTCCTCAAGAGCCACTCTCGAGTCTGCCTTTCATTCTCTTCTTCTTCTCTTTTTACTGCATCAGCGTTCTTTCTTTCCACCTCACGGTTGGCAAGGTGATCATATCCAGCCCAGTAGATCAAACCTTTCTTGTCAGGATCTACATATTCTATGTCCTTGGGTTTTGGTCGAGGTAGGGAACCTCTTCCACCACCACTTCTTCATCTACCTGACTCAGCTCTTCCTATACCTCTCGGTGTGTACTGTGCTAGGGTCTTCTGCTTTCCAGTTGAGTGACTGCTGGAAAATTGTTGCTTTTCAGCACCTTTCTCCCAGTACAAATCCCAGGCTTGAGCCAGAGCCATTCCTTGGAAATAGCCTTCTGATTCAAGAGTCTTAAACTCTTCAATTGATCTTGGCTCAGATCCATCATCAGGTATCGCATCCTGATCCTTTCCAGCGGGAAGACCACCGTATTGTTTCATGATTTCTTCAACACGAGCATCCTGCTTTTGAGTTAACTCCTCGAACCCTGCTTCAATGATCTTTCTTTTGTCTGCCATTGATACAATAGCGTGCTCGATTGGTAGGGTCACAGGGAGTTTGCTTTGAGGATGGAGGCGAACGTGACTTGCCGAGGGGTTTCGGCAGACATCAATTGCAATTGCTTTGAACTTCCTTCCCCTTAATCGTATCTTTCTTAACAGCTTATGTCTTTCTTCTCAAATTTTGCATTTTTCTTTAGCTTCGTTCTTTTAGTCCCTTGAGGAGCTCCCTTCCCTTTTGGCATCATCAAAAGAGAGGAACCCTAGGGAACATACCGCTAAGGATAAAATCCAGTCTGCTGATCGTGGAGTTGTGCTTGGAGTCTGCTGAGTCATATACGACCCGAAATTCTGAGCGAGTTGCCTTAGCCTCGGTTGTGACTAGCTTCATTTCAGCCATGAGAAGGCTAAATTTGTCATTCATGGCATTCTCGAGTTTTTGAATTTCATTCTTGTGAAATTGTTGCAGCATCTCCATATCTGTCTTATGAGACTGGTTTAACCTTTCATTATACTCCTTCATCATTTGCCTGATCATGGAGTTACCAGCACTCCATACGAGCATTCTTCCATATAAGGCTTTGAAAAAGCAAACTTGCTCGAGTCTCATGGCAGTCTGCTGTTGAGTCCATTCCCTAATCCGCACCACGATCCCTCTCAAATCAGCTGTGAGAGTGGCATCACGATTGTCCAGACGTAAATCCAGAGAGGCCTGATGTCTTTCTATCTTCTCAATCTCCTCACAGATCTTCTTGAAGACTTCACGAATTTTAGTTGTCTCGCCCGATTCAGCTGCCGGCCATTCTGCATCAAAATTAAAGTTTGCTGGAATAATTGTGTTGGAGGGAATGATGGGATCTTCTCGGACAATGTATCTCCTTTGTTCAACATCTGTTTCTTCCTCTAATTCAGGCAGTTTCTGGGAGAAGGGAAACATGTCTTGAAAGACATCATCGCGCACATACGGAATAACTTGTTGATTTTGTGCCTACGATGACTCAGCTCTACGTGCCTCAGCTACGGCAGCTTCATTGGCAGTTGTCACAGCTGTGGGAGCCTGTGACTGAGCTGGTGGAGTCGTTACTACTGCAGCTGTGGGAGCATGCGCAGATGACTCGGTTCCAGCTGGGGTATTTGTGGTGTTTTGCCCAGCCTTCCTCGGTGTCAGTAGATTTTTCTAAATGAATTACCTGGTTCTCTGCTGTATCATCAACATCATCGGATGATGATGAGACTTGTATGGTTGGCTCATCATCAAAATTAAACTTCATGCGAGCCGTTTTCTCACTGATCTGGCTCTTAGTTTTGAGAACATCCTCAGCTGTGTCTGTAGGATTTGCAAGCGGAGTGGACTCAACTTCATCTTCTGACCCTAAAAAGGATGTATCTATGTGCTCTTGGGAGTCATGAAGGGCGCTTATCTCTTTTTCTGCATCAGCGCTGTTTAGTGGAGGAATGTTCTGTGCATCTTGACCCTTACCCAGGGAAGTCTCAACCTCCTTGGGCCTTCAACACCCCAAGACAGACAACTCAAGCATTGCGAGGCCTCCAGTGTTCTCCCTCCGACAGTCTCAATCGTCTTAGGGTCTTCTATATTCCTTTTGGCTGCACTCGTTGTCTTAGGGTCTTGGACGATGGCATCCAGAGGAGTCTCAACCCCGATTGAACTTTCTATGCCCAGTGTTAACTCCTGGGCTTCACCATCCCGTGCCTCAACCGTGATAACAGCGTCATTGGCCTTCAGCGGTGACTTCACCGGGACAAACTTAATCGTCCGAAGCCGTCAATGTCACTCATTGATGTTCACTTTCTTTCTCAACTTTGCCTCCTTGCTTCATAGATGAGTCTCCCACAACAACCTCCAACCAGTGTGGTGGAGAGAGTTTCCCACCGGTGGCACACCACCGAGTGGATCGATTGTGGGGTCACTCTTCTCCGCAGACGCGCTTTATCCGTTGAGTGCTCGCCCACGCGCCTTCGTGGGTTGGCTCAACTTGGGTGCCAAACTTCCCAGCTTCATCACCATTTCCCTTGGATCCATCCTCTGAATACACCGGGGACGTGGCTGCAGCAATAACGGATGCAATGTGTTGTGCCACTCCCAGAGGATCAGTTTGCAGAAGAGTTTGGGATGACACTCCTGGACCTTCGAGTAACTGCTGCTCGTGCATGGCTTTGGATTCCTGCAAGGCTTGATGCATCTCTAACTTCTCAGCTACAGCAGCAAGATCCATATCCTAATCACTTTCTGAGAGCAAATCAAGATGTGAGTGAGTATGCTTGTGAGAGCCTGGAAATTGGCACATCTTTGATTTCTCCAAAGCTCGGGCTTGCTCGGCAGCTCTCTCCTTTTCTTCCTCTTTCAAGATTCAGAGGATATCCATGCAGTTGTCTTCATTAAGAGCAGATCGAACATCCTTAATGCAGAGGAATCAGAGAAGCTCTTCTTCTTCTTCAATAAACTCTGGGCGAGTGAACTGCACCCTTGAGTGATCTAGCTTCTATGCTCTCCATTCCCTCAAGCGTCGTTGAATATTTGGATAGACTGGAGAATACATGATTATATCATCATAAACAACTTCACCTTCTCCTCCAGTTTCCGGAATGGGAGGTAATAGACCTTGCTCTTCCTCGTAAGAGCAAAGATCGATTGAGGCGGGAGACAACTTTTTCAACATCGATTTCAGCTTGTCTCAATCGCTGCTTTTTCTCTCACTGTTTTCCTAATAATTTGGGTTTTTTGATCGATATTCGCTTGTCACCATTAGCAGACTTAGCAGATTCATTAATAACTTCCGGAGACTGCGCTTCTTGATCACCAGTAGTCTCAGCTTCCTTCTCCAGCTGAGTAGCAGACTCAGCCGTCTTCTCAAGGTCAGAATGCCTGACCAACCTTCCTTTTCTTGGACGAACCAGAGGGACTTCTGGTTCAGATTCAATAAATTCATCAGTGGTGGGGGCTTGGGTACTCTTCTTAGAGGGAGCTTCCTTCCTCGACTTGGCAGTCCTCTTCTTCTTTGCGACTTGAGAAGGGACTAAGGGTTCCTTCTCAATCTCTGCTGCAGGGGCAGGAGTCTCGGCTGCAGGGTCAGGAGCTTTCTTGGGCTTAGCTGCACGGGCAACTTTCTTCTTCGGAGGAGGGCTCTCAGTAGATTCTTCAGGATCAGCTGATTCCCCCTCACTTGTATCAGCTCTCTTTGTATGATGTCTCTTATGGGCACCGGAAAGGTTTGCCCTGAACATCTTCTTATTCACGTGAAAGGGCTTGCTGTGGCGTAGAGAAATGGCTTTCACGTCCATGAGATGGCCAATTACAAGGCCATAACCCAAAGAACATCCAAAGGACCCGTCCTTCTTGTAGGTCCTGTTCAGCACATTCTGGCAGAATCTGCTGTAAACAAACTCAGCACAGTTGACCTTCTTTCCCTGAATGATCGCAACCATGACGATCAGCTTAGTTTTAGACAGCTGATTAATGCTTCCAAATTTCATGTCAACACATTTGGAGACGACGACCATCAGCTTGTGATAGTCGTCCTTTAGCAGCTTCTTGTCGGCTGTGAAAACCACTTTCGCAGCACACTCGGGCTTGGCAACTTCCTTCCAAGCCGCAGCTAAGTCGACATCTGCCTCCGAGATGTCCTTCAAGCCTTCCGCGGGCATCAAACAGTGCTCAACAAGGTCTTTTGCACTTAGTTTGATGACCTTGGTGTGGACGGAAGATTTGATTTCATCGTCCTGCACTTCAGCATTTACATAGAACATCACTACCTCTTCAAGGTAGGTATGAGAGTATTCCATCGTTAGAAAAGCCTTTAGACCGGACTTCTCCAACATTTCAGCTATCTTCAGAACCAGGGTTTCATCAATACCCTGTTTAATCATCCCATCGAAATCTACTAAGGAACCAGAGTGGATTTGCTTCGAAAGCTTCACATAATCAAACTTTGGGGCCATTTTTAGAGACCTTTACCGAACAAAAAACAAAGGACTTGCTTTGAGAGAACTTAGGGTCTCAGAGAGAAAATTTCCTTTGCTTTGAAGATGAACAGTTCGCGTAAGGTGAGAGAAATGCAAGAGTTCGTATATAAAGGTCATGAAAGGACACATTTGGGATTTTGAATTTTTTGATCAAGATCAACGACTAAGATTAAAACGTCAAAACCGCATTTAATTCCCCACATTAAATGCATCAACATGTATATCCAATCATATGGCATACTGTGCAACTTTTACTGTGACTGTCATTATTACGCTGACGTCATCCTTAAAAACATTCCCGCTCATTTAAAACAACTGTGTTTTTGTCACTTAGCTCATAAATGATACATCTTATATCCAAAGTGACTTAACTCTGTTTTTCTCTTCCCATGATGTAACTCCACTGTCAATTAACTTGATACAACTGACTTCCCGACAAGGCTGTTTCACTTGGCTGAAACGTGAAACTTGCTCTGCTTTGATTTTCTCATCTTCTTTCTCTGCTGATTGAGCCTTCTGAGTTTCAACTCAGCTCAATTAACCCCAACTCATTCTTGAGCTCTTCAAATCTTAATTCACATAAAGGCTTTGTGAATACATCAGCTAACTGTTTATTAGTTGAGATGTATTCCAAGGTGATGTCTTTCTTTTCAATAGGATCTCTTATAAAATGATATCTGACATCAATGTGCTTTGTTCTTGAATGCAACACTGGATTCTGAGTGATTGCAATAGCACTAGTGTTATCACACATAAATGGAATCTCTTTTACTTCAACATCATAATCTCTCAGCTGTTGTCTCATCCATAAGACTTGGGCACAACAACTGCCCGCAACTATGTACTCTGCTTCAGCTGTGGATGTGGCTATTGAGTTTTGTTTCTTAATGAACCAAGAAACCAATCTATTTCCAAGCATTTGACATATACTGAAGTACTCTTTCCTGTCAACTCTACATCCAAAGATACCGAGTCCGAGTAACCAATTAGCTTGAATCCACCTTCCTTTGGATACCATAAGCCAACTTCCCGGCATCCCTTCAAATATCTTAGATTCTCTTAGCCGCAAATATGTGGCTCTCCTTTGGTGCAGATTGAAATCTTGCACATACACCTACCGCAAAGGTGATGTCCGCCCGCTTGCTGTTAGATAGAGTAGTGATCAAATGAGAGCTCTATATCTGGTTTGATCTACAACTTTCCCATCTGCATCTATGTCCATCTTGACTGATGTATTCATTGGAATTTTCACAGAAGACTTCTCTTCCATACCAAATTTCTTCATCAAATCTCTGGTATATTTTGTTTGACTTATGAAGGTTCCATCCTTCAATTGCTTGACTTGAAGTCCTAGGAAGAAAGTCAGCTCTCCCATCATGCTCATCTCAAATTTGCGTTGCATGAGGTTTGAGAACTTGTCACATAGCTCTTTATTGAACCAAAAATGATGTCATCCACATGTATTTGAACAAGCAGTATACTTTCTCCATCTTGAGTTCTATCAACTTTGCCTTTGGTGAATCCATTGTTAGTTAGAAATTGAGACAATGTATCATACCATGCTCTTGGTGTTTGTTTCAATCCATATAATGCTTTCTTGAGCTTATAAACTTTATCTCTAATAGTTTTCTGCTCAAAACCTGGAGGTTGTTCAACATAGACTTCTTCCTCTAACAGTCCATTTAGAAATGCACTCTTCACATCCATTTGATACACAGTAAAGTTCTTATGTGCAGCATAGGCAAGAAACATCCTTATTGCTTCTAATCTTGCAACAGGAGCAAAGGTTTCATCAAAATCTATACCTTCTTTTTGGCAATACCCTTTGGCTACCAGTCTTGCTTTGTTTCTTACAACAGATCCTTCCTCATTCATCTTAATTCTGAAAACCCATTTTTTGCCAATGACATTTTGATGGGTTGGCCTCTGCACCAATTCCCATACTTTGTTTCTTTCAAACTGATTCAACTCTTCTTGCATGGCTTGAATCCAATGTGTGTCAACTAATGCTTGAGACACATCTTTAGGCTCTATCTGGGAAATAAAACAAGTGAACATTACTTCATGCTGTGCTCTGGATCTTGTTCTTATGCTATATCTAACATCTCCAATAACTAACTCTGGTGGATGGTCTCTCAGCCATCTCACATCAGGTTGAAGTAAGTCTGTTGGATTCAGCTGTCTCGCAACTAAGTTGTCTTGAAAAGATCTTTCATCTTCATTTAGTTGCAGACTTTCCAACTGTCTTTGAGATTCAGCTATCTCATCTTCATCTGGGTTGCTTGCTCTTACTTCAGCTTTAACATAAGGGCTCTTCTGTATTGTTGGCTGATTCAGCTTATCAGCTCACTCTTCAATGTCTTCTCCATTCACATTAGGTTCATCAAAAACTACATGGATAAACTCTTCTGTTACCATAGTCCTCTTGTTCAACACTGTATAGGCTTTACTCTCAGTTGAGTATCTCAAAAAGATACCTTCATCAGCTTTAGCATCAAAAGCCTTTAAATTATCTTTGCCATTGTTATGGATGAAACATTTACATCCAAATATCCTGAAGTATCCAACATTTGGCTTTCTCCCTGTCCAAATCTCATAGAGAGTCTTGGTCAATTGCCTATTGATCATGCATCTATTTTGAGTATAACATGTTGTGTTAATGGCTTCAGCCCAAAATCCCTTAGGCAATCCGGCTTCAGCTAACATGGTCCTTGCAAGTTCCTTGAGAGTTATATTCCTACTTTCAACTACTCCATTATGTTGTGGAGTTCTTGCTGCTGATAACTCATGAGCAATTCCATTTTCAACACAATATTGAGTTATTATCCCATTAACACACTCAGTTCCTCTGTCAGATCTTATCTTTATAATGGTTTGGCTCTTTTCATTTTGAACTCTTTTCATTAGCTGAGGTAACTTCTACAAAGTATCTTCTTTTTACACATGAAGATTGCCCATGTATATCTTGAGTAGTCATCTACCACTACCAAGGTGTATTTCTTTCCACTTATGCTGGCTGGCTCAACTGGCATATGCAACAGATGTAATATCCTTGTTGAAGAGGGACTTGGCTATCCTTGAATGAAGATTTTATTTGCTTTCCCATCTGGCATGCATCACATACAATCTCTTTTGTACACTGAGTCTAACAATCCTTCTACAAGAGGACTCCTTGCAAGCTTGTTGATTGTCTTGAAATTTAGATGACTCAGCTTCTTGTGCCACAACCAACTTGATTCGGTTGTGCTCTTTGCTAGCAGACAAGTGCTTGGAGTAGCAGTAGACCAATCTACCACATACATATTCTTCTGTCTTGATCCTTGTAGCACTATTTCATTTGATTCAACATCTTTGATCTGGCACACTCCCATGTTAAATCCAACATTGTAGCCTTTATCATAGAGTCGGCTGATGCTTAACAAGTTGAAGTTAAGGCCCTCAACATAAGCAACATCTGTGATTTCCAATCCATTCTTCTTAATGGATCATGTGCCTTTGATTTCTCCTGGAGCTTCATTTCCTCCAAATATAACTTTTGCACCTCTAATCTCCTCGAATCTTGATAGGTTTTTATTGTTTCCTGTCATATGTCTGGAACAACCACTATCCATGTACCAGGTTCCTTGGCACTCAACTGTTCCTTGAACCTGCAATCAAGGAAATCAGTTTTTAGGTACCCATACTTGCCTGGGTCCTGAGGGGTTAGTGCTATAAGATGATCTAACCAACATATAGCCAAAAGACTTGACTCTAAGAGGTTGCCATCTATCAGTTCCATAATCATAGTGCACATTAGCAAATTGCTTGGGGTTTTTAGGTTCATACAACTGTCTCTTTTGTCTGTATGCCTGTGTGTGTGTTTTAGCAATTGCTTTCTTGGTATAGTTGTGAAATTTCTGAGTGTAGTGCTTGGGTGCGTATGTGTGCTGATAATAGCTCTTTTCCCTTTGGAATGACCTTTGCTGAGTTTTAGGTCTTTGCCATATAGGCTAGTATTCTGTGGGCCTTTGCTGATGTTTCACATTATTCCAATCAACATAGTTTGGATAGTTTCGACCATTCCTATCATGTGTGTTTCTCTAATGAAACTTCTGGGGTTTCTGATAGCTCTGTTTTTGTGCTTTGGAGTGAATGTGGGTGCAACATTTGGTGTTTTGGATTTCTAAGATGCTTCATTACTTGAAGATCCTTTTTTCCAAAATCACTCTTGGAGTTTGACTGTGCACAAAGGAATTAAATCATATGCCTGTTTTATCTCCACATTCTTTTTGACTCATGATAAGATCATCCAAAGATTTGGATGCCTTTGTAAATGAGGTAATCACATTTTTGAGATCTTTTTCCCTCTTCTCTATAGCAGCTAACTCTGCTATGATCTTGGAATTTTCACCTTCCTTTAGTGTTCTCATCGCCTATGTGACTCAGAGTACTCAACTCTTTAGTCAGCTGTGACTTTTGGCTTTTAAGCTGGCTATTTTCCTCATTTAGAATTGTGTGTGAGGATTTTATGTGTTCAAAGTCTTTCATCATTTTTGCCTAATGAATCATAAAGATCAGTGGGTGATGAAGTGTGTGTATCACAATCACTTGAATCTGACCGAGATGAGTTAGAGTGTACCTCATCTTCTTGTCCTGGTTGATCTTGTTCTTTAGCCATAAGGCAAATCATAGCCTCTTTCTCAG
This sequence comes from Rehmannia glutinosa, assembly GCA_016081115.2. Taxonomy (NCBI): domain Eukaryota; kingdom Viridiplantae; phylum Streptophyta; class Magnoliopsida; order Lamiales; family Orobanchaceae; genus Rehmannia; species Rehmannia glutinosa. Next base: position 49,539,866 of record CM071931.1, on the reverse strand, counting down.
AGTCACTTGAGTAGCCAGCTTCACTACTCTCTGAGTCTGCTGCTTCCTTGGACTTGACTGTCTCAGTAGTCTCAGCAGCTAACATGGCTTTCTTCTTTTCCTGTCTTCTTGCTCTGAAGACTTTCATTTCTTCTTCATTACTATATTTGTTGACTGGTGGATAGGAACAATCAACTGCAAAGTGTCCTGGTTGTCTGCAGCTTCTAACACAGTTCTCGCTCTTTGATCGCCTCTTTCTGTTCTTGGATTATCGGCTCTCCGATATTCAACCCTTTGATGTTCAAACTCTCTTGGGTGGCCAATCTTCCTTGACTTGGAGGGAGTGAATGTCTCTAGAGGTTTCACCCTTGTTTCTTTTATAGTTATTATTGAAGAACTTGTTGAATCTTTTAACCATTAGGGCAATTCTTCCTGGTCTATGGCTTCCTTGGGTTCAGCTGTCTTTCCATCCTTGGCTATCAGTGCAGCTTGGGTACAACTGTCTCCTCTTGCTCTTTTCTTCTTAGCTCAAACTCATAAGCTTTGAGGTCTGAGAATAGCTCATGTATTGGGATTTGGTCCAGCATCCTGCCTGCAATGGGCTTTAAAAGAGGCGCGAGGCGCGGCCCGCGGTTCGAACTTGTGAGCGCTAGATTGCATAGTTAAAGGATAGCTTAACGTATATGATTTGGACTACCTATACCAACAGATGCATCTTCTTTTCTGGCGCCCATTACATAGAAACTCTGAGGTTAAGCGTGCTTGGCCTGGAGTATACATGGGATGGGTGACCCCCTAGGAAGTTTTCCAGGGTGCGCGTGAGTGAGGACAAAGCGTGCTAGAAAAGACTCGTGTTGGTTTGTGGAGACAGTCGCCAATCCGAGTAGCGCAGGAGGTCCAACAACTGGTATCAGAGCAGGTCACGAGTTTGAATTCCCTTAGAAGCACGCTGCAGTGGAGGTTGCCAGGGGCGGTGGAACTGAGATGCTGGCGCAGCGGAGGTAAACGGACCAGAACTGAAGGGTGGGTTGCTAGTTGGCCGAAACTGAGGTAAAATGGATTGGAACTGAAGGTGTAGGTTGCTGGGTGGACCAGAACTGAAGGGTAGGTTGCCAGGTGGTCGAAATTGAGGTAAACGGACTGGAACTGAAGGTGTAGGTTGCTAGGTGGCCGGAACTGAGAGGCTGGCGTGACACGACGCTTGAACTGAAGAAGTTGGCGTTAGAACTAAAGAAGTTCGGCGGGCAGCGGAGGTTGCCAAGCACTGGAGCTGAGATGCTGGCAGGTGATGGGAGGGGGATTGTTGGGATTTGGTCCAGCATCCTGCCTGCAATGGGCTTTAAAAGAGGCGCGAGGCGCGGCCCGTGATTTGAACTCGTGACCGCTGGATTGCATAGTTAAAGGATAGCTTAAAGGATATGATTTGGACTACCTATACCAACAGATGCATCTTCTTTTCTGGTGCCCATTACATAGAAACTCTGAGGTTAAGCGTGCTTGGCCTGGAGTAGACATGGGATGGGTGACCCCCTGGGAAGTTTTCCAGGGTGCGCGTGAGTGAGGACAAAGCGTGCTGGAAAAGACTCGTGTTGGTTTGTGGGGACAATCGTCAATCCGAGTAGCGCTGGAGGTCCAACATCATGGTTAGATGTCCTTGAGAGGTCCATTGAATGTCTTAGGGCTTGAGAGGTCCATTGAATGTCTCAGGGCCATAGTCTTCATTTTCCATTCAGCTGGGAGGCTCCTTAAGATCTTCATACACATTTCCTTTCGTGTATATTCTTTCCCAAGAGCTGAAAGCTCATTTGTGATTTCAGTGAATTTGGCATCCAGCTGATCCATGGTTTCACCTGCAAGCATTTTGAATTTTTCAAATTTTTGAACATCAACATACAATTTATTTTCTTTAATTTGTTCTGATCCTTCACAAATTAAAGTTAGTTTATTCCAGATTTCTTTTGCAGATTTGCAAGATTTGACTTTATTGAACATGACTTTGTCCAATGTCTTGTAGAGTATGTCATTGGCCACATTGTCCAAGTTGTATCTCTTCCTATGTTCATGTGTCCACTCAGTCCTTGGTTTTCAACCATGACTAGTCTTTCTTCAGCAACAACTTCTTCTCCTTCACCGCAAAGCTTCTTCTTCATGTACCGTGTTCACTTTTAGTATTTGCAGTGGCCCATCCTCTATCACAAGCCACACTTCATCATGTAATGCAGATAGATGAGCCTATATACGAATTTTCCAATCATCAAATTCTTCAACAGTGAACATAGGAATACGTGTCAGATTTGCTTCCATGATAATAACTTTGCTTAAAAGGAAAGATTTTGAAAGTACAAGTGTTTAAAACCTTTTTGAAAAGATAGAGATCTAGTTCAGTAACCAGTGCGGAAGGCTCAATGAACCAACCACTCTGATACCACTTGTAGGTCCCAAGGGGTGTGAGTAAGGGTTAGAAGAGGGGGTTGAATAAACCTTACCAAATTTTCGATTTTAGTCCTTTTAAAATTACAACAAAGTTGACTCAAATAGCTATGTCCTTGAGGGACAACTAAGTTGGTTATTCAGCTAAGTTAGCCACTCAACAGACTCGATAGAGTTGTTTGATAGAATAACTCGTTGTTTAACCTAAACTTAACTTGGCTGGTTTGGTTTTATCAGCGGAAGACTTAACACCCTTTGATTAGATTTTAGCTTGTTTTAAACACTCGATTTTTAACAATTGGTTATTAATCAGTTGGATAGCAAATAAGATTCTATCAACAAATATAATGTAAATATGCTAGGAAGATAAATGTGCTGAAAGTAAATCACACAAATGTTTTTATAGAGGTTCGAAGATGGGGTAATTCTTCTAATCCTCTTTCTCCAACTCCTGGAGGAATCCACTAAGTAACAGATCAGTTTACAAAGTGGTGAACAGTCTTGAGACAACCTTGATCACATAGCTGGCTTCTCTTGTGACTCAGCTTCTTCACAGGGCAACTGCCTTGCTACTTCCGCTCCTCAAGTTCTTGGATTTGATCACGAAGCCCTCCAACAAACTTGATACTGGTTCGACCTTGAACCTTCCTACAATCCTGACTTGGAAAGTAGGCCCTTTTTGATTCTTCAAAAGTTTCCTCTTCAACAGATTTGAAGTTGTCTTTCTTCATGGCTAGTGTTGGATCGATTTCCTTCGAGTTTCAGGCTTGAGGATTTGCTTGAATATACTTGAGAATATTGTAGGCTAATTACTTGAATAATGCTTGCTTGTTCGTGGTTCAGATAACCTTTCCTCAGTAATTTCCTCAGCCTTTTATAATGTACGTTAGAAATTTTGCCCATTGAAGAGATAGGCTAATTTCAAATGTCACTTTTGTTCAGTGGCTTGTCTTGTTGCAGTCCTTGATGTTGACATTTTCTCGTATTAAATATCATCGCAACATCGCAGGTGCCTGACACAAGGTGCAGTGTTTCATATTGATTTATTTCTTTTGCACAATTCTGGGACTAACACTTTAGACCTGACAGCTTAGACATATTACTATATTGAGTAATATGCTTGACATTAATCAACGGATCTAAGTCAGATGTCTTGACTAGACTGCTGTCTTTACCCCAGGTGACTTGAGTTAGCTCCAGTCATTGGATAACTCAACTATCACTTCAACTTTGAGACTTGGCTTCTTGAGTTGACTTGACTGACACTTCTCACAACTGTTCCTCAACTGACACTCCTTCAGTCGAGTCCTTGACTTCCTTCCTGGCTATATTCAGCTGACACACAGCAGAGTCTTCAATCCAGTCCGCAGTTAACTTCTTGTATTCCTTGGCATATCTGACTTGACTCAGCTTCTTCAGCCTTATCTATTATAATACAAATTACAAGGAAAATGGGGCGCGAACTTCCTTGTTTAAGTTTTAGATGGTATCATAAAAATCTACTTAATAAATTTCCTAACATTTTTTCGACAAGTGCGGGCTTTGGCATGGATGGAAAAACAACTAAAGGAACAACCAGGAAAAGCATACCTCAAGGAGTGACCTATGGATAGAAAGAAAGAAAGATGCGGAAAGGAAAATGAAATATGATATATGAAATCAAAATTTGGGAGTGTGAGATAGGCGGATGGGTAGTACACCAACAACAACCGCAGGGGTTTCAGTGATGATAGTGAACTAACCAGGATGGCCGCCCAAAAAACCTGGAGCTGACATAACAATTGAAATCGAAAATCAATGTCCGACTTATCACTCTGAAAATACTCTGCCCACGCGATGTGAGCTCCAAATATCACCTCCTGTGTTGGCTTCGGATCACCTCACCAACAGTTCCACTTTGGCCAGGACTCGTCAAGAAGACAGAGATAGACGCCACTACTGGGGACATATGGATTATCCAGAGACACTGACTGACGACACTGAAGATAAAGTGAATTCTCCTTAGCTTCCATCTACACCAGCTCTTATCAGCCTCACAAAGGCCTTAATATATTTTATTTTATTTCGTCATTTTCAGTTGGTTTCCGCCCAAGAGGCGTTAAACATTTATTTATATTTCAGTCATGTTTCCACCCACGGGGAGTAAAGATTTTCATTGTAATGAATAAAAGTGCTTTCACATTTTCTACTTTGATGTGATGAATGCAGTTAACGGCCACACATGGTCAGGGCACAATTAATGGCTACATATGGTTGGGGTAAATGACCAGTTAGACGCTCTCCTTAACAAACCACATCTTTCCAGCTACGGCCCCAAATGGGAGGGGCCTCCTCAAAGGGGTCCTCATAAATAACCTCCTCCTGCTAAGACCCTTGAGGGGATGGCGTCACCTGACCAAGACCCTGGGTAGGATGACCCATTCTGGCTAAGACCTTGGATAAGAGGGGCCTCATCATAAGAGGTCCTAGTAATTTACCTCCTCCAGCTAAGACCCCGGAGGGGATGGCCTTACCCGGCTAAGAGCCCGGGTAGGATGACCCTTTCCAGCTAAACCCCGGATAGGAGGGGCCTCCTTACAAGTAGGTCCTAGTAAAAATTCTTTTCCCTCCGGCTAAAACCCCAGAGGAAGGGGCCTCCTCACAATAGTCTCAGTGAATTCTTCTCCACGATGAAAATGTGCAAGAAAAAGAAGGTAACAAATGCTAACGCATGTGGAGAAATGATCAAAAGCCTAAAGCAAAAGTTATGGTGGAAGCTCCAGAAGAGATCCCCTTCCAAGCGTAGTGATGTGAATCCAGTTACGAAGGATCCGGGCAACATCAAATGCAAGTTATCTCGAGTTCTTGAAGACTATGTAATTGAGTTCTTGTATTTGTTTATCATAGGTTAGGTGTTTATTTTCATAGTTTTGAGTCATTTGAGTGGCCAAGTTGATGTTAGAGGCCAAGTATATTGAGTCTACAATCATGTTAGTTAATCATGTGTGGAAAAGAAGCATTGACAATCGAACAACAAGAGGTTGTGTTAAAAAATTGATATGGAGCTAATTCAAGATTCTATGGAAAGATAAGAGAAAGGGCTACAACTTTCATGAAACCTCCATGAGCTAATTCAGACTCAAACGGATGAAATAGAGGCCAACACGGCCTAGCTGTGTCCACAAGCACGGCCGTGCTCGACTTAAGTTTTGGCTCCGAGACAGTGTGGAACACGGCCTGGCCGTGTTCAGCAACATGGCCATGTTCAGCGGTCATGTTTTAGGGTTTTATGCTGTTTTGTTTCCTTTTTTGATTTTTACGTTATTTCCTAGTTGGTTTAGGGTGTGTTTTGAGTCGCCTATATAAGGCAAATGCTTGTTTATTTTTCAGAAGAACTTTGATATTGAATATTGAATTGAGATTTTCTCTTCAAACCTTTAGGTTCTTCCAAGAGCTTCAAGATTGTTCATCTTGTTGCGAATCCCGACTGATCAAACAAACTTCTCCATTTGTTTGTGGCATCTACGCATACCGAGGTTTTTGCTTTGCTAAGTAACGGGTCGAGGTTTTCACCATCTTTAACCGAACTAGTGAAGATCTTGGGTTAACAACATATTGTTGTTTGGGTCGTATGCATGTCGCTGCTACGATTCACATCACTTAGGAAAGGCACCTTGTGAACTCCAAGAGGGCGCCCACTCCGGGCTCTGGAAGGACATCCTTCAAAATATTACTCCCCGGCGAAAGAAGAAAGAAAAACTCTAACACCTGGGGATGACATCAAAAGCGAGGCAAGAGAAGAGTTCCAGAAGGAAGCCCCGGAAGGGCGCCCTCTCTGAGTTTTGGAAGGGCACTGATCATGAAATTCTCACCGCAAGCGTCCGGTGTCAAGTTTTAGTATAGTTTTAAAAGTGGGGTTGTCGTCTCCACAGGGATTGGTATCGAATTTTATACTAAGCACTCAATTATAATAGCTTAATTCTATCTAGAAAATCGAAAAGAGATGTATTTTTGTTAAACTAAAAAGAAAACTAAAATTAAACTAACAAGTTGGTTCAGACAAATTATCAAACACTTAAGAGATGAATTCTAGAGGGTTGATTCACCTAGTTATCCCTTATGTTCTCAATTTAGTTTATTAATCACACGTAATTAATCTATAAGCCCAGTATTCCTACCGTTATCACTTCTTCTCTCGAATGCCAAGTGATCGTAGGTTTCAATCCTAATTTCAATATCTCTATAAAAATCATAAATTAAACCCTAATGTGCTCAATGAATATTCTATCACAGGCTTCAAAATATTCATAAACTTTGCAAATCTATGATACCCTAAGTTATGCTATTCTATGGCCATGTGTTCAATTACCCCTCTCGAATGTCAAATCAAACACCCCAAACAATCTAAATTATTGATCAGATAATCCAAATGCAATCTATTCAAATAGCATATATAGATTAAATAACATGCGAATCTAATAAACTGGAAATCAAAACATAGGTTCAAACGTAAGTTACATTAATACCCTAAAAAGATAGGTTTAGCTCATATTAGATGTACAAAAACTCATGAAAAAGTAATTATACATCGCAAGGGTTCAACAAAGATAATGGAAAAATGATTCAGAATAATCAAAGAAACAATCATCTTTGTTTCCAGAAGATAGATGCCTTCAAATCTTGTCCCAAACTCTTTCTCCTTCCTCAAAGTCGTCCCATGTGCTCCCGAAAATATCCAACACTGGTTCCGTGTGTCATTCGTTGTATTGATTGGCCCAAAATCCATCAAAAGCCCAAAAAGAATAAAATATAACCTTTTTCCACCCGGACACGCACTGTGGCGTTGAAGAATCGTGTTGTCGTGCGCCCTGCACGTTGTTGCGCATCACCCAGTCGCGCGCTGCGGCTTTCACGTTGAGCGTTGCAGCACTTCCATGTCCACGAGCCTGTACCTATTTGGACCCCCGCGCGGCGGTGCTCCACCTTAAACCTCCGTTTCTCCATTTTCTCTTCTTCAAACACGCCCTTTTTCCTTCTAGCCACATTTTTTCATCGTTTTTGACAAATTTTGCCTACCAAAACCTGGATCGACTCTCTAATGACAACTAATGACATAAAATAGACTCAAACGACACTAAAACACCCAAAAACAATGCAACATCCTAGTCTAAAATACTTAATACATTGGTATAAAACCAACTTAACAGGCGCCCATTGGGCTATGGAAGGGCGTCCTCAAGGACTCACGGGATGGCGTGCATTAACCTTGAACACGAGTATTTTCGGCTGTTCTGAAAGAATCAAGACCCCCCTCTGAAGGGAAGGTCCACCTCGACGTAGAAAATAAACAAGTCTTCTATAGAAATGAGTTATGTTAAATCACCCGATAAAACAATGACTTGGGGAAAATCCAAAGTGGGCGTCCTCCTCCGAGCTCCGAAAGGACGCCCCAGGAACCCTAAGGGGACGCCCTCCTCCGAAATCTGGAAGGGCGCCCTGTGATGTTAAAATGTAATGAAAAATTGATCTCCCACAAGAAGTCACACACTGATATCACAAGTAAAACATGACATGGGAAGCTAAAAGACATGAAAAAAATGGATGAATCATCTAGCCCCATCGGGCAAACAAAACATCTCAAGGTCAAGAGGAGGGCGTAAATATTCAAGTACATAGAAGAAACATCTGAGTACGTAAAGCAAGCCTTAAACAGGTGGGTGTAAAGAAAAACTATCATTGATCAAGAAGGAGGCATATCATCTCTGTTTTCTCTTCTTCAAACACGCCCTTTTTCCTTCTAGCCATATTTTTTCATTGTTTTTGACCAATTTCGGCTACCAAAACCTGTATCGACTCTCTAATGACAACTAATGACATAAAAGAGACTCAAACGACACTAAAACACCCAAAAACAATACAAAATCCTAGTTTAGATTACTTAATACATTGGTATAAAACCAACTTAACAAATACCCCAAAATTTAGATGTTTGCTTGTCCTCAAGCAATTACAGATTTTTTGAAAAACAAAAGACACAAAGGAAACATAAATATCAACAACTGACACGAACAGACCAACTGCAAAACTTCACAACCAAGCTCATTCGTCTCAAAATTTGTTTCACTATCAATCATGCACGCGTTTTAACAATGTGATCATGAGTGTGGAATGTTCATGCGAAGTCCATTTTCATTATCCGAATAGATTCATGCAATCAAGTGTTTTCAAGGTGATCCACTTTCTGAATATAACGGTGAGATGCTTACCGGTCTCCATAGGCTTGTTTTTCACACTAATCTTCACTAATGTAGGCTAATGTAACACAAGGATCTATAGGGCTTTCAAAGCTTGTAATGTTGGTAAGGTAGGAAAATATAGGATTATGTGGCTCAAATCCTCCAAACACACAATTATCAACTCTTTCAAATCACCAATTAATAACCACCCTTCACTTTTTGACATTCCCATTATTCTCACTTCATGGACCTTCAGTCCCGCTGTGTATTCTTTTCTCAATTGTTTTTTGAGGAAACCCCCAAACTTAATCTTTTGCATACTTTATACACGGGGTTTAATATTTTTACTTCTCGTGAAACTTCATGCAATTAAACATATACCCTATTCATCATACCCTCCTCAACCTTCAACATGTTTCCATAACTTGTGTGTATGAGTGAGGGAAAATTGGGATTTTCCATGTACGCTCTGGGTATTAGATTGGCTGCTAAGGAAACGGGTTTACAAGACTCAAAGTGGGACACTAGGGAAAATATATAATATAAAGGTAGGCATTTTTGGCTCTAGCTTGTTCAAAGATGGCCTAAATCACTTCCTTAATGTTACTTCACCTAGGATTTCGCCTCGACTAGTGTTCAAACAAGTTCTAGAATCCGGTGGGATTCATTCAGTAAACACACAACCGCATAAATCATCTCCAAATAAATCAACAGAGTTAATCACATAGATAAAATAAATGGGACGAAGAATAGATCACATCTCAAACACATGCTCTTTTGACCGTTCAACTCATATTCAACAACTTCACTTAGTCATGCAGTTTTACAGTTACACAAACGACTCGGCTGACTTTATTTTTTTGTTTTTTTTTACTTAAGACTCGACTCAATGAACAAAAATAGACTCGACTCAATGAACAAAAATAGACTACCCCTCAAACTTATAACGACATTGTCCCCGATGGAGAGGTGAGAAGAGGACTTTCCTGGTGGCCGAGGAGCTAAGGGCTCATCGCCAGTCATGTGGTGGAAGGAATGTGACTCGGGTCTCTGAGGTGGTGGTGGTGGAAAGGAAACTACATGTACATCGACCATAAAACGAGCTAGGACCCTATCACGCTCATTCTCGTACTCTTCCCGCAAAGCTCGATGCGCGCTCGGCTACCGAAATGCAATCGCTAAACGGCAATACGCCCGCCACATCTCGTAGATAATATTCATGCATAGGATCAGCCTGGAATGCGGAAGGATGAGATCGCACGTTAGCCGAAGAAGAAAGACCCTCATCATGGTGTGTGTCTTTGATGCATACTGCGGTACTGTGGGGTGGTGTGAGCGGGGTCAATAATGTATCCCTCTCCCCGAGGCTCAGGTATGCCGTCGGCTATATCTTCATATGCCGCAATGGTGGCCGAATCAATTGGCGCCTTAGGGCATTCCAACGGCTCATCCATCCCCCAAGTAATACCCTCTCCCTGGCTCAAGCCACAAATCAATGCTGGCATGCACAATCCCCGTCTTGCGCGCGGTGGCGAATGGCCTGGTGGATGGAAGTAGCGATAATCACGGCTGGGTCAAACTAGATGCCGTGTATGATAGCATAGAGAAGACATGCTCGAGCTGGCGTGACATCACCAAGATGACTGGTCGGCATCAGATTATGGCATAAAAACTGATACCATACACGACCATAGCGGCTCCGTGTCTTGTGGGAGAAAACCAGGGCACCACCACCGGCTCGAGCAGGGTGCCATTTGGTGCCGGGGTGACAGAGGGCCTAGACGATCATATCTGGATCTGGTTAGCTTGAAGTAAACTTTGTCGACCTTTGGTAAGGAATAATATTGTTGAATAGCCTCGGGATTACAAGTGACTCGCTCTCCGTATAGGAAGAGCTCTGTCGGGTCCTCATCAGGATCACTAGCGTTTGCATAGAAATCCTTAGAAAGCACCGGTGTGAATGTTGGAGGCGGGGCACACAACTTTTGCCAACATCACTCACGGATCATGCGTTGGATATGCCTGTCTTGCGGCCAGGTTGAAATCCTCGTTCGACATTGATCCGGTGAGTCATTAATTTTCTATAGAAGCATTTGTTTGCCTCCTCGCTAACAAACCTCGTGGTGTTGTATTCCTCAGAGGTAGATGCTTTTTGCTTGCCTTTGCTATTGCTCCTTCCCATGTTTAGCACCTAGCAAAATAAATACCAAAACTAAGCCCGTGGAAACATGAAACTCGGTGAGGGGTGAAAAATCAACAATCAAGGTAGTTATAAAATGCACCCAAGTGTACGAAGTAGCATCATATCGAGACGACAAGCATGAGCATGCAAGATTGCACTCAATAATGTGAATGTATCATTGGGACGTTTAATCAAACACCTTGTATGCGTGAATTTGGGATAAGATGATAAATGCAATTATAGTACAATTCAATCCCAAAATTTCAACACCCAAACCTAGTTCTAGCATGAGCAGTCAATCCACAATCCACATTTCAACAACAATGATCCCAACACTACTACAATCCAATCACACAAAATAGAGAAATGGGGGAAAACCATGGGGTAGGGTTTAGAAGTAGCAAACTTACCAAATAATGAGTGGGGAAGAGGAAGATGATGTGTGTGGTGTTAGCGTGCTTCTTTGGGAAGAGGGAGTGGGATTTATGGGAGTTGTGGTGGTGAAAATGTGGTATCCCATCGAGTTCCAAGCAAGCAAGGAGAGTGTTGTGTTTTAAAATAAATGAGGGACTGGGGCGGGTTTTAATTTGTCTTGGGCAGTAGAGGGGCGCTGCAACGCGCCACAAAAAGTGGGCCTGTCCTAACTGGGGGGGCGCGCTACGGCACCCCCAAGGCCAGCACTACGACACTGGTAGGCCTAAATCAACTTTACACCTGTTGCACGTTGTAGCAGGGATTTAGGGGCCCTTGCCGCCCGTTTTCCATTATAATGCTTCGCTCACATGTAAAAACAAGCGGTCGGGATATGATGCAACTCGCTAATCATACAAATGCAAAAAATCCACTATGATGCAGTAAAACGAAAAACAACTACTCAACTATATTAATACTACTAAAGCAATAAAAGGGCTTGAGTTGCCTCCCAAGAAGCGCTAAATTTACAGTCTTCAGCCGGACTCTGTCAGATTATCACGACTCTGCATCTCCAAGTGGGAGATTTAGGATTTTACGGGCGTCATCACAAAAATAGTATTTTAACCTCCGCCCATTAACCTGAAACGTGCTGCCATTTTTACACCGCAACTCTATAGCACCAAACGGCGAAACACGCTCGATGACAAATGGTCCAGACCATCTCAATTTCAATTTGCCCGGGAATAATTTCAATCGTGAATTGAATAATAATACATGTTAGCCCGGAAGAAATTCGCGCCTCAAGATCATTTTATCATGCCATTTCTTGGTCTTTTCCTTGTATATTTTGGCATTCTCATAGGCCTCATTTTGGAATTCCTCCATCTCATCAAGTTGCAATAGTCTATTCGCACCCGCATCCTTCAAGTCAAAATTCAGCTTCTTCACGGCCCAATATGCACGATGCTCAAGCTCTACCGGCAAGTGACATGCCTTCCCAAACACCAAACGATATGGGGACATACCAATAGTCGGTTTAAAGGCCGTTCGATATGCCCAAAGCGCATCATCCAACTTATGAGCCCAGTCCTTGCGATTACAACTCACAGTCTTCTCAAAGATTTGCTTCACCTCATGATTTTAAATTTCAGCCAGTCCATTCGATTGCGGGTGGTAACCTAAAGCAACATTATGCCTTACACCAAACTTAGAGAGAAGGTTATTAAACAGTTTACTGCAAAAATGAGTACCTTCATAACTAACAATAGCCCTAGGAGTGCCAAAACGAGTGAATATATGCTTCTGGAAAATTTTCTACCAAAACGAGTGAATATGTGCTTGTGTAAAAATTTCAACACTACCTTTGCATCATTAGTAGATGTAGCAATTGCCTCCACCCATTTAGAGACATAATCAACCACAAGAAGGATATAGGCATGTCCAAATGAAGGGGGGAATGGACCCATGAAGTCAATCCCCCAAACATCAAACAATTCTACCTTCATCATGTTGGTGAAAGGCAACTCATGGCGTCGTGAGATGTTGCCAACTCGGTGGCATCTATCACAAGTCTGCACAAAAGTATAACAATATTTGAATAAAGAAGGCCAATAAAATCCAGATTGTAATACCTTAGCGGTTGTGCGGGTCGGCCCAAAATGACCACCATAAGGGGCAGAGTGGCAATGTTGTAGAATCTCTTCCACTTTCTCTCGAGGCACACACCAGTGAATAATTGAATCCGCACACCTCTTGAACAAAAGCGGATCATCCCAAAGATATGATTTAACATCATACAAAAATTTCTTCTTCTGGTGGGAAGTCAAATCCCTCCACCAGCCAGATAGTTCACAAAATCAGCATACCATGGGAGATGAGTCTCTAATGCCAAAATACGCTCATCCGGGAAGGACTCATGAATAGGAGCTTCATTTAGCTTGCCAGGCTATTCCAACTTTTATAGGTGGTCGGCTACCACATTCTCATTACCCTTCTTATCCCGGATCTCAATATCTAAATTCTTGGAGGAGAATCCATCTAATCAGTCATGGTTTCACATCTTTCTTTGCAAAGAGGTACCGAATAGCACCATGATCAGTAAACAATAACCTTGGTACCCAATAAGTAAGCCCAGAACTTGTCAAATGCAAATACTACTGCTAGCATCTCTTTTTCCGTGATGGTGTTGTTCTGCTGGGCGTCATCCAATGCCCGACTTGCATAATATATGGCCTTGAAAATTTTATCTCGTCTTTTCCCCAACACAACCCCCACTGCATAATCACTAGCATCACACATAAGCTCAAAAGGCTCTGTCCAATCCGGTACCACCATAATGGGAGCAGAAATAAGTGCCTTCTTAATGTGATCAAAAGCCTGCAAACAAAGATCATCAAAACAAAGAGACACATCTTTTTCAAGAAGATTACATAAGAGCTTGGTAATTTTTGAAAAATCTTAAATAAACCTACGATAAAAACCAGCATGCCCTAAGAAACTCCTAATCCCTTTTATATTTTCCAGTGGTGGTAATTTTTTAATCGCCACTATTTTAGCTCGATCCACCTGTAATCCTGCAGCAGACACCCTATGACCAAACACAATGCCCTCTTTCACCATGAAGTGACATTTTTCCCAATTAAGCACTAAATTAGTGTCTTGGCACCTTTGTGAAACCAAAGATAAATTATGGAGGCATTGATCAAAAGAATTACCAAATACTGAGAAATCATCCATAAAAACCTCCATAATTTCCTCCACCATGCCATAAAAAATAGACATCACACATCTCTAAAATGTGGCTGGTGCATTATACAACCCGAAAGGCATCTTGCGAAATGCAAAGGTACCATAAGGACATGTGAATGTGGTCTTCTCTTGATCCTCTGGAGCAATCACAATCTGATTATAACCCGAATATTGTAGGTCCCAAGGGGTGTAAGTGTAAGGTTTAGAAGGGGGGGTTGAATAAATCTTACCAGATTTTCGATTTAGTCCTTTTAAATATTCAGAGTTGATACTACACACATTTGTGTTCTTGGTGGACAATCGATTTAGATAATCAGTAGAGTTAGTCTCTCAATGGACTCAATCGATTTGTTGATGGAATAACTCAATTGTTAAGTCTAAATTAACTCAAGCGTGGTTTGTTTTATTGGAAGACTTAACACCCTTAAGTTTGATTAAGCAAGGATTTAGTGCTTGGTTTAGTACTTAGAAATTATCAAGTGGATAGCAAATTTATCACAGATTTAAACAATTAAGATGCAGGAATTAAAATCTTTGAAATGTAAATGACACAATAAAATTTTTATAGAGGTTCGAAGATGGGGTAATTCTTCTACTCCTCTCTTCTCCAACTCCCTGGAGGAATCCACTAGGTATTGATCAAGATACAAAGTGGTACATCCGGATACAAGTCTTGATCACACTGGTGACTTGATCCTTTGGGACTCGGCCGGAGACGCCTTGATCACTCACTCGGTGGCTTCTCGACGACTCGGCTTCTTCACAGGGTGCCTTGCTTTGCTACTGACTCACTTGCTCAAGCTCTTTGGATTTGATCACGAAGCCCTCCAAAAGCTCAAGACTTGGTTCGACCGAACCTTCCTACAATCCTTCGTGGAGTGTAGACCCCTTAATTTTTCAGTATTTTCCTCTTCAACCGATTGAAGTTATCTTTCCTTCACAGGTGAGTGTTGGATTGAAGTTCTTCGTAGTCTAGGCTTGAGGATTGAGAATATTCAGATTTTCTAATAATGCTTGAACGTTTTTTGGTTCTCGTCCGTTCTTAGTTCCTTGATTTTTTTCAAATAAACTCCTCGGCCTTTTATATTGATCTTTCAAAAATTTGCCCGTTGAAGAGATTATTTTTGAAAGTCACTTGATCGTTGGGTTGTCTTGTTGTAGTCCTTGGAATTGCCATTTCCTCGTATGAATTGTTCTCCGGCTTTTCGAGTTCGACACGGTGTAGTGCTTCTCATTGGTTAATTCCTTTTGCACGCTTCTCGGGATGAGCACTTCGAGAAAGGTAGTATGGAGATATTACTTGTTTAAGTAATTCTCTTGATTTTAGGCAACGGATCTTTTTGATTATCTCGACTGACCGCATTTCTTTGCTTTCCCAGGTGACTTAGAGTCGCCTTCCAATCATTGGATGACTCTTGTCACTTCAACTTGAGACTTGGCTCTTCTTGAGTTGACTTGATCGATATTCTACTGTTTGCATCTCATCCGCTTCTTCAAGAGAGTTCGTCTACTCTTCTTTGCCATACTCATTGTCTCGCAATGTGAGTCTTCCTTCTAGTTCTCCGGTTGTCTTCTTGCATGTTTGGGCGTAGGCGACTTAACTCGGCTTGATCACCCTATTTATTACAATGCATTTTACAACAAGAATGGGGTGCCAACTTCCTATTCTAAGTTTTACATGGCATTCATCAAAATCTAAACAATAAATTTCCTAACAATTTCCCCCTTTTTGATGATGCCAAAACTTAAATCATTCAAAAAATGCAAATAGCAAAGATACATACAGATAGTGTATTTACATAGAATGTATGCGTAGAATCAATCCTTTTATTGATCATGACATTCTTGTTCTTTCACACAACTGTTTACAAAGTGTATAAGAGCAAACATTTGTCTACACAAAAAAATTAAGAATTTATAGCTTTATTACAGAAGACTTACATAGTATGTATTTACATGATAAAATACATGAAGGGGTGGACAGCTACATTTCATCTTCTTCGCTGTCTCCTTCTTTCATCTTGTTCAGCATCTTCTGCTCTTCTTCTCTTTTTCTCATCGTCAACTGCCTTCTTCTTCTTTTCATATGCCTTCCTGGCAGATTCATCTCTTCTTAATCTCTCTTGTCTTTCCTCCCATAGCTGAGTTTGTCTCTTGTTTTCTTCTTCTATTCTTTTCGCATACGCAACATTACTTTTAGCCACTTGCAAATTTGCTATTTGGTCAAGGCCGGCCCAGTAGATCCCTCCTTTCTTGCCTGGATCTATGTACTCAATATTTTTGGGAAGAGGCCTAGGTATGAAACCTCTTCCTCCACCACTACTTTTTCCTCTACCCTGGGCGTGTATTGTCTTGGGGTCTTCTTCTTTCCGGTGAGTGACCGGCGGAGTGACTAAAGAGAGTGACCCAGCAGAGTGAGTGCCGGTAGTCTCGTGCTGTCGGCCTTCTTCACATAACGTGAGACCCTTTTCCCAAGACAAGTCCCAAGCTTGAGCCATATACATATTTGCAAAGTATCCTTGGATGCGGCGTTTTAAATTCATCAGCGATCGTGGCTCTGTCCGACATCCGAGATGGCATAAGTGTCTCGATATCTTGGAATGCCTCCATGTTCTTTCAAGATGTTCATAACTCGGGCATCCATTCTTCCTTCCACTTCCTTCATCCCCGCTTCAATTGTTTTTCTCTTTTCGGCCATAGATATAGCAGAGTGTTGGAGTGGCAGAGTCACTGAGGAGTTTTGATAATGTCATTTGTGACAAGACCTTGTTGGGGGTTTGTGAAATCATCAAGGTCACATCGCGTCGATCCTTCCCCCTCAACAAGCTTTCCTTTCTTTTGTTTCAACATTTCCTCAGCTGACTTTCCCTTCGCAGCTGCTCCCTCCTTCTCAACTTCAGATCCCTTTTGCGCCTTTAGGTATTCCTCTTCCACCTTTTTGGCATCATCAAAGTAGAGAGGGACGCCTGGAAACAAACTTGCAAGCGGAAGTCGAGCCTCGCTTTGATAGTTGAAGTTTTGTCTCGAGTCTCTGCAGAGTATGCGACGAAAGTCGGATCGAGTAGCGTTGGACTCTGCTTTGAGATTAGCTTCATTTCAGCCATGAGAAGGCTGAATTTTCTGTTCATATTCGCTTCACGCCGAAGATCACTCTTATTTTGCTCACGCAGCTGACGGCCTTTATCGGCAAAGTGTGAGCTTCATGCATGTGCTCAATGTGTTCTCTCAACTTCGTTTTGCATCGGCATTCTTAGCTCTCCATACCAGAACTTGTTGAACAATGTCCTGAAGTATCTAACTTGTTCCACACGCATTGTTTCTTCTTTGTTGCCACCATTCCCCGATCCTCATTTGTGATGCCTCTCAAGTCGCAGAAGATTTGCATCTCTGTTGTCGATCGCATGTCCATAGAGGCCTGGTGCCTCTCCATTCGTTCAATCTCGGCAAATAATGCCTTGAACACTTCGCGAACTTCACTGATTCTTCCGTTGCATCGATGGCCACGCATCGTCAAAGTCATAGTCACCGAACGATGGTGCTCGACGAGATGACATGAGCTGGTCTATGGTAGCGTGCGCTTCATTCTTCTCGACTCTTCATGGAGGTCGGGTACCTCCGGGGAAAAAGGAAAAGATTCTATAAAGGATTCATCACCGCCAACCGGGATTTGTTCGATGATGAGCGGTGCGCGTGAAGTTCTTTTTGGAATCGAACTCCGCAGCTTGAGGAACTGCGCAGTGGATTACGGGTTCGCCTAGGGTCTGTTGTGAAGTGGACCCACTTGCCGAGCCTCATTTGTCTCAATGACTTCTTTGGTCTGTGGTTTCTCCAATTGAGTAGTCCGGTCCTCGGCAAGATGTCGGAAGCATCATCGGACGATGATGAGATTTCCATGGGTGGCTCATCATTAAAATGAAAGGTTTGTGAGTAGTCTTGGGATCGACTTGCTCGTGCTTGGAACATCCGCATGGTGAGTCTTTTGGATCTCACGGGGGATGACTCGGCTTTTTCGTCGCTTTCCGATCCCGGAAAAGTTACATCGGATTATCTTGGGAATCATGAAGCGGGCTTATCTCCTTTTCGGATGGATCAATGATTGCGGGAGGGATGTTCTCTTCATCAATCGCTTTACCAGGGAAGTCTCAACCTCCCGTGGGCCTTCATTACCTCCGGCTAGTCTCAAGCTGCGGTGAGGCTGGACCTCCCTTTCGACGAGTGTGTCACTGTCTTAGGGGTCTTTCGTGGTGGCATCCATTGGAGTCTCAACCCCATGGATTGCACTTTCATCGCCAGTGTTAACTCCCGGGGTTGTTCCTTCCTCGTGCCTCGATCGCATCGCTAGCGTCAGCGTCATTAGCCTTCGAGCGGTTGACATCTCGGTGAGAGTCTATCTCGAGCTTCGTTGATGGCAACTTTGTTCGTTTGGTGGTTGTACTTTCTCCACTTCGCCTCCTTGATTCGTTGTGGAGTCATCCGCAGCATTCTCCGACCTTGCTGCGGTGGAGGAGTTTCCCCCTCGGTGGCGCACCAGGTGAGTGACTTGGAATGGGGTCACTCATCTCCAAACTCCCGGCTATTTCTATTGAGTATTCAGTAGTTTGGGGGTGGTAAGACACCTTCAATAGGGGTTGGCTCGATGGGGTCCCCACTATCCCGGTTTCATCGCCAGTTCCTTATTGCTTCTTCCGAGTGAGCTGGGAAGTGGTGGCAGCAACAACAATGTGGCAATTTCTTTGAACCACTCCCATTGGATCAATTTCACCGTGTGTTATGGAGGACTCTCCTGGTCCCTCCATCAATCTTTGCTCATGAAGGATTCTAGATTCGTGCAATGCTTGCTGCATTTGCAATCTTACGGGTAGCAAAGCGAGTTCGGATCTCTCATGTCGCCGATAAGACATCAAGGAGAGGGTGTGTGTGTTACGTGGTGCGGGAGATAGGCGGAGATCTTTGGCCTTCTCACGTGCCTCGGCCTTCCTCTCGTCTTGTCTTTCCTTCTCCTTATCCTTGAGGATCTGCAGGATATCGTGCAGTTGTCTTCATCCGATCTTTGGGATCACAAGTGGTTAGTCCAAGGAAGTTTAACAGTTTCTCTTCTTCTTCTATAAACTCGGGCCGTTGGAACTGTTTCCTTGATTTACTTAATTTCCATTTCCTCCACTCACGCAGACGATTTTGGATGTCCGGGTAAGGTGGGGATATGATCATCACATCACTATCAGCTCTATCATCCTTCGTCTTGTGTCTGTGTGCGGACTACTGACTATTTCTTGATTGGCCTCTGTGACGCCTTCAAGCAGACTTGGTGTTTCATCAATTACATCGGAGACTCTACTTCTCCAATAGTCTCCGAGATCTGCTCGGTGAGTGGTGACTCGGCCGGTTTCTCAAGCTCGGAGTGCTTGATGATTCTTCTTCGTCTCCTAGTTTGTACCGAGAGGGATTTGCCCGGTTCGAGAGACGGTTTCTTCGAGTCTTGGCGGCGGGGGCCGTGCTAGTGTTTTCTTCTCGAGGAGCTGGCCGTCTTGGCTTATTAGTTCTCCTCCTTTTGATGATCGGAGAAGGTATTTGAGAGTCCTTCTCGATTGCTGCTTCTTTGGGCGGGAGACACGGCTGCGGGGGGGGTGACTGACTGCGGGCAGGGGGGAGGAGCGAGTTTGACTTTCTTTCTTCGCAGAGCAAGAGCCTTCTTAGTAGCCGCAGGGCGCTTTCTTTTTCTTTGTTGGGGAGGGAACAATCGTATCTTGTGGTCGAGTTGATTCCCCTCACTCGTGTCGCCTCTCTTGGCATAGGCTCTCTTCGTGCGCCGGAGAGGTTTGATCTCGAACATCATCTTGTTAACATGGAACGCTTTCCATGTCTAAGAGGGACTCCTTTCACCTCCATCATCCGGCCAATCACAGGCCATATCCTAGGGATCCTCCAAATGTACCATCTTCTTGAAGGATTTGTTCCCTATATTTTGGCATAGTCTGCGTAGACAAACTCAAATTTTGATTTATTTTCCTTTCTTCAATGATCGCATCCATTACGATCAATTTAGCTTTTTGATTGGTCAAAGCTGCCAAATTTGATGTCAATACATTTGGCAACTATGTCCAATGACTTGTGATAGTCCTCCTTGCTGACCTCTTGTTTGTTTTTGTGTAAACTATTTTATCAAAGATAATCGGGCTTGGCTATTTCCTTCCAAGCGGCGGTCAAGTTTACATCGCCGTTAATTTCGATGCTCCTTCCGTTGGTAATGAGAGTGTTCACCAAGTCCTTGGAGAGATGGTGAACTCCTTTCCGTGAAGCAGATGACTTTATCCCTTCATCGTGAATCTCGGCGTTCACATAGAATTGTGCGACCTCCTCCACATAGGTCATCGAATATTCCATCGTCGAAATGATTTCAGCCACCGCGTTTGGAGTTTTTCAGCTATTTTCTTTATGAGGGCGTCATTGGACCCTGTTTGACCATGCCCTCGAAATCCACGGTAGACCCGGTGTGGATTTGCTTTCCTAATTTGATAAAATCATAAGTTGGTGCCATTTTTCAGGATTTTATCGAAGAAAACTTCGGGATTGATTTGAAGATAGATAGGGTTTTTGAGAGAATTTTGCTTCCGAGAGAGAGAGAGAGATGAACAGGTTTTGATAGTGTGTGAGAGAAACGGGCGAAAATGGTTTAAGTATGGTTTATGAAAGGGCGTGCGGTGGTTTTTGAAATGTGATCGAAATCAACGGCTTAGATTTTGCACGCCTATTTAGCATTTAATGTCTCGTATTTAATGCGGCAACATTTATATCCAATCATAAGCTTGGTGTGCAACTTTATGTCGTACACATCATCATTATCGACGTCATTCTTAAAAACATTCCCGCTTAGTAAAAACGATGCGTTTTTGTCACTTTGCTCATAAGTGACTCAAACTTATCCTTTAGCCGATTTAACTCCTCTTCTCACGAGTTCTCTTAGTGACTCGGCTAACTTGGTGACTTAGTATAATTGTCTTTCCAATACGGTGATGTACTTAGTGATTTGTGAGTTGATTCTTTTCCTTTTTGTGTTCCATTTCTTTTCTTTGAGTCTTCTCAATGTCAACTCAGCTCAATTAACCCCAACACATGCTTGAGTTCTTCAAATCTTGACTCACATAACGGTTTTGTGAAGATGTCACCAATTGTTTATCGTTGAGATATATTCCACGATGATGTCCTTCTTTTCAACATGATCTCTTATGAAGTGATATCGACATCGATATGCTTTGTTCTTGAGTGCAACACATGATTTTGAGTGATTGCAATTGCACTTGTGTTATCACACATGATTGGAATCTCTTTTTCTTCAACTTCATAGTCTCTCATTCTTTGTCTCATCCATAGGACTTGGGCACAACATTTGCCTGCCCGCAACTATGTATTCTCGCTTCACCAGCAGAGGTGGCAATTGAATTTTGCTTCTTGCTAAACCAGGAAATCAGCCTGTTTCTAGCATTTGACATGTGCCTCGAGGTGCTCTTCCTATCAACTCGCATCGGCAAAGATAGTCGAGTCGAATAGCCAATTAGCTTGAATCCACCTTCCTTTGGATACCATAAGCCAACTTCTTGGCTTCCTTTCAAGTATCTCAAAGATTCTTTTAGCTTTCTTTGTCATATGGCTCTCTTTTGGAGCAGATTGAAATCTTGCACATACACCTACAAAGAAAAGGTGATGTCCGCCGCTTCTTTGTAAGATAGAGCAATGATCCAATAAGTGCTCGTATCTTGTTTGATCTACTGAGGCTTGCCATCTGCATCCATGTCCATTTTGACTAATGTATTCATTGGTATTTTCACGAAGACTTCTCCTCCATACCAAATTTCTTCATTAAGTCTACGGTGTATTTTGTTTGACTTATAAACGTTCCATCCTTCAGTTGTTTCACTTGGAGTCCAAGGAAGAATGTCGGCTCTCCCATCATGCTCATTTCAAATTTACTTTGCATGAGGTTTGAAAATTTTTCACATGACTCTTTGTTTGTGGATCCAAAAATGATGTCATCCACATGTATTTGAACAAGCAAAGATACTCTTTTTGTCTTGAATTCTGAAGAGTGTTCTATCTACTTTTCCTTTTGTGAATCCATTTTCAGTTAGGAATTGTGACAAAGTATCATACCATGCTCTGGGTGCATGTTTCAATCCATACAGGGCTTTCTTGAGTTTGTATACCTTATCTCCAAGAGTTTTCGCTCAAATCCGGAGGTTGTTCAACATACACTTCTTCTTCCAATAAAACATTTAGGAATGCACTTTTTACATCCATTTGATATACAATGAAATTCTTGTGAGCTGCATAGGCAAGAAACATCCTTATAGCTTCCAATCTTGCTACAGGAGCAAATGTTTCATCAAAATCTATTCCTTCTTCTTGGCAATATCCTTTGGCTACTTGTCTTGCTTTGTTTCTTACCACGTAACCTTCCTCGTTCATCTTGTTTCGAACACCCATTTAGTACCAATAACATTTTGATGTGTGGGTCTTTGAACTAATTCCCATACTTTATTTCTTTCAAACCGATTTGACTCTTCTTGCATAGCTTGAATCCAATGTGTGTCATCCAATGCTTGTAACACATCTTTGGGCTCTATTTTGCGAGATAAAGCATGTGAACATGGCTTATTGTTGGGTTCTGGATCTTGTTTTGACACCTTCTCTTATATCTCCAATGACAAGTTCTCGTGGATGGTCTCTCGGCCATCTTACATCAGAGTTGGAGTAAGTTAGCTGGATTGATCGTCTTGCAGTTTTGTGTTCTTTGTGTTCGACTCTCTCGTAATCACTTAGCTGCAAATTTTCCAATTGTTTTTGAGATTCAACTATCTCATCTTCTTCGAGTTTATAATTCCGGCTTCGGCTTGACAAAGATAGGATTCTTCTCGTATGGTTGGATGATTGACTTTTCGGTGACTCTTCAATGTCTTCTCCATTTACATTTGGCTCATCGAATACCACATGAATGGATTCTTCGCAACCATAGTCCTTTTGTTGAGTACTCAGAGGCTTTGCTTTCAGCTGAGTATCCCAAGAAGATACCTTCATCAGCTTTAGCATCGAAAGCCTTTAGATTGTCCTTGCCATTGTTGTGGATGAAGCATTTACATCCAAATATTCTGAAATATGCAACATTTGGTTTTCTTCCAGTCCAAATCTCATAGGGAGTCTTTGTCAGCTGTCTGTTTATCATACATCTGTTTTGAGTGTAGCAAGTTGTGTTGATTGCTTGACCCAAAATCTTTTGGTAATCTGCTTGCCTAACATGGTCCTTGCTTCCTTGAGAGTTTGTTCCTTCTTTCGCAACTCCATTCTCTTTGTGGAGTCCTTGTCAGCCGATAGTTCATGACCAATACCATTTTCAATACAATCGAGTTATTATTCCATTGACAAACTCGGTTCCTCATCCGATCTTATTTTGATAATGGTTTGACTCTTCTCATTTTGAATCCTCTTCATCACCGTGGTAGTTTTCGTAGAGTTTCTTTCTTCTTACACATGAATATTGTCCATGTATATCTTGAGTAGTCATCTACTACCACCAAGGTGTATTTCTTTCCACTTATGCTAGCTGGTTCAACTGGCCCAAATAAATCCATATGTAGCAGATGCAATATTCTTGTTGAAGATGTGCATGTCTTTTCCTTGAATGAAGATTTGATTTGTTTTTCTTTCTGACATGCATCACATACACTCTCCTTCTTGTATACTGAGTCTGGAAGTCCATCCACAAGATTACTTCGTGCAAGCTTGTTAATCGTTTTGAAATTTAGGTGACTCGGCTTTTTGTGCCACACCAACTTGATTTATTTGTGCTCTTTGCTAATAGACAAGTCTTTGTGTGTAGCGGTTGACCAATCTACTACATACATGTTCTTTTGTCTGCATCATTGCAATACAACTTCATTCGTTTCAGTATCCTTGATTTGGCATATACCCATGTTAAATCCAACATTATAACCCTTGTCACAGAGTTGGCTGATGCTTAGTAAGTTGAAGTTGAGTCCTTCGACATATGCAACATCTATGATCTCTAATCCGTTCCTCTTGATGGATCTTATGCCTCTAATTTCACCTGGAGCTTCATTTCCTCCAAATATGACTTTTGCTCCTTTAACTTCCTTGAATTTTGACAGATTTTTCTTGTTTCCTGTCATATGTCCGGGAATGCGACCCTTTGTCCATGTACCAGGTTCCATGGCACTCACTGTTCTTGAACTCGCAATCAAGGAAATTGTTTTAGGTACCCATATTTGTCGGGTCTGAGGGGTTAGAGTTGTAAGATGATCCAACCAACTTATAGCCAAATGATTTGACTCTAAGGGGTTGCCATCTATCAGTGCCATAATCATAATTAATCTTGGCAAATTGCTTGGGGATTTTAGGTTCATACAACTGTCTTTTTTGTCTGTATGCCTGTGTATATGTTTTAGCAATCGCCTTCTTTGGGTAATTGTGGTGTCTCCGAGTGTAGTGCCTAGGTGCATATGTGTCTTTGATGAAAGCTCTTATACTTTTGGAATGGCCTTTCTTTGAGTTCTAAGCCTTTGCCATTTGGGCTTATATTCCATAAGTCTATGCCGATAGTTTACATTATTCCAATCACTTGGCTAGGATATTTTCTACCATTCCCATCATATGTATTTCTTTTATAGCTTTTCCGAGTTTTTGGTAGCTCGCTTTTTCTTTCTGAGTATTTTTGTTTGGAGTTTGAGGAACTCGATGAATCTCTTCTCTTTGTTCTTTCAGCCGCACTCAAATCGGTTGTTTTCCTTTTCCTTTATAACCAAGGCCAGTTTGCTTGTAATTGTGCTTTGAAGTGAATGTGTGTGTAACATTTAGAGTTTTGGATTTTTTTGACTCTTCATTGCTTGAAGATCCTTTTTCCAAAATCACTTTTGGAGTTTGACATAGCACAGAGGAATTAAATCCTAAGCCTGTCTTGTCTCCACATTCTCTTTGACTCATAATAAGATCATCCAAGGATTTAGATGCCTTAGTGAATGAGGCAATAACATTTTTGAGATCATTCTCCCTCTTCTCTATGGCAGCAATTTCTGCTATTAACTTAGCATTTTCAGCCTTTAAACTATCATTCTCATCAGCTATTTGACTTAGAGTACTCAGCTCCTTAGTCAACTTTGAGTTTTGGCTCTTGAGTAGGCTATTTTCCTCATTCAATAGTGTGTGTGAGGATTTAATGTGTTCAAAATCTTTCATCATTTTGCCTAATGAATCATAAAGATCAGTGGGTGAAAAAGTGTGTGTGTCACAGTCACTATCACTAGATTCTCGAGTTTGATGAGTTAGAGTGTACCTCATCTTCTTGGTCGGTTGATCCTGTTCCTTGGCCATTAAACGATCGGGCTTCTTTCGTGAGTCACTTGAGTAGTCACTTCATTGCTCTGAATCATTGTCTCTCTTGACTTATTTGTCTCAAATAGCGATCTCTGCACCATCATTGCCTTTTTCTTTTCTTGTCTTCTTTCTCTCAAGACCTTTCTTTCTTCTTCATTCTGTATTTGTTGACTACAGGATATGGGCGATCAATGGCATAGTGACCTGGTTGTCTACAGTTCAAAGATAGATATTCAACCTTTTGATCACTCTTTCCATTCTTGGATTGTTAGCCCTTTGATATTGCCTTTTGATAATATGTTCTTTTGGTTGGCCTATCTTCCTTTGACTTGGAGGGAGCTGAGTGTCTTCTGGAAGATTCACCCTTTCCTCTCTTGTAGTTCTTATTGAAGAACTTGTTGAACCTTTTAACCATCGGGGCTATTTTTCTCGGATCAATGACTTCTTTGACCTCGGCTCTCTTCCCATCTTTAACAATTAGAGTAGTTGTTTTGGGTACAATTTGTCTCTTCCTGGTCTTTTCTTCTCACTCAAACTCGTAGGCTTTGAGATCCGAGAATAATTCATGATTGGATGTCTTTGATAGGTCCATGGAATGTCTCAGTGCCATGAAGAGATAAGCTTATTTTTGAAAGTCACTTGCAGTCGTTGGCTTGTCTTGTTGCAGTCCTTGGAATTGCCATTTCCTCGTATGAATTGTTCTCCGACTTTTTCGTAGTTCGACACGGTGTAGTGCTTCCCATTGGTTAATTCTTTTGCACTCTTCTCGGGAGTGAGCACTTCGAGAAAGGTAGTATGGAGATATTACTTGTTTAAGTAATTCTCTTGATTTCTCGTGCAACGGATCTTTTTGATTATCTCGACTGATCGCATTTTCTTTTTGCTTTTCCCAGGTGACTTAGAGTCGACTTCCAATCATTGGATGACTCTTTGTCACTTCAACTTGAGACTTGGCTCTTCTTGAGTTGACTTGACCGATACTCTACTCGGTTGCATCTCACCGCTTCTTGATAGAGTTCCGTCTACTCTTCTTTGCCATACTCATTGTCTCTCAATGAGTCTTCCTTCTAGTTCTCCAGTTATCTTCTTGCATGTTTGGGCGTAGCTGACTTAACTCAGCTTGATCAGCCCTATTTATTACAATGCATTTTACAACAAGAATGGGGTGCCAACTTCCTATTCTAAGTTTTACATGACATTCATCAAAATCTAAACAATAAATTTCCTAACAAATATCCATCTAGAAAGCAGTAGTGGTCATATCTAGCCAACCTATCCAATTTCTGATCAATAAAAGGTCAGGGAAAATGGTCTTTGCGAGTGGCTTTGTTCAGTTTTCTATAATCTATGCACAGTCTCCACCCAGTCACCGTACGTGTAGAAATTAATTCATTATTGGAATTTTTTACCACAGTCATCCCCCTTTTTTCAGAACTACTTGAACTGAACTTACCCATGAGCTATCAGATATGGCATAAATGATGCCATCCTTAAGCCACTTAAGAACCTCCGCCTTAACTACTTCTTTCATTGCCGGATTAAGCCGTCTTTGGTGCTCAATAGAGGGATTGTAAGAGTCCTCCATGAGGATTTTATCCATCACTATAGAAGGGCTGATTCCCTTCAAATTGACTATGGACCACGCCAGTGCAGACTTATGTTTTCTCAAAATGCGCAATAATTTATCTAACTCTGAAGAGGATAGAGATGCAGAGACTATTACCGGATGTGTATCGTTCTCACCCAAAAATGCATACCGGAGATGTGCAGGAAATTTCTTTCAATTTCGACGTGACCTCCGGGATTTCCTCAATGACTGTATCTCCCAAAATATCCTTCAAACCATTGCTTGTGACAACCTATGTGGCATCAAGAGAAAACAGGTAATCTAATAAATCAGTATTATCGAAATCATAATCCATACCTTGCACTAGGGATTGGGTGAGACATCTTACCAATGGATCAACAGTAGCATGTCGAGCTACTTCTGAGCGGGCACACTGCTCCACTACATCTATGAAATGACAAGTGTTTTGTTCTTCTTGAAACTTCATCGCATTATAAATGTTGAACATCACATCTTCTTCATTAACTCGCAGAGTCAGTTCACCACGTTGGACACCGATCAGTGCGCGACCAGTAGGCAAAAATGGCCTCCCTAGAATCAATGGAACCTCTCGATCCTCCTCCATATCCAGTACAACAAAGTCTGCCGGAAATATGAACTTGTCCACCTTCACCAAAACATCATCGATTACGCCTCGCGGATATGTAAGCAATATGTCCGCCAATTGTAGGGTGATGGTGGATGGCTTCACCTCCCCAAAACCTAATTTTCTGAAAATAGACAAAAGCATAAGGTTAATGCTAGCACCGAGATCGCAAAGGGCTTTATTAAAAATAGAATCACCAATAGTATAAGGAAACTCCATGGATCTTTCAACTTCTGTTGTAGCTTCCTTTGCAAAAATAGCACTGCATTCCTCTGTAAGATTTACAGTTTCAAACTCGCCCAACTTTCTCTTTTTCGACATCACATCCTTCATGAATTTAGCATAATTAGGCATTTGCTCGAGTACATCAGCAAACGGGATGTTGATGTGAATTTTCTTAAAAATTTCCAAGAATTTCGAGAATTGAGAATCTAGCTTCTTTTTCTGAAATCTTTGAGGCAAGGGGAGTGAATTAGTCATTAGAACCGCAGAATCAAGAGCGGGAGCTGATTTAGGCTTGTTAGCCTTCATCTGCTCGTTGCTCTGCTTATCTTTTCTTGTTTTGACTTCTCCTTAATAAAATCAGAATCGGGAAGCTTCTATGGGTGGCATGCGAGGGAAGCTTAGGACCATCATATACAGTACCACTCCTCAATTGAATGGCATTACAATGTTCTCTCAGATTCACCTCAGTATTAATTGGAAAATTTTCTTTCTTCTGCTTAGAGCTTATGGCAGTAGCAACTGTCCCATTTGGGTCTCCAATGATCAAAGATGTGCCTCCATGATAGACATTTTTGTGCCCAAATTGTCAATCTGTGCATCACTCCTGTTAAGCCAATTCTTGGTCTCTCCAATATACATACCAAGTATCTCTTCAAGCGACTGTTTCTTCTCACCTACGGGTGCATTAGAGCTAGATGGGTTGGAATAACACAGAGGCAGGTTCAACACATTTCTATTATTGTTGTAGGAGAGATTCTCATGATTGCAAAGTCCCGGGTGATAATGAGTCGGTAATTGAGTACCTTGATTGTTAAAACCCCGGTTATTCACATAATTAGCTTGCTCGGCATCGAATGTGGTGGCTTCCTGAATGGCCGCTAGTGGTGCCTCAGTCTGCTGCGGTGTTCCACCCAAATTCATGATGGCCAGTTGTTTCAACAAAGATGATATTTGAGCTACTAACACCGACATATGATCCAGCTCAAGAACACCGAAAACTTTCCTTGGTACTGATCTTTCAGAGGGCCATTGATAGCTGTTTGTGGCCATTTCTTCAAGCAGAAGTAATGCCTCAGTCGGAGTTTTAGCCATCAAAGTGCCCCCTGCTGCTGCATCTGGTATTGTCCTCGTATGCCCGTTCAAACCATTGTAAAAGTATTGGACCCTCTACCAATCCGCATAACCATGTTGTGGGCATCTTCTCAATAGATTCTTAAATCGTTCCCAAGCTTCATCCATTGGCTTAAAATCAATTTGTTGGAATTGAGCTATCTCACTTTTCAGTTGGAGCATCTTGCTGGGAGGGAAGAACTTTGCTAGGAATTTTTCCACCAGATCATCCCATCTAGTGGTACTCCCAGGTGCGAACGTCTGCAACCACTGTTTGGCTTTATTCCAGAGTGAGAACTGGAAAAGCCTCAATCTAGTAGCCTCATCAGACACATCATTCATCTTGATGGTGTCGTAAATCTCCAAGAATATAGCAAGATGTGTATTTGGATCATCCACAAGACTCCTCCCACACTGATTCTGCTGAACCATGCTTATTAGGCCCGGCTTCAGTTCAAAATTATTTGCATTTATGGGTTGGCGCACAATTCCGGAGTAGTTTTGGTTCATGATCGGCCGGAAACAATCTCGGATGGCCCTTTCCTGTGCCTCAGGCTGTGGTGGCACATTCAGAACCAAGTTTCCGTTGTTCTCATTTTCCTTGTCCTCTGCCATTGCTTGCTTCTCTGCTCGCTTTGCTGCTCTGACTTGAAGTGTCCTTTCAATCTCTGCATCAAAAGAAAGCAGATTAGTATCTTTAGAATCTCGTATAAACAGACAAGTCAATGAGAAACACAAACTTATATTTCCTAACTAATCTAGATTAGTATTAAGGCTACTTGGTAACAGTATTAGCGTAAAATAGGATAAACAATCCCCGGTAATGGCGCCAAAAACTTGATCGTGAAATTCTTACCACAAGCGTGCGGTGTCAAGTTTTAGTATAATTTTGAAAGTGGGGTTATCGTCCCCACTTGGATTGGTATCGAATTTTATACTAAGTATTGTAATTATAATAGCTTAATTCTATCTAGATAATTGAAAAGAGATGTATTTTTGTTAAACTAAAAAGAAAACTAAAATTAAACTAACGAGTTGGTTTAGACAAATTATCAACACTTAAGAGATGAATTCTCGAGGGTTTATTCACCTAGTTATCCCATATGTTCTCAATCCGGTTTATTAATCACACGTTATTAATATATAAGCCCAATATTTCTACCATTTATCACTTCCTCTCTCGAGTGCCAAGTGATCTTAGGTTTCAATCCTGATTTTGATATCTCTATAAAAATCATAAATTAAACTCTAATGCGCTCAATGAATATTCTATCACAGGTTTCAAAAGATTCATAAACTTCGCTGTTCTATGAAACCCTAGGATATCCTATTTTATGGCCAGGTGTTCAATTACCCCTCTCGAGTGTCAAATCAAACATGCCTAACAATCTAAATTATTGATCAGATAATCCAAATGCAATATATTCAAATAGCACATATAGATTAAATAACATGCGAACCTAATAAACTGGAAATCAAAACATAGGTTCAAACGTAAGTTACATTAATACCCTAGAAAGATAGGTTTAGCTCATATTAGATGTACAAAAACTCATGAAAAAGTAATTATACATCGCAAGGGTTCAACAAAGATAATGGAAAAATGATTCAGAATAATCAAAGAAACA
The DNA here is from genome assembly GCA_016081115.2 of Rehmannia glutinosa. Taxonomy (NCBI): domain Eukaryota; kingdom Viridiplantae; phylum Streptophyta; class Magnoliopsida; order Lamiales; family Orobanchaceae; genus Rehmannia; species Rehmannia glutinosa. The sequence goes on along the minus strand of CM071931.1, from coordinate 49,509,343 downwards.
ATCATCTCTTTTTCCAGAAGATAAATGCCTTCAAATCTCGTCCCAAACTCTTTCTCCTTCCTCAAAGTTGTCCTGTGTGCTCCCAAAAATGTCCAACACTTGTTTCGTTTGTCATTTGTTGTATTTATAGGCCCAAAATCTATCAAAAGCCCAAAAAGAATAAAATATAACCTCTTTCCGCCCGGACGCGTGCTGTGGCGCGGAAGAATCGCATTGTTGCGTGCCCTGCACGTTGTTGCGCATCACCTAGTTGCGTGTTGCGGCACCCATGTTGAGCGTTGTGGCACTGCCATGTCCGCGAGCCTTTACCAATTTGGACTCCCGCACTGTGGCGCGGGGGTGGTAGCGCTGCGGTGCTCCGCCTTAAATCTCTGTTTCTCCATTTTCTCTTCTTCAAACACGCCCTTTTTCCTTTTAGCCACGTTTTTTCATCGTTTTTGACCAATTTCGCCTACCAAAACCTGGATCAACTCTCTAATGACAACTAATGACATAAAATAGACTCAAACGACACTAAAACACCCAAAAAGAACACAAAATCCTAGTCTAGAATACTTAATACATTGGTATAAAACCAACTTAACATGCGCCCATTGGGCTATATAAGGGCGCCCTCAAGGACTCACGGGATGGCACGCATTAACCTTGAACATGAGTATTCCCGACTGTTTTGAAAGAATTAAGACCCCCCTCCAAAGGGAAGGTCCATCTCGACGTAGAAAATAAACAAGTCTTCTATAGAAAGGAGTTATGTTAAATCACCAAATAAAACAATGACTTGGGGAAAATCCAAAGTGGGCGCCCTCCTCTGAGTTCCGGAAGGGCCCCCCAGGTACCCCAAGGGGGCGCCCTCCTCCGAGTTCTGGAAGGGCGCCCTGTGATGTTAAAATGTAATGAAAATTTTGATCTCCCGCAAGAAGTCAAACACTGATTTCACAAGTAAAACATGACAACGAGAAGCTAAAAGACATGAAGAAAATGGAGAATCATCCAGCCCCATCGGGCAAACAAAACATCTCAAGGTCAAGAGGAGGGCGGAAATATTCAAGCACATAGAAGAAACATCTGAGTACGTAAAGCAAGCCCTAAATAGGTGGGCGTGAAGAAAAACTATCACTGATCAAGAAGGAGGCACACCATCTCTGACAATAGTCTCCGTATGTTCATCTCCGTCGCCGTCAACATCGTCGGGAAGATCTTCCAAAGCCTCGACCTCTTCATCCTCCTCCTCCTCCGAAACACCACAGTCCAAGATGGCGATCAGCTCACTCTGCTGTAGAAGTTTCTGACAGTGGCGCACCGCCTTGTCACAATAAGAGCAAAACTCTCTCATCATGTCGGAGCAATAAGATAAGGAACCTCTGTAAGCCTCAATAGAACTAGACCTCTCCTTACCCAGCAACTCAACTCCAGCGGGAGACTGGAAGAACAATTTACCCATCTCAGCCTCGTGGGTAAGCTAACTCTTAGCCCGACACACTACTTTGACAAATCTGACATCTCGCACTTGTGATGGCTAGCTGTGGCCTTGAGTGCCTTCACCTCACCTCGAAGTTGACGGTTCTCCACCTCAGTCACCTCGCCTAAGTGGTTCGAGGCCGCTGCTAGGTTTAGTGCCTACAACAAAATTAGTACAAGTCTTAGCCAAGTAAAGAGATAACTCAAGAAGAATGGAAAGACGAAGAGATTATGGAATCTTACCTTCTTACCCAAGCAAGGTCCCTGCAAAGGTGAGTATTAATGTCCCTGAAGGACAAATACCCAAGGTTGGACTGGTCGTCAGCAGAAAGGGCGCCTCGGGTACTAGCATAGCCAAAGCCGAATCAGTGTAGTCCTAATGGGACTGGATCCCCTCGCGACGGTTCACTTCACCGGAGAAGAGAGCTCGGGGACCAACACTCTCAACAACATCAACTCCAGGCTCAGCCCTCGGCATATTCCCTCCCGATGAGCCGACAGAAGGATGAGGAGCCAGAGAACCAGGTCACCTATCACCCTCCTGGCGGGAAGGGCGCCTCTCACTCTCCTGGGGAGAAGGGCATGGCCTATCACTCTGAGGTGGGACACTCGAGCTCCCATTGGTAGCAGACTTCCCCTTAACCTTCTCCTTCTCCTTCTTTTTAAAAGCCATCAACTCCAAGATGCTATAGCTCTCCTTACCTGAAAAGCAAGTAGAAGTAACATCTGAAAAGGAAGCAGTCTGAATATAGAAGTAAATCGGGAAGCAATGTAAAGAAGTAAATCAAGGCAGAATACCCAAGAACTCTCTAACATTCAGAAGATTTTTAAACAAGCCCCGAGACCTGTAAGCCTCCGCCAACTCCTTTTGGGAGGCGGAGTGCCTTAGGCAACCTAAATCTCAGAAACCCACTCGTGAGGAAGCTCCCAACCATAATTCCACACATAAAAGAAATCCTCCTTCCATAGCCCACCAGGAGAAGGAAGTCCATCAAGGAATTTGCACCGAGTACGTGGGAGGAAGTGGCAGAAGAGGTCATCCGGAGACTTCTGGTTGTAGACCAAGGAATGGAATCCGTCTTCACTCAGAGTCAAGTCCAACTTCTGCATAGAGTGCTGATAAACTCGGAGACTTGCATAGGCCTGTGGAATCAACCGACTTACACACGCTCCTAACGACCTGAGGATCGAGATAAGGAAAGCATCTGGAGAAAGTGTGTAGCCAACTGAGAATCTATAGAGATATGCTGTGAAGAAGGCCTCAGGTGGATGAGCGAGCCTGTTTCTTGGACTCGGGGCTAGCATAAAAAAGGTCAGAGAAAGCTCAAACCGCTTGTGCAGCCTACGAAGATAAGTGGAAGTCACTCGACTGACCAACTCTCTTGGGACAACTTCTTGATTCCTAGGAGGTGGCCTATGCTGATACTTGGTGGCACAGACCTTTTTAGGACTATCACGTTCGGACACTGCCTCAAAAGAATCGTCACTTGAGCCCAAACCCAACTCAAGATCTACCTCCTCATCACCATCGAAATACAAGTCTGGAGAAAGTGGAGGAATATCAAACTCTGTGGGAAAGTGGACACGGAATAACTGAACCATAAATAGATCTCCCGGTAACACCTTGACCTCCAAGCGGAGTGGAAGAAGTACTGAAATCTAGGGCGTGGCTCGAAACATACGAAAATTTGGGGGAAGATAGAGGAAAATAGAAAGAAAAATGAACCGAGGGGCTCGGAACACCCCCTGCAGGCGCGCCCTTGTGATCGCCCGGGGAGGGCGCCAATAGGGCACACATGCCCGATCTAGAGAAACGCCTTAGGGCGCCCTCTAGGGCTCTCATTTCCTTCTCTGCGCGATGCACTCTACCTATCCATCAACTCTTAACTCAAGTCTCAACTCAAGTCTCAACTCAAGTCTCACCTCAACTCTCACCTCAAGTCTCTTCTAACCTCTCACTTGTAAGAAATTTACTAAATATTCTACAAAGCAAAACATTTCAAAAGTTGAGAGGTAGAGAGAGAATTTACATTTGGAAGAAACAGTCACTAGCATCCACTTCAAAATGTCCTTATGCAAAGTGGTCAAAGATTCTCCAAAGACAAGACAACATATACTACAAGCCAAACCTGATATTTTTTACACCGGATTAGCTCCCGCACTGCTTCATCCCTCCGCAGTGTTCGCCAAAAATATTTGGATCATACAACTGCAAGTGTACAGTGTAGTTTATAAAATAATGGCAAGCAAGGTCGTATTCCTCAGAGATTGATTTGTGAAATACTTAGGCTATAATAACATCGTATTCTAATTTTATTGAAGCGACCGAATATCCAATTTAAGTCAAAATCGAAAATAACATAAAAATAAATAAATTTGCGAACCCCACAAGTATTTTCAACAACTACAGGAGCACCCTTAGGCATATAATCTTAACATGTTTCTTCAATATTAAATCCAATTAAAGTTTCAAAACCAATTCATGCAATTCTATGGGTTCAATTCCTAAGATAGTCTATTCCCCCTCCCCGGTGATAAATAAATAGTAGATTAATAAAAATTGTAGATCTCCCGGTACGTTACAACTATTATTAACTCCCAAAAGATTTATGAATTGAATGACACCCCACAAACAGTTGTAGGTCTCCCGACTCGTTACACACGTTTATATCTGAATTCGATTTCCGTCTTTGTTAGAATGCATCTCCCGAATCTCGCACTAACAAATATGCCATGAAAATTATTCCCGGCCAAATAATAAGCAATTAAGAATAAGCACTCAAATTCATAAAATAGAAAACATGAATCAATTAAGAAAGCAATTAATCAAGATTTAACATAAATCCACAGTTTTTATTATGCCCCTAAGATCCGAAAGATTAGCCAAACATTGATAATAAATTCATAGAAAAACTCAAAATCAACATTATGACATCATTTAAGCACAAACAAGAGACCTAGACATAGAAAGAAAACCCTTTCTTGTCTGGATGGATTCCCCTCCTAAGCCTTCGAAGCTCTTGTGTTCCCGTATATGCGAAAGGCCTTGTGGTGTTCTTCGCGACCTAGCCCTCCTCTCTCAGAAGACTTCAAATCTTCTGTTCCTGTGTAATTTGATGTGTTGTATGCTGTATTGATGTGATTCATTTTTCGTGCAAGCCTTGGGTCCCTTTTATAGATGCTTGGAGAGATCACTTGTAGAGTTGGAATGGAAAAAGAACTCCAAAAAATGCGTTTGGCAGAGTCCCACACGGCCTGGCCGTGTGGCATCAGATGGCTGTGTGGTGTATTGCATTGCCCTTTCCCACACGCCCGTGTGGGCTCACACGGCCGGCCGTGCGGCAAGGTTTTGTCCCCTGTTTCTTTCCCTTCTCCACATGGTTGTGTCATTCCACACTGGCATTTTCACACGGCCGTGTGACACCACATGGTATGACCGTGTAAAGTGTTTTTTCCATTTTCTTTGTCGTTTTGATCCTCTCTTTGCATTCGTCAGTCCTATCCGGGCATTCCAACTGATATTTAAGCTTTGTTTCATGTAAAAGGTTACAAGAGTACATAGTATCATGCCCTTCTAAGGAAACCAAGTCAAAACATACTAAATATGCGTGCAAATGTATCAAATATATATTATTTTAAGCCCCAAAATGCACGTGTATTTTACACACATTAAAATCCCCCAAACTTAAAGCATTGCTCGTCCTCGAGAAATTTAAGCAAAATAATATCAAGGAGTAAAAATGAACACCTAAGAACACTATGAACATTAAATAGCAATTGAATCCATACTTAAGAAAACCATGTAATTCATAATCAAGAAGTCATCATTCATAAACTCGACATAGTTAATACTCTCTTGGGTACTTGACATTGCGACTCACAAGTAGGTAGTGTATCACTCGACTCTCAAAAGTGTATGGCTCGTGTTTATGCTCAAATTCAATTCAGTGAATGTAGAACTACCATAGGCTTGCAAATCGTCTAACATCTCGACCACTTTTGTGTGCACAATCTAAGAATCAAAAAGGATTTTTCATTTGATTGTAATGTAGACTCTTTGGTAAGGGTATGGAAAATTTGGATTAAGTAACTTGACTTGAGCAAATAGAATTTAAGCGCAAGACTTGCAATTCACTAATCCAATTTTATCATAAAATTCATTCTCAAGATATTTGTTCATTTTTTTTGTCAACTCGATTCCACCATTATTTTTCTTTTTCATTCGTAGGCCTTTTTGCCTCTTTTTTTTTTTTCTAGCGTTCAAGCTCTCATGTTTTTCATAATTTTTCGAATTTTTATTTTGTTTTGCTCGATTTTTCTCTACTTTTTAAGAGATATATATATTTTTTTCGTTTTTTTCGAGCTTCATATATTTTTTTTCCATTTACCCAGATACTGCTCATCCTCTTTCTTTTGCCAACTTCCTCTCTTTTTTTCATAAATTTTCACCATATCTCCCCCAAGCTTATTCATTTTCTATAAGCTCAAGAAATTTCAGGGATAAAGTCATTTTGCAATTTTAAAGATCAATGTGGCTCAGAATAAAAGTTTTGGCTCAAAATTGGCTAACTAGGGAATCATGAGTTCATAGGTAGGCTTTTTAGGCATAGTTGGCTAAACAAAGATGGCCTTAAATTATTTGCGAAAATTGCACACACACATGGCTTCAATGAAGATACAAGAGCAAGTTCTAGAGTTCTATCAATCATGAATGACGCCCTCAACATGCTCAAATACCCAATTTTCTCAACTAATGCTAAGCAAATAAATGACATCTTCATAATAATTTATCACATTATTCCCTAAAAGTATGTTATCTCATTCTATAAGATGTTCATATTAAAATCACACGGAAGTTGGGCATTTTCAAAAACCTTGATTAAAAATCACACACAAAAGCAATTAAACATGCTAAACGAAAATAAATAAATAAATCGGAAATTAAAGAAAAATCGAATATTCGATTTTTTTTGATGCAAAATGCTCTACATGCAATGCAAAATGCAAGAAAGTACTAGATTACACATTCTTGACAATCCCTCCCCAAACTTAAAATATGCTTCGTCCCGAAAATATGAGAAAATTATCAAAGGGAAGAGGAATGCGTAATAAGTACTTACATAGCTCACTGTGGTGGTGGAGGTGGAGGGCAGTGGCCCTGTGAGATATGCCACTGATCCATACGAGACATCATCTCGTACATATGCTGCTGCTGCTGGGTGATGGCATCGAATCGCTGTAAGTACTCCTAGTGGTACTCATCAGTTGTAGCTGTCAACTGATATGTGTCATCTATCAATTTGCCCACGTCAGCTTCTACCCTTTCGAGCCTCTCTAACTCATAGTAAATGGCGGTTACCCCCTCTTTTAGAGGATTTCGCATCTCCTCATTGGCTCATCCCGCTCTTCTTGAGCAACGGCGCCTTGTTCCTCTCTAAGCGACCAATTACCCATATTTCTAATGGATGTCGCCGGGGTTAGGAAGCTTAACCGTTGTTCTATCGGCTTGATTGAGCCGTAATCACGCCCATCAAATTTTATCATTTTCATAGCATTAGAAACAATCGGATCAATCAATTTAGGTCCCGCGGCCTCTTCATACCCCTCCAGGTTAATATTGAAATATTCAGCAATAAGGGTAATCATCCCCCCAATGCATATTCCACCCCTCTCAGATTTTCTTATCCTATCAAATTGTCGGGCTATCATAGCCCCGGCATTTGGCACAATTTCAAATTCGATCCCGATGCCATACACCATATGATGAACAATTCATCTACCCTCAACACTCCTCTACTCTCTCTCCTCGCAAAAATTGTTTGACTAAGACTTTGAACATAGAGGAATCACGGGTTTCAAATACTAGACGTCTTTGAGGTACCTGGCGTGTAGATTCATTTCCCAGTTATCTTTCTCCAAAACCTATCCTTATCAAACTCCTCGCGCTCCTCAACCCCATAAGCCGGAGTTTTGTATATTTCATTTAAATCATCAATACTTAGTTCCCTCGACTCATTCCCCAGTTGAAACCTAATTCCCATCAAGTTTCTTTTTTGAACCACCTATTCAAAGCTACTCAAAAATTCAAGTTTGATAACTGAATAAGTGGCCCAATGCCCATTTAAAAATTCATGCCAATCAATTCTACCACACATAGCTCTAAAATCCTCCAATAAACCTAAATTAGTAAGAATAGGTTCATCGGGATATCTTGTGTTAAACCATGGACGAAAGTAGAGTATCGCCTATCTAGCCCGGTGTGTGTCATTTGACAAGATGACATTTGAAGCTTCGGGCTCTTTGGGGTCCAATATTGGTTGAGGCTCGGGTTTGGGCTCCGGTGTCGGCTCCCTTCTTCTTCCTGTATTTCTCATAGTTCTCTTTCATTTCTAGAAGCCATGAATTTCAAGATTTTGAGGTGAAAAAATCTGAAATTTTGGAGTTTTGGAGTACCCCCAAATTTAGTGTAGAACTTGGAGAAGTTGGAAATTTGAAGGCTTTTGGTGGTGGGTTTCTTGAGAGGATGAAGGATTTGTGATTTTGGGTTAAGATTTATGGTGAATTTTGAGAGATTTGGATAGAAGTTTGGGAATTTATGGAGAGAATTTTCGTGTGTTAGGGTTTGGGTAGGATAAAGTGGGAGAAAAAGTAAGGTTTTGGGATAAAAATAGGGGGTTTGTTGTTCTACCCATTTTTGCTCGCTAGGCCACACGGCCGTGTGGTGCCACACGGACTGGCTGTGTGGCCCTGGGCATTGCTGCCCATTTCTGTTCACTGGTCCTCATCCACACGGCCGTGTGATGGCCACACGGCTTGGCCGTGTGATGCTCGGTGTTGCGTCCTCTTGCACGGCCCAATCGTGTTGTCTCACACGCCCATGTGGGATAATTTCATTTTTTTCTATAACCGGGAGTTTATCGTGATGCCTCCTACACAGCCACTCAAGAAAACTAACTAAGTAACGTTGACTTTGTTACAATAGGATGGCAGTCCGAGACAACCTTGATCACACAGTTGGCTTCTCCTAGGACTCAGCTTTTTCAGAAGACGGTTGTTCTGCTACTTCAGCTCCTTCAGACTCTTGGATTTGTTCACACAGCCCTCTAACAAATCCAAAGCTTCTGGTTCAAACTGGAACCTTACTACACTTCCTTCAATCTTGGATGTGTACACCCCTTGTCTTTAAACAATATTTCCTCTTCAACAGTTTGAAGTTGTCTTTCCTTTACTGAGTGTGATGGATTGATTTCTTTCGAGTTTTAGGCTTGAGGATAGTATTGAATGCTTGAGAGTATTATGCCCAGATTGCTTGATTTCTCTTGGGTATCTCAGATTGCATAAGTGTCTTCTCTCTTGTATTCCTCAGCCTTTTATAATGCTTGTTTGAAAAATATATTCTTTGAAGAGATAGATGTATTTTTCAAACTACACTTTGAGGTCGTTGGCTTGTCTTATCTTGCAGCATTTGATGTAGATTGGTCCTGGTATTAATGCTCTGCAGCCTTGTCTGATTCTCTGCAGGTGTGCAGGAACATCCTATTGGTTCATATTTTTGCACTCTTTCAGCAAAACAACTTTATTGTGTATAGTCTGACACTTTCCTCTTTCAGCAAACATTTGACTTTACTAGACAACGGATCTCTTCAGCTTTCTTGAGTCTTTTTTGATGCATAACCCCTTTTAGTCTCCACTTATCTGAGTGACTCAAATTGCTATCACCGCTAATCGAGACAACTTTTCTGCAACTTGACTGAGACTTGACTTCACTTCACTCAGCTGCCACTCAGCTGATTTTCCATCTTGGTCTCCAGTCTACTTCTGCAATCTTCAACTTAGCTGCTTTGATTCATCTAATAAAACCCTCTCTATTACAAGTTTATCTACATCAAAATTGGGTGTCAACTTCCTAATGTAAGTTTTACATGGTATCATCAAAATCTATTGTAGGTCCCAAGGGGTGTGAGTAAGGTTTAGAAGGGGGGGTTGAATAAACCTTACCAACATTTCGATTTTAGTCCTTTTAAAATATTACAGAGTTAACTCAAATAGCTGCGTCCTTGAGGGATAGCTAAGTTGGTTATTCAGCAGAGTTAGCCACTCAACAGACTCGATAAAGCTGTTGATAGAATAACTCAGTTGTTTAACCTGAACCTTAACTTGGCGGTGTTGGTTTTATCAGTGGAAGACTTAACACCCTTTGAATTGTTTTGAACTTGTTTTAGCACTTGATTTTAGCACTTGGTTATTAATCAGTTGGATAGCAAATACGTTTATAAGCAGTTATAATGTAAATATGCAGAAATGTATATGTGCTGAAAAATAAATGACACAGTTGATTTTTATAGTGGTTCGAAGATGGGGTAATTCTTCTAATCCTCTCTTCTCCAACTCCTGGAGGAATCCACAATGTAAAAGATCTGTTTGCAAAGTGGTCAACAGTCTAGAGACAGCCTTGGTCACACAGTTGGGTTCTCTTCCGACTCAGCTTCTTCACAGGCATTTGCGCTTTTTGCTACTTGACTCACTTTCTCAAGCTCTTGGATTTGATCACAAAGCCCTCCAATAACTTGTTACTGGTTCGACCTTGAACCTTCCTAGAATCCTTCTTGGAACGTAGACCCCTTTTGATTCTTTAAAAGTTTCCTCTTCAACAAGTTTGAAGTTGTCTCTCCTTCACAGCTTGTGTTGGATCGATTTTCTTCGAGTTTTAGGCTTGAGGATTTGCTTGAATGTACTTGAGAATATTTCAGGTTTACAGCTTGAATATTGCTTGCTTGTTCGTGGTTCAGATTGTCAAGGTTACCTTTTCTCAAGGATTTTCCTCAGCCTTTTATAGTTAACTTTCGAAAATCTGCACGTTGAAGAGATAGGTTGATTTCAAAAGTCACTTGTGTTCGTTGGCTTGTATTTTCTTGGTCCTCAATCTTGAGATGTAGACACTTCCTCGTATTAAATGAATGTGTAGCTTTTCAGGTTCTGACACGAGGTGCAGTGCTTCCCATTGGTTTATTCCTTTTGCACGCTTCTAGGACGAGCACTTTAAGATCTGGCAGCATGGAAGTATTACTTATTTAAGTAATGTTCTTGACTTTTGTGCAACGGATTCATTTCAGTTAACTCCTCTTGGCTGCTGTCCTTTTTCCCAGGTGACTTGAGTCTGCTCTAATCATTGGATGACTCATCTGTCACCTCAACCTGAGACTTGGCTTCTTGAGTTGACTCTATTGGCTCTTCACAAAGTTGTTCCTCAGCTGATACATCTTTAGTCGAGTTCTTGATCTTTTTTCTTGGCCATACTCATCTTTCCCAAACAGTCTTCACTTGATCTTGATTGACTTCTTGTATTTCCAGCGTAGTTGACTTGACTCGGCTTTTCCATTTCTAACTATTACATTGCAAATTACAAGGAAAATGGGGTGCCAACTTTCTAGTTTAAGTTTTACATGGCATTCATCAAAGTCTATAAAATAAATTTCCCAACAATTTTTCTCCTTTTGATGATGCCAAAACTTAAAAACATTAAACAACATATAAACATCAAAGATACATACAGACAATGCAGTACAAAGAATGTATGCATGGTATAGATCATTTTATTGATCATAACATTCTTGTCCTTTACACAGCTGTTTACATTTGGTATCAGAGCATTCTATATCAAAGCAAAAATACACATCTATGCTAAGATACTAGAATAAGTATAAAGTGAAAAATTTCAGAAAACTTCACTAAGTATACAGATGACTTACAAAAGTTTATTTACACAAGTAAAGTACATGAAGGGTTCGCAACAACACTTCAACGCCTTCGCTGCCTTCTTCTTTCTTCTTCAGCTCTGTCAAAGTCATCAACTCTCTTCCTTTTTCTTTCTTCTTCCTCAGCTCTCTTCTTCTTCTCATAGGCTCTCTTCGCAGCATCATCCTTTCGCTTCTTCTCGAGCCATAGTTGAGTTTGTCTTTCATTTTCCTCTTTCTGTCTTTTCACGGCCTCAACATTCTTCCTTGCCACTTCCAGATTTGCCACTTCATCATACCCAGCCTAGTCGATCCTCCCCTTCTTTCCGGGATCTACAAATTCGATATTCTTGGGTCTTGGACGAAGTTGAGAACCTCTTCCTCCACCACTTTTTTCTCCTCCTCTGGGTGTGTACTTCATGGAGTCTTCTTCTTACCAGCTAAATGGCTGCTGGTAGTCTGCTGCTTATCAGCTTCTTCGCACAATGTAAGACCCTTCTCCCAGTACAGATCCCAGGCTTGGGCTAGTGACATCCCTTGGAAATAGCCTTTGGATTCGAGCGTCTTGAATTCTTCAACTGATCTTGGCTCGGATCCATTGTCATGAATAGCATCTTGATCTTTCCCTGCTGGAATGTTGCCATATTGTTTCATCACTTCTTCGATGCGAGCATCCGTCTTCTTGTCAAACTCCACTATCCCTTTTTCAATGATTCGCCTTTTCTCCGACATTGGCCCATGCTGTAACTTGACCCTGCTGGGGGGTTTCAACAATCATTAACGTCAAATCCTTTGAACGTTCCCCCTCAGCTGCTTTTACCTTCTTCTCATCTTCAGATTCCCCCAACTTTTCTTCTTTCAACTTCCTTAGGGCATCCTCTTCCCCCTTTTTGGTATCATCAAAGGAAAGAGGGATCCCAGGGAACATGCCTGAGAGCATAAAGTCGAGTCTGCTGAGCGCGGAAAGTGTTTGGAGTCTGCTGATCCGTAAGCTAACCGGAATTCTGAGCAAGTGGCTTTGGACTCGGCTGCCACCAATTTTATTTCAGCCATGAGGAGGCTGAATTTAGCATTCATGGTCTCCTCAAGACACATAACTTCATTTCTCTGAATTACACGCAGTAGCTCCATTTCTATCTTGTGAGATGCATGCAACCTTTCAATATACGCCTGCATTCTTTGCTTGATATTAGCATTGTCAGCCATCCAGACAAGCATTCTGCCTTATAGTGCTTTGAAATAACGAACTTGCTCGATTCGCATGGCAGATTGCTGTTGAGACCATTCTCGGATCCGCACCACTATCCCTCTCAAATCTGATGTGAGGGTTGCATCCCTATTATCCAGTCTTAAGTCGAGTGAGGCCTGATGTCTTTCGATCTTCTCAACCTCTTCACAGATCTTATTGAAGATCTCACGAAATTCAGCTGACTCATTTGATTCAGCTGCAGGCCACTCTTCAGCAAAGTTGAACTCGGCTGGAACAATTGTGTCAATAGGGATGATTGGATCTTCTCTTATAAAGAATCTTCGTTGTTCAGCAGTGGTCTCTTCTTCCAAGTCTGGTAGGATAGGCGTGAAAGGGAATACCTTTGGAAAGGCATCACTCACATATGGGATGGGTTGTGAGGGTTGTGCCTGTGATGATTCAACTCTTCGTACCTCAGCTGTGATAGCTTCGTCGGCAGTGGTCACAACTGTGGGAGCCTGTGATGGAGTTGGTATAGTAAATTCTTGTTGGTTTGTGGAAGCCTACGTGATGGATGTGTCTCCTAGGGCGTTGAGATATTTTGCTTACCGATCGAGCCTCAACTGTCTTAACAGCGTCTTCGGTCTCAGTGGATTTTTCTAAGTGAATAACTAGTTCCTCTACTACATCATCAGCATCATCAGATTATGATGAGACTTGGGGGCTTGGCTCATCATCGAAATTGAATTTTTGACGAACAACTTTATCACTTAGTTGACTCGTGGTTTTGAGAACATCCTCGGCTGGGTCCTTTGGATCTAGGGATGGCAACGAGGCGGGTTTGGGGCGGGTTTGGCCAAACCCGGGACCCGCCCCGCCAAGGAGAAGTAAGATCCAGGACCCGCCCCGCCCCGCCCGCCTCAAAACCCGCCGGGGCGGGTCTAGACCCGCCAAATATAATTTTTAAATTATAATAATTTATATTTTTCTATTTGTGGCCAAATTTTCAAAAGTAATCAAATGCCAATAGATTAAAAAATAAATAAATATAATTATGCAACTTATTATAACTATTTTTTTTAGAATTGGCTACTATTAAGATTTTTTTTTTAAAAACAAATACTATTAGTATACTACATAGTACTCAACTAATACTTAAAATAAATATTCAAAGTAGAATATTACAAGATATTATATTAGTAAATTAAACTTTAAAAGTAAATAATATTATAATAGTACTCAACTAATATTTTTAAACATATAACACTCAAATTTAAAAGTAAATAATGCAAAAATATTTTAATATATATTTAAAAATTTAATAAAAATTAACATGCGGGCGGGTCGGGGCGGGTCCTATAGGACCGGGACCCTCCCCGGGCGGGTTTTGCAACCTTAGACCGGGACCCGCCGGACCCATTTATCCAGTCTAGACAGCCCCATCGGGCGGGTTTTAATGCGGGCGGGTTTTGACCCCCCATTGCCATCCCTATTTGGATCTCAGAATCGAGTGGACTCAACTTCATCTTCAAACCCCAAGAATGATGTGTCTAAGTTCTCCGGGAGTCATGAAGTGCGCTTATCTCTTCTTCTATTTGGTAGCTTTGAACTAGAGGAATGTTACGTGTCTCTTGAACTTTTCCCAAGGAAGTCTCAACCTCCTTGGGCCTTCAATACCTCAACAGTCTCAATGCTTTGCATGGCCTTCAATGTTCCTTCGACGGTCGTAGGTTTGTCTTAGGGTCTTCGGCATTGGCATCCATAGGAGTCTCAACCCCTAGGATTGCACTTTCATTTCCCAGAGTGTTAACTCCTGGGGCATCTCCATCCTTTGCCTCAACTGTAAGAACAATGTCGTTGGCCTTCAGAGCAGCTGACATTTCAGTTGGGATAGACTCAACTGTTCGAGCTTCGTCAATATCAATCTGCTGTGGTTCTATCTCAGTTTCCACTTCGCCTCCTTGCTTCAAAGTTGAGTCATCCACAGCAACCTCCAACCCTGCTGTGGTGGAGTGAGTTTCCCCCTCAGCTGGCACACTAGCTGAGTGACTAAGGGTAGGGTCACTCTCCTCCAGACTCGCGGCTTCTTCCGTTGAATGCTTAGCCGCTGGGGCAGATGGTAAAACACCTTCTTCAGGGGTTGGCTCAACTTAGGTGCCCAAAATCCCAGTTTCATTGCCAATTCCCTTGGACCCATTCTCCGATTGCACCGGGGACATGACTGCAGTGATGTCTGAGGCAATCTGATGCACCACTCCCAAAGGGTCAATCTGCAGGAGAGATTGAGACGACTCTCTTGGTCCTTCAACGAGTTGTTGCTCGTGCATTAGCATGGATTCCCTCAGAGCCTGCTGCATTTCTGACTTCTCTGCTGCAGCAGTGGGATCCATATCCTCGTCACTGTCTGTGTACTCAAACTAGATTTTCATGATATGCTCATGAGTTCTAGTGAACATGCACATCTTTTCATGATATGCTCATGGAGAATATCCACGCAGTTATCTTCATCCAGGGCCTGAAGCACAATATTGACTCCAAGAAATCGCAGCAATTTCTCCTCTTCCTCAATGTACTCTGGGCGAGCAAACTGCGCCCTTGAGTGATCTATCTTCCATGCTCTCCATTCTCTGAGACGGCGCTGAATGTCTGGGTATACTGGAGAGTACATGATAATATCATCGTCATCATCTTCTTCTTGTCCTTCCTTTTCAGGGATTGAAGGCAAGAGACTCTGCTGCTCCTCTCCTTCAACAACATCAGTAGCAGGCAGAGAGACAACCTTTTCGACGGGATGTTAAGTTGTCTCAGTTGCTTTGCTTCCCTCAGCTGTCTGACGCCCAGCTGAGTCTTCATCGAGACTCTGCTGATGACCTTCAGCAGTCTTGTCAGATTCATCAATTACATCAGGAGACTGCACTTCCTGAGTTTCAGCAGTCTCGGATGCTTTTCCAGCTGAGTGGTAGATTCAGTTGTCTTCTCCAATTCAGACTGCCTAACCAGTCTTCTTCTCTTGGTTAGCATGGGAACCTCTTCTTCTACATTCTCTGGTTCCTGGAAGGTGATGGATTTCGTAGCTGCCTTCCTTGGCTTGGCAGTGCGCTTCTTCTTTTTGATAGCAGGAGAAGGAGTATAGTGTTCCTCCTCTCCCTCGGTTGCACGGGTAGGCGACTCGGCTGCACGGGCAGGCGACTTGGCTACAGGGGCAGGTGCATCCTTTTTCTTAGCTGCAGGGGTAGCTTTCTTCTTCGCAACTGCAGGGGCAACTTTCTTCTTGGGATGAGGGGTAGCAATTGTGTCCTCGGGTTCAGCTGATTCCCCCTCACTTATTTTCGCCTTCTTCGCGTGGGCTCTCTTCTGGGCTCCAGAGAGGTTAGCCTTGAACATCTTCTTATTGACATGGAAGGGTTTTCCATGTCAAAGGGGAATACCCTTCACTTCCATCAAGTGGCCAATCACGAGGCCATATCCAAGAGATCCTCCAAAGGATCCATCTTCCTTAAACGCCTTGTTCATTACATTCAGGCAGAGTCTGCCTGACACGAACTCAACCCAGTTTACTTTCTTGCCCTGCATGATCACAGCCATGACGATCAGCTTTGTCTTGGACAACTGATTAAAGATTCCAAACTTCATGTCTACACACTTGGAGACGACATCCATCAACTTATGATAGTCGTCCTTCAGCAGCTTCTTATCAGCTGTGTAGACTACCTTAGCAGCACACTCCGGTTTGGCTACCTCTTTCCACCCAACAGCCAAATCAACATCAGCTTCATTAATCTCCTTCATGCCTTCAGATGGCAACAACAGTTCTCCGCAAGGTCCTTAGCATTTATCATTATGTCCTTGCGGTGGACAGAAGACTTGATCCCCTCGTCCTGCACCTCCGCGTTGACATAGAACTGCGCCACCTCTTCTAGGTAGGTATGAGAGTACTCCATGGTCAGAAAAGCCTTAAGACCTGACTTTTCTAGCATCTCAGCTATCTTATTGACTAGGGTTTCATCATAACCCTGCTTCACCATACCTTCGAAATCCACTGACGATCCTGAGTGGATTTGGTTAGAGAGTTTAACGAGATCAAACTTCGGTGCCATTTTCAGAGATTTTCACCGATTAAAACTTGACGAACTTGCTTGAGGACACTTAGGGTTTTTGAGAGAGAAATGGCTTGCTTTCTTTTTGCTTGAAGATGAACAGTTTCAGTATATGAGAGAGAAAGCTGGAAAATGTATATATAATGGTTATGAAAGGACATGTCTTCGGATTTTGAAATTCTGATAGAGATCAACGATTCAGATTTAGCACGTCAAGCTGCATTTAATTCCTCGCATTTAATGCGGCAGCATTTATATCCAATCATATGCTTCCTGTGCGACTTTTTACTGTACCCATCATTATTACGCTGACGTCATCTTTAAAAACATTCCCGCTCATTAAAAACGACTGTGTTTTTGTCACTTAGCTCATAAATTACTCAGCTTATATCAAATATGACTCAACTCTGCTTCTCTCCTTTCATTAGTGACTCAATTGTCAGCTAACTCGATACAACTGACTTTTTGACATAGCTGTTTCACTTGGCTGATTCGTGAAACTTATTAATTTTCATTTTCTCATCTTCTATCTCTGCTGATTGAGTCTTCTGAGTGTTAACTCTGCTCAATTAACCATAGCTCATGCTTAAGCTCTTCAGATCTTAGTTCACCTAGGGGCTTAGTAAGTATGTCAGCTAACTGCATATCAGTTGAGATATATTCTAAAGTGATGTCTTTATTTTAAACATTATCTCTTATAAAATGATATCTGACATCAATGTGCTTTGTTCTTGAATGCAACACAGGATTCTGAGTGATTGCAATAGCACTTGTGTTATCACACATAATTGGAATCTCTTTTTCTTCAATCTTATAATCTCTCAGCTGCTGTCTCATCCATAAGACTTGGGCACAAAAAATGCCCTCGCCTATGTACTGGCTTCATTTGTGTGGATGTGGCTATTGAGTTTTGCTTCTTGTTAAACCAGGAAACCAATATGTTTCCAAGCATTTGACATGTACCTGAAGTACTTTTCCTGTCAACTCTACATCTAGCATAGTCAGAGTCTGAATAAGCAATAAGCTTGAATCCACCTTCCTTTGGATACCATAAGCCAACTTTCTGGCATCCCTTCAAATATCTTAGGATTCTCTTAGCTGCTGTCATGTGGCTCTCTTTTGGTGCAGATTGAAATTTTGCACATACACCTACTGCAAAGGTGATGTCTGGCCTGCTTGCTGTTACGTAGAGGAGTGATCCAATGAGTGCTCTATATCTGGTTTGATCTACAGGCTTGTCATATGCATCCATATCCATGTTGACTGATGTGTTCATTGGTATTTTCACAGAAGACTTCTTTTCCATGCCAAATATTTTCATCAAATCTCTGGTGTATTTTGTTTGCCTTATGAAGGTTCCATCCTTCAATTGCTTGACTTGAAGTCCTAGGGAGAAAGTCAGCTCTCCCATAATGCTCATTTCAAATTTGCCTTGCATGAGGTTTGAGAACTTATCACACAACTCTTTATTTGTGGATCCAAAAATGATATCATCCACATATATTTGAACAAGCATTTTACTCTCTCCATCTTGAATTCTGAAGAATGTTCTGTCCACCTTGCCATTGGTGAATCCATTGTCAGTTAGAAATTGAGACAATGTATCATATCATGCTCTTGGTGCCTGTTTCAATCCATATAATGCTTTCTTGAGCTTGTACACCTTATCTTCAATAGTCTTCCGCTCAAAACATGGAGGTTGTTCAACATAGACTTCTTCCTCTAGCAGTCCATTTAGAAATGTACTCTTCACATCCATTTGATATACAGTGAAGTTTTTGTGTGCAACATAGGCAAGAAACATTCTTATTGCTTCTAGTCTTGCAACATGAGCAAATATTTCATCAAAATTTATTCCCTCTTCTTGGCAATACCCTTTGGCTACCAATCTTGCTTTGTTTCTTACCACAAATACTTCCTCATTCATCTTGTTTCTGAAAACCCATTTTGTGCCAATAACATTTTGATGGGTTGGTGTCTGCACCAATTCCCATACCTTGTTTCTTTCAAATTGATTCTGCTCTTCTTGCATGGCTTGAATCCAATGTGTGTCATCCAATGCTTGAGACACATCTTTTGGTTCTATTTATGAAATTAAACAAGTGAACATTGCTTCTCGCTGTGCTCTGGATTTGGTTCTTACACCATCTCTAAAATCTCCAATAACTAGCTCTGGCGTATGGTTTCTCAGCTATCTCACATCAGGTTGGAGCAAGTCAGCTGGATTTAGTCGTCTTGCAGCTATGTTGTCTTGAACAGCTATTTCATCGTCATTCAGTTGTAGACTTTCCAGCTGTGTTTGAGATTCAGCTATCTCATCTTCATCTAGGTTGATTGCTCTTACTTCAGCTTCAACATAAGGACTCTTCTGTATAGTTGGCTGATTCAGCTTGTCAGCTAACTCTTCAATGTTTTCTCCGTTCACATTAGGTTCATCAAAAACCACATGGATAGACTCTTTTGTGACCATAGTCCTCTTGTGCAGCATTGTATAGGCTTTGCTCTCAGCTGAGTATCCCAAAAAGATACCTTCATCAGCTTTAGCATCGAAAGCCTTCAAATTATCTTTGCCATTGTTGTGGATGAAGCATTTACATCCAAATATCCTGAAGTACGCAACGTTTGGCTTTCTCCCTTTCCAGATTTCATAGGGAGTCTTGGTTAATTGCCTGTTTATCATGCATCTATTTTGAGTATAGCATGCTGTATTGATGGCTTCAGCCGAAAATCTCTTAAGCAATCCAGCTTCAGCTAACATGGTCCTTGCAACTTCCTTGAGAGTTTTGTTCCTTCTTTCAGCTACTCCATTCTGCCGTGGAGTTCTTGTTGCTGATAACTCATGAGAAATACCATTTTTAACATAATACTTAGTAATTATCCCATTAACAAACTCAGTTCCTCTATCAGATCTTATCTTTATAATCTTTCATTTTGAACTGTGGTAATCGCAAAGTTTCCTTCTTTTTGCACATGAAGATTTTATTTGAATAATCATTACCAGGGTGTATTTCTTTCCACTTATCTTCGGTTTGGTTCACAGACCAAATAGATCCATATGCACAATATCTTTGTTTTCTTTCCTTGAATGAAGATTTTATTTGCTTTCCCATCTGGCATGCATCACATACACTTTCTTTCTTGTACATTGAGTCTGCAATCCTTCCACAAGATGACTCCTTGCAAGCTTGTTGATTGTCTTGAAATTTAGATGACTCAGCTTCTTGTGCCACAGCCAACTTGATTCGGCTGTACTCTTTGCTAACAGACAAGTACTTGGTGTGGCAGTGGACCACTCTACCACATACATATTCTTCTACCTTAATCCTTGCAGCACTATTCAATTTGATTTAGCATCTTTGATCTGGCACACTCCCATATTGAATCCAACATTGTAGCCCTTGTCACAGAGTTACCTGATGCTTAATAGGTTGAAGTTGAGGCCTTCAACATAAGCAACATCTGTGATTTCCAATCCATTCTTCTTGATAGATCATGTGCCTTTGATTTCCCCTGGAGCTTTATTTCCTCCAAATATGACTTTTGCACCTCTAATCTCCTTGAATCTTGATAGGTTTTTCTTGTTCCCTATCATTTTTTGGAACAGCCACTATCCATGTACCAGGTTCCTTGGCACTCAGCTGTTCCTTGAACCTGCAATCAAGGAAATTAGTTTTTAGGTACCCATATTTGCCTGGGTCTTGTGGGGTTAGTGTTGTAAGATGATCCAACCAACCTATAGCCAAATGACTTAACTCTAAGAGGTTGCCATCTATATGTGCCATAATCATAGTGCACATTAGCAAATTTCTTGGGGGTTTTAGGTTCATACAACTGTCTCTTTTGTCTGTATGCCTGTATGTGTGTTTTAGCAATTGCCTTCTTTGGGTAGTTGTGGTATTTCTGAGTGTAGTGTCCTGGGTGCATATATGTGCTGATAATAGCCCTTTTGCCTTTGAAATGACCTTTGCTGAGGTTTAGGTCTTTGCCATTTAGGCTTGTATTCCATTAGTCTTTGCTGATATTTCACATTGTTCCAATCAGCTTGGCTTGGGTAGTTTCTACCATTCCCATCATATGTGTTTCTCTGATGAAACTTCTGGGGTTTTTGGTAGCTCTATTTGTTCTTCACATAGTACTTTCTATTTGGAGTTTGCTGAGGAGCTCTACTGGATTTCTTCTTAGCTATCCTCTCAGCATACTCAACTGGCTGTTTTCCCTTTATATCCAAGGCCAGTTTGTTTGTGATTGTGCTTTGGGATTGATGTGGGTGCAACATTTGGTGTTTTGGGTTTTTGAGATGCTTCATTGATCGAAGATCCTTTTTTCCAAAATCACTCTAGGAGTTTGACTGTGCACAAGGGAATTGAATCCTATGCTTGTCTTATCTCCACATTCTTTTTGACTCATGATAAGGTCATCCAATGATTTGGATACCTTTGTAAATGAGGCAATCAAATTTTTAAGATCATTTTCCCTCTTTTCTACAGTAGCTATTTCTGCTAATAGTTTAGCATTCTCAGCCTTTAGCTTTGTGTTCTCATCAGCTATGTGACTTAGAGTACTCAACTCCTTAGTCAGCTGTGAGTTTTGGCTTTTGAGATGGCTATTTTCCTCATTTAGTAGTGTGTGTGAGGATTTAATGTGCTCAAAATCTTTTATTATTTTGCCTAATGAATCATAAAGATAGTGCGTGATGAAGTGTGTGTATCACAATCATTATCACCTGAATCTGAATGAGATGAGTTAGAGTGTACCTCATCTTCTTGGTCAGGTTGATCTTGTTCTTTAGCCACAAGACAGATCATGGCTTCTTCTTCAGAACACTTGAGTAGTCACCATCGCTTTCTCTCGAGTCCGCTTCTTTAGACTTTTGTCTCGGCGAGTCTCGGCGATCTCGGAACCAACATGGGTTTCTTCTTTTCCTGTCTTCTTTCTCTGAAGACTTTTCTTTATTCTTCATTCCCGTATTTATTGACTGGGGGATAGGAACAGTCAACTGCCAAATGTCCTGATTGTCTGTAGTTCGAACACATGTTCTCAGCTCTTTGATCACTCTTTCTATCATTGGGTTATCAGCTCTCTGATATTCAACCCTTTGATGCTCAGCTTTCTTGGGTAGCCTATCTTCCCTTAATTTAGAGGGTGTTGAATGTCTTCTGGAGGTTTCACCTTTATTTCTCTTATAGTTCTTGTTGAAGAACATATTGAATCTTTTAACCATCAGGGCTATTTCATCCTGATCTATGGCTTCATTGGGTTCAGCTCTCTTTCCATCCTTGACTATCAATGCAGCTGTCTTGGGTACAGTTGTCTCTTCTTGATCCTTTCTTCTCAACTCAAACTCATAGGCTTTGAGGTCTGAGAATAGCTCATGGTTGGATGTTTTTGAGAGGTCCATTGAATGTCATAGAGCCATAGTCTTCATTTCCCATTCAGCTGGAAGACTCTTCAGAATCTTCATACACATCTCCTTTTGTGTGTATTCCTTCCCAAGAGCTGAAAGTTCATTTGTGATTTCAGTGAATCTTGCATCTAGCTGGTCCATGGATTCACCTGCAAACATTTTAAAATTTTCAAATTTTTGAACATCAACAGATAATTTATTTTCTTTAATTTGCTCTGATCCTTCGCAAATTAAAGTTAGTTTATTCCAGATTTTTTTTGTTGTTTTGCATGATTTGACTTTATTGAACATTGCTTTGTCCAAAGTCTTGTAGAGTATGTCCTTGGCCACATTGCCAAGTTGTATCTCTTTCTGTCATCATTTATCCACTCAGTCCTTGGTTTTTCAACCATGGCTGGTCTTTCTTCAGCAGCAGCTTCTTCTCCTTCAACTGCAGCTGTTCTTCATAAAGTCGTGTTCACTTTCAGGATTTGCAGTGCCCCATCCTCTATCAGAAGCCACATTTCATCGTGTAGAGCAGATAGATGAGCCTGCATACGAATTTTCCAGTCATCAAATTCTTCAACAGTAAACATAGGAATGCATGTCAAATTTGCTTCCATGATAATAACTTTGCGAAAAGTGAAAGATTTTGAAAATACAAGTGTTTGAAACCTTTTTGAAAAGATAGAGATCTAGTTCAGTAACCAGTGCGGAAGGCTCAATGAACCAACCGCTCTGATACCACTTGTAGGTCCCAAGGGGTGTGAGTAAGGTTTAGAAGAGGGGGTTGAATAAACCTTACCAACTTTTCGATTTTAGTCCTTTTAAAATATTACAGAGTTAACTCAAACAGTTGCGTCCTTGAGGGACAACTATGTTAGTTATTCAACAGAGTTAGCCACTCAACAGACTCGATAGAGCTATTGATAGAATAACTCAATTGTTTAACATGAACCTTAACTTGGCTGTGTTGGTTTTATCAGCGGAAGACTTAACACCCTTTGAATTGTTTTGAACTTGTTTTAACACTTGATTTTAGCACTTGGTTATTAATCAGTTGGATAGCAAATAAGTTTATCAGCAGTAATGTAAGTATGCAGAAATGTATATGTGCTGAAAAATAAATGACACAATTGATTTTTATAGAGGTTCGAAGATGGGGTAATTCTTATAATCCTCTTTTCTCCAACTCCTGGAGGAATCCACTATGTAAAAGATATGTTTACAAAGTGGTCAACAGTCTAGAGACATCCTTGGTCACACAGTTGGGTTCTCTTCCGACTCAGCTTCTTCACAGGGCAGCTGCCTTGCTACTTCAGCTCACTTTCTCAAGCTCTTGGATTTGATCACGAAGCCCTCCAATAACTTGATACAGGTTCGAACTTGAACCTTCCTACAATCCTCCTTGGAAAGTAGACCCCTTTTGATTCTTCAAAAGTTTCCTCTTCACCACGTTTGAAGTTGTCTTTCCTTCACAACTTGTGTTGGATCAATTTCCTTCGAGTTTCAGGCTTGAGGATTTGCTTGAATGTACTTGAGAATATTTCATGTTTATAGCTTGAATATTGCTTGCTTGTTCGTGGTTCAGGTTGTCAAGGTTACCTTTTCTCAAGGATTTTCCTCGGCCTTTTATAGTGAACTTTCGAAAATCTACCCGTTGAAAAGATAGGCTGATTTCAAAAGTCACTTGTGTTCGTTGGCTTGTATTTTCTTGGTCCTCAATCTTGAGATGTAGACCCTTCCTCGTATTAAATGAATGTGCAGCTTTTCAGGTTCTGACACGAGGTGCAGTGCTTCCCATTGGTTTATTCCTTTTGCACGCTTCTAGTACGAGCACTTTAAGATCTGGCAGCATGGAAGTATTACTTATTTAAGTAATGTTCTTGTTTTTCGTGCAACAGATTCATTTCAGTTAACTCCTCTTGGCTGTTGTCCTTTTTCCCAGGTGACTTGAGTCTGCACTAATCATTGGATGACTCATCTGTCACTTCAACCTCAGACTTGGCTTCTTGAGTTGACTTGACTGACTCTTCACACAGCTGTTCCTCAGCTGATACATCTTCAGTCGAGTTCTTGATCTTCTTTCTTGGCCATACTCAGCTGTTCCACAACAGAGTCTTCACTTCAGTCTTGAGTTGACTTCTTGTATTTCTAGGCGTAGCTGACTTGACTCAGCTTTTCTAGCCCTAACTATTACATTGCAAATTACAAGGAAAATGGGGTGCCAACTTTCTAGTTTAAGTTTTACATGACATTCATCAAAATCTATAAAATAAATTTCCCAACATCTATTTTATAAATTTCCCAACAATTTCCCCTTTTTCGATGATACAAAAACTTAAAAAAAATAACAAAGTAAATACTGCATAACAAAGAATGATTGTATGAATATATCATTTTATTGAACATATCACTCGTGCACTTTACAATGTATTACAATGTACAATTAAAATATACAAAGTAATTACACATTTTCTGTGTATTTACAATGAAGTAAAAATACAACAGGAAGGTGTCTGTAGCAGTCTTCGTTGCCTCTACTACTTTCTTCTTGTCTCTTCATCCTCTTCCCTTCTTCTGTCTTCTTCAGGTCTCCTCTTCTTCATCTTCGCCTCTTCTCTTCTTTTTGTCCGCCTTATTTTTAGCTTCACCGCAAGTGAACGGCGTAGTTAATAAATAGGGTTAGCAAGGTCGATCCCACAGAGACTAATAAATTCATGCACTAAGTATTGAGATTGTAATATTATTATTTTTATTTAGACGATTGAAAGTTGATGGTTGTTTTGTAAAAGTAAGGCAAGATTTTATAATAAAAAGACAAAGTAAAGATTTCGATTAAAAAATCAAGTGGATGAATGGATTCCAGGGTTGTGGTTTTAGTTAATCTCCCTCCTGTTATCCGATTAATCAAAACCAAAGTTATTATTAGTCTTCCCTATAAGACGATCACAAAAGTATTTTACCCTCTCTCTC
Organism: Rehmannia glutinosa; assembly: GCA_016081115.2. Lineage (NCBI taxonomy): Eukaryota > Viridiplantae > Streptophyta > Magnoliopsida > Lamiales > Orobanchaceae > Rehmannia > Rehmannia glutinosa. Next base: position 49,484,506 of record CM071931.1, on the reverse strand, counting down.
GAGACACAATAAAAACGTTGATTGAATTATCTATGCTAGCATCTCTACTCAACATAAGATAAACAACTCCCAAAAGCATAAAAGATCAGTTATCATCACAAATACTCACAAACTCTCAATCTTACAAAGTATTCATGTCAAGTACTCCAGATCTAGTATTGAAACCCATCTTCGAATTATGAATCAATACATCAAGTAAGTTAAACCAATGGTCATTTGCTAAAACAAGAATAAAACAGAGTACTCGAATAGGGTTCGAATTAATAACTTCAATTCAATTAAACATCAAACAAGAGTATCAATTAACCCAATCTCAAACCCCGGAATCACAAGGGGTTTAGCCGGACATGGGATATAAACAACTCATAGACAAATTGTTCATGTTCAAATCTAACTAAGTGAAAATAAAAGATACAATGGAATAAGCAAACTCAGGGATATTGATGATCTTGTTTGATAAATGTTTTTATCATGATTTTGATGATTTTGTTTTTATGCCAAAACAATGTTTTTAAATGTTGTCCAAATACTCCTAAATGATTTATAATATTTTTACTAATTTTTCGAAGTATTTCTTGAAGTTTATTTTCGACAAAAATTGGACAACACTTAAGTCTCGTGTGCAACCGGTCGCCCCGTACCTGAAGATGTGTTTTGAAACAGAAACGAGACTTTTTAAAAATACCTGGAGGTCGACCGGTCGACCGGTGCCTGGAGAAAACATGACTCTCTGTTTCTTTAAAAATGTAATGGGGGACCGGTCCACTATGGGGCCGACCGGTCGCAACCTAGGTCGACCGGTCGAGCACCCCCTGGACCGGTCACCCTGTTGTTTTTTGCTGCATTATTTTCCTTGCTTCTATCAGTGCGCGACCGGTCACCCTTATGTTTGACAGCAAAATTATAACTGTTGTGCAGCAGACAGCTTTTCCTAAATTATGGGGTTGATTTCTAACAGCTATAATCTTGTTTTTAATTGCATTTTTTAGTAGAAATATGTCCCCAAGAGGAGCTTATCCAATGATCAATCACCTCCTATAAATAGAGGAAGATTTGAAGCAACACAACAAGAGAGAATACTACAACACAACAAGATACACTCAAGCAAACATATTTGTTCTTCATTGTTATTATTCTTGTTGTAATAGCCTAAGGTCTTTCACTTTGACATCTTGAGGTCTAGGCTTATTTCTTGATTACACTTGCACTCAAATTTGTATCATTCATTATAGAGTTGTAATCTTTAATTTTTGGTTATCATTCAACACAAGATATCCTTGTGAGTGTTCTTGTGGTAAGAACACACTAGGATGATCTAGGTGATAGGTGCAAGAAGATTGTGGTGATCTTCTTATTGAAGAGTGTGGTGCTCTTCGAGGTGTTGAAGAATTTAGTATTTTTCAAGTCGGAAGATTGTGGTAATCTTCACAAGGTGCCGTTGAAGATTGTGGTAATCTTCAAGTGAGATTGTGGTAATCTCAAAAGAGGTGTTGTAAGGTGTTGTTGTATTAATTGTGGTAATTAATAAAATCTTTTTTTCTTTTTGAAATCCATCCCGGAGATACTGGGGTGGCAGAGGATTATTCCTAGGTGGTAATTAATAAAATCGACGCGTGTTATTTACTTCCCACACCTTTAGTATTGTCTTGGCTTGTTTGATTCGAAAAAGAGGGCGTAATCGAGAAAATGGAGATAATCTATTCACCTCCCCTCTAGATTATCGTAGCCGCTTGGACTTACAAGTGGTATCAAAGTCAAACTATTTGGCAAGCTCATTCCACATCGCGAGTAAAGAGGAACGATCATCGGCTACGAATGAAGTCTACCTTACCGGCGCCTCCACCACCAAGCCACCACTATTTGATTCCAAAAATTTTACATTTTGGAAAGAAAAAATGGAATGCTATCTACAAGGTTGCGGGTTAGATATTTGGAACACGGTCATTAATGGAGAATCCATTCCGATGAAAGACACACCTTACACCTCCAAAGCTCTATAGGAGCTCAATGATGAAGAGAAGAAAATCATCTCTTTAAATGGTAAAGCTCTTAATGTTATTTATTGTTCACTTACCATTTTGGAATATGATCATATTGTAGGAATTAAATCGGCACATGAAGTATGGAGAAAATTAGAAGAAGTATATGCGAATGAAAGGAGCAACTCAAAAGAATCTACTTCTCAAATGGGTACAACATCAAACCCAACAACATGGGATGAGCTTCCTACAACTTCCGACGATGATGAAAACGAACGTTGTCTTATGGGCTTCGAAAAAGAAAACGAGGTAAGTTCTAAACCTTCTACTTCTTATGATAATGTATTACATAATGATTATAGTGATTTACAAAATGATTTTGATGAGCTTCAAAATGAATTCCAAAGCTTGCTTGTTAAATACAAAAGTTTGAAAAAGGAATTCAATGTTTTGAAAAAAGGATAATTTATTTACTTCCTATGAATCACTATCATGTGCTCACACCACCACTCTTGATAAGGTTAGAAACCTTGAAAAAGAAAATAGTACTCTTGTTGAGAATATTGATTGCATGAAAAAGGATTTATTAAAATTCAACTTGAGTACCAATAAAATATCCAATATTGTTGATGTTCATGATTGTGATAATTGAAACTAGAACTTGATTATAAGCCTAATGTTGTCAATCATATGAAAAAGAATCAAGTCTCTATGCATGTTGATCATTATGCTCCTAGAATTACTACTTATTTTTATTGTGATAAAAAGGGTCACACGGCTAATACTTGTTGGGCTAGAAATAGCTCTAATTATTATTAGAGACCTAAAAGTCTCAAAGCTAATCCCAAAGGACCCAAACACTTGAGGGTACCACAATATAATGTTATATTAGGTACCCGGCGGAATAATAATCAAGGAAAATTCATACCTCCTAGAAGACATCAAATGATCATCTCATTTGATCAAAGAATGAGACATCACCACAATGAACCTCCAAGAGAAAGACACCATCAAAAATGGGAAGGACACAAAGCTTGGAAATGGAGCAATTGGAAGAGCTATCATCAACAAGATGATTTTCAAAGGGGAAGATATAATCAACAATGGGAAAGACATAACCCATGGAAATGGCGTAATTGGTAAACCATATCTCCCTATTTATATATGCATTTTATGTTGTTATTATGCATGTTTTTATTTTTGCCTTAATTGTAAAATGAGTTTTCAAATATTTATTAAGGTCTTCAATATATATTTGTGTTTTTAAAATTCTTTCAAAAGAAGACCTTGCATGATGTTTTTAAAACTCTTGTGCATTTACTTAGACTTATGTGGTTTATTATCTCTTATGTATTTATATAGCATAAGTATACTTAAGATATCTCTTATTGCTTAGCCTACACTTGTTTCACTATGTTGTGCAAAATTTGTTTAAGAATTGTGTAGGATATATATATCTTCACCAATGGCTATTTATGTCATACTGTGTCAAGAGAAGCATAAACTATCGAGGTACGCTCATCATTGGTATTTATCTTATAGACTCGATATATTTTTGTCATATGCCTATGTGCTTGCTTTTAAAGATATTTCAAAGTATTTCATACAAGTGCCATTTAGAGGATTTTTTGATTTTTGAAAGGCACTATTTGATATAGCTTGTTTTATCCAAGTCTTATAAAAGGATTATATTTTGTTTTGATAAAACATTTGATTTTCATCATTCTCTCAAAATTATGCATTTGATTGCTCATATTCATTCTTGTCATAACTCTTGTTCAAATGCTTCTTTTAAATGAGGTCTCAACTATATGCTCTCGGGTTTTCAAATTTCATAAGAGACCTTACATAGCTTCCTATAAGCATATTTGAACTTATATGTTTTTATATGAAACTCTTGTTGATTTGTTTTAAAGCATAGTATGTGTTACTTGTTATAGTGTCTCTATTATTTGATATTACTATGCTCTTGTGCAAGATATCTTGTTAAGATTTTGCAGAAATTTATGGCATTTCGGAATAAGCTTGATGATCATGGCAAAGTTAGTAGCTCAAAGGTATTGTCAAGAAGAAGGTATTGATTTTGATGATACATTTGCACCCACAGCACGTTTAGAAGCTATTCGCTTTTTACTTGCTTATTCTTGTTTTAAGAAAATTTCAAACTTTACCAAACGGATGTTAAATCCACATTTCTAAATGGTTTTATTCATGAAGAAGTCTATATAAAACAACCGGGGTTTGAAAATTTTCTAGGCCAAATGATTTTTATAAAAGGCCTTGTATGTTTAAAACAAGCATCCTATGTATGGTATGATAGACTTAGCTATTTTTTTGCAAAGTGATTTTACAAGAGGTAAAGTTGATCTACTCTCTTTGTTTTTGAAAAGAGGCAAAAATGCTTACTTGTGCAAATTTAGATTGATGATATCATTTTTTGTGCTACTAATGAATCTTTGTGCAAGATATTTTATAAGTTGATGCAATGTGTATTTGAGAAGATCATGATTGGGGAGCTCAATTTCTTCTTTGGACATCAAGTTAAACAATGCCAAGAAGGTGATTATATTTCACAAATCAAAGTATACAATAGAACCTTTGAAGAAGTTAGGCATTGAAGAAGGAAGAACCATTCCAACCTCTAAGGCTACCAATGTAAAGATTGACAAAGGTTGAGGAAGGCATATTGATAGACAATCAAATTCGAGGTATGTTTATCTACGTTTATTACTCCTTTAGACTCGACATTTTCTATGCTTTATGTCTATATGCTCGACTTCAAAACAATCCCAACGAATCTCATTAAAGTGCCGTTAAAAGAAATTTTCAAATATTTGAAAGGCACTTCTTTTTATAGCTTGTTTATCCAAGGTTTTAAAGCGTTCATATTTTTTCGGGATAACAAGTCTGGTGATTACAATTTCTCAAAATATGGTCTGTCATAATCGAACTAAACATATTGAGATTCGATATATTTTTCTAAGAGATTGCGTTTCTGAAAACGAAAAATTTGAGATGTGTTTAATTACGTCTCAAGGACAACTCGCAGACATTTGCTTTCAACCGTTTACCGCCGAGTCTTTTACTTCATTTCGAGCTTGATTATGACATAATGTATATTGAATGAGGTCTACGTTTGCATTTTGAACGATTTTAAAACTTAGGGGTGAAAAATCGGATTTTTGGTTCAAACTTCGGATATTTCAAAACAGACTGAACCAGTGGGCTGCCTGGGCTGAGGCCGACCAGTTGCCCTCAGCTCCGACTGGTCGCCCTCAGCCTGGACCACTCGCCCATAGCCATTTTTGTGATAAAAACGGTTATGTTCTATCAGTTAGCTATTTTGGCTCTTTTGGTTTATTTTTCGTCCCCTTTGCCATTTTCACACACAATTCACTTCAATGTGTTTTGTTGCATAAATTTATCTTGCTCAACATTATCTTGCTCGTTTATCATCATTGTTGCTCATCCTCACCGATTAAATGGTAAGAATCCTACTTCTTTATCTCAATTGTGTTGAACCCTTGAGAACTTGGCTTAAATGTTAATTTCTTGATGCAAATTATATATGTTTGTGGTGAGCTCATTAATTGTTGTTGATTGATTGTTGTATAATTGCGTTTGGTGATGAAAAACTTGGCTTGATTACATTTACAAGGGCTATATATATCTTCTTCTATTTTTTACGCCCGCCAAGCGTTCGATAAAATGTTTCAATGAAAAATTCATCACCTACATGATTCTTTCGTTTTCAAATGTCTTATATATTTATAGAGATCATGTTTTGCAAATCAAATGAGTTTTCATAAGCTTCTACAAGTTATATGATCGACTTTTCCATCCTATTTGATTTATAAGCTTCAATGTTCAAATAGCTCGATAAATCGGTTAAGTTGCGCACTTTGATATGAATATATGATATTTTTATCGTGCTAACATTCTTTTTGATGATTCCAAAGAGGGAGAAACAGGTTATAAGCTCATTAGCTCAAAGAAGCTAAAATAAGCTCGAAAAAGAAGCTATAAGTTGTGGCTATTAAAAGCTAAAAGTTGTGGATCATACTTAGTCCATTTGCTGTATTATGGACTTATTTACATGACTAATGATGTTTCATTGATAGGGGGAGCTTATAAGCTCTTGATACTTAAGCTCAAAATGTAAAACTGAACTTTTAGCTTTTGATTGATTGCTTCTATATTACTCTTGTTGTGCATGTTGATAGGGGAGCTTTTGTTAAATGTTTTTGTATATCTATACTCCCATCCTTGTGATTATGTTGCGTGGAATGTTGTCGCTCACAACGGATAATTTATTTTTAATCGGTAAAATTGTTTTGTTTTCAAAATCGATCTCTTTAAATTGTTTTGGTTTGTAATCATCAAAAAGGGGGAGATTGTTTGATAAATGTTTTTATCATGATTTTGATGATTTTGTTTTTATACCAAAACAATGTTTTTAAATGTTGTCCAAATACTTCTAAATGATTTAAAATATTTTTACTAATTTTTCGGAGTATTTCTTGAAGTTTATTTTCGACAAAAATTTAACAACACTTAAGTCTCGTGTGCATCCGGTCGCCCTATAGGGCAACCCGTACCTGAAGATGAGTTTTGAAACAGAAATGAGACCTTTTGAAAATACCTGGAGGTCGACCGGTCGACACTGAGGTCGACTGGTGCCTGGAGAAAACAGAACTCTCTGTTTCTTTAAAAATGTAATGGGGGACCGGTCCACTATGGGGCCGACCAGTCGCACCCTAGGTCGACCGGTCGAGCACCCCCTGGACCGGACACCCTGTTGTTTTTTGCTGCATTATTTTCCTTTTTTCTATAAGTGCGCGACCGGTCATCCTTATGTTTGACAGCAAAATTCTAACCGTTGTGCAGCAAACAGCTTTTCCCTAAATTATGGGGTGGGTTTCTAACAGCTATAATCTTATTTTTAATTGCATTTTTTTTGTAGAAATCTGTCCCCAAGGGGAGCATATCCAATGATCAATCACCTCCTATAAATAGAGGAAGATTTGAAGCAACACAACAAGAGAGAATACTACAACACAACAAGATACACTCAAGCAAACATATTTGTTCTTTATTGTTATTATTCTTGTTGTAATAGCATAAGGTCTTTCACTTTCACATCTTGAGGTCTAGGCTTATTTCTTGATTACACTTGCACTCAAATTTGTATCATTCATTATAGAGTTGTAATCTTGAATTTTTGGGTTATCATTCAACACAAAATATCCTTGTGAGTGTTCTTGTGGTAAGAACACACTTGGATGATCTAGGTGATAGGTGCAAGAAGATTGTGGTGATCTTCTTATTTAAGAGTATGGTGCTCTTCGAGGTGTTGAAGAATTTGGTATTCTTCAAGTTGGAAGATTGTGGTAATCTTCACAAGGTGTCGTTGAAGATTGTGGTAATCTTCAAGTGAGATTGTGGTAATCTCAAAAGAGGTGTTGTAAGGTGTTGTTGTATTAATTGTGGTAATTAATAAAATCTTTTTTTCTTTTTGAAATCCATCCCGGAGATACTAGGGTGGTAGAGGATTAGGCCCTAGGTGGGTTGAACCTCTATAAATCAATGTGTGTTATTTACTTCCTGCACCTTTACTATTGTCTTGGCTTGTTTGATTCGAAAAAGAGGGCGTAATAGAGAAAATGGAGATAATCTATTCACCCCCCCTTAGATTATCGTAGCCGCTTGGACTTACAGATCTCTCGATCAATCTTCAATCCTCAAGCGTGTGGATATGACCTCGATCGATCTCCCAAATCCTCCGGTAGAAGGTTTCTCTTTTCTGTGCTTTCTAGGGTAAAAATCAGTGTATCTTCGTTTGGGGCCGCCTCGTCTCTATTTATATTCCCTTTGGGCCAAACCTAAGTTGATACGGCTTGAAACTGTCAATTCCCGCACAGACGCACGGGCCGTGCGCTTACGCATGACCAGCCCTTGCGTTAGGCCGTAGCTTTATTTTCGTTTTAATCAAACGCACGGGCCTTGTGTGTAAGCACGATCAGCCCGTGGGTCAATGCGAACCTTGATTCCTGCAGTAATGCACACGCACGGGTCATGCCTATGCGTATAGGCTGCCCGTGCGTGGCTATATTTTGCCCAGTTCGTCTGATCTCTTCTCGGTTTAACTCCAAACTTCACTTATTCGCTCGATTCTCAATGGTCATTTATTGCAATGCTCTGATTTGCCACCAAAGTGCTACAAATATCGTTTAATTCTAACAAAACGAGCTAAGCGTAATATCTTTTCAACTTTATAAGAACATGGCCCATTTTACTAAGTTAATGCATACTTAACAACTTATTGTATCCACAATTATGCCCAAATTACATGCAAAACTCACACTAATCAAAACCCCAAACTTAAACTATTAACAATCCCGGTTAACACTTTATAAACAAGACAAAAGACAAGTGGGAAGAATGAAAAGCAATAATCAAGAACAACACACCAAAACTCGAGCGTATAGACTGGTAAGCCCATCTTTCATTCGAATCAACCATCTTCATTTAAACTCAATATGCTACTCAACTCACCCTCGTTCTTATCAACTTTTCATATCCCCTTTTTCCTTTTCTTTTATAGACTCCAACTTTCTTTCACCTCACATCACAAATCACAACCTACAAGTTCATTCATAGCAAACTCATCTATAAAGTCGATTATCTTTTTTTTTCGAGACTCTTTCATGAGTATTCATCCTTTCTTTTCCTCCTTTTATTTTTCTTTTATTCCCATAAACCAACACTTGCACCATTATCTAAATTCTTGATTTCATCCCCTTCAACCTCATTCAATCCCCTTACTCAATGTTATACGCTCAAGTGTAGGGTAACAGATATATCAAGTTAAATCTTGAAATGTGGCTATCTAAAATTAGGCAACACGCTCAAATTGGCTAACAAGGGAATTTAATGTCATTAGATTGGCAAAAGGCTTGAAAGACTTAACAAAAATGGCCTTAAATCATTTTCAAAAATCACATACTACATGTGGCCTTGACATAGATACCAGAGCAAGTTCTAGAATTCTCATCAACATGAATGATACATTCAAATCAACAAACAAGACTGCATATAATGAAAGCAGTAAAGGCTCAAAAGCTCACAGGCTTGCAAATTCGTAAATCAAAGCATAAAATCCATGTTATCAATATCCACATGCTCCATATCATCTATTCTCATCATGATCAATTCGCACTCAACACCCAATTCAAAACCACACAAAAAATCTCAAATCATCCCCCAAGTTTCAACGCACACCACAAAAGTGGTTTACTCACTGCCTAAGAACCTACAAAAGCAATAAACATGTTAAAACTGTAAATGTGTTTCTAATGCAATGCAACTTATATGCACTAGATGCAACTATGTGAATGCAAATTTTTTCTTTCCACACCCTTCATATCAAAAAGAACCATCTCTCCCCCCAAACTTGAATGAAATTATATCGCAAACAAGGAAAGATAGAATTTTAATAAAGAAAAGTGTGGATTCGATCTGACTCACTGCAGGGGTGGCAGTGGATAGTGGCCCTGCGAGATGTGCCACTGGGTCATCTGTCGCATCATCTCAAGGAGCTTCTCTTGCCTCCTGTCAACTGCCACATTCCACTGTTGCTGCTCTGTTCGGAAGGCTCCGAGTTCATCATGTTGCAACTGTACTCGCTCCTCAAGGGCTAAGAATCTCTCATTAAAATCATAACCACCTCGTTCTTAACCCCTGTGAGAACTCTCAGGTACACGTCCGCCCTCTGTTGATATTCCTACTTGGGCCCCCTTTCATGTCCCATATACTCCATCTCTTCTGCCGCCAAGTCATCATCATCTGGCAGACCGGCAACCCTTCGCCTTTTTCTCGCAAGCATGGCCTATACAACTCTGTCACGTGCCTCAGAGTTTAGCAAAAAGTTGGCCTATCATTTATGTTATCCATAGTGGTGAGCGCCGTGTTGGGCTGTGGGAATGGATGCCCGACTCTTTTTTGGAAGAGGTGCATGCCCTCCTCTTCCGTGATAATCTTCATTTGGCGTAACACTGCCAGACTAATCCTCCTCTCTCCCACAATCAGATCTAAGGCCCTAACATCAATGTTGAAGTGTCGGGCGATTGTAGTAATCATACCCCAATCATAATAGTGCCCTGACTCTACTTTGCCACCTGGTCCATCTGCTCTGCGAAATAGGTTGTCGTGTTATAGAGGGTGTTGGTCAGCATACACCACAGCAAATACAGTTCCCTAACTGTCATGCCTCCATTGTTTTTCGTGCATAGACGGAGGTTGAGGTGACCCACTGAATATACCAAAATACTGGATTCCGGACCCACGAGTATTTGGCAGTTCGTGCCTCATAGACCATGACACCAGTTTCCGGTGTTTCCACTAGTAAGCACCATAATTCATACTGGTTATATATCATCATGGGTCTGAATGGTGCATTAGTAGGCACCTCGAAGATGGCGTTTAATTGGCCGATGGACAATCGCCTACGCGTATTGCCTAGCTGGAATTCAATTTCAAATGGCTCATTTGCCCCCCTTGCTTCCACACCATGAAGGTGCTTAGGAACTCTAGCGTGAGGCTTCTATAAGTCGGCCATCTCCCTCCCAAAAATGCAGTCCATCAGACCCTCTCAAAAAATTGCCACACATCATCATGTATCCCAAGGAGTTGGGTACACTCGTCATCAGCGTATCGTGTAGGGGTCATGGGCCGGGTGACCAACCTGTTCCATCTCTCCAAGTCGGCATCCTCAGTGAGTACTACCCCGTATGCTGCGGGGCTATCTGGATGAACTTCTTGTGGTGCGCTCCCCTTTGGCGTCTCCTCCTGTCAGCCATTGTCAATTTTTTCGAGTTTGTACCTAGCAAAAGTATATGTGAGATTCCGAATAAACCAAGTACAAACAAAAATATGATGAATTCATGTCTAATATTTCCTATCCATAAAGAGCATAGTTTTTCATCTCCACAAGTTTTCAATCAAAAATTGAGTCTCATACTTCAACATCCAAATAATTGTAGAGAATTAAAGTCCTAACACCATATATATCAATGCTCATTCAATAATCATCAACTATTCAACCAAATATTCACTAATCCAAGATGCCCTCAAGGTGTTCGATAAAATTCCTCATAGAAAAATTCAAGTAAAACATGGCAAATCTATCACAACATGCTCCATAAATCAATCCTCAAAACTAATTCAACAAGAAATTCGAAGAAAGCGTGTAATTCTTACCGAAAATCCCAAGAATTTGCAAGAATGAGGAATTGAAAGCCCTAGGTGCTTTTCTCCAACCAAACTTCAACCAAATGCAAAAGTTGTGCAAAATTCGTGTGTGGTGAAATGAAGGTGTTGGATTATGCGTGAAAAGTGAGTGAAAATTCGAACTTTAAGCAATTTGAGAAGAAAGGGCGTGAAATTTCATGCTTAGGGATGAAGATTTGTGTTAAAAGTGAGAAAACAGAAGCCCAAATCGCGACCTAATACTGCCTCAGCGGACAGACGCACTGGCCGTGTGTCAACGCACGACCTGCCCGTGCGTCAATGCACGACCTTCCCGTGCGTCAAACCGTGAGCAATTCAAAACTTACGTAATTACGCACGGGCCGTGCGTCTGCGCACGGGTTGCATGTGCATGAATGCGGTCTTTTCTCCAGATTTTTTTTATATAAGAAAAAACAAATAAATCCTATCTAATTAAAGGAAAAACGAAAAGGAAAACAACAAATGATTGGGTTGCCTCCCAACAAGCGCTAAATTTAACGACTATAGCTTGATGCCTGTAATTCTCGATCACGGACCCCGCGAGGTGATGTATGCCACCTCTTCATGCAATTCTCCTTGCCATTCCATCTCGCATAAATTCGTGCTTCCTTTGAATGCCTCTAGTGAAGGTGTCACACGTCGGTCAAATGCCATATTCTTCTCATTTGCATCATGCGAGCGACAGTACACGCGTGCTTCTGAGCTACTATCTCTCTTCGTGTGCTTCGCTTTCTCACTTTTTTGTGATTCGTGCACATGATCTAAAGCACACACACAACCACTCAAGTTTTGAGCATTAGTACATGAAGCAACGACTAATAAAGATTTGAAGCACTCTATACTATCATGAGTTTTCACAGCCTTATAAATAGAGAATAAAACATGCTCGTCATTAACCCGTAATGTGAGCTCTCCATTTTGTACGTCTATCAAGGTTTTTGCGGTGGCTAAGAATGGACGCCCAAGGATCAGAGGGACGTCGCGATCTTTGTCCATGCCAAGAACTAGGAAATCCACGGGGAATGTAAATTTGTCTACTTTCACGAGCACATCCTCTACAATTCCCTTAGGATACGTGAGAGATATATCCGCAAGTTGCAAGGTGACCGTGGATGGCTTCACCTCTGCTAATCCAAGTTTCCTAAAAATGGACAAGGGCATTAAGTTAATATTTGCTCCTAGATCACAAAGTACTTTATTAAAGAAAACACCACCAATTGCACAAGGGATAGTGAAACTCCCCGGATCTTTGAGCTTCTGTGGTAATTTTCTCTGAATGATTATGCTGCACTCTTCAGTCAAGTTAACTGTCTCGAACTCTGCCAACTTTTTCTTCTTGGACATCATTTCCTTTAAAAACTTAGCATAGTTGGGCATCTGCTCCAATGCGTCTGCAAAAGATATGTTAATATGAAGTTTCTTAAAGATGCCCAGAAATTTAGCAAATTGGGCATCTAGCTTTTTCTTTTGAAAACGTTGAGGAAAAATGAGGGAGTAGAAAATTTTGAAAAGTCAGAGTTAGAGGAAGATTTAAGCTTCTCAGCCCTTTTTTGTTCATCCTTTGGTCCCTTGTTTCCATCCTCGACCTCAATGTCGCCCTTTGCTACAGTATGTTTATTTCTAGGGATTGAAATCACCCGTTCGGCACCACGCACGGTCTGCCTGTGCTCAGACGCACGGGTCTTAAGTGTCATGTCTTGTTCCAGGTATCCTTCAGCATCACGCATGGGCTTCCCATGCTTCGATGCACGGGTCATGCGTGGTTCCGATTTTTCATCACTTCCCAGAATTTTTAGCCCCTCGTACTTTGTGCCACTCCTCAGGCGAATGGCGTTACACTGTTCCTTCGGATTTACTTTAGTGTTTCTTGGAAACTGGCCCTTCTGATGCTGCCCACCGATGATTGTCGCTAACTGGCCAATCTGAGTTTCTAGATTTTTCATTTGTGAACCCACAGTGTTAGCCAACTGCGTGACATGTGCTTCGATCTTGTCTATCTTAGCCTCATCTTTATTCAATATGTTTCTCTTTTCATTCATAAACGAACTCGTCTGGCTCATGAACGAGGTAAGGATGTCCTCCAAAGATGGCTTAGTTTCTGCATTAATGAAACTGTTTGTCACACTGAACCCGATGGTGGTTGCATCACGTTCTTTGTATTCACATAAGAGAAATTTCCGTGATTCCTCACACCCGGATGATAGTGAGTGGGAGTCAAATTATTTCGGTAATTGTTGAAATTCCGATTATTGACGTAGTTAGCTTCCTCCATAGGATCTTGAGGAACTCTCCCATTATTTGCACCCGTGTTTGCCTCTGCCCCTTGAGTTAAAACACTCAACTGATTGGAAAATGCTATCATCTGAGCCGTCAGTGCCTTGATTGTGTCCGAATCAGAGACTTGGGCTACCCTTTTCACATTTGTCCTTTCGGTGGGCCCCTGATAGCTATTCATTGCCATCTCTTCAAGCAAGTTGAATGCATCTTGTGGGAATTTGGCTAGTAAAGCGCCTCCTGCTGCGGCATCCACAAATGATATGGTCTGTCCCATCAACCCATTATAGAAAAAGAAAAGATGTTGATCCTCGGGAAACCCATGTTGCAGACACCTCCTCAATAAATCCGAAATCTCTCCTAGGACTCGTACAGTGGCTCAGAGTCAAACTGTCTAAATTGAGTGATCTCGCTCTTAAGTTGCAGTGTCTTGCTTGGTGGAAAGAATTTAAATAGGAACTTCTGGCTCAACTCGTCCCAAGTATTCACACTTCCCTGAGTTAATGTGCCTAACCAGTTTCTTGCCTTATCCCTTAAAGAGAAAGGGAATAGGCACATGCGTATTGCATCATCAGACACCCTATTCATCTTGATCGTGTTGCAGATTTGCATGAAATGTGCAAGATGAGAGTTGGGATCCTCGATTGCAAAACCCCCAAACTGGTTCTGTTGAATCATCAAAATGAGTACTAGCTTCAACTCAAAGTTATTCGCATTAATCGGGACATTGGCAATTCTGCCATAGATGCGATTTATCTGAGGGCAAAAGTAATTGTGAATCGCTTGTTGTTGGACTGTTGGAACTTCTGGTATCGGTAACTCATTATTGATCTTGTTGATCCTTGTTACCTCCATTGTTGGCTCCATTATTACCCCCGTTGTTCTCTTCCACATCCTTCATAGTATGATCCTGACATCGTTCTGCTCGTTTAGTAGCTGCACTTATTTGCCTGGCAAAAGCTTCAACTTCCGGTATGAATGGTGCTAATTTTCTTTGCTTTGAGCGAGTGTTCGTGCACTATCTGAACCAACTAAAAGAAACAAGTCAAACAATGTAGGAGTGGAATTAAACAAAAATAAAATGAAAAAAAAATGTCTAAATTAAAAATAATTATATTTATCGCAATATTAGTACTAAAAATTTATTTAGTCCCCGGCAACGGCGCCAAAAACATGTTCGCCTTATTTTTAGCTTCAGCACAAGTGAACGGCATAGTTAATAGATTGTAATATTATTATTTTTATTTAGACAATCGAAAGTTGATGTTTGTTTTGTAAAAGTAAGGCAAGCTTTTGTCATAAAAAGACAAAGTAAAGATTTCAATTAAAAAATCAAGTGGATGAATGGATTCTGGGGTTGTGGTTTCAGTTAATCTCCCTCTTGTTATCCGATTAATCAAAACCAAAGTTATTATTAGTCTTCCTTATAAGACGATCACAAAAGTATTTTACCCTCTCTCTCGAGACACAATAAAAACGTTGATTGAATTATCTATGCTAGCATCTCTACTCAACATAAGATAAACAACTCCCAAAAGCATAAAAAATCAGTTATCCTCACAAATACTCACAGACTTCTCAATCATGCAAAGTATTCATGTCAAGTACTCAAGATCAAGTATTGAAACTCATCTCTCGAATTATGAATCAATACATCAAGCAAGTTAAACCAATGGCCATTTGATAAAACAAGAATAAAACAGAGTACTCGAATAGGGTTCGAAATAATAACTTCAATTCAATTAAACATCAAACAAGAGTATCAATTAACATAATCCCAAAGCCCGGAATCACAAGGTGTTTAGCCGGACATGGGATATAAACAACTCATAGACAAATTGTTCATGTTCATATCTAACTAAGTGAAAATAAAAGGTACAATGGAATAAGCAAACTCATGGATATTGATGATCTCTCGATCAATCTTCAATCCTCAAGCGTGTGGATGCGACCTCGATCAATCTCCCAAATCCTCCGGTAGAAGGTTGCTCTTTTCTGTGCTTTCTAGGGTAAAAATTAGTGTATCTTCGTTTTGGGCCGCCTCGTCTCTATTTATATTCCCTTTGGGCCAAACCTAAATTGATACGGCTTGAAACTTTCAATTCCCGCACAGACGCACGGGTCGTGCGCTTACGCATGACCAGACCGTGCGTCAGGCTGTAGCTTTATTTTCCTTTTGATCAGATGCACGGGCCATGTGTATAAGCACGACCAGCCCGTGCGTCAATGCGAACCTTGATTCCTTCAATAATGCACACGCACAGGTTGTGCCTATGCGCACAGGCTGCCCGTGCATGGCTATATTTCGCCCAGTTCGTCTAGTCTCTTCTCGGTTTAACTCCAAACTTCACGTATTCGCTCGATTCTTGATGATCCTTTACCGCAATGCTCGATTTGCCACCAAAGTGCTACAAATATCATTTAATTCCTACAAAACGAGCAAAGCGTAATATCTTTTCCACTTTATAAGAACATGGCCCATTTTACTAAGTTAATGCATGCTTAACAACCTATTGTATCCACAATTATGCCCAAATTACATGCAAAAGTCACACTAATCACTTCTCATTGGCTCTCTTCGAAGCTTCATCTTTACTCCTTCTCTCTTCCCATTTTTGCTCCTGCCTTATATTTTCCAACTCTTAGCGCGTAGCTGCCTGAGCATTCTTCCTGGCAACTTCTCTATTTTCAAGTTCCTTTAGTCCAGCCCAATATAACCTGTCTTTCTTCTGGAGATTTATGAATGTGAAATTCTTAGGCCTTTATGGTGGAGTACATTTGCCTCTTCCACCACTTCTTCCTCTCCTCTTCCAGAGTCAGCTCCTCCCCTCGAAGTGTACTATATAGGTTAAGCCCTTGTAGTCTGCTAATTGCAACCTTTGGTCTGTTGTTTCTCAACTGATTGACAAATCTCCAAGCCTTTTTCCAAGTACAGATCCCATGATTCGGAGTCATTCCTTCAAAGAATCCTTTCAACTTGAGAGTTTGGAACTCCTAAAGCGATCTTGGCTCTGACCCTGCATCTGGAGCGAGTTGCTGTAGGAGCATCGCAGCTGGAGAGTCTGGTAACAACCCTGCTGGGGAACCATGTAAATGATTTTAGGTAACACTCAAAAAATGTTACCTAATGGCCATAAAATATTACTATAGACAATAGGTAGCACTTTTATTGGCGCTGCACTTGCCCATGCTACCTATAGTCTAAGGTATCACTTTTATTAGCTTTTAGTAACACTTTTTCTAAGTGTTACATTAAGTTTTCTATTGGTAACACTTTGAAGCAATATTTCTAAAGTGTTACATATGAATCTTATGTAACACTTTTTTGTAACACTTTTTATATTTGTAACACTTAAAAAAATACTTCTATAGTGTTACAACTTTTTTTGTAGCACTTCGTAGAAATACTATTTTTTGCGACCAAGTAGATTCGAACCCACGACCTGTTATGTATGGAAGTGGCAATTTGCCACTAAGCTAAGTTGATTCTTATTACAACTTTTGTTTTGTTTTATATATACACATACACACGAGACACATATATATTATATGTATATATAATATATTTTATATAATAAAGATTATATTTTATAATATATGTATGAAATTATATTATACACTGTATATATCAAATTTTATATTATATAGTATATAGTTTGAAAATCATATTATATTATATATTAAAGGACACAACAAATTAAAAGTATCAAAAATATATAAAATAAATTTATCGACTGATAAATATTCAATCTGTAAAAATAAAAGATATATAAAAATATAAAATTAATTTACCGACAGATAAAAAGTCCTAACAGTAAAAAAATTAAATAATAAAGAAAATAACGAAAAAATATTTTACCGACGGAAAAAATTCCTAAGTAATTACCGACAACAACAATTTTCATTGGTAATTTTTTTTAAAAAGTAAAAAAAATAAAAATTAGGTTAACGATGAAATTGGTCTCCGTTAGTAAAAATTAAAAAATAAATATAATAATAATATATATAAATACGCATTTTCCGTCGGTATTAAGACGGAATTAATTACATTCGTAAAAAATAAAAAAATAAAAGCAAAATTAAAATACTTTGTAAAAAGAAAACAAAAAATCAGTTAAAAAAAATAGAGTACATGATGTCTACAATTTTTAGGTTTGGTGACATCAATTAATTAAATAAATCTTTGACATGATTTAATGATAGTTATATAATTTTGTGTTACTAAAATATAGATTAAAAAGTGTTGCAATCAATAAAATATAGTGTTGCCAAGAGTGCTTCTTAAATAAAGTGATACATATTTGCGTTATAAAAAAATAACAAAAAAACAGTGATACTTAAAAAGTGTTACTTATATTAAAATGTTACATATAAGCGTTACATATTGATAAAAGTGTTACCTATTTGCGTTACAAAAGAAATAACAAAAAAAGTGATACTTAAAAAGTGTTACTTATATAAAAGTGTTACATATAAGTGTTACATATTGACAAAGTGCTACAAAAGTGTTACATAAATATTGTAATGTAAAAAGTGTTACAAACATGTGTTACATATGTACCTTATGTAAAAAGTGCTACAAAATTTGTGTTACCTAATGTCATTTATGTTGTAGTGATGGAACTTGGATTGTAGGCTTTCAATATGACCATGTTGCCTTTGTTCAACTACTGCAAATTCTGCTTCAGTTGCAGCTCTTGTTTTCTTAAAGGCTATGTCAGCTTTCTCATCAGCTGACAACTCCTTTAGCAGTTGGGAATGGAGAGACCTGGTTGATGACCTAGTTTTTTATTTATCCAAAATAATTTTCAAGGGGTTAATGAGGATCTTCTTCGATTGATCTTTCGACTTGCTTCCACTACCTTCCGCATTTCTATCTTCACCCTTTTTAGCATCATCACCAATGAGAGAGGTTTGAGGAGTGTTAGATAGAATGCGATCCAGCTTATCATGTGTTGTTGGGTGAGCTGCTCCATGTTATGATCGAAGAGCCTTCATTTCTACACTCATAATCTTCATCACTGCATTCATTATCATCATCTCCGAAAGCGGAGTGCTTTCAGTCTTTAGAAGGTCTTGCTTGTGTTGAGCCTTCAGCAACTCCATATCTGTCTTGTGCATCTGGTCCATTATAAACATGTGGTCCCGTTGTCTCTACTAAAACTTGGCATTGTCAGCACTCCAAATCACCTATTTTGCGAAGATGGATTTGAAATAGCTGACTTATTCTCTTCTTAGTGCCTTCGTCTGTGTTGTCCATTCCCGAATTCGAAGTACTGTTCCTCAGATATCTCTAGAGATCATTGCATCGTGGTTTTCTAGTCGTTGGTTGAGTGCAACAAATCCTCTTTCCATAGTTTCCATTTTAGAACATATCGCCTTAAGGGCTTTTCCTAAGTATGCTGCCTCAGGTGACTGATCCTCTGGCCACACTGAGTCAAAATCAAACCCAAATGGTACAACCCTTAAATCAATTGGAGCCTCGAATTCTTCCAGATGGATCTCTACTATGTATTTCGCACTATCTTCAGCAGTCTCTATTTCCAGCGGTACCTCCTCAACAAATGGAAAACAATCTGCACAAAGGTTACTAGGGACTTCAGGACCTTCTCCCACTCCTCCTTCGGGAGCCTTTCCTTTGTTCCCCTATTTGGCTTTAGCTCTGTGTGCCTTAGTTGTGTCAATGGCGTCACGATTCGGCTTTGCATAGGCTGTGCGTCATAGCTGTCTCGAGCGCCAGTTTCACAGGCATTAGTATTTCCTTTCTTTTGAGTAGACATGGACTCAGCCGCCTCAGCAGCATCACGTCTGGTGATTGCACCATTGGGGACGGGCCATCAACCAATGTAAACTTTGATAAGGCAGCTTCTACGCGTGCCTTCTCCATCTCTATTGTTAGTACCTCAATGACTGGGTCGTCTTCAGGTTTGTCTATAGGTGTGGACTAAGCTTCATCGTTGGTGTCAATAAATTCCACTGACACATTTTCTTCAGAGTCATGCAACGCACTAATCTCTTCTCTTTCAGGTGACTCTGAAGGAGGAATTGGCAGTTTTCCCTTCTCAACAACAATACCCAGGAAGTCTCAACCTCCTTTGGGCCTTCAGTAACCTTGACAGTAGCCTCATCCACTGTAAGGCCCTCTACTATCCCTTCTGCAGACTTTGCTGCATTAGGGTCTTGGACATTGGCATCCTTCAAAGTCTCAACCTCTTGGATTGCACTTTCATGACCAGAAGTCTCAATTGCCATGGTCTATTGTCCATCCTTTGCCTCAGCTGCTCCAGCAGCGTCCTCGGCCTACAGTGCAGTTGGAATTTCAGCTGAGACAGTCTGAACATCTGAGCGTCATTAATCCCAGTCTGTTGTTCATTTTCAACTTCACCATCGCCTCATATCTTCAATTTTGTGAGGTCTCCCCTAGCTTCCTTCAACCCATCTGTGGTGTGTGTAGTTTCCCCCTCAGTTGGCGCACCAGTTGAATCATCATCAGCGGGGTCACTGGACACATAACACTCGGTTGTTGTTCACTTTGAGTTTTCAGCCGATTGGGCAGTTGTCTCAACAACTTTTGCAGGGGTTATATCAGCTAAGTTACCCACTACATCTTAATCCTGAGCTTCTCGCTAGTTTCCCTGGGTTGTCCTTCGAAGTGAGCTGGTGAGGTAAAAGCATCAATGTTCCTCACCATTTCCAGAATGTCAGGGGTAGGAGAGATTTGCATGGATGAGGACTCTCCAGGACCCTTTAGCAACGGTTGCTCGTGGATCTCCTTAGATTTGCCATCACTCTGCTGGCTCTTTCCAATGCCTCTGGAGGGATGTTGGGATCATTTAAGCCACAAACATGAGGTTTTAGGGACTTCTCTATGGCCTTGGCCTTCTCAATCGCCTTAGACTTCTCTTCTTCCATCCTGTCAAAAAGGATATTCATGCAACAATCTTCATCTAGAGCAGTGCGAACACCAATGTTTCCTAAAAACACTATGAGGTATTCTTCCTCCTCAATGAGCTCGAGGCTTTGGAATTGATACCTGGTTGTACTCAGCTTCCAGGCCCTCCATATGCGCAATCTTTCTTGAATGTGAAGATATGCAGGGGATAGTATTTGAAGATCATCATCCTCCTCCTGCATGTGCTCTTCAAGAGCTTTTTCTTCCTCAGCAACAACAACGCCTATCTGAGGAGATGTCACAACTAACTCTTATTGCCTTGTGTCAGTTGTGTTTAGTTCTGATGTCTCAGTTGTATGCCTCACAATTGACTCTTGTTCAGATGTACGTGGCTGAGCAGTTGCTTGTTTTTCTTGCTCAGTATCTTCCACACCATCTCCATCATTTGTTATATGTTGCTCTTCGACAACAGCCTTCTCAACCTCCTTAGCTATTTCGGACTCAACTGGCTCAGGAGCTAAGTCAGACTTCTTGACCAGTCTCCTCCTGGTCTTTCTTTCAAGAGGAACTTCGGCTTTCTCCTCTCGTTCTTCTTCTATAGCAGCAGACTCTGCCATCTTCAATTTCTTTGTAGCAGCTGGCTTGTGGGGTGAAGTTGTTCTTTTCTTTCTCACCGCTGGAGAGGAAGCTGGAGTAGGGGCTTTCTTCTTTGGTACGGGGCTGGAGCAGGCTTAGGTGAGGGGGCATTGGCATAAGCAGTTGTGTCCACGGGGACATGTTCAACTTATTTCCCCTCGCTTGTTGTGGACTTCTTTGCATGTGCCTGCCTCTGGGCACCAGATAGATTTGCCTTGAACATCTTTTTTGTTCGCATGAAAGGGTTTCCCATTTCAGAGTGGAACACCCTTCTTCTCCATAAGATGACCTAGAATCAGGCCATATCACAATGAACTGGTAAACTTCCCATCTTCACCAACTGACATATTCATCACATTTTGGCACAACTTGCCAAATACAAACTTTGCCCAGTTAACCTCCTTCTCCTCCATAATGGCTGCCATTACAATCAGCTTAGTCTAAGAGAGCTGATTGAATGAGCCAAACTTCATGTCGATGCACTTTGCTACAACATCCATGAGCTTGTGGTAGTCTTCCTTAATCACCTTCTTCAAAGCTAAAAAGTTTTGTTTTCCAGCAGCCTCAAGCTTAGCTATCTTCTTACAAGCCGCAGTCAGGTTCACATCCTTACTAGTTAACTCCTTTAGACCACTGGTAGGGAGAAAACAGTGATCAATAAGTTCAGCAACAGTCAACTTAAACTCTATGCTATTGACAGATGAGCGGATCTCATCATCGTGAACTTCAACATTCACGTAGTACATTGCTACCTCCTCAAGGTAGGTGTGCAAGAACTCCATAGTAAGAAACTTCTTGAGACCTACTAAAGCTTCTTCGCAATCTGTTTCGCAAAATCCTTGTCAACGCCCTGTTTGACAAGGCCTTCTAAATCCATAGTAGCTCCACTGTGGATCTTCTCAGCTCGCTTCACAAAGATTGTATGTTGGTGCCATTTTCAGCCTTGAACTTGAGCAATGATAGACATAAAGCTATGCTTTGAACTTTTTGCAGAGAGAAAACTTGGATTCCTTTAATAGCAAGAGCGTAAGTGTGAGGAGAGAGAAAATCAAATTTCTCTATATATGGGACTTGAAAGGACGGTTTTTAAAATTCAAAAATATTAAAACTGATCAACGGTTGAGATCACATTTGAAAAATTGCATTAATTTCCCCGCATTAAATGCCGCAGCATTTATATCCAATCATGGGTAAACTGGCGCAGGCATTTTTGCTGACATCATTAATTGTCGCTGACATCAAGCCTAAAAACATTCCCGCTCGAGGAAAATAACCTCATTTTATCGTTTAGATCATAAATGACTCAGCTATCTTCATTTATGACTCGAATCTGCTATTCTCTTGACTGAATGATCACTCGGTTGTGCAACTAACTCGAAATAACTGACTAGCCAAATAAGTGGTTTCACTTGGCTGATAAGTGAAACTCTTCTCATATGCATTTCTTTCGCTTGTAACCCTGCTATATGAGTCTTCTGAGCTTCCTAACTCAGCCCAATCAATCCAAGCTCATTTTTAAGTTCTTCAAACATTGACTCACTTATTGGCTTTTTTAATATATCAGCTAATTGCTTATCAGTTGATATGTATTCCAATGTGATTTTTTTCTTCTCAACATGATCTCTAATAAAATGATATCTTACATCAGTGTGCGTGGTTCTTGAATGCAATACTGGATTTTGAGTAATTGCAATGGCACTTGTGTTTTGTTATCACTCATAATTGGAATCTCTCTTTCTTCAATATCATAATTGTAAGTCCAAGCGGCTACGATAATCTAGAGGGGGGTGAATAGATTATCTCCATCTTTTCGATTTTACCCTCTTTTTCGAATCAAAATACGCCAAAACAATAATTAAGGGCGGAATGTAAACAACACACGTCGATTTAAAGAGGTTCAACCCACATAGGGCCTAATCCTCTACCACCCCAGTATCTCCGGGATGGATTTCAAAAAGAAAAAAGATTTTATTAATTACCAAAATTAATACAACACCTTACAACATCACCTTGAAGAGCACCACACTCTTCTTCAACACCACCTTTGAGATTACCACAATCTCTCTTGAAGATTACCACAATCTCCAACGGCACCTTGTGAAGATTACCACAATCTTCAACCTTGAACAATACCAAATTCTTCAATACCTCAAGAGCACCACACTCTTGAAACACCTATCACCTAGATCACCCAAGTGTATTCTTTCCACAAGAATACTCACAAGGATGTCTTGTGTTGAATGATGACAAAAAATCAAGATTACAACTCAATAATGAATATTACAATTTGAGTGCAAGTGTAATCAAGAAATAAAGCCTAGACCTCAAGATGTGAAAGTGAAATACTTAGGCTATAAATACAACAAGAGTGTTGAATATGAAAGCTTGGAAATTTGCAGATTTCTTGTTGTGTATTTGCTTGTGTTGTTCTCTCTTGTGTCTTCAATTCATCCTCTATTTATAGGAGAGTCTTCACCAACATAGGCTCCCAACATAGGCTCCTTCTTCTTCACTTTTGTTTACAAAGAGAGGATCACAAGATGTAGAAATATTGTACAAAATTGAAAAGCAATTCTTGATGTCAAGGAGTTCAACGGTACAATTTCTTTGTCAAAAAGATTGCACCTGTGACCGTCGTCGCTCTCTGTATAAGATTTGAACGTTTGAATGAAAATAGTGCGATCCAGGTAGGGGTTGCGGGGGGACGCCGCCCAGGGTGCGGCCGGTCACCCTCAAGGTGGGGTGCGGCCGTTCTTTGTGTCGTTCGACCTTCGTCGTCCAGGTCGACCATCAAATTGAAATGTTGTCCGATTTTTATCAAAAATAAACTTCAATAAATACACCCAAAAATAAGTAAAAACATTTTTCACTTGGGAGTATTTGGACAACATTTATTTAAACTCATTTAAACAAAACCATCATTTGTCCATTTTCTTCGAATAATAAACTCTAAGAAATACTCCTTGAAATTAGTAAAAACATTTCAAATCTTTTTATGTTCGACAACATTGTTTTGGTGTAAAAACCAATTAACCATCAAATTGAAATGTTGTCCAATTTTCATCAAAAATAAACTTCAATAAATACTCCAAAAAATAAGTGAAAACATTTTAAATCATTTGGGAGTATTTGGACAACATTTATAAACATAGTAAACTCATTTAAACAAAACCATCAAAAGTGTTGTCCATTTTATCTAACAAACTCCCCCCTTTTTGATGATTACAAACCAAAACAATTTTAGGAAGTTAATTTTAAAACAAAACCAATTTTCCGGTCTAAAACATCAAACCATTACAAGCAATATTTATCATAAGTACAAACACACAAGGATAGGAGCAAAGATTTTTCAAAATCATTTTTGCACAAGCTCCCCCTATCAATATGCATATCAAGAACAAGTATACAAGCAACAACTAAAAGCTTAAAGCTTAGCTTTTACAACTTAAGCTTGAATATCATGAGCTTATAAGCTCCCCCTGTCACAAAAGTATCATAAGTCAAGTATAAAAATCCATAATACATCACATGGACCAAGTATAATCCATAGCTTTTGGCTTTTAAGAGCTTTAGCTTATAGCTTTTCTTGCGAGCTTATTTACGCTTCTTTGAGCTTATGAGCGTTTTTCTTGTTTTTCCCCCTTTGGAATCATCAAAAATAATGTTAGCACGATAAAAACATCATACAATTATATCAAAGTGCGCAATTTTATAGATTTATCGAGCATATTGAGCATTTAAGCTTAAATTCCGAATAAAAGGGAAAAAATTGCTCATTTGATTTGTAAAAGCTCATTTGATTGATAAAACATGATCTCTATAAACTTATAAGACTTTTCAAATCAAGAGAATCATGTAGGTAATGAATTTTACATTGAGACATTTTGTCGAACACTTGGCGTGCGTCGAATAAAACAAGAGAAATATAACGCCTTTGTGATTCGTTTAAGCCAAAAAAATTTATCACCAATTGCAATACAACAATATACATTCATCATCAATCATCATAAACAACATATTAATACAAGAATTTCAACAATATATCAAGATACAAGCACATTCTCAAGGGTTCAACCCAATTGAGATTAAAAGGAGAAATTCTTACCATCTAATCGGTAAAGATGAGCAATGATGATGATAATCGAGCCTCATGTGGTCCAAAATATAAAATGTATGCAATAAAACAAATTTGAAGTGAAATTTGTGTGCAAAGTGCGAAGGGGACGAAAAATGAACCCAAACGACCAAAATGGCAAATGCTGAGAACAAAAACATTTTTAACCAAATTTTTTCTATGGTCGACCGGTTGGGGGCATGGGCGACCAGTCGACGTCATGGGCGACCGGTCGACCTTGCCCCCCTGATCAGCTGATTTTTCATTCTGTTTTCCAAAATCCGAGGTTTGAACCAAAAATCCGATTTTTCGCCCCTAAGTTTTAAAAACGTGCAAAATGCAAATGTAGACCTCATTCAATATACATTATGTCAAAGTCAAGCTCGAAATGAGGTAAAATACTCGGCGATTAAGAAATATCCGCGAGTTATCTTTGAGACGGAATTAAACACATTTCAAGTTTTTCATTTTAGAAACGCAATCCCTTAGAAAAATATATCGAATCTCAATATGTTTAGTTTGAATATGACGAACCATATTTTGAGAAATTGTAATCACCGGAATTGTTATCCCGAAAAATAATAATGTTTTAAAACTTTGGATAAACAAGTCATAAGAAGAAGTGCCTTACACATATTTGAAAATTTCTTTTAATGGCACTTTAAAGAGATTTCGTTGGGATTGTTTTAAGTCGAGCATATAGACATAAGGAATATAGAATGTCGAGTCTAAGGAATAATAAACGAATGAACATACCTCGAATTCGTTTGTCAATGCCTACTTCAACCTTTTGTCAATTTTCGCATGTGTAGCCATATAGGTTGAAATAGTTCTTTCTTCTTCAATGTCTCACTTCTTCTTTTGGGTGTGGAATATAATCACCTTCTTGGCATTCCAATGATCAAATTTGTGCTTCCCTCATCATGATCATCTTAGTTTCACCTTGCATTGACTTGGAAAAATATCTTGCACAAATATTCATTAGTAGCACCAAAAATATTATCAACATAAATTTGCACAAGTAAACAACCTTGCCCTTTTTTAAAACAAGAAGTGTAGTATCAACTTTACCTTTTGTAAAATTATTTTGCAAAAATAGCTAAATCTATCAAACCATATACGGGGTACTTGTATCAACCGTACAAGGCCTTTTCTAAAAATCATTTGGCCTAAAGTTTTAAACTCCGATAGACTTCTATTTGAATAAAACCATTTAGAAAATTGGATTTAACATCCATTTGGTAAAGCTTGAAATTTTCTCGAAACAAGAATGGGCAAGTAAAGTGCAAATAACTTGTAAATGTTCTATGAGTGCAAATATTACATCAAAATCATTACCTTCTTCTTGACAATATCATTGAGCTACTAACCTTGTCTTGTTCATCAAACTAGTTGCGAAATATCATAAATTTCTGCAAAATCTTAACAAGATATTTTGCACACGAGCATAGTAATATCGAATAATAGATACACTATTGCAAGTAACACATACTATGCTTAAAGAAAATCATCAAGAATATACTACACCATGAAAGTTCAAATAAGCTTATAGAAAGCTATATAAGGTCTCTTTTGAAATATAAAAATACGAGAGCACATAGTTGAGACCTCAATCACAAGAATCGTATGAACAAGAGCTTTGACATAAGCATCAAGAATAATGGTATTTATATGTGCAATAAAATGCATAACTAGAAGATCAATTTTTTTTTATCGAAACAAAATCTAATCCTTTAAAAATATTGGATAAAACAAGCTATGTTAAATAATGCTTCTCAAAAATCAAAACATCCGCTTAATGGCACTTGTATAAAATAACCACATAGGCATATGGCACAACATGTATCGAGTCTATGAGATGAATAACAATAATGAGCGTACCTCGATAGTTCATGTTTCTCTTGATATATTACGAGTAGATAACCATATGTAAATCCTACACAATTCTTCAACCAAATTTTGCACAAACAATAATACATGTGTAGACTAAGCAATAAGTGATATCTTAAGCATGCTTGTGCTATATAACTACATAGGAGATAATAAACCACATAAGTCTAATTAAATGCACAAGAGTTTTAGAAACATCATGCAAGGTCTTCTTTTCAAAAATATTTTGAAACTCACAAATATATTGAAGACCCAAATTTTAAAAATATGAAAACTCATATTGCAATAAAGACACAAATGAAAACATGGAAAGAATAAAATGCATATTTAAATAGGGAGATACGGTTTACAAATTTTGCCATTTCCATGGGTTGTGTCGTTCCCATTGTTGATGATATCTTCCCGTTTGAAAATCTTTATGTTGATGGTGGTTTCTCCAATTGCTCCATTTTCAAGCATTGTGGCCTTCCCATTGTTGATAGTGTCTATCTCTTGGAAATTTATTTTGATGTTGTCTTCTCCTTTGATCAAATGAAATGGTCATTTGATGTCTTCTTGGCGGTATGTATTTTCCTCGATTATTATTCCGTCGGGTACCTAATATGACATTATTTTGTGGTACCCTCAAGTATTTGGGTCCTTTGGAATTAGCTTTGAGACTTTTAGGTCTCCAATAATAATTAGAGCTACTTCTAGCCCGACAAGTATTAACCGTGTGACCCGTTTTACCACAATAAAAACACGTAGTAATTTTGGGAGCATAATGACCAACATGCATACGGACTTGATTTCTTTTCACATAATTAACAACACTAAGCTTATATCAAGTCCTTGTTTCAATTTATCACAACTATGAACATCAATAATATCGGTCATTTTATGGTACTCAAGTTGGATTTTGATAAATCATTTTTCATGCAATTAATATCCTCAACAAGAGTACTATTTTCTTTCTCAAGGTTTCTAACCTTGTCAAGTGTGGTGGTGTGATCACGTGAAAGTGATTCATAAGAGGAAAATAAATTATCCTTATCAATTTTCAAAATATTGAATTCCTTTTTCAAATTTTTGTATTTAACAAGTAAGCTTTGGAATTCATTTTAAAGTTCATAAAAATCATTTTGCAAATCACTATAATCATTTTGTAATTCATTATCATAAGAAGTGGAGGGTTTTGAACTTACCTCGTTTTCTTCTTCGAAGCCCAAAAGACATCGTTCGTTTTCATCGACGTCGGAAGTTGTAGGAAGCTCATCCCAAGTTGGGTTTGTATCCATTTGAGAAGTAGATGCTTTTGAGTGGCTCCTTTCATTTGCATATACTTATTCTAATTTTCTCCAAACTTCATGTGCCGATTTAATTCCTACAATATGATCATATTCCAAAATGGTAAGTGAACAATACAAAATATTAAGAGCTTTACCATTTAAGGAGATGATTTTCTTCTCTTCATCATTGAGCTCTTTGAGGCCTTTGGAGGTGTGTGGTATGTCCATCATCGGAATGGATTCTTAATTTACGACCGTGTTCCAAATATCAAACCCGCAACTTTGTAGCATTCCATTCTTTCTTTCCAAAATATATAATTTTTGGAATCAAATAGTGGTGGCTTGGTGGTGGAGACGCCGGTAAGGTAGACTTCATTCGTAGCCGGTGATCGTTCCTCTTTACTCGCAATGTGGAACAAGCTTGCCAAAGAGTTTGGCTTTGATACCACTTGTAAGTCCAAGCGGCTACGATAATCTAGAGGGGGGTGAATAGATTATCTCCATCTTTTCGATTTTACCCTCTTTTTCGAATCAAAATACGCCAAGACAATAATTAAGGGCGGAATGTAAACAACACACGTCGATTTAAAGAGGTTCAACCCACCTAGGGCCTAATCCTCTACCACCCCAGTATCTCCGGGATGGATTTCAAAAAGAAAATAGATTTTATTAATTACCAAAATTAATACAACACCTTACAACATCACCTTGAAGAGCACCACACTCTTCTTCAACACCACCTTTGAGATTACCACAATCTCTCTTGAAGATTACCACAATCTCCAACGGCACCTTGTGAAGATTACCACAATCTTCAACCTTGAACAATACCAAATTCTTCAATACCTCAAGAGCACCACACTCTTGAAACACCTATCACCTAGATCACCCAAGTGTATTCTTTCCACAAGAATACTCACAAGGATGTCTTGTGTTGAATGATGACAAAAAATCAAGATTACAACTCAATAATGAATATTACAATTTGAGTGCAAGTGTAATCAAGAAATAAAGCCTAGACCTCAAGATGTGAAAGTGAAATACTTAGGCTATAAATACAACAAGAGTGTTGAATATGAAAGCTTGGAAATTTGCAGATTTCTTGTTGTGTATTTGCTTGTGTTGTTCTCTCTTGTGTCTTCAATTCATCCTCTATTTATAGGAGAGTCTTCACCAACATAGGCTCCCAACATAGGCTCCTTCTTCTTCACTTTTGTCTACAAAAAGAGGATCACAAGATGTAGAAATATTGTACAAAATTGAAAAGCAAATCTTGCTGTCAAGGAGTTCAACGGTACAAATTTTCTTTGTCAAAAGATTGCCTGTGTGCGACCGTCGCTCGTATAAGATTTTGAACGTTTGAATGAAAATAGTGCGATCCAGGTAGGGGTTGCAGGGGGTGCGACCGGTCAAGGTGGGGTGCGACCGGTCGGCCTCACCCTTGACCGGTCACCCTTCCCCTTTTTTCTGCACTGGTTTTGTTTCATTTTGTGCGTTCTTGTGTACCGTTCGCCCTTACATTCGTCGGTCGACCTCCAAATTGAAATGTTGTCCGATTTTTATCAAAAATAAACTTCAAGAAATACTCCAAAAAATAAGTAAAAACATTTTAAATCACTTGGGAGTATTTGGACAACATTTATAAACATAGTAAACTCATTTAAACAAAACCATCAAAAGTGTTGTCCATTTTTATCGAATAATAAACTCTAAGAAATACTCCTTGAAATTAGTAAAAACATTTCAAATCTTTTAGGAGTATTTGGACAACATTGTTTTGGTGTAAAAACCAATTAACACAAAATCATCAAAAGTGTTGTCCAATTTTATCGAGTAATAAACTCTAAGAAATACTCCAAAAATTAGTAAAAGCATTTTAAATCATTTAGGAGTATTTGGACAACATTTATAAACATTGTTTTGGTATAAAAACTCATTTAAACATAATCATCAAAATCTTGATAAAAACATTTATCTAACAAACTCCCCCTTTTTGATGATTACAAACCAAAACAATTTTAGGAAGTTAATTTTAAAACAAAACCAATTTTCCGGTCTAAAACATCAAACCATTACAAGCAAGATTTATCATAAGTACAAACACACAAGGATAGGAGCAAAGATTTTTCAAAATCATTTTTGCACAAGCTCCCCCTATCAATATGCATATCAAGAACAAGTATACAAGCAACAACTAAAAGCTTAAAGCTTAGCTTTTACAACTTAAGCTTGAATATCATGAGCTTATAAGCTCCCCCTGTCACAAAAGCATCATAAGTCAAGTATAAAAATCCATAATACATCACATGGACCAAGTATAATCCATAGCTTTTGGCTTTTAAGAGCTTTAGCTTATAGCTTTTCTTGCGAGCTTATGAGCGTTTTTCTTGTTTTTCCCCCTTTGGAATCATCAAAAATAATGTTAGCACGATAAAAACATCATACAATTATATCAAAGTGCGCAATTTTATAGATTTATCGAGCATATTGAGCATTTAAGCTTAAATTCCGAATAAAAGGGAAAAAAGTTGCTCATTTGATTTGTAAAAGCTCATTTGATTGATAAAACATGATCTCTATAAACTTATAAGACTTTTCAAATCAAGAGAATCATGTAGGTAATGAATTTTACATTGAGACATTTTGTCGAACACTTGGCGTGCGTCGAATAAAACAAGAGAAATATAACGCCTTTGTGATTCATTTAAGCCAAAAAAATTCTTCACCAATTGCAATACAACAATATACATTCATCATCAATCATCATAAACAACATATTAATACAAGAATTTCAACAATATATCAAGATACAAGCACATTCTCAAGGGTTCAACCCAATTGAGATTAAAAGGAGAAATTCTTACCATCTAATCGGTAAAGATGAGCAATGATGATGATAATCGAGCCTCATGAGGTCCAAATATAAAATGTATTCAATAAAATAAATTTGAAGTGAAATTTGTGTGCAAAGTGCGAAGGGGACGAAAAATGAACCCAAACGACCAAAATGGCAAATGCTGAGAACAGAAACATTTTTAACCAAATTTTTTCTATGGTCGACCGGTTGGGGGCGTGGGCGACCGGTTCACCTTGCCCCAGTCAGACCAGTTTTTCATTCTGTTTTCCAAAATCCAAGGTTTGAACCAAAAATCCGATTTTTCGCCCCTAAGTTTTAAAAACGTGCAAAATGCAAATGTAGACCTCATTCAATATACATTATTTTAAAGTCAAGCTCAAAATGAGGTAAAATACTCGGCGATTAACAAATATCTGCGAGTTATCTTTGAGACGGAATTAAACACATTTCAAGTTTTTCGTTTTAGAAACGCAATCCCTTAGAAAAATATATTGAATCTCAATATGTTTAGTTTGAATATGACGAACCATATTTTGACAAATTGTAATCAGGACTTGTTATCCGAAAAATAATAATGTTTTAAAACTTTGGATAAACAAGTCATAAGAAGAAGTGCCTTACACATATTTGAAAATTTCTTTTAACGGCACTTTAAAGAGATTCGTTGGGATTGTTTTAAGTCGAGCATATAGACATAAGGCATATAGAATGTCGAGTCTAAGGAATAATAAACGAATGAACATACCTCGAATTCGTTTGTCAATGCCTACTTCAACCTTTTGTCAATTTTCGCATTTGTAGCCATATAGGTTGAAATAGTTCTTTCTTCTTCAATGTCTCACTTCTTCTTTTGGGTGTGGAATATAATCACCTTCTTGGCATTCCAATGATCAAATTTGTGCTTCCTCATCATGATCATCTTAGGTTCACCTTGCATTGACTTGGAAAAATATCTTGCACAAATATTCATTAGTAGCACCAAAAATATTATCAACATAAATTTGCACAAGTAAACAACCTTGCCCTTTTTTAAAACAAGAAGTGTAGTATCAACTTTACCTTTTGTAAAATTATTTTGCAAAAATAGCTAAGTCTATCAAACCATATACGGGTACTTGTATCAACCAGGTACAAGGCCTTTTATAAAAATCATTTGGCCTAAATTTTTAAACTCCGATAGACTTCTATTTGAATAAAACCATTTAGAAAATTGGATTTAACATCCATTTGGTAAAGCTTGAAATTTTCTCAAAACAAGAATGGGCAAGTAAAGTGCAAATAACTTCTAAATGTGCTATGAGTGCAAATATTACATCAAAATCATTACCTTCTTCTTGACAATATCATTGAGCTACTAACCTTGTCTTGTTCATCAAACTAGTTGCGAAATATCATAAATTTCTGCAAAATCTTAACAAGATATTTTGCACACGAGCATAGTAATATCGAATAATAGATACACTATTGCAAGTAACACATACTATGCTTAAAGAAAATCATCAAGAATATACTACACCATGAAAGTTCAAATAAGCTTATAGAAAGCTATATAAGGTCTCTTTTGAAATATAAAAATACGAGAGCACATAGTTGAGACCTCAATCACAAGAATCATATGAACAAGAGCTTTGGCATAAGCATCCAAGAATAATGGTATTTATATGTGCAATAAAATGCATAACTAGAAGATCAATTTTTATTTTTTTTTATCGAAACAAAATATAATCCTTTAAAAATCTTGGATAAAACAAGCTATGTTAAATAATGCCTTCTCAAAAATCAAAACATCCTCTTAATGACACTTGTATAAAATAAGCACATAGGCATATGGTACAACATGTATCGAGTCTATGAGATGAATAACAATAATGAGCGTACCTCGATAGTTCATGTTTCTCTTGATATATTACGAGTAGATAACTATATGTAAATCCTACACAATTCTTCAACCAAATTTTGCACAAACAATAATACATGTGTAGGCTAAGCAACAAGAGATATCTTAAGCATGCTTGTGCTATATAACTACATAGGAGATAATAAACCACATAAGTATAATT
Organism: Rehmannia glutinosa; assembly: GCA_016081115.2. Taxonomy (NCBI): domain Eukaryota; kingdom Viridiplantae; phylum Streptophyta; class Magnoliopsida; order Lamiales; family Orobanchaceae; genus Rehmannia; species Rehmannia glutinosa. The sequence continues at coordinate 49,451,248 of CM071931.1, read as the reverse complement.
AAATGCACAAGAGTTTTAGAAACATCATGCAAGGTCTTCTTTTCAAAAATATTTTAAAACTCACAAATATATTGAAGACCTAAATTTTAAAAATATGAAAACTCGTATTGCAATAAAGACACAAATGAAAACATGCAAAGAATAAAATGCATATTTAAATAGGGAGATACGGTTTACCAATTTTGCCATTTCCATGGGTTGTGTCGTTCCCATTGTTGATGATATCTTCCCGTTTGAAAATCTTTATGTTGATGGTGGTTTCTCCAATTGCTCCATTTCCAAGCATTGTGGCCTTCCCATTGTTGATAGTGTCTTTCTCTTGGAAATTTATTTTGATGTTGTCTTCTCCTTTGATCAAATGAAATGGTCATTTGATGTCTTCTTGTCGGTATGTATTTTCCTCGATTATTATTCCGTCGGGTACCTAATATGACATTATTTTGTGGTACCCTCAAGTATTTGGGTCCTTTGGAATTAGCTTTGAGACTTTTAGGTCTCCAATAATAATTAGAGCTACTTCTAGCCCGACAAGTATTAACTGTGTGACCCGTTTTACCACAATAAAAACACGTAGTAATTTTGGGAGCATAATGACCAACATGCATAGGGACTTGATTTCTTTTCACATAATTAACAACACTAGGCTGATGATCAAGTCCTTGTTTCAATTTATCACAACTATGAACATCAATAATATCGGTCATTTTATTGGTACTCAAGTTGGATTTTGATAAATCATTTTTCATGCAATTAATATCCTCAACAAGAGTACTATTTTCTTTCTCAAGGTTTCTAACCTTGTCAAGTGTGGTGGTGTGATCACGTGAAAGTGATTCATAAGAGGAAAATAAATTATCCTTATCAATTTTCAAAATATTGTATTCCTTTTTCAAATTTTTGTATTTAACAAGTAAGCTTTGGAATTCATTTTGAAGTTCATCAAAATCATTTTGCAAATCACTATAATCATTTTGTAATTCATTATCATAAGAAGTGGAGGGTTTTGAACTTACCTCGTTTTCTTCTTCGAAGCCCAAAAGACATTGTTCGTTTTCATCGACGTCGGAAGTTGTAGGAAGCTCATCCCAAGTTGGGTTTGTATCCATTTGAGAAGTAGATGCTTTTGAGTGGCTCCTTTCATTTGCATATACTTCTTCTAATTTTCTTCATACTTCATGTGCCGATTTAATTCCTACAATATGATCATATTCCAAAATGGTAAGTGAACAATACAAAATATTAAGAGCTTTACCATTTAAGGAGATGATTTTCTTCTCTTCATCATTGAGCTCTTTGAGGCCTTTGGAGGTGTGTGGTGTGTCCATCATCGGAATGGATTCTTCATTTACGACCGTGTTCCAAATATCGAACCCGCAACTTTGTAGATAGCATTCCATTCTTTCTTTCCAAAATATATAATATTTGGAATCAAATAGTGGTGGCTTGGTGGTGGAGGCGCCGGTAAGGTAGACTTCATTCGTAGTCGGTGATCGTTCCTCTTTACTCGCAATGTGGAACGAGCTTGCCAAAGAGTTTGGCTTTGATACCACTTGTAAGTCCAAGCGGCTACGATAATCTAGAGGGGGGTGAATATATTATCTCCATCTTTTCGATTTTACCCTCTTTTTCGAATCAAAATACGCCAAGACAATAATTAAGGGCGGAATGTAAACAACACACGTCGATTTAAAGAGGTTCAACCCACCTAGGGCCTAATCCTCTACCACCCCAGTATCTCCGGGATGGATTTCAAAAGGAAAAAAGATTTTATTAATTACCAAAATTAATACAACACCTTACAACATCACCTTGAAGAGCACCACACTCTTCTTCAACACCACATTTGAGATTACCACAATCTCTCTTGAAGATTACCACAATCTCCAACGGCACCTTGTGAAGATTACCACAATCTTCAACCTTGAACAATACCAAATTCTTCAATACCTCAAGAGCACCACACTCTTGAAACACCTATCACCTAGATCACCCAAGTGTATTCTTTCCACAAGAATACTCACAAGGATGTCTTGTGTTGAATGATGACAAAAAATCAAGATTACAACTCAATAATGAATATTACAATTTGAGTGCAAGTTTAATCAAGAAATAAAGCCTAGACCTCAAGATGTGAAAGTGAAATACTTAGGCTATAAATACAACAAGAGTGTTGAATATGAAAGCTTGGAAATTTGCAGATTTCTTGTTGTGTATTTGCTTGTGTTGTTCTCTCTTGTGTCTTCAATTCATCCTCTATTTATAGGAGAGTCTTCACCAACATAGGCTCCCAACATAGGCTCCTTCTTCTTCACTTTTGTCTACAAAAAGAGGATCACAAGATGTAGAAATATTGTACAAAATTGAAAAGCAAATCTTCATGTCAAGGAGTTCAACGGTACAAATTTTCTTTGTCAAAAGATTGCCTGTGAGCGACCGTCGCTCTCGTATAAGATTTTGAACGTTTGAATGAAAATAGTGCGATCTAGGTAGGGGTTAGGGGGTGCGACCGGTCAAGGTGGGGTGCCACCGGTCGCCCTAGGGTGCGACCGGTCGGCCTCACCCTTGACCGGTCACCTTTTCCCTTTTTTTCACAGAATTGGTTTCTGTTTCATTTTGTGCGTTCTTCAGGTACCGTTCGACCTTCTGTTCGATCGGTCGACCTCCAAATTGAAATGTTGTCCGATTTTTATCAAAAATAAACTTCAAAAAATACTCCAAAAAATAAGTAAAAACATTTTAAATCACTTGGGAGTATTTGGACAACATTTATAAACATAGTAAACTCATTTAAACAAAACCATCAAAAAGTGTTGTCCATTTTTATCGAATAATAAACTCTAAGAAATACTCCATGAAATTAGTAAAAACATTTCAAATCTTTTAGGAGTATTTGGACAACATTGTTTTGGTGTAAAAACCAATTAACACAAAATCATCAAAAGTGTTGTCCAATTTTATCGAGTAATAAACTCTAAGAAATACTCCAAAAATTAGTAAAAGCATTTTAAATCATTTAAGAGTATTTGAACAACATTATAAACATTGTTTTGGTATAAAAACTCATTTAAACATAATCATCAAAATCTTGATAAAAACATATATCTAACAATTATCTCTCAGATGTTGCCTCATCCATAACACTTGGGCACAACAACTGCCTACATCAATGTACTCTGCTTCAGTTGTGGATGTAGCTATTGAATTTTGTTTCTTGTTGAACCAAGAAACTAACCTATTTCCAAGCATTTGACAAGTACCAGGTGTACTCTTCCTGTCAACTCTACATCCAACATAGTCTGAGTCTGAGTAACCAACCAACTTGAATCCTCCTTCATTTGGATACCATAAGCCAACTTTCTGGCATCTCTTTAAATACCTTAGGGTTCTCTTGGCTATAGTCATATGACTTTCCTTTGGAGCAGATTGAAATCTAGCACATACACCTACAGCAAAAGTGATGTCTGGCATGCTAGTTGTCAAATAGAGCAATGATCCAATGAGGGCTCTATATCTAGTTTGATCAACAACTTTTCCTTCTGCATCCATATCCATCTTGACAGATGTATTCATGGGAATCTTCACAGATGAAATCTCTTCCATACCAAATTTCTTCATCAAATCTATGGTATATTTGGTTTGACTTATGAAGATTCCATCCTTCATTTGCTTGACTTGAAAACCTAGGAAGAATGTCAGCTCTCCCATCATGCTCATCTGAAACTTCCTTGCATAAGGTTTGAGAATTTGTCACACGGGTTTTTTTGTGTGGATCCAAAGATAATGGCATCCACATATATTTGAACAAGCAGTATACTCTCTCCATCTTGATTTCTGAAGAGTGTTCTATCAAGTTTGTCTTTGGTGAATCCATTGTTTATAAGAAACTGAGACAATGTGTCATACCATGCTCTTAGTGCTTGCTTCAAACCATATAATGCCTTCTTGAGCTTGTAGACTTTATCTCCAATAGTTTTCTGCTCAAAACCTGGAGGTTGTTCCACATAGACTTCTTCTTCCAAAAGTCCATTAAAAATTGCACTCTTCATATCCATTTGATTGATTGTGAAGTTCTTGTGTGTTGCATAAGCAAGAAACATCCTAATTGCTTCCAATCTGGCAGCAGGTGCAAAGATTTTATCAAAATCTATACCCTCTTCTTGGCAATACCCTTTGGCTACCAATCTTGCTTTGTTTCTCACTACAGATCCTTTTTCATTCATCTTGTTTCTGATTAGCCACTTAGTACCAATAACATTTTGGTGGTTAGGCATTTGAACCAATTCCCAAACTTTATTTCTTTCAAACTAATTCAACTCCTCTTCCATAGCTAGAATCCAATTTATATCATCCCATGCTTGTGACACATCTTTAGGCTCAATCTGGGAAATGAAACAAGTAAACATGGCTTCATGTTGAGTCCTGGATTAGGTTCTTACTCCTTCTCTAACATCTCCAATGACAAACTCTATAGGATGATCTCTCAGCCATCTCGTATTTGGTTGGAGTAAGTCTGCTGGATTAATTCTTCTTGCAACTAATTTATCTTGAACAACTTCCTCTTGATCATCATTCAGCTGCATATCTTGCAACTGTCTTTGAGATTCAACTATCTCATCTTCATCTGGGTTGAGTCTTCTGATATCTGCCTCAACATAGGCACTCTTCTGAATAGTTGGTTGATTCATCTTGTCAGCTAACTCATCAATGTATTCTCCATTAACATTAGGTTCATAAAAAATCACATGGATAGACTCTTCTGTGACCATAGTCCTCTTATTCAGCACTCTGAAAGCTTTACTCTTAGCTGAGTATCCCAAAAAGACACATTCATCAGCTTTAGCATCAAAGGCTTTCAGATTGTCCTTGCAATTGTTGTGAATGAAGCATTTACATCCAAAGATATGAAATTATCCAACATTTGGTTTCCTCCCTGTCCAAATTTCATAAGGGGTTTTGGCCAGCTGTCTATTGATCATACACCTATTCTGAGTGTAGCAGGTAGTATTAATGGCTTCATCCCAAAATCTCGTAGACAATGCAGCTTCTACTAACATGGTCCTTGCAGCTTCTTTGAGAGTTATGTTCTTTCTTTCAGCCACTCCATTGTGCCGTGGAGTTCTTGCAGCTAATAACTCATGAGCAATACCATTCTCTGTGCAATACTGAATTATAATACCATTGACAAACTCAATTCCTCTGCCAAACCTTATCTTGATAATTGTTTGACTCTTCTCATTTTGATTTTTTCTCCTCAGCTGAGGAAGCTTCTGCAAATTTTCCTTCTTTTTATACATAAAGATGGTCCATGTGTATCTTGAATAATCATCTACCACTACTAAGATGTATTTCCTTCCACTTATGTTGGCTTGTTCAACAGGACCAAATAAATCCATATGCAATAAGTGTAATATCCTGGTTGACGAAGGAATTGGCTTATCCTTGAATGAAGACTTGATTTGTTTTCCCATCTGGCATGCATCACAAATGCTTTCCTTCTTCTACACTGAGTCTGGCAATCCTTCCACAAGATGACTCCTTGCAAGCTTGTTGATTGTCTTGAAATTTAGGTGACTCAGCTTTTTGTGCCATAGCCAAGTTCATTCGGCTGTACTCTTTGCTAGTATGCATGTACTTGGTGTAGCAGTTGACCAATCCACTACATACATGTTTTTCTGTTTTTATCCTAATAGCACAACTTTATTAGATTCAGCATCCTTGATCTGGCATATTCCCATGTTGAATCCTACATTGTAGCCCTTATCGCAAAGTTGGTGATACTCGTGATTAAAATCCAGCCCTTCAACATAGGCTACATCTGTGATTTCCAATCCATTCTTCTTTATGTATCCAATGCCTCTAATTTCCTCTGGAGCTTCATTTCCTCCAAATATGACTTTTGCTCCTCTTGATTCCTTGAAGTTTCATAAATTCTTCTTATGGCTGTCATATATGCGGAACAACCACTATCCATGTACCAGGTTCTTGGCACTTCAGTTGTTCCTTGAACTGCATCAAGGAAATCGTTTTTAGGTACCCAAACATGTCTGGGTCCTGAGGGGTTAGTATTATAAGGTGATCCAACCAACCTATAGCCAAATGATCTGATTATAAGAGGTTTCCACCTATCAGTTCCATAATTAAAATGAATATTTGCAAGTAGCTTGGAAGCTTTGAGGCTTATACAACTATCTCTTTTATGTATATGTATTTGTGGGTGTGCTTGTGAATTTGCTTTCTTGGGATAATAATAAAACTTTTGTGCATTGTGAGCATTGTGCTTGGGTGCATATGTGTGCTGATAATGGTTCCTTTGCCTTGGGATTAACCTATTTTGAGTCTCAGGTCTTTGCCACTTGGTCTTGTATCCCTTAGGACTTGGCTGATATATTATTTGATTGTTCCAATCAGCTTGGCTAGAATAATTTCTACCATTCCCATCATATGGATTTCTCTGCTGAAACCTCTAGGGCTTTTGGTAGTTCTGTTTTGATTTCACAGAACACTTTCTATTGGGAGTCTGCTGATGAACTCTTCTGAATTTAGTTTCAGCTGTTCTGTCAGCAAACTCTGCTGGTTTTTTGACTTTGCTTTTGTATCCTAGGCCAGCATGTTTGTGATTGTGAGTGTGAGTGGGTGCAACATACGTTGCTTTGGGTTTTTGGACTCCCCCAATACTTGAGGATCCTTTCTCCAAAACCACTCTTGGAGTTTAAGCATGCACAAAGGAATTGAATCATATGCCTATTTTATCTCCACTTTCCTTTTGTATCATTATCAATACATCCAATGATTTAGACGTCTTGCTAAATGATGCAATCACATTTTTCAAATATTTTTCCCTCTTTTCTGTTTCAGCTAAGTCAGCTTTAATCTTAGCAATCTCAGCCTTCAGCTCACTATTCTCAGCAGCTATGTGACTTTAAGTACTCAACTCTTTAGTCATTTTGTGAGTTTTGGCTTTTAATTTTTTGTTTTCTTCATTTAAAAGTGTGTGAGAGGTTTTCATGTGCTCAAAGTCTTTCATCATTTTTCATAATGAATCATAAAGATCTTTGGGTGATGAAGTGTTTGTGTCACTATCACTATCATCAGAAATAGAATCAGATGAGTTAGAGTGTACCTCATCTTCATGTTCTTTGGCCATGAGGCATATCAAAGCCTCTTCTTTTGTATCTAAGGAATAGTCAACCTCCTTTCTTTGTCGACTAAATTTTGTTTTTTGCACTTTGTTATGTCGGTTTATTGATATGGCTTTTTCTTTTCATGTCTCCTTTTCTGAAGACTTTTCTTTCCTCCCCATTTATGTATTTGTTGACTGGTGGGTAGGAACAATCAACAGCAAAATGTACTGGTTGTCTGCAATTCCTAGGGGTGGGCATTCGGGATCGGGTTTTCAGGTACCCGTCCGACCCGATCGAAAATTACCCGATCGGGTCGGGTATTTTAAAATATTTTCGGGTTTCGGGTAACTCGATACCCGATTTAGAAAATACGAGTTGGGGATCGGGTCCTTTAAGTGGAACCCGAAAACCCGAACGGGTACCCGCCTATTTTTAAAAAAACAAAAACTGCAAAGAAATACTACCCGGCACCTTTGTTGACCGTATTCATTCCATTAACCCATCATCCAATACCCATCAATTAAAAAGTTGTGCGTGAGTATGTGAAACTGAAAAAGTTTGACAAAGTTTATTATTTTTTTTGGTTTTGAGGGTAAAGTTTGGACAAAGCTTATTATTTTATTATTTTTTGGAGAACAAAGTTGAGACAAAGTTGGGACTTGGCCCTTGGGTGTGGTGCACAATGTCGTCCCATACTTTTTTTTTTGTCTTTTTCCCCTCAAAATTTGTAATACCATCCTCAAAATAGCAGTCGAGCAGGAATTAAATAGCAAAAAATTGGTACACGACACCCGATTGGTCGGGTATCCGGTTATTTCGGGTACCCGATAATTATCGGTTCGGGGGCGGGTAGCTATATTTGCCACCCGACAATTTCGGGTACCCGACCTGATTACCCGAAACCCCGACTACCTGACCCGATGCCCACCCCTAGCAATTCCAACACATGTTCTCAGCTTTCTGGTAGTTAGCTCTATTAGCTCTTTGACTATCAACTCTCTGATATGCAGCTCTCTAATGGTCAGCTCACCTTGGTGGTCTGTCTTCATTGGTTTTGGAAGGTGCTGAATATCTCCTGGAGGTTTCACCCTTGTTCCTTTTATAGTTCTAATTGAAGAACTTGTTGAACCTTTCATCATCAGGGAAATCTCCTCTTGGTCAATGGCTTCCTTTGAGTCATCTTTTATGGATTCTCCAGCCATGAGTGCAGTTGTCTAAGGTACAACTATCTCTTTGCTCTTTCCTTCGGAGCTCGAATTCATAAGCTTTCAAATCTGAGAATAGCTCATGGTTGGATGTTTGTGTTAAGTCCATGGAGTGTCTCAAGGCCATCACCTTCATTTCCCACTCAGCTGGGAGCGACCTCAATATTTTCATACACATTTCTTTCTGAGTGTATTCTTTGCCTAGTGCTGAGAGCTCATTTGTAATTTCCGTGAATCTGGCACCAGTTAATTTGTTTTATTTAATTTGATCAGATCCTTCACAAATTAAAGTCAGTTTTTCCCAAATTTCTTTAGCCATTCTTCAAGATTTCACTTTGTTGAACATGGCTTTATTGAGGATTTTATACAAAATGTCCTTGGCAACATTATCCAGGTTGTATCCTTTTTGATCATCGTTAATCGACTCGCATCGAGCCTTATCTACCATAGATGGTCTTGGTGCAGCAGGTACAGTTGGGGCAGCAACTGGAGCAGCATGTGCGCCACGTGCAGCAGGAGCTGCAGAAGCCTCTCTTTTAGCTGCGGGTGCAGCAGCAGCCTCAGGAGCAGGAGCCCTAATAGTTGTGTTCACTTTCATTATCTGTAGTGACCAATCCTCAATGATGAACCACATCTCATCGTGTAAAGCCGAAATATGTGTCTACATGTGTATCTTCCAATCATCAAATTCTTCGACAGTAAACATAGGAATGCGAGTTCGATTTGCTTCCATGATAATAACTTGTTTTTGATAGAAAATTTTTGAAACAGCAAGTGTTGTGTCTTTTGAAAAAGATTGAGATCTAGTTTTGTAACCAGTGCAGAAGGCTCAATGAACCAACCGCTCTGATACCACTTGAAGGTCCCAAGGGGTGATAGTGTAAAGTCTAGGGGGGTTGAATAGACTTTAACAAAATTTTCAATTTTAGTCCTTTTTAGGTCAGAGTTTAGGCACAAGTCAGAGTTTATCAAAATGCTCTCAAGCATTCATACTATCCTCAATCCTAAAGCTCGAAGGAAAATCGATCCAACACATTCAGTGAAGGAAAGACAACTTCAAACTGTTGAAGAGGAAATCTTTGTTTAAAGATAAGGGGTCTACACATCCAAGTTTTAAGGAAGTGTAGTGAGGTTCGATTCAAACCGAGGAAGATTTTCTTGGTTGGAGGGCTACTTGGTCAAATCCAAAAGTCTAAAGGAGCTAAAGTAGCAGGACAATCGTCTTGTGAAGAAGCTGAGTCCCAAAAGAAGCCAGTTGTGTGATCAAGGCTGTCTCGAACTACCATCCTTTTATAACAAAGTTAACGTTACTTAATGGATTACCGCCAGGGGTTGGAGAAGAGTGGATTAGAGGAATTACCCCATCCTCGAACCACTATAAAAATTGCTCTGTGTCTTTTACATTCAACACTTAATTCTTGCATATCTTATTTACTGTTTGTTATATTTGCGAAGTCAACTGATAATAACTAAACTTAAAAACAAGTGATGAAAACATATTTTAATCAGAGGATGAAAGTATTCCACTGAAAAAACCAAGTCTGTTGTATTTCAAAAGGAGTTAACTGAATCAGCTGAGTTATCTTATCAACATCTCAATCGATCTGTTGAGTTGTTAACTCTATTGTGAAGGTCAAACTAAGCCGTCCATCAAGGACTAAGCTACCTTGTTACTAAACTCTGATTTAAAAGGACAAAAATAAAAAATTTGGTAAAATCTATTCAACACACCCCCTCTAGACTTTACACTATCACCCCTTGGGACCTACCAGTGGTACCAGAGCAGTTGGTTCATTGAGTCTTCCTTGACCAGTTCTTGAACTAGATCTCAATCTTTTTCAAAAGATACAACACTTTCTGTTTTAAATGTTTTTTTTAAAAACAAGTTATTATCATGGAAGCAAATCTAACTCGCATTCCTATGTTACTGTCGGGGAATTTGATGATTCAAGGATATGCATGTAGGCCTATCTTTCAGCTTTACACGATAAAATATGGTTCATAATTGAGGATGGGCCTTTATATATAATGAAAGTAAACACAATTGTTAGGGCTCCTGCTCCTGAGGCTACTATTCTTTGCACCGCGGCCGAGGGAGAAAATTTCTTTGCAACACTTCTTTGCACGTGTTGCACATCTTTCTTTGCCGCCCCAGTGTACCCTCTTTGTACTAAGACCAGCCATGGTCGAGATGCCTTGATGCGAGTGGACAAACGAGAATCGAAAGAGATATAACTTGGACAATACATGGTTTGACTTATGAAGGTTCCATCCTTCATTTGCTTGACTTGAAGTCCTAAGAAGAAAGTCAGCTCTCCCATCATGCTCATTTCAAACTTGCTTTGCATGTGGTTTGAGAACTTATCACACAGCTCTTTGTTTGTGGATCCAAAGATAATGTCATCCACATATATTTAAACATGCATTATTCTCTCTCCATCTTGAATTCTGAAGTGTTCTGTCAACTTTGCCTTTGGTGAATCCATTGTCAATTAGAAACTGAGACAATGTGTCATACTATGTTGTTGGTGCTTGTTTCAATCCATATAATGCCTTGTTGAGCTTGTAGACCTTATATCCAATAGTTTTCTGCTCGAAACCTGGAGGTTGTTCAACATAGACTTCTTCCTCTAACAGTCAATTCAAAAATGCACCTTTCACATCCATTTGATATACAGTGAAATTCTTATGTGCAGCATAAGCAAGAAACATCCTTATTGCTTCCAATATAGCAATAGGAACAAAGGTTTCATCAACATTTATACCTTCCTCTTGGCAATACCCTTTGGCTATCAATCTTGCTTTGTTTCTGACAACATATCCTTCCTCATTCATCTTGTTTCTGAATACCCACTTAGTACCAATAACATTTTGGTAAGTAGGTCTTTGAACCAATTCCCATACTTTGTTTCTTTCAAACTGATTTAACTCTTCTCGCATAGCCTAAATCCAATGTGTGTCTTCCAACGCTTGAGACACATTTTTACACTCTATTTGGGAAATAAAACAAGTGAACATAGCTTCATTTTGTGCTCTGTATCTGGTTCTTATGCCATCTCTAACATCTCCAATGATTAACTCAGGTGGATGGTCTCTCAGCCATCTCACATCAGGTTGGAGTAAGTCTATTGGATTCAACCGTCTTGCAGTTAAGTTATCTTGAACAGCTTCTTCATCATCATTCAGCTGCAGACCTTCCAGCTGTCTTTGAGATTCATCTATCTCATCATCTTCAGGGTTGAGTTCTCTCACATCTGCTTCAACATAAGGACTCTTCTGCATGGTTGGTTGATTCTGCTTCTCAGATAACTCATCAATGTCTTCTCCATTCACATTTGGCTCATCAAATACCACATGAATGTACTCTTTTGTGAACATAGTCCTCTTGGTTAGCACTCTATAGGCTTTACTCTCAGCTGAGTATCCCAAAAAGATACCTTCATCAGCTTTAGCATCAAAAGCCTTCAAATTATCCTTGCCATTGTTGTGGATGAAGCATTTACATCCAAATATCTTGAAATATCCAACATTTGGCTTTCTCCCTGTCCAAATATCATAGGGAGTCTTGGTTAATTGCATGTTTATCATGCATCTATTCTGGGTGTAGCATGCTGCATTTATGGTTTCAGCCCAAAATCTCTTAGGCAATCCAGCTTCAACTAACATTGTCCTTGCAGCTTCCTTGGGAGTTATGTTCCTTCTTTCAGCTACTTCATTCTGTTGTGGAGTCCTTGCTGCTGATAACTCATGGAAATACAAATTTTTAACACAATACTGAGTTATAATCCCATTGACAAACTCAGTTCCCCTGTCAGATCGAATCTTTATAATGGTTTGACACTTCTCATTTTGAACTCTTCTCATCAGCTGAGGCAACTTTTGCAGTGTTTATTTCTTTTTACACATGAAAATTTTCCATTTATATCTTGAATAATCATCCACCACCACTAAGGTGTATTTCTTTCCACGATGCTAGTTGGTTCAATAGGACCAAATAAATCCATATGCAACAGATGCAATATCCTTGTTGAAGAAGGACATGGCTTATCCTTGAAAAATGATTTGATTTGTTTTCCCATCTGGCATGCATCACATATGCTTTCTTTCTTGTATACTGAGTCAGGCAATCCTTCCACAAGATGACTCCTTGCAAGCTTGTTTGTAGGTCCCAAGGGGTGTGAGTAAGGTTTAGAGGGGGGGTTGAATAAACCTTACCAACTTTTCGATTTTAATCCTTTTAAAATATTACAGAGTTAAATACACAACTAAGTCCTGAGGGACGGCTAAATTAGTTAACCAAATAGAGAGTTAGCCACTCAAGCGGACTTGATTGATTTGTTGATAGAATAACTCAGCTGTTTAGTCTAAACCTTAACTTGGTTGTGATGAGATTTTCAGCGGAAGACTTAACACCCTTGAATTTGGTTTAACATTGTTTTAAACACTTGATTTTAGCACTTTGTTAATTATCAGTTGGATAGCAAATTATGAGCAGATATAAAGTGTTATGCATAATTAAAATGCTGAAATGTAAATGACACAATAATTTTTATAGAGGTCCGAAGATGGGGTAATACTTCTACTCCTCTCTTCTCCAACTCCTGGAGGAATCTACTAAGTATTGATCAGAGTACAAAGTGGTTATCAGTCCAGATACAAGTTTTGATCACACGGTGACTTGATCCTTTGGGACTCGATCCGGAGATGCCTTGGTCACACGGTGGCTTCTCGTCCGACTCAGCTTCTTCAAAGGGCAGCTGCCTTGCTACTTCAGTTCACTTGCTCAAGCTTCTTGGATTTGATCACGAAGCCCTCCAATAACTTAAGACTGGTTCGACCTTGAACCTTTCTACAATCCTCCTTGGAATGTAGACCCCTTTTGATTCTTCAAAAGTTCCCTCTTCTTGAGTTTGAAGTTGTCTTTCCTTCACGACTTGGTTTTGGATCGATTTCCTTCGAAATTTAGGCTTGAGGATTTGCTTGAATAACTTGAGAATATTTTGCAGGTTACAGAGTGAATAAATGCTTGATTGCTCGTGGTTCAGGTAACCTTTTCTCAATGAGATTCCTCAGCCTTTTATAGTGAACTTTCAAAAATCTGCCCGTTGAAGAGATAGGCTGATTTTCAAAAGTCACTTGTGTTCGTTGGCTTGTCTTGTTGCAGTCCTTGATGTTGACATTTCCTCGTATTAAATGAATGTTCGGCTTTTCAGAGTCTGACACGAGGTGCAGTGCTTCCCATTGGTTTATTCCTTTTGTACGCTTCTTGGGCTGAACACTTTCAGACATGGCAGCATGGAAGTATTACTTATTTAAGTAAGCTTCTTGACTTCTGTGCAACGGGTTCTTTTCAGTTGTCTTGACTTGACTGCAGTTCTCTAATTTCCCCAGGTGACTTTGAGTTAGCTTCCAATCAATGGATGACTCATTTGTCACTTCAACTTGAGACTTGGCTTCTTGAGTTAACTTGGCTGACACTTCACACAGCTGTATCCCAGCTGATACTCCTTCAGTCGAGTTCTTGACTTCTCCTCCTTGCCATGCTCAATTTGTTTCAAGTGAGTCTTCATTCGATCTTGATTGACTTCTTGTATATCCAGCCATAGCTGACTTCACTCAGCTTATACAACCCTATCTATTACAATGCAAATTACAAGGAAAATGGGGTGCCAACTTTCTAGTCTAAGTTTTACATGGTATTCATCAAAATCTAAACAATAAATTTCCCAACAATTTCCCCCTTTTTGATGATGCCAAAACTTAAAGCATACAAACAAAATGTAAGCATCAAAGATACATACAGACAGTGTAGTAACAGAGAATGTATGCATAGAATCAATCTTTTTATTGATCTTAACATTCTTGTCATTTACAAAGCTGTTTACAATGTGTATCATAGCAAACATAGCAGACTATATCTACGCAAATATAGAAATTACACAATTTTTATTCATCGTACAGAAGACTTACATACATATGTATTTACAACAGTAAAATACATGAAGGGGTGGACAGCAACACTTCATCGCCTTTGCGTTGCCTTCTTCTTTATTCTTCAGCTCTGTCGTCCTTGGTCTCTTTCTTTTCTTCTCTTCTTCAGCAGCCTTCTTCCTTTCGTATGCTCTCTTTGTTGCATCGTCTCTTCGCTTTCTTTCTTACCTTTCTTCCCACAGCTGATCTTGCCTTTTGTTTTCTTCTTCAATCCTTTTGACATAGTCAGCATTCTTCCTAGCCACTTCCCGGTTGGCAACTTCATCATATCCAGCCCAGTAGATCATTCCCTTCTTGCCCGGATCTACATATTCAATGTTTTTGGGTAGAGGTCTAGGTTGAAAACCTCTGCCTCCACCACTCCTTCCTCTTCCTCTGGGCGTATATTGTCGAGTCTTCACAAATTTGAATGGCCGCTTGTAATCCTTGCCTATCGAACTTCTTCACATAGATTTAGACCCTTCTCCCAATATAAGTCCCAGACTTGGGCTATGGACATATTTTTGAAGTATCCCTCGGATTCGAGCATTTTGAATTCTTCCACTGATCGTGGCTCGTCTCTAAAAGTAAATGCCGGAATGGCATCGTGTCTTTTCTGCCGAGAATGCCTCCGTATTGTTTCAATATATCCATCACACGGGCATCCATTTTTCCTTCGACCTCCTTCATCCTCGCTTCTACGATTTTTCTCTTCTCGGACATAGTGCAGTGCAGTGTTGGAGCGGAAGAGTTCTTGGAAGTTTGCTGATTATGTCATTTGTGACAAGGCCTTGTTGAGGGGTTTTGAGCAAACATTAGAGTCATATCTTTTGAACCTTCCCCCTCGCTTTTGCTTTTCTTTTCTTTCTTGTTCTTCAACTGTTTTCTTCTTCTTCTTCTCAGCATTGCGTCCTTTTCTTTCTCATCCGTGACCACTTTCAACATCTTCAGGTATTCCTCTTCCCCCTTTTTGGCATCATCAAAGAAGAGAGGAACCCCGGGAACATTCACAAGCATGAAATCTGGCGGGTTGATAGCCGAGTTTTGCTTGGAGTCTGCTGCGGAGTATCTTTGTCTAAAGTCGAGCGGGTGGCTTTGGATTCTGCCGCCACTTCATTTCAAACCATGAGAAGGCTGAATTTGTTATTCATATTTTCCTCTACGCGGCAGAAGTTCTTTCTTGTGAAATTCTCGCAGCAGTTCCATTTCGGTGTTGTGGGAGGCATGCATTCGTCAATATTTTCTTGCATCCTCCTCTTCATGTCAGCATTATCAGCGCTCCAGATCAACATTTTGTTGTACAATGCCTTGAAATATCTGACTTGTTCTAGTCGCATTGTATGTTGCTGTTGACACCATTCCCTGATTCTAACCACTATTCCGCGCAGATCGGCCGTAAGATTGGTATCCCTGTTGTCCAGCCGCATATCCAATGTGGCCTGGTGCCATTCTATCTTCTCAATCTCTGCAAAGATTATCTTGAAGACCTCTCGTACCTCAGCTGTCACCTCGGTCTCAGCTGGCGGCCAAGCCGCATCAAAATCAAAGTCTGCTGGGACGATAGTATCGGTGGGAATAACTGGGTCAGGTCTAACGTTGAAGCGTCGCTGCTCTCGAGATGTTTCTTCATCAAGTTCAGGTAGCTCAATAGAGAAAGAGAAAGTTTCTTCAAATGCATCATCACGGACATATGGTATAGATTCCACCATTACTCGTGCCTGTGATGTGCCCGGTTGAGTGGAGTCTGCTGTAGCTTTGGGAGCCTGCGCAGACGACTCGGTTTCAGCTAGGCCTTGGTGAGTGGTTTGGCGGTGGACCGAGCTCATTTGTCTTAACATCTTCTTGCCTCAGTGGATTCTGCTAAATGAATTTGCTATTCCTCAGCTGCACCATCAGCGTCATCGGAAGATGATGAGTCTTAAAGGCTTGGCTCATCATCAAAATTGAATGTTTGACGAGTAGCCTTGAGGTCTGGCTTGCTCGTACTTGGTAGAGAGTCCTCAGCTGAGTGTTTTTGATGTGCAGTTGGGGTAGACTCAGCTTCATCTGCAGATCCCAAGAAGGTTGTATCAGGGTCATCCTGGAGTCATGGAGAGCATTGATTTCCTCCTCAGAATCAGCAATTATGGTCTGAGGAATGCTCTTATCTCCTTGATTTTTACCTAGGGAAGTCTCAACCTCCCTTAGGCCTTCATTACCTCCTGCAGTCTCAAGCTGCGGTGGGGCCTGTACAATCCCTTCGACGGGCAGAATCGTCTTAGGATCTTCTGCAGATGGCATCCACAGAGTCTCAACTCCGTGGATTGCACTTTCGAGTGCCCAGTGTTAACTCTAGTGCGGAGAACCTTCCGTGCCTCGATTTTGCATCGGCGGCGTCATCATCACCTATGAGCGGTTGGCACTTCAGCTGAGATAGTCTCAATTGTCCAAGCTTCGTCAGTGACAACTTGATGTGTTTCCTTTTCTTGTTCCTTCTCCACTTCACCTCCTAGATTCATGGTGGAGTCATCTGCAGCATCCTCTGACCTAGCTGCAGTGGAGGGAGTTTCCCCCTCAGCTGGCGCACCAGCTGCGTGACTTATGTTGGGGTCACTCTACTCCAGACTCCCGGTTGTTTCCTTTGAGTGTTCAGCCATGGGGGCAGGTGGTACGACACCTTCAACAGGGGTTGGCTCGACTTGGGTCCCCAAGTTCCCAGTTTCATCGCCAAGTCCCCTAGATCCGTCCTCTGAGTTAGCTGGGGAATTGGTTGCAGCAATGACTGTGGCGATCTGTTGTACCACTCCCAACGGATCAATTTCCACCTATGATTTGGAAGACTCTCCTGGTCCTTCCATCAGTTGTTGCTCATGCATTATTTTGGATTCCAGCATGGCTTGCTGCATATCCAATTTCTCCTTTGCAGCAACCGGATCCATGTCCTCATCACTTTCTGAAAGAGCATCGATGTGAGGATGAGTGTGATCACTGGTTCCAATAAGAGGACAAATGTTGGCCTTCTCACGAGCCTCTACGTCCTTAGCTGCTCTAGCCTTTTCGTTTTCTTTCCGAATTTGCAGCATATTGATGCAATTATCCTCATCAAGGGCTTGCAATACAGTATCAACTTCAAGGAACCTGAAGAGTTCCTCTTTCTCATCAATAAACTCTGGGTGTTCAAACTGCACCCTAGAGTGACTCAACTTCCATTTCCTCCATTCTCGCAGACGATTTTGGATGTCTGGATACAGTGGAGAGTACATAATTACATCATCATCTTCATCCTCTCCCTGTTGCCCTTCTTTTTCAGGAATGAAGGGTAGCAAACTCTGCTGCTCTTCACCCTCAGCAGCGTTTGTCGCAGGTGGAGATACAGTCCTGTCGACATGGGATATTGCTGTCTCAGTTGCTTCTTGTTCCTCAGTTGTTACGTCGCGTTTGGGTCTTCAACTTGCCTCTGCTGATCGCCTTCAGCAGATTTGGCCGTTTCATCAAGCACTTCTGGAGACTGCATCTCTTCCGCAGTCTCAGTGATTTGCTCCAGCTGAGTTGCAGACTCAGCTGTCTTCTCAAGCTCCGAGAGCTTGGTGAGTCTTTTCCTTCTCTTAGTTTTCACCAGAGGAATGTCTGGTTCTACTTCCTCCGGTTCCTCGAAGGTAAAGGCCTTTGGAGTTGCCTTAGAGGCAGCTACCTTTCTCGCCTTGGCAGTCCTCTTCTTCTTCATTCCTGGAGAAGGTATTAAGGATTTCTTCTCCTCCGCGGCTGCAGGGGCAAGAGACATGGCTGCAGGGGCAGGTGATTCGGCTGCAGGGGCAGGTGGGGATTTTTCTTTTTCTTCTTTGGGCGCCTTCTTCTTTCATTTGCATGGGCTTTTTTCTTCTTCTCGGAGGAGGTAACAATTGTTTTCTCAGGGTCAGCTGATTCCCTCTCACTGGTGTCCGCCCGCTTGGCGTATGCTCTCTTCTGGGCTCCAGACAAGTTGGCCCAAAACATCTTCTTGTTAACATGGAATGATTTTCCATGTCGAAGGGGAACACCCTTCACCTCCATTAGATGGCCAATGACTAGGTCATAGCCCAGTGATCTTACAAAGGATCCATCCTCTTTGAAAGACTTGTTGCCAATGTTCTGGCAAAGTTTGTTGTAGATGAATTCAGCCTAGTTAATCTTCTTCTCTTCCATGATCGCAACCATGACGATCAGTTTGTTTTGGATAGATGATTGAAGCTTCCAAACTTCATATCCACACATTTTGCGACGATATCATTAACTTGTGATAATCGTCCTTCAGAGCTTCTTGTCAGCTGTGTATACCACTTTCGCAACACATTCTGGTCTGGCCACTTCCTTCCATGCAGCACCAAATTTACATCGCCTCAAATATCTCGGCACACCTTCCGACGGCAAAGAAACAATGCTCTGCTAGATCTTGAGATGATTGTAAGATCCTTCCCGTGAGAACGGAGGATTTGATGCCCTCGTCATGAACTTCAGTGTTCACGTAGAACTGTGCTACTTCTTCAACATATGTCATCTGAAACTCCATCGTGAGAAAGGGTTTCAATTCAAATTTCTCGATTTTATCAACAATCTTCTTCACAAGGGTTTCATCCAGAACCCTGTTTAATAATCCCTTCAAAATCCCTTTGTTGAACCGGTGTGGATTTGCTTGCCTAGCTTAGTGAAATCATAGGTTGATGCCATTTTTATGAGTTTTTACCGATCTAAACTTGACGAACTTGCTTTGAAGACAAGTAGGGTTTTGAGAGAAAACAAATGCTTTCTTTGCTTTGGAAAGATGAGCAGGTTTAAGTGAGAGAAAATGACGAAAGAGTATATAAGGGGTATGAAAGGACGTGTTTTCGGTTTTTGAAATATTGATCAAGATCAACGGCTCAGATTTAGCACGTCTCATTTGCATTTAATTGCTCGCATTTAATGCGGCAGCATTTATATCCAATCATATGCTTACTATATAGCTTTTTTGGTATGCCGTCATTATTACGCGGCGTCATCCTTAAAAACATTCCCGCTCATTAAAAAAAGACCGCGTTTTTGTCACTTAGCTCATAAATGACTCAAACTTACTCCTTAACTTACTCGGCTCTTCTTCTCTTTATTCATATAGTGACTCAAATTTGTCACTAACTTGATCTGATTGACTTTCCGATCTGGTGATTCACTTGGTGATTTATGAAATTTGCTCTGTTTTCATCTTTTCATGTTTCATTTCTCCTCAATGAGTCTTCTGAGTGTCAATTCAGCTCAATTAACCCTAGCTCATGCTTGAGTTCTTCAAATCTTGATTCACATAATGGCTTTGTGAATATGTCGGCTCATTTTGTTTATCGATTGAGATGTATTCCAAAGTGATGTCTTTCTTTTCAACGTGATCTCTTATGAAATGATATCTGACATCAATGTGCTTTGTTCTTGAATGCAACACAGGATTCTGAGTGATTGCAATAGCACTTGTGTTATCACACATAATTGGAATCTCTTTTTCTTCAATTTCATAATCTCTCATTTCTTTGTCTCATCGATAAGACTTGGGCTTGTTTGCCATGACTATATACTACTTCAATTTGTGGATGTAGCTATTGAGTTTGCTTCTTGCTAAACCAGAAACCAATCTGTTTCCAAGCATTTGATATGTACGAAGTACTCTTCTATCAACCCTACATCGGCAAAGATAGTCGAGTCCGAGTAACCAATTAGCTTGAATCCACCTTCCTTTGGATACCATAAGCCAACTTCTTGGCATCCTTTCAAATATCTTAGGATTCTCTTAGTTGCAAGTCATATGGCTCTCCTTTGGTGCGATTGAAATCTTGCACATACACCCTCTTGCAAAGGTGATGTAAGTGCGCTTCTTTGTTAAATAAAGCGATGATCCAATTAGTGCTCGTATCCGGTTTGATCCACAGGCTTGCCATCTACATCCATGTCCATCTTGACCGATGTATTCATTGGTATTTTCACAGCAGACTTCTCTTCCATACCAAATTTCTTCATTAGGTCTCTGGTGTACTTTGTTTAACTTATGAAGGTTTCATCCTTCAGCTGTTTAACTTGAAGTCCTAAGAAGAATGTCAGCTCTCCCATCATGCTCATTTCAAATTTGCCTTGCATGAGGTTTGAGAACTTATCACACAGCTCTTTGTTTGTGGATCCAAAAATGATATCATCCACATATATTTGAACAAGCAGTATACTTTCTTCATCTTGATTTCTGAAGAGTGTTCTATCCACTTTGCCTTTAGTGAATCCATTATCTGTCAGAAATTGAGATAATGTATCATACCATGCTCTAGGTGTTTGTTTCAATCCATATAGAGCTTTCTTGAGCTTGTACACCTTATCTCCAAGAGTCTTCTGCTCAAAACCTAGAGGTTGCTCAACATAGACTTCTTCTTCCAATAATCCATTTAAAAATGCACTTTTCACATCCATTTGATATACATTAAAGTTCTTGTGTGTAGCATAGGCAAGAAACATCCTTATTGCTTCTAATCTTGCAACAGGAGCAAATGTTTTAGCAAAATCTATTCCCACATCTTGGCGATACCCTTTGGCTACCAATCTTGCTTTGTTTCTTACCACAGATCCTTCCTCATTCATCTTGTTTCTGAATACCCATTTTGTGCCAATAACATTTTGATGGGTTGGTCTTTGCACCAATTCCCAAACCTTGTTTCTTTCAAACTGATTCAGCTCTTCTTGCATGGCTTGAATCCAATGTGTATCATCCAATTCTTGGGACACATCTTTTGGCTCTATTTGAGAAATAAAACAAGTGAACGTTGCTTCTTGTTGAGCTCTGGATCTGGTTCTTACACCATCTCTTACATCTCCAATAACTAGCTCTGGTGGATGGTCTCTCAGCCATCTCACATCAGGTTGGAGTAAATCGGTTGGGTTGATCGTCTTGCATTTGTTTGTGTTGTCTTGAGCGACTCTCTCATCATCACTTAGGCTTGATTTTCCGGTTGTCTTTGAGATTGACTATCTCATCTTCATCTTGGTTGATTGCTCGACTTGGCTTCAACATAAGGACTCTTCTGCATAGTTGGTTGATTTAGCTTATCAGCTAACTCTTCAATGTCTTCTCCATTTACATTAGGTTCATCAAAAACCAAATGGATAGACTCTTCTGTGACCATAGTCCTCTTGTTCAGCACTCTATAGGGTTTGCTTTCAGCTGAGTATCCCAAAAGGATACCTTCATCAGCTTTAGCATCAAAAGCCTTTAGATTATCCTTTCCATTGTTGTGGATGAAGCATTTACATCCAAATATTCTAAAATATGCAATATTTGGCTTTCTCCCTGTCCAAATCTCATAGGGAGTCTTTGTCAGCTGTCTATTGATCATGCATCTATTTTGAGTATAGCATGCAGTATTGATAGCTTGACCCCAAAAATCTTTTAAGCGATCCGAGCACTAACATTGTCCTTACTGACTTCCTTGAGAGTTCATTTCCTTCTTTCGGCTACTCCATTCTGCCGTGGAGTTCTTGCTGCTGATAACTCATGAGAAATACCATTTTTAACATAATACTTAGTAATTATCCCATTAACAAACTCAGTTCCTCTATCAGATCTTATCTTTATAATGGTTTGGCTCTTTTCATTTTGAACTCTTTTCACCAGATGTGGTAACTTCTGCAAAGTTTCCTTCTTTTTGCACATGAAGATTGTCCATGTATATCTTGAATATTCATCCACCACCACTAGAGTGTATTTCTTTCCACTTATGCTAGCTGGCTCAATTGGACCAAATAAATCCATATGCAACAGATGCAATATTCTTGTTGAAGATGGACTTGACTTATCTTTGAATGATGATTTGATCTGCTTTCCCGTCTAGCATGCATCACAAACACTTTCCTTCTTGTACATCGAAGTGTGGTCCTTCTACAAGATTACTCCTTGCAAGCTTGTTAATTGTCTTGAAATTCGGGTGACTCAACTTCTTGTGCCACGACCCAACTTGATTCGGTTGTACTCTTTGCTAGCGAGACAAGTGCTTGGTGTGGCGATCGACCAATCTACCACATACATGTTCTTTTTATGCGGATCCTTGTAACACTACTTCATTTGATTGAGTGTCTTTGATTTGCACACTCCCATATTGAATCCAACATTATAGCCCTTGTCACGAGTTGGTGATGCTTAAAAGGTTGAAGTTGAGGCCTTCAACGTATGCAACATATGTGATTTCTAATCCATTTTTCTTGATGGATCGAGTGCCTCTTATCTCCCTGGAGCTTCATTTTCTCCAAATATGACTTTTGCGCCTCTAATCTCCTTGAATTTTGTGATTTTTCTTATTTCTGTCGTGTGTGCGGAAACGACCATTGTCCATGTACCAGGTTCCTTGGCACTGTTTGTTCCTTGAACTGCAATCAAGGAAATTAGTTTTTAGGTACACATATTTATGCGGGTCTGAGGGGTTAGTCTTTGTAAGATGATCCAACCAACCTATAGCCAAATGATCTGACTTTAAGAGGTTGTCATCTATCTGTGCCATAATCATAATTCGCTTTGGCAAATTGCTTGGAGGCTTTAGGTTCATACAACTGTCTCTTTTGTCTGTATGCCTGTGTGTGTGTTTTAGCAATTGTCTTCTTTGGGTAATTGTGATATTTCTAAGTGTAGTGCTTGGGTGCATATGTGTGCTGATGATAGCTCTTTTGCCTTTGGAATGACCTTTGCTGAGTTCTAGGCCTTTGCCATTTTGGCATATATTCCATAGGTCTTTGCTGATATTTCATATTATTCCAATCAGCTTGGCTTGGATAATTTCTACCATTCTCATTATATGTGTTCCTTTGATAGAACTTCTGGGGTTTTTGGTAGCTCTATTTCTTCTTCATAGAGTACTTCCTGTTTGGAGTTTGCTGAGGAACTCTGCTGGATTTCTTCTGTTTGTCCTCTCAAAGACACTCAGTGGTGTTTTCCTTTTCCTTTATATCCAAGGCTAGTTTGTTTGTGAATGTGCTTTAGAGTGAATGTGGGTGCAACATTTGGTGTCTTGGGTTTTTGAGATGCTTCATTACTTGAAGATCCTTTTTCCAAGATCACTCTGGGAGTTTGACTGTGCACAAAGGAATTGAATCCTATGCATGTCTTGTCTCCACACTCTTTTTGGCTCATAATAGGGTCATCCAATGATTTAGATGCCTTAGTTAATGAAGCAATCACATTTTTGAGATCATTTTCTCTCTTTTCTATAGCAGCTATCTCTGCTATTAGTTTAGCATTCTCAGCCTTCAGCTCTTTATTCTTATCAGCTATGTGACTTAGAGTACTCAGCTCCTTAGTTAGTTTGTGAGTTTTGGCTTTTGAAATCATTTGTTTTCCTCATTTAATAGTGTGTGTGAGGACTTAATTTACTCAAAGTCTTTCATCATTTTGCCTAATGAATCATAAAGATCAGTAGGTGATGAAGTGTGTGTGTCACAATCACTATCACTAGAATCTGAGTGAGATGAGTTATAGTGTACCTCATCTTCTTGGTCAGGTTGATCTTGTTCTTTAGCCATTAAATAGATCATTGCTTCTTCCTCAGAATCACTTGAGTAGTCAGCTTCACTACTCTCTGAGTCTGCTGTATCTTTTGACTTAGTTGTCTCAGCAGTCTCTGCAGCCAACATAGCCTTTTTCTTCTCTTGTCTTCTTTCTCTGAAGACTCTTCTTTCTTCTTCATTCCTGTATTTATTGACTACAGGATATGGACAGTCAATAGCAAAGTGTCCTGGTTGTCTACAGTTCCAACACAGGTTCTCATCTCTTTGATCAGCTCTTTCCGTTCTTGGGTTATCAGCTCTCTGATATTCAACCTTTTGATGCTCAGCTCTCTTGGGTGGCCTGTCTTCCCTTGACTTGGAGGGAGTTGAATGTCTCCTGGAGGATTCACCCTTGTTTCTTTTATAGTTCTTGTTGAAGAACTTGTTGAATATTTTAACCATCAAGGCAATTTCCTCCTGGTCAATGGCTTCCTTAACCTCAGCTCTTTTCCCATCCTTTACTATGAGTGCAGCTGTTTTGGGTACAGCTGTCTCCTCTTGATCTTTTCTTCTCAGCTCGAACTCGTAGGCTTTGAGGTCTGAGAATAGCTCATGATTGGATGTTGTTGTGAGGTTCATTGAATGTCTCAGGGCCATGACCTTCATTTCCCATTCAGCTGGGAGACTTCTTAGAATCTTCATACACATTTCCTTCTGTGTATATTATTTCCCAAGTGCAGATCGTTCATTGGTAATCTCAGTGAATCGAGCATCCAGCTGATCCAAGGTTTCACCTGCAAGCATTTTTAAATTTTCAAATTTTTGTACAGCAATGGACAATTTGTTTTCTTTAATTTGCTCAGATCCTTCACAAATTAAAGTTAATTTATCCCAAATTGTTTTGCAGTTTGACAAGATTTGACTTTGTTGAACATTGCTTTGTCCAAGGTTTTGTACAGTATGTCCTTGGCCACATTGTCCAGGTTGTATCTTCTTCTGTCCTCGTTTGTCCATTCAGTCCTTGGTTTCTCAACCAGGGTGGTCTTGCTTCGGCAATGCCCAGACTTCCTCTCCTTGGATCGGCTTTTGCTCTGCATCTGTTGTGTTCACTTTCAGTATTTGCAGTGGCCCATCCTCTATCACTATCCACATTTCATCATGTAAAACTGATAGGTGAGCCTGCATACGAATTTTCCAGTCATCAAATTCCTCAATAGTGAACATAGGAATGCGTGTCAAATTAGCTTCCATGATAATAACTTTGCTGAATAAAAATAGCTTTTGAAAGAGCAAGTGTTAAAAACTTCTTTGAAAGATCGGAGATCTAGTTCAGTAAAGTGCGGAAGGCTCAATGAACCAACCGCTCTGATACCACTTGTAGGTCCCAAGGGTGTGAGTAAGGTTTAGAAGGGGGGGTTGAATAAACCTTACCAACTTTTCGATTTTAGTCCTTTTAAAATATTACAGAGTTAAATACACAGCTAAGTCCTTGAGGGACAGCTAAGTTAGTTAACCAGCAGAGTTAGCCACTCAACAGACTCAATTGAGTTGTTGATAGAATAACTCAGTTGTTTAGTCTAAACCTTAACTTGGTTGTAATGAGATTTTCAGCGGAAGTCTTAACACCCTTGAATTTGGTTTAACTTTGTTTTAAACACTTGATTTTAGCACTTTGCTAATTATCATTTGGATAGCAAATTATCAGCAGATATAAAGTGTTATGCAGAATTAAAATGCTGAAATGTAAATGACACAATAATTTTTATAGAGGTTCGAAGATGGGGTAATTCTTCTACTCCTCTCTTCTCCAACTCCTGGAGGAATCCACTAAGTATTGATCAGAGTACAAAGTGGTTATCAGTCCAGATACAAGTCTTGATCACACAACTGACTTGATCATTTGGGACTCAGTCTGGAGATGCCTTGGTCACACAGCTGGCTTCTCGTCCGACTCAGCTTCTTCACAGGACAGTTGCTTTGCTACTTCAGCTCACTTGCTCGAGCTTCTTGGATTTGATCACGAAGCCCTCCAATAACTTGAGACTGGTTTGACCTTGAACCTTTCTACAATCCTCCTTGGAATGTAGACCCCTTTTGATTCTTCAAAAGTTTCCTCTTCAATGATTTGAAGTTGTCTTTCCTTCACGGACTTGGTGTTGGATCGATTTCCTTCCAAATTTAGGCTTGAGGATTTGCTTGAATAACTTGAGAATATTTTGCAGGTTACAGAGTGAATAAATGCTTGATTGCTCGTGGTTCGGGCAACCTTCTCTCGATGAGATTCCTCATCCTTTTATAGTGAACTTTTAAAAATCTGCCCATTGAAGAGATAGGTTGATTTTCAAAAGTCACTTATGTTCGTTGGCTTATCTTGTTGCAGTCCTTGATGTTGACATTTCCTCATATTAAATGAATGTTCAGCTTTTCAGAGTCTGACACGAGGTGCAGTGCTTCCCATTGGTTTATTCCTTTTGCACGCTTCTGGGACTGAACACTTTCAGACATGGCAGCATGGAAGTATTACTTATTTAAGTAAGCTTCTTGACTTCTGTGCAACGGGTTCTTTTCAGTTGTCTTGACTTGACTGCAGTTCTCTAATTTCCCCAGGTGACTTCGAGTTAGCTTCCAATCAATGGATGACTCATCTGTCACTTCAACTTGAGACTTGGCTTCTTGAGTTGACTTGGCTGACACTTCACACAGCTGTATCCCAGCTGATACTCCTTCAGTCGAGTTCTTGACTTCTCCTCCTTTCCATGCTCAGTTGTTTCACAATGAGTCTTCATTCGATCTTGATTGACTTCTTGTATATCCAGCCATAGCTGACTTCACTTAGCTTATGCAGCCCTATCTATTACAATGCAAATTGCAAGGAAAATAGTGTGCCAACTTTCTAGTCTAAGTTTTACATGGCATTCATCAAAATCTAAACAATAAATTTCCCAACATTGTTGATTGTCTTGAAATTTAGGTGACTCAACTTATTGTGCCACAACCAACTGGATTCGGTTGTACTCTTAGCTAGCAGACATGTACTTGGTGTAGCAGTTGACCAATCCACTACATACATGTTTTTCTGTCTTATTCCTTGCAACACTATCTCATTTGATTCAGCATCCTTGATCTGGCATACTCCCATGTTGAATCCCACATTGTAGCCTTTGTCACAGAGTTGGCTGATGCTTAACAGGTTGAAGTTGAGACCTTCAACATATGCAGCATATGTGATATCTAGTCCATTCTTCTTGATGGATATTGTGCCTTTGATTTCCCATGGAGCTTCATTTCCTCCAAATATGACTTTTGCACCTTTAATCTCCTTGAATTTTGACAGATTTCTTTTGTTTCCTGTCATATGTCCGGAACAGCCACTATCCGTGTACCTGGTTCCATGGCACTCAGTTGTTCCTTGAACCTGCAATCAAGCAAATCAGTTTTTAGGTACCCATACTTGTGTGGGTCTTGGGGGTTAGTGCTATAAGATGCTCCAACCAATCTATAGCCAGATGATCTGACTCTAAGAGGTTGCCATTTATCAGTTCCATAATCATAATTCACATTAGCAAATTGCTTGGGGGTTTTAGGATCATACAGTTGTCTCTTTTGTCTGTATGCATGTGTGTTTGTTTTAGCAACTGCTTTCTTGGGGTAGTTGTGAAATTTCTGGGTGTTGTGCCTGAGTGTATATATGTGCTGATAATAGCTCTTTTGCCTTGGGAATGATCTTTGTTGAGGTTGAGGTCTTTGCCACTTTGGCTTGTATCCCATAGGTTTTTGCTAATATTTCACATGGTTATTCCAATCAACTTGGCTTGGATAGTTTCTACCATTCCCATCATATGAATTTCTATGATGAAATCTCTGGGGCTTTTGGTAACTTTGTTTGGCTTTTACAGAGTATTTTCTGTTAGGAGTCTGTTGATGGACTTTTCTAAATTTCTTTTCAGTTGTCCTCTCAGCATACTCTACTGGCTTCTTTCCTTTTCCCTTATAACCAAGGCCAGTATGATTGTGATTGTGTTTTGGTGTGGGTGTTGGTGTAACATATAGTGTTTTGGACTTTTGGATTCCCTCATTGCTTGAGGATCCTTTTTCCAAAATCACTCTGGGAGTTTGACTATGCACAAAGGAATTGAATCATATGCGTGTCTTATCTCCACACTCTTTTTGACTCATTATAAGTTCATCCAATGATTTGAATGCTTTTGTAAATGAGGCAATCACATTTTTAAGATCTTTTTCTCTGTGTTCTATAGCAGCTAACTCTGCTTAGATCTTGGCATTTTTAGCCTTTCAGCTTAGTGTTCTCATCAGCTATGTAATTCAAAGTACTCAACTCTTTAGTCAGTTGTGAGTTTTGGATTTTAAGTTGGCTGTTTTTCTCATTTAAAAGTGTGTGGGGAGGTTTTAAAGTGCTCAAAATTTTCATCATTCTGCCTAATGAATCATAAAGATCTGTGGGTGATGAAGTGTGTGTATCACAGTCACTATCACATGAATTTGAATGAGATGAGTTTGATTGTACCTCATCTTCTTGATCTTGTTCTTTGGCCATGAGGTAGATCATAGCCTCTTCCTCAGTATCACTTGAGTAGTCTGTTTTACTACTATCTGAGTCTGTTGCTTCTTTGCACTTGGCTGGCTCAGCAGTCTCAGCAGCCAACATGGCTTTCTTCTTTTCTTGTCTTCTTTCCTGAAGACTCTTATTTCTTCTTCATTCTTGTATTTGTTTACTGGTGGATAGGAACAATCAACAGTAAAGTGTCCTGATTGTCTGCAATTCCAACACAGGTTTTCAGCTCTCTGATTAGCTCTCTCGGCTCTCTGATTATCAGCTCTTTGATGCTCAGCTCTCTTGGGTGTATGTCATCCCTTGCTTTGGAAGGTGTTGAATGTCTCCTGGATGTCTCACCCTTGTTTCTTTTATAGTTCTTGTTAAAGAACTTGTTAAATCTCTTTACCATTAGGGCGATTTCCTCCTGGTCAATGGTTTTCTTTGGCTCAGCTTTCTTTCCTTCACTAGCCATCAATGCAGTTGTCTTGGGTACATCTGTCGCCTCTTGCTCTTTTCTTCTCAGCTCAAACTCATAGGCTTTGAGGTCTGAGAATAGCTCATGATTTGATATTTTTGAGAGGTCCATTGAATGTCTCAGGGCCATGAACTTCATTTCCCATTCAGCTGGGAGGGCTCTTAAAATCTTCATGCACATCTCCTTCTGAGTGTACTCTTTCCCAAGAGCTAAAAGCTTATTTGTAATCTCTGTAAATCTGGCATCCAGCTGATCCAGATTTAGCTCTCACCTGCAAGAATTTTAAAATTTTCAAATTTTTGAACAGCAACAGTTAATTTATTCTCTTTAAGTTGTTCTGATCCTTCACAAATCAGGGTTAGCTTATCCCAGATTTCTTTGGCTGATTTGCAAGACTTCACTTTATTGAACATAGCCTTGTCCAATGTCTTGTAGAGAATATCTTTGGCCACATTGTCCAGGTTGTATCTCTTTCTATCCTCATTTGTCCATTCAGAGCGAGGTTTGTCAACCATAGCTGGTCTAGGCTCTGCTGCAGCATCGTCTCCTTCAACTTGAGGTGCTCTTTTAACAGCAATGTTAACTTTGAATATTTGCAATGGCCCATCCTCTATCACAAGCCATATTTCATCGTGTAAAGCGGACAAGTGAGCCTGCATACGAATCTTCCAGTCATCAAACTCTTCCACAGTAAATATAGGAATACGAGTTAGATTGGATTCCATGATAATAACTTTGCTTTTGAAATGAAAAACTTTGAAAACACAAGTGTTGAACTTTTTGAAAAAGATTG
This sequence comes from Rehmannia glutinosa, assembly GCA_016081115.2. Classification (NCBI taxonomy): domain Eukaryota; kingdom Viridiplantae; phylum Streptophyta; class Magnoliopsida; order Lamiales; family Orobanchaceae; genus Rehmannia; species Rehmannia glutinosa. Next base: position 49,421,640 of record CM071931.1, on the reverse strand, counting down.
AGATCTAGTTCAGTAACTACTGTGGAAGGCTCATTGAACCAACTGCTCTGATACCACTTGTAGGTCCCAAGGGGTGTGGTGTAAGGTTTAGGAGAGGGGAGGGTTGAATAAATCCTACCAAATTTTCACTTTTTAGTCCTTTTTAAAATATTCAACAGAGTTGACTCAAATCAGCTAAGTCCTTGGGGGACAGCTAGGGTGGCTTTCTTCAGCAAAGTTACCCACTCAACAGACTCGATTGAGCTGTTGATAGTATAACTTAGCTGCGTCAGCTAACACTTAACTTTTAGATGATTTGATTTTAAACAGCCAAAGACTTAACAACCTTTGTTAATTTTAAGCACTTTTTAACACTTATTTTTAGCACTTGTTATTATCAGTTGGATAGCAATATAACTTATCAGCAGATATAAAAGTATGCACGAAAGTAAATGGTGAAAGTAAATAACACAACCAAATTTTATAGTAGTTCGAGGATGAGGTAATTCCTCTAATTAACTCTTCTACAACTCCTGGAGGAATCCACTAAGTAACAGATCATGTTACAAAGCAGTTCTTCAGTCTAGAGATTGCCTTAATCACACAGTTGGCTTCTCCTGCGACTCAGCTTCTTCACAAGATAGTTGCCTTGCTACTTCAGCTCCCTTAAAGCCTTTGGAATTGATCACACAGCCTTCCAACAAACTTGAAACTTCTGGTTCGACCTTGAACCTTAAAATTTCCTAACAATTTCCCCCTTTTTGATGATGCCAAAACTTAAATAATAAACAGCAAACACAAGCAGTGCAGTAACAAAGAATGTATGCTTTGAATATGTCAATTTTATTGATCATAACATTCTTGTCCTTTACAAAGTTGTTTACAAAATGTATCAAAGCTTATACATATATTGAATTACAACGTGTATCATAGCTAAGTTATAAAAGTATCATAGCATTATTATAGAGTACTTATAGCTGGTGTATTTACAATACAGTAAAATACATGAAGGGGTTATAGCCATCTTTAACACCTTGGTTGCTTCCTTCTTTCATCTTCAGCTCTTCTCATGTCTTCGTCTGCTCTTTTCTTTTTTCCCTCTTCTTCCTCCTTCTTTTTCTTCTCATAGGCACGCCTTGCAGCAGGGTCATCCCTACGCTGCCTTTCCTCCCACTCTTGCGTCACCCTTTCATTCTCAACTTCTTTCCTCCTCACAGCTTATGCATTCTTGCGCTGGACTTCCAAATTTGCAAGATGATCATATCCATTGATAAGTGATCATTTTCTTCTGTGGATCAATATACTTGATGTCCTGTGGTTTTGGCTGCGGTTGATAGCTTCTGCCTCTTCCACTGCCACCAGATCTTCCCCTTCCTTTTCCCAACTCAGCTCCTCCTCTGGGAGTATATTGTACTGGTGCTTTTGCTTTTCGGTGAGTGATTTCTTTGAACTCTCTTTGCACCACCTTAGCTGAATTACATACATCGAGGCCCTTCTCCTAGTACATGTCCCGGGTTTGTGGTAGGGTCATATCCTTGAAGTAGCCTTCTGCCTCCAGAGTTTGAAACTTCTCTAGTGATCTGGGCTCAGATCCGGCATTGGGCATTACAATTTCTCTTGGGGGTTTGATCGCAGGGAAATCTTTTCCTGTTGGGGGACCATCATATTGTGTCCTTATATTTTGGATACGCACAGAATGCTTCTCAGCCACCTTTTCAAACTCAGCTTCGATGGCTTTCCTTGATTCTTTGAACGCCAACTTAGCTTTCTTTTCCACTGATAGCTCTTTCAGTAGCTTGCTGAGAAGTGAAGCTGTTATTTCTCCTTGTTGAGGAGTCTGGGCAAACATAAGCTTCAAAGGGGGGTTTTTCGAGCTTTCTCTATGAATTAATACTAACTCCCAACAGATTTGCGAATTGAATGACTCCCCACAAACAGTTCTAAGCCTCCCGACTCTATACCCATTTATGTCTAAATTGGATTTTTGTCTTTGTTAGAACTCATCTCCCGAATTATGGACTAACAAATATGACATGCAAATTATTGATCAGATAATCTACAAAAAAATAAGCACTCGAATTCATATAATATAACACAAAAATCAATTAAGAAACAATCAATAAAGATTTAACATGAATCCGCAGTTTTGATTATGCCCTAGGATCAGAAAGATTAGCCCAACATATTTGATAACCAAATCATAGACAAATATGAAATGAAATAGTTTGACATCGTTTAAGTGCAAACAAGAGATCTAAACTTAGAAAGAAAACCCGTTCTTGTCAGGATGGATCCTCCTTCCAAGCCATCGAAATCTATATGTTTCCGTAGATGTGAAAGGCTTTGTGGTGCTCTTCTTATCCTAGCCCTCCTCTCTTAGAAGACCTTTGATTTGTGTAACCTTATTGTATTGTGATGTATTTTGTGGTATATGATGTTGTATGAATGATATGAGATGTTCTAATTTCGTGCAAGCCTTGGTCCCTCTATATAGGTAATCTTGTAAGAGATCACTTGTAGAGTTCTCGACGGAAAAGGACTCACATTTAGCCCGAGACACATCGCACGAACATGTAATCTTCACACGGTCCTGTCGTGTAACATGTCTCTGAAAACCAAGTCGCGGGCACGTGTAGAAAATCACACGATCAACTCACGCGGTCGTGTGACCTTTGACGGTCCGACCGTGTGACTTGTTTCTGTCTGTTTTCTTCATTTCTTTGATTTTCGCACTCTCCGATCTTGTCCGGGCCTTCCAACTGATATTTTCCCATTTAAGATCCATTTCCTATAAAAGATTACAAGAATACACAGTATCATGCCCTTATAAGGAAACCAAGTAAAATATACTAAATATGCATGCAAATACTTCAATTAACATTTTAAACCCTTAAATGCACGTATATTTTACACATATCAATGCCTCAATATATTGACTGTAAATATGGTGTTGGAGGAACTTTATGACTTCAATGCAAGATTTATAAAGGCAGCAAATGATAATCCAACTTTCCCTCATAATTGAAAGAAGCTATGTATAATTTTTGAATTGTCGTATTGAAAAGATAACCTATTATGCCATAATTTAGATGTGATGCACATTGAGAAAAATATTTGTGATAGTGTGCTTGAAATATATTAAATTTAGATGGAACGACAAAAGATCAGGTAAATTATCGTCTTGATTTGCAAGATATAGGCATATGACATGGTCTTCATCCTATTTTCTTTACTCTGGGAAAAGATACTTACCTCCTGCATGTTTTTCAATGAGCAAAAATGATAAAGTTCTATTTCTTAAGGTTCTACAAAATGTGAAAGTTTTCGACTACCATGCAACTAACATATCGAGACGTGCAAATTAAACTATTAAAATTTTAGGTGTCAAAATTCATGACAATCATATCTTTATAGACATGCTCTAAAGTTCTGAATGTTCAAGAACTCATACTTTTGAAGAAAGAGATTGTCGTAGTTCTTTGTTATTTGGAAAAGATTTTCCCTCCATTATTTTTTAATATCATGATTCATCTTCTCATTCATTTGGCATATGAATCACGTATTGTTGGACCAGTATCGGTGGATGTATTCTATTGAGAGATAATAATTTTTTTCCAACATAATGTTTTATTGAAGTATCATAGAATCATATGATGATTTCAATTTTTTTCTAGAACGCTGGGTATTTATCGACATTGAAATCATACATGTGAAATCGAAGTCATCCTGGGGGGTTCCATTGCAGAAGCTTACTTAATGGAGTAAAGTGCGAACCTTTATTTAAGATACTTAGAAGACGTGGAAACTATGTTCAATAAGGTTAAAAGAATTGATGATAATGGTGGCGCTGTCAAGGTTGAATTTCCTATATTCTCTAATGTTGGGCGACCTATTAGGAGGCAAAAAAATATAGTGGTAGACAACAACAAATCATTGCTAAACCCTAGAATCCACGTCGTCGCAAGAGAGATATTGAACGCGTTAACAACAATACCTTTTCAAGTGGTTTAAGAATCATGTAAGTTATTACCAAGTATTCTATTTCTTGCATTAGTAAGGACTTTATTTATTAATTTTATTTTAGTTAGTGATACTTTTCTTTTATCTAATACTTTTGTGGTATTAATTAACAGGTTGAAGAAATGTTTCTTAATAGAATTTAAAAGTCAGAGAAACTTAAAGCATTAGCACGGGGCCTTAATCCAGTTGACAAAAGATATATTATTTATGGCTTCAAATTCCATGGAAAAAGAATTGGCCTTCAAAAAGAAAATAGGATATTGGTGTAGTTATCAATGTGCAAACAAGTATTTATTCTAGCATAAATGATATCAACCCTATCATTGGTGATGTGACTTACTATGGGGTGCTAAAGGTATTACGGAATTAGAATATCATGTTCGTGAGGGGGCAGAATTGTGGTGTTTGAGTGTGATTGGATGTTACAAGAAAGGGCAAAAATGCGTGATGACCATGACTTCACTTTAGTCAATTTTACTATGTTAGGGCAACATAGTGAACCCTATATTAGCTTATCCAGCACAATAAGTATTTTATGTGGAAAATCCAATTGAAAAGGAATGACATGTTGTGAGAGCAAAATCTAGGGATTCATTTGATATGGATCCAATTTTAAGCATAGATGGAGGGGAATTTAGTCAAAGTGGTCACTATGATATACCACCAGATATTGAAAATGAGCAACCTCGTTGGGTTAGAGAAGATGTTGAAGGAACTATAATCTGAGACATCAATGAATGATTTCTTTTTCAAATCAAATATTATTTTGATTTTTGTTGATGATGAAATTACTTGCAAGTTATGATTTTCATTTTAAATTCATTTTTCTTTTCTTATATTTATTGTCATGTATTTATATGTTGATACATGTTTGTCTCATTTATAAATCATAAATGTGATTTTGTTAACATGGTAAGTTCTATACATGTGTGTTATGTCATTATTTCTTTGATTTTACTTTTATTTGAAAGTTCAGTTACTAATTATTATCGCTCCACATGTTTTAATTGATATTACTTTATTTGCTTATGATGCCTTCTAAATTTAAACCTCGTGTAAATGGCAAGAAAACAGATATGGTTAAACAACCTCTTTGGTTCTATTAGATATGTTACAAGTCGACATTTGAGGTTTCATCTTTTCCTTCTTCATTTTATATGTTTTGATGATTATATGTTAGAAATTTTATTGTATAAATTTTTACGATACTTAGAAAACTTTATATTAGAAAGTTGGCATACCCGATTTTTGTGTGTAAATTCTACTTTGTAATAGATAGAATATTAGCCGAGTCAAATAGCAGCTAAGTAGATTTGCAGAAGACTTGCTGAAGGATGCAGAGAAGAATCAGATGAGTCGCAGCTAAGTTGATCAGAAGACTTTCAGTCAACTACATCAGCTAAGTCTTTCAGAAGACTTACAACAGACTCAACCCAATGAATGATGGAGATGACTCAAGTTAAAGGGGTAAAGCAGCTGAAGGAGTCAGAGACAACTGAAAAGAGTTTGTTGTACTAAAGTGAAGGAACTTACCTATTTTGGTAAAGAAGACATACCTGCAACCTTAAAGTATTATTGCTAAAAGAGTGCAAGAGGAATAAGCAAATGGGAAGTTTGCAGAACTCTGACATCTTTTCAGAGTCCTGCAAATATCAGATAAACAAGGTTATGTCAACTTCACAGCTGCAGAAATAATAGAAGCCAATGAATACTACATAAGTTATTATCATGGAAGTAAATCTATCTCGTACTCCCATGTATACCATTGAGGAATTTGATGCCTGGAAAATTTGTATGCAAGCACATCTCTCTGCACTTCATGATAAAATGTGGTTTGTCATCGAGGATGGACCCATTAGAATCACCAAAGTGAACACAGTTGTAAGCGCAGCAGAAGATGATGCTGAGAAAGCTGATGAGGTTGATAAACCCCGAAGTGAACGGACCAACGAGGATAGAAGGAGATATAACTTGGATAATGTGGATAAGCATATATTATACAAAACTTTGGATAAAGCCATGTTCAACAAAGTTAAATCCTACAGGGCATCAAAAGTGATTTGGGAAAAGCTGACTTTAATCTGTGAAGGTTCAGAGCAAATAAAGGAAAACAAGCTTATAGTTGCAGTTCTGAAATTTGAGAATTTCAAATTGTGACTGGAGAGTCATTAGATCAGTTAGAAGCATGGTTCACAGAGATAACAAATGATTTATCTGTATTTGGAAAAGAATATACACAGAAGAAAATATGTATAAAGATTTTGAGAGCACTCCCAGCTGAGTAGGAAATGAAAGTGATGGCTCAAAGGAATTCAATGGACTTAATAAATATATCAAACCATGAGTTATTCTCGGATATAAAGCCTATAAATTCGAGCTCAAAAGGAAAGGGAAAGATGAGGTAGATGCACCAAAGACATCTGCATTGATAGCAGGACAATCCAAATCAGCCGATTCCAAGGATATCATTGACAAAGAGAAATTGTCGTGATGGTCAAGAGATTCAACAAGTTCTTCAACAAGAACTGTAAGAGAAACAAAGGAGAGTCCTTCGGAAGGCATTCAACTGTCTCTAAAGGAAAAGAGGAGAGAACCCCCAAGAGAGCTAAAAAGAAAGTGTAAGACTTGTGCCGGAATTGCAGATAGCCAAGTCAATTTGCAGTTGACTGCCCCTATCCACCGGTCAACAAGTATAGGAATGATGAAGAAAAGAAAGTATTCTGGGAAAGAAGACAAGAAAGAAAGAAAGCTATGATGATTGTAGAGTTAGAGCCAAGTGCAAAGAAACATTTGAGTCATACAACAATGAAGCTGACAATTCCTCGGATACTGAAGAAGAGACATTGATTTGTCTCATGGAAAAAGAGCAGGAAGATGAGGAAATCTCTAACTCATCTGATTCAAATTCTGATAGTGATCATGACACACACACATCATCACCCATTGATCTTTATGATTCATTAGGCAAAATGATGAAAACTTTTGAGCACATTAAATCGTCACACACTTATAAAAGAGGAAATTAGCCAACTCAAAAACCAAAACTCGTAGCTGACTGAAGAGCTGAGTACTCTAAGTCACATAGTTGTTGAGAATAAGGAGTTGAAAGTTCAAAAAACAAAGGTAAAAGTAGATCTTGCTGCAAGAGAAAAGAGAGAACAAGAGCTCAAAAGTGTCATTGCATCACTCAGTAAATCATCTCAAACATTGGATGAATTGATGATTCAAAAAGAGAATGGAGACAAAGCAGGCTTAGGATTCAATTCCTATGTGAATGCTCAAACTCCAAGAGTGATTTTAGAGAAAGGATCCTCAAGCAATGGGGGAATCCGAAAATCTAAAACTCCATATGTTGCTCCCACAAATCACAACAGGCACACACATGTTGGCCTTGGATACAAAGGTAAAGGAAAGAAGCCAGCTGAGATTGCTGAAAGAACAGCTGAAACTAAATTCGGAAAAGTTCATCAGTACACTCCAAATAGGAAGTATTCTATTAAGTCTAAACAGAACTACCAAAAATCCCAGAAATTTTAGTATAAAAAATCATATGATGGGAATGGTAGAATATATCCAACTCAAGATGATTGGAATCCACAGATGAAATATCAGCAGAGTCCTAAGGGAAACAATCCCAAGTGGCAAAAGGCCTCAAAATGAATATAGGTCATTCCCAAGGAAAATAAATCAGCATATTTATGCACCCATATATAATGCACACAATGGAAAACATTTTCCATATTTTCATAAGAGAGAAAAATGCACAAATGCATGAACTGACATGCAAACAAAAGAGACAGATGTCTGTACCAAAAGCAAAAAAACAATTTGCTAAAATTCACTATGATTATGGAACTTAAAGGTGGCAACCCCTTAGAGTCAGATCATTTCGTTATAAGTTGGTTGGAACACCTTATAGTGTTAAACCCTTAGGACACATACATGTATGGGTACCTAAAGTTTGATTTCATTGATTGCATGTTCAATGAACAAACAACTGGGTGCCAAAGAACCTGGTACATGGGCATATGACAGGGAATAAAAGCAATCTAAACATCAAAGAATAAAGCGGATCCAAAGTCATATTTGGTGGAAATGAAGTTCTAGGGTAGATCAAATACACTAGATCCATCAAGAAAAATGGCTTAGAAATCACAGATGTTGCATATATTGAATGGCCAAACTTCAATTTGCTAAGTATCAACCAACTCTTTGATAAATGATACAATGTTGGATTCAATATGGGTGTTTGCTAGATCAAAGATGCGGAAACGAATGAGATAGTGCTATAAGGAATCAAAAAGAAGAATATGTATGTAGTAGATTTGTCAATTGCTGCACCAAGCATATGTTTATTGGCAAAGAGCACAGCTGAAGCAAGTTGGTTGTGGCACAGGAAGTTGAGTCATCTGAATTTCAAGAAAATCAACCAGCTAGTTTGGTTAAACGATTACCAGACTCAGTGTACAAAAAAGAAAGCATATGTGATGCATGTTAGAAAGAAAAGCAAATTAAATCATCTTTCAAAGAAAAATTGAGTCCCTCATCAACAAAGATCTTACACCTGTTGCATATGGATTTATTTGGACCAGTGAAACCAGTTAGTATCAGTGGAAAGAAATACACCCTTATGGTGGTAGATGATTTCCCAAGATACACATGGACCATCTTTATGTGTAAAAAGAAGGAAACATTGCAAAAGCTTTCTCAGCTGACGAAAAGAGTTCAAAATGAGAAGAGTCAATACATTATCAAGATAAGATCTTGATGACACTCGAGTCGACCCAAGGAAGAACAAAGACATCCAAGCCGAGCTCAATAGAGCCACATGCCCATTCAGCCAATGACGACGCCGCCCGAGCCAGGGATGGCTCGCCACGTAAGCGACCGAGCCAAATGACGAAAGCTCCCAAGCTGCTGACGTGGCACAAACCGAGCTCAACCCAGCGGAGCAAAGTCAGACAGGGACTCAAGCAAGCACATTACGGAGCAAGGCGCATGTGACGAGAGCGACACGTCAGTCAAACGGTCAAGAAAACATGCCCACAATAAAATAAGTTCCTCAAAAGCAACAATATTCCCTCAAGGTCAACAAGTTCTCCCAATACATGGCTACTTCCCACGTGCGCCGTAAATAGCACCATTATTTTAAGGGAAAGTTGTAAATAGTAAGCTAGATACACCCTGCAGGATATCCTCCAGCAAATGAGCCAACTATTGGCCCAAGCATTTGCAAACCCACAACCTCAAATGCCACCTCAAGCCGAGGCGAATCCCCCTCAGGAGGATCCCTTGAGAAACGCTCAAAATCAACCTCCGATAAACCCAGACGACCAAGAGGCCAATTCCCGAGGCCCTTAACCCAAAAACATACAACACAGGAGGAGGCAGCGCAAAGACCCCCCCAAGCACAGCGTGGTAACCGAATCGTCCCTGCCACTCCGCTCTCAGCGAGCCTGTTCTGTATTTGTAGGATGCCCGGGGCTGGATCCAGTTCGGGAATGACCCCAATGGTCAGTAAATTCTAGACTCCAGTTCCCTGAAGACCGAGAGCCCAAGGGCCCAGCCCGGTCGACGAGCGGAAGCCGAAATCACCCATCTACGGAGACGGCTCAACCAGTTAGAGGAAACACATGAGGGGGCTCAATAATGCCCGAGCCCCGCTGTTAGACAGACGAGCGTAGCATCACCTTTCGCTCCCCACATATTGGCAACTCCTCTCCCCTCCAAATTTAAAGTCCCCCAGATTGGACTATATGACGGGAAAACCGACCCTACGACCCACATTCACAAATACCTGGCCTGGATGGAGCTATACATCCCGAGTGACGCCATCCTCTGCCGAGCTTTCCCTCTAACATTGGGCAACCGGGCCCACCGTTGATTCCAAACCCTACTACCAGGATGTATACATTCGTGGAGTGATATGATGCCAGCTTTCAACACCCTACTACATCGCACGTTTCAACAAGCAAATCCATGATATGGAACTAGTATCTGATGATGCGATGGTCATCGCGACCATGGATGGGCTCGCCCCGGGAACCCGATTTAATTACGCCATCCACAAATCGGGGGTGAGCACTTTTCAAGAATTTATCCTCCGAGCAAAAAGGCATATATGTGCCGAGGAGGCCATGGCCAGCATTCCCACCGAGCATAGATAGCAAAATCATCGAAGGAACATGAAAAGGAACACCTCTTCTGGGCAAGGATTCGGGTTTAGGCCATTTGCGGACAACACCACGACTGGTAGAGCACACCAGGAAGTTGGAGTGGAGGTGGCGGCCTTGAAGAATACATTAACCCACGCGCCTTCAGCTATCTGAAGGGACATAAGGAACCTTAACCTGCTACCTCCAGCTCGCCCAATAAGATTGGATCCATCCAAATTGGATTCCAACCGGTATCGCAGCTACCACAGGTCGATCGGTCATGAAACAGACGAATGTCGAGATCTCATACGAGAGATCATGAGGTTGGTATAGAAGGGAGGTTTGAAACAATATGTGCACAATATCCCACCACCTCCACCACCTATTGCCAGAGCCAATCCAAAACAACGTCCTAACCCTCCTCAGGTACCACCCCCCAATGATAATAATGGGCAGGAAATTTTAACAGTGATTAACGCGAATAGGGCCAAAGATAACCAATCCAACAGAAAAAGAAAAGTCGAAGCTTGAGAAGCTGAGAACGCAAAACAACACGTCAGAATCGCGGAGGTCCGAGAAGGCCGACCAACAGGACACTTTACCTTTTCCGACCAGGATGTTGATCAGCTAGTGCACCCCCACTCGGACCCTCTAGTAATCATGGCCCCCATCCTAGGCATCCTCGTGCACAGGATTTTGGTTGACTCAGGAAGCTACGCTCGGTCATTTACATCAGGGCCTTTCAAAGGCTGAACGTTGATGACCACTACATAAAGCCATGCAATGACAGCATTCTGGGATTCGGGGGAGGAAGAATCATCCCACTGGGAGAAGTAGATTTATCCATCCAGATGGGCCAGGGAACGCATAAGAGGACCGTCATCATGACATTCAAAATAATCAATTCAGACTCAGAGTATAATGCTATCATTGGTTGACCTCTACTTTACCACCTGAAAGCAGTTGTCTCGGTATATCACTTCTGCGTCAAGTTTCCAACCTCGAGCGGAGAAGGAATTCACAAAGGGAATCAAAGAGAATCTTGATAATGCTCTCTGAAGATCTAGCCCACGGAGATAAATGTTGTGGGAGACGAGAAGTCCGGTGGAGAAACTGTGAGTGTAGACTTCAAACATGCTGGGAAGACCCAAGCAAAATCAGCAACCAACAAGGTTTTGTCAAATGGTGCATATTAGCTTAAATATTTAAAGTGGGAAAAACCCAACCATCCATGGAACGTGACCTACCTGAAGAAATACTATCAGAAAAAGCCTGGGATTTCATTTACTTGATCCATCTTCCTAGATGTTACTCCAACATAGTGGAGGTGTCCCGAAGTATTAATAACGAGCCCAAAATGGTTCCTGTCAACCCTAGGCAACTGTAATGAAGTTATCCTTTCATCTGATATTCTGAGAATTCTACTTAAAGACTTCCACCAAAAAGACTCGGCCACGCACCGAGCATAAATCTTGGAAATGATTCCACTAAAAAGATTCGGCCACGCACCAAGCACAAATCTTGGAAATGATTTTACTAATAAGACTCGGCCACGCACCAAGCACAAAAAAGACTCGGCCACGCACCAAGCATAAATCTTGGAAATAATTCCACTAAAGAGACTCGGCCACACACCGAGCACAAAAAGACTCGGCCACGCACCGAGCACAAATCTTGGAAATGATTACACTAAAAAGACTCGGCCATGCACCGAGCACAAAAAAGACTAGGCCATGCACCGAGCACAAATCTTGGAAATGATTCCACTAAAGAGACTCGGCCACGCAACGAGCACAAATCTTGGAAATGATTCCACTAAAGAGACTCGGCCACACACCGAGCACAAAAAGACTCGGCCATGCACCGAGCACAAATCTTAGAAATGATTCCACTAAAAAGACTCGGCCATGCACCGAGCACAAATTTTGGAAACTATTTCACCGAGAAGACTCGGTCAGAACCGAGCACAATACTTGGCATGATACTTGCTAACATCTACTTTTGTCAATTATATCTATTCAGGAAAAGTAGGGATTCAGCCCCCCATTCATACATTGAAAGAAAACCGAGCACAATACTTGGAAAATTCTCACAAAGACGAAGTCGAGCACAGTACCTACTAACATTTGTTTTCGTCAATGTGTCTATTAAGGAATGAAACACTCAAAGAAACTGCAAGGACCATGTAATCAAGTTGGATTGCCAAAGAGATTTTTGTCAAGCTATAAACTATTATAAAAATAGATGCATATTACACTCAAAATAGATGCATGATCAATAAAGGAATATTTTCACATTTTTGGAAGTAAATTCTTCATTCACAATAATGGCAAGGAATATTTAAATGCATTTGATGCTAAAGCGATGAAGGAGTCTTTCTTGGATACTCAATCGAAAGCGAGCCTTTAGAGTCTTTGAATAAAAGGGCTATGGTCACGAAGAGTCAATTCTTGTGGATTTTTATGAACCAAATGTCAATGCAAAAGACATTAATGAATTAGTTGAAAAGATGAATCAACCAACTATTCGAAGAGTTCCTATACTAAGAAAGACTCCCGTAAGACTCGATCCTAATGAGGATGAGTTAGTTGATCTCAAAGAGAGTTGGAAATATTTCACTTAATGAAGATGATCAAAAAGAAGTTGTTCAAGATAACTTAGCTGGAAGAAGGAATAACCCAGCTGACTTACTTCAGCCTGATGTGAGATGGCAGAGAGACCATCCACCTAATTTAGTCATTGGAACAAGATCAAAAACTCAATATGAAGCAATGTTCACTTGTTTCATATCTCAGATTGAACCAAAAGATGTGTCAGAAGCATGGTTGCAGAAATCGCTAGGCGCTAGTCCGGTGGCAGCCCAGCGCCTAGCGCCTAGGGCGCCTAGGCGGGCGCTTAGAAATAACATATTTTTCTTTTTCTTTTTTATTTTTTTTATTTTTACCGATTTTTGGCCAATTTTTTCCGCCTAGCCCGTCTAGGCGCCCGCCTAGGCCCAATTTTCCCACAACATTTATCTCCGATTTGGCGCTGCCTAGGCCGATTTTCAGCCAAACCGATTTTTTCGACCAATTTGGGTAAAATCAGATCGGCCTAGGGGTGCCTAGCGCCTAGGCGGCTGCCTAGGCTGATTTTTACAACACTGGTCAGAAGTATTGGAGGACACACATTGGATCCTAGCTATGCAAGAAGAGTTAAATCGGTTTGAAAGGAACAAAGTTTGGGAATTGGTTCAAAGACCTACTCACCAAAAATGTCATTGTTACCAAGTGAGTATTCAGAAACTAGATGAATGAAGAAGGATTAGTAGTCAGAAATAAGGCTAGATTGGTGGCCAAAGGGTATTGCCAAGAAGAATCTAGTGATTATTTATTAAACACTTGCTCCATTTGCTAGATTAGAAGCAATAAGGATGTTTTTTTGCCTATGTTGCACACAAGAACTTCACTATTTATCAGATGGAGGTGAAGAGTGCATTTTTCAATGGACTATTGGAAGAAGAAATCTATGTTGAGCAATCTCTAGGTTTTGAGCAAAAGACTATCGGAGAGAAAGTGTACAAATTCAAGAAGGCACTTTATGGATTGAAACAAGCTCCAAGAGCTTGGTATGATACATTGTCTTAATTCCTTATAGACAATGGATTTACCAAAGGAAATGTTAGTAGAACTGTTTTCAGAATTCAAGTTGGAGAAAGCATCATGCTTGTTCAAATCTATGTAGATGACATCATCTTTGGATGCACAAACAAGGACTTGTGTGATAAATTCTCAAAATATGCAAGGAAAGTTTGAGATGAGCAAGATGGGAGAAATAACCTTCTTCCTAGGACTTCAAGTGAAGCAGATGAAGGATGGAACCTTCATAAGCCAAACCAAGTATACATGAAATTTGATGAAGAAGTTTGTTATGGAAGAGAAGTCATCTGTGGAAATTCGAATGAACACTTCAATAAAAATAAATTTGGATGCATAAGGTAAATCAATTGATCAGACAAGATATGAAGCACTTATTTGATCACCCCTTTAGAATCATCAAAAAGACTATTACCACGATAAGAACATCATAAATATATATATATATATATCAAAGTGTGTGAAGCCCCCGATTTTTCCAAACTATGATTGATTCTTTTTGTCGTCTATATATTGATCGACTATTTTACCGCGTCACTTTGACGGGTAATTATTAATAATATATATATTTTGTATTTTATTTTATTTTATTTATTACTTGTGATCATGACCATTTATTAATCCTATTTCACATTTATGATCACTTGATTGATCATTATTACTATTTTGTATTTATTAGTCACCTTAGAATTTTAAGAGACTATTTATTTTAGAGACTTTTACTTTATAGAATTAAGATTTTGATTTAGATTAAGTAATCATGAGACTTATAAGTGATCAAGGAAATCACTAATTATTTTGGAGATTGATATATTTCATCTATTATCATCAAATTTGGGACAAAAACAAATATATGGAATTACCATAATACCCCCTATAGTGGACGGCCATAGTGATGATTTTTGGAGTAGAAATATCATCCAACTCTTGTACACTTACACCTTATATTAGTCATCTTGTGTATAATTATACCATTAATTCAAACATTATACACATCAACTTATACCTCAATTCTTTATTATTAAAATTCCCCAACATGTTGGAGTCTTCCCAACATTCCTTCTCTTCCCATACCTTGCCCATACTTTGACTAGTCTAATTGTCTTCATGCAAGAGACAATTTGCAAGACTTCAAAAAAAAATCCATCTCTCCCTCCTACACACACATGGATCGGCCATTAGGCCAAAAATGATACAAAAAGTTCATTTTTCATCCAACACCTTCATCTCTCAAGCCTTTTCTCCAATTTCTCTCTAACCTCTCTCTAAAAATCATTCACATCTTCAAATCTTCAAACACAAAATCATTCACATCTTCAAACCTTCAAACACCAACTCTTCACATCTTCAAATCTTCAAACATAAGTTCTTCATATCTTCAAGTACCACTTCTTCACATATTCAAATATTCAAACACAAGTCCTTCACATCTTCAAAACCATCTTCATATCTTCAAGAACATCTTCTTCCTAACATCAAACATACTTTCTTTCTTCAAACATCTAAACCAAAACAAACAATCTTTCCACTTAAACACCAAAAATTCGAACCCCCCTATCTCAAGGTAAGAAATTTCACTCCTCAATTCAACTTAAAATCTTACTACTCATCACCTTCTCTTTTTAATGTAAGTTTGAATTTTGGATTTTGAGGTACTTAGAAGACCACTTGAAGACATGCATGCATGGTGGCCTAATTAGAAGACTTGAAGAATAACTAGTAGAGAAATTTGGACTACAAGGTAAGAATTGGACACTAGAGCCCTTCTTTCTTCTTCTCCCTATTTTTTTCAACTTTTAACACCCCTTTTTCATTTTTGAGAAATAGGGGCTGACCTTAGGTGATTTTGAAGTTGAACCAAAAAATTCCAAATTTGAAGCTTCAACTAGTCTCCAATCACCTACTACACAAGGTAAAGTGTAGTCTTTCTCATTTCCTTATCTCCTTCTTTTTCTCCTTAATTTTTCTTCCATTTTTCTAACTCCAATTTTTTGATATTTCTTGACTTAGGGGCTGACCTAAGTGACCTCATCCAAAGTTGTGAAATTTTCCCTTTTTATTTCACAACTTTCCAATTTAAGGTGGGTGGAAAAATAATTTCCAACTTCTAGGTGTTTTATTAAAATGCATGTAGAATTTTGATCATGAGCCCTTGAGATATATAATCTATGTATTGCATGTCAATTTTATGTATCAAATCATGAAAATTCTCAAGAGTTGCTCAAAATTGCTATTTATTGAATTTTAGGTGCATGCATGTACAATTTAATGTTCTATTTGATGAATTCTTGTATGAATTGGACATGCATGTGTATGATCTTTGAAATCCATGTTTTGGATGACTTATAACCTGGTCAAGTCGAGCATAATTGATTAAATTTCAATTTTGGACTTAAAAATGCAAAAATGGAATATTGGTGGACTAAATTGCAAGAAAATGAAAGTTAAAGGACCCCTCTGCAAATTTCGAATTTTGGGACTGCACTCAGGTTCAAAAATGACTTTTGGACATTTTAATAAAGTTTTAAGAGTTTTAAGATAAATAAAATCAACCTTTAAAAGCCCAAGGACTAAATTGTAAAACTTTAAAGGTTTAAGGGCTACTTTGCAAATTTTGAAACTGTACCAGACCTTAATTTTAAAATTTGAAATTTTCACTCTTAAGGTACTGGAAATGACATATTTTAAATGTATTCCAAAAATCCAAGTGTTTAAGGCTTGGAAAGTAATTTTTCTAAAATTGAGGGACTAAAGTGTAAAAGACTAAACTTGAGGACCCAAATGACATTTCCAAGACTTATGCAGCCCATGAACCTGGAAATACTAACTTATCTATAACTTAATTATATTTTGGACCCAAGGTTCAAATTTCATAAAAATTGGACCCCTAAAAGCCTTAAAGGCAATTATTTCAAAATGGGACAAAAATGAGATTTTCAAAAGTTAAAGGACCTACACTTATTTCTTTTAAAAACTTATTTTGTCACAATATCCTACTAACCTTAGTGGTATTTTCCAACTAGAATCACATTAAAAACCCTTCCGGTTTGTGAGTTCCAATTATTTTAAACTAAGGGCCCGAAATGACAATTTTTACAAATTTGGGGCCAATGTGAGAATTTATAAAAACTCGACCTCAAAACTTTAAAAACCTGAATCTCTGGATAATTTGGAGAATTTAGGAACTGACTTCATAATTTTCAAGGTCGGGATATTTATTTATTCAATTTTTAACCCCAAAAGTTTTAGTTTTTACAAAACAGGGCTAAATTATAATTTTTCCTTTATAAAGGACCTAACTCAAATTATTTTTCCTTTTACTAAAATAGCCTTGGAACCTCTGACTTGGAGATTTAATTAAAGTATCTTATTTTCTCAAAAACCCTTGACTTATCAGACCGATTCGACCGATTAATACCCGATCGCGGGGCGACTTCCTCGTCTTGCGGTTTTGAATCTATAACGGGACTTATGTTCCACCTAATCTTTCAAGATATCGAAGATTGCTTATCCTTCCGATAATCATCTTCATCCAATTAACTCCACCAACGCCATATTGCTACTCGTGAATTTTCAAAAAATTTCCTGAACTGCTTCCCTGAATCAATAATACTCGACTGCTTGGTTGACTGCTTGTACTTGTATTTACTTTCCTGCCTGAGTCAACTTGGTGTGTCGAGCTCATAGTCGGAATGGATACGTCGGGGATGGAATCGATGACTCGATTTGCTATTCCACTCTTCCGGCCCCATCGTCCTAATCCCTCAACTGAGGGACGGAGTGTCCAAGGGAAGTGGGTCGTAGTACTTGATGTATAATCATGATTATGACAAATCCGAGCCTTGCAAGCTCCACTGTGGATTTTGTCTTTGCCTACGGAGCGATAAGGTGACAGATCTTGGACCATCTTGCCCGAGGAGTTACAAGGAAGAACGAAGGAATCGCTGTCTGATCCACACGATTCCGGAGTTATCGGACCCGTTTGGTTGCGCTTACAAACCGTATGCAACCGCTTACTTGTTTTGCATTGGTTGGCGCTACAAATCCGTACGCAACCATTATTTGTCTTACATGGGATTGGCATTACATTCCGTACGTAATCCTACCTGTCTTGACTGAATCACATAGTGCCTGTGTGACCACGTACTGTTTTCTTGAACTGTATAAGTATATTACTTAAATATATTTATCACAACGCTTGTGGGCTGTGTGTGAATTCATGCATCATACTCACGCATTTTCATATAACTGTTTTCTAGCATTAACTATATATATCGCCACACTTGCACACGATCACCCCATCCACTGAGATTTTTGTCTCATCCCCACCTGTTTTCTAACCTTTAGATGAGGACTTCATTGAAGATGCTGAACTGACTATGGATTGAGCCCTTGTACTCCGCTTGTTGGATTTACTATCTTTTGTTGTTGATGTCGCTGGACTTGTTACTATTATTTGCTGTTGGAGTTACTACTACTTGTTGTTGTTGGACTCTTTTCTTGTGTTTGTTGTTGGACTCCTGTATTTCTTTTCATTCTGGTTTGTAACTGAAGGGCGTAGGACCCTTTGACTTTTAAGTTGTTATTTTTAGATCATATCGGGGATGTAATTTGGATTATGGATATGTAGGTCCCAAGGGGTGTGAGTGTAAGGTTTAGAAGGGGGGGTTGAATAAACCTTACCAACTTTTCACTTTTGGTCCTTTTTAAAATTCAGAGTTGATACTATACATTTGTGTCTTGGTGATGACCAATTTAGTTAATCAATAGAGTTAGTCACTCAGCATGACTGATCGAGTTTGTTGATAGAATAACTCATTTGTTAAGACCGAATTAGCTCAATTGTGGTTTGTTTTTGGAAGACTTAACACCCTTAAGTTTGATTTAGTAAGATTTAATACTGGGTTTTAGTACTTAGAGATTATCAGTTGGATAGCAAATATGTCAGCAGAATTAGACAAATAAGATGAAGGAATTAAAGTGCTGAAATGTGAATGACACGATAAGTTTTTATAGAGGTTCGAAGATGGGGTAATTCTTCTACTCCACTCTTCTCCAACTCCTGGAGGAATCCACTTAGTATTGATCAAGATCAGAGTGGTAACAGTCAGATACAAGTCTTGATCACACAACTGGTGACTTGATCCTTTGGGACTCGATCTGGAGATGCCTTGGTCACTCGGTGGCTTCTCGTCCGACTCGAGCTTCTTCTTCATAGGGGCATTTGCTTTGCTACTACTGACTCACTTGCTCAAGCTCTTAGGATTTGATCATGAAGCCCTCCAAAAACTCGAGACCGGTTCGACCTTGAACCTTCCTACAATCCTTCGTGGAATGTAGACCCTTTTTCTTCTAAAGTTTCCTCTTCAACCGATTGAAGCTATCTTTCCTTCACAGGTGAGTGTTGGATTTATTTTCTTCGTATTGTAGGCTTGAGGATTAAACTTGAATGATTTTGAGAATATTTTGATTACAGTTCAGATATTAGCTTGAATGTTTTTGGTTCAGGTAATCAATGTGTCCTTTTCTCGTAGTCATTCCTCGGCCCTTTATAGTGATCTTTCAAAAATCTGCCCGTTGAAGAGATAGGCTTATTTTTTAAAGTCACTTGTGGTCGTTGGCTTGTCTTGTTGCGAGTCCTTGGAGTTGCCACTTCCTCGTATGAATTGTTCTTGACTTTTGAGTTCGACACGGTGTAGTGCTTCCCATTGGTTCATTCCTTTGCACACTCGGGACCGAGCACTTCGAGAAAGGTAGCATGGAGGTATTACTTGTTTAAGTAATTCTCTTGATTTCGTACGTGCAACGGATCTCTTTCGATTATCTCGACTTGTTTGCATTTCCTTGCTTTCCCAGGTGACTTAGAGTCACTTTCAATCATTGAATGACTCTTTCACTTCAACTTGAGACTTGGCTATCTTGAGTTGACTTGATCGATACTTTACTCAGTGCATCTCTGTTTGCACCTTGATCGAGTTCCCGTCTTCTCTTCTTTGCCATACTCAATTTGTCTTGCAAATGAGTCTTCCTTCTAGTCTCCAGTTGTCTTCTTGCATGTTTAGGCATGGCTGACTTAACTCAGCTTGACCAGCCCTATTTGTTACAATGCAGTTTACAACAAAAATGGGGTGTCAACTTCCTATTATAAGTTTTACATGGCATTCATCAAAATCTAAACAATAAATTTCCCAACAGGATATTGTGGACTGTAAGTTGTAACGTGTTTCTTTATTTCCGCTGGTATTTAGACTATGTTCCATTGGGTTTTGATGATACTCGTCTAGAATGTTTGGTTTACTTGTATTTAAGTTGTGGATCGTCGTTGCGTCCCGTTTGGGGCGTGACAAAGTGCGCATCGAATCAAATTATCATGCTTTTGAATATAAAGCTTAGAATTCCAAATTGTAAGGGAAGTTTGAGGAGAAAGTTTATAGAAGCTCATTTGATGTATAAAATATGATCTCCATAAAGATATAAGACATTTATAATCAAGAGATTCATGTAAAATATGAAATATTCACTAAGATATTTTATCGAACACTTGGCATGCATGGGATAAAATCGAAGTTGTATATAACATTTGTAAATGTAATCATGCCCAAAAAATCAACATCAATCCTAATTCTACAATCATAATCCATCAACATACATAATTTCCATCACAATTATACAAGAATTACAATAATCCATCAAGTATCAACAAGGTTCTCAAGGGTTCAACCCAATTGAGATTAAAGAGGGAATTAAACTTACCAATTAATCGGAGAAGATGAATAATATGGAAGATATATACATTATCTACGCCTAATATAGTAGAATTTGCAAGAGAAGATCATTTTGAGTGATTTGTGTGTGAAATTTGAAAATAAGACGAATGAATCAGACAGAAGCAATATAATTGTTGAATTGGCTTTGGTTGACCGGTCGGCCAAGGGGCGACCGGTCCCTGGGCTGGTCGACTGGTACCTGAATCCCAGTCCAGTATCTGTCCGGCTGTTGAGTTAAAAATGCGATTTTTCACCCCTTAGTTTTAAAAACAAATAAAATACAATCATAGACCTTATTCGATATGCATTATGCATAAACGAGCTCGAATTGAAGTAAAAGACTCGGTGGCCAAAGGTTTTGTGAAAATATCCGTGAGTTGATCTTGAGACGGAACAAAGCACATCTCAATTTTTCGTTTAGAAACACAATCCCTTAGAAAATAGTATCGAACCTCAATATGTTTTGTTCGATTATATGAACCGGATTTTGAGCAATGTTTATAGCGGACTTATTGTCACAAAAAATAGGAACATTTTCGAAAGAACATTTGTAATCCGCTAAGGTTTGTTTCATCCAAAGAAATTTAGTACAACAAAAGGCCGCGGAAATGTATTCGGCTTCGGCCGTAGATAAGGATACACAATTTTGCTTCTTTGAAAACCAAGATACTAGGCAATTGCCTAAAAATTGACATGATCCGAAAGTACTTTTGCGATCATCAATATTTCCCACATAGTCTGAATCACTATATCATTTTAGAGAAAAAATTTCATTCTTTGGATAAAATAAGCCATATGAAATAGTGCATTTCAAATATCGAAAAATTCTTTTAACGGCACTCATATGAGATTCTTTGGGATTGCTTTGAAATCAAGCATTCTTTGGATAAAATAAGCCATATGAAATAGTGCATTTCAAATATCGAAAAATTCTTTTAACGGCACTCATATGAGATTCTTTGGGATTGCTTTGAAATCAAGCACATAGGCATACGGCATGAAGAATATCAGGTCTACTTGTGATTAAGTAAAGTAAACTACCAATCATACCTTGATATTTTGATTCATCAACCGACTTGACTTTTTCATCTTTGTCAAACTTGATATTAGTTGCCATTGCAGTAGCAACGGTCCTTCGTTCTTCAAATCCGAACTTCTTTAGAAGCTCTTTTGTATACTTGGATTGGGATATATAAATGCCTTATTGGCATTGTTTTATTTGAAGCCCAAGGAAGAAGTTGAGTTCTCCCATCATACTCATCTCAAATTCACCTTGCATGAGCTTAGAAAATTTCTTACAAAGAGACTCATTAGTAGCACCAAAAATAATATCATCAACATAAATTTGTACTAATAAGCAATCTTGCCATTTTTCAAAAACAAAGAGAGTAGTATCAACTTTACCTCTTGAAAAACCATTTTGCAAAAGAAAATAGCTAAGTCTATCATACCATGCTCGGGGTGCTTGTTTTAAACCATATAAGGCCTTTTTAAGTTTATAAACATCATTTGGCCTTGAAAATTTTTCAAACCCCGGTGGTTTTTTTGCATACACTTCTTCTTGAATAAAACCATTTAAAAAGGTGGACTTAATATCCATTTTGGTAAAGCTTGAAATTTTTAAAACAATAATAGGCAAGTAAAATTCGAATTGTTTCTAAACGTGCTATGGGTGCAAAAGTTTCATCATAATCAATACCTTCTTCTTGACAATACCCTTGAGCTACTAGCCTTACTTTGTTTCAAACGATGTTGCCTTGATCATCGAGTTTGTTTCAGAATACCCATTTTGTGCTAATAATAGTTTGTGAAGGAGGACAAGGTACCAATTCCCAAACATCATTCCTTTCAAATTGGTTCAACCCTTCTTGCATTTCAAGAAACTAATCTTCATCTTCAATGGCTTCCTTTGCATTTTTATGCTCTTTTAGAGATATAAGAGCTTTCTCAGCAAATTTCCTTCTAATCATAACTTTGTCTAGAGGATCCCCAATTATGAGATCTTTTGGATGATCTTCTTTGAATTTTAATGTTACGGGAAGATCCGAATTGTCACCTTTATCCTTTTGTGGAGCATTGGAAGTTGAAGGTTGATCTTTGATGTGGAAGGTTGATCACTTTGAACATCATTTGGAACAATTGGTCCAACTTCATCTTCTTCATCACTTTCATCATTAAGTATTCATTCAACACCGGAGGCTTCATTAAACTTGACGTGAATAGACTCCTCGACCACCATGCTTGTTTTGTTATAAACCCGATATATCTATTCTTAGTTGAGTACCTCATAAATATTCCTTCATCGACCTTAGGATCAAGTTTGTCTAATTGATCCTTAGTATTCAAAATAAAACACTTGCAACCAAATATTTTGAAATAACTAATATTTGGAGTTCTTCCTTTCCCAAGCTCATAAGGTGTTTTATTTAACATTGGACGAAGATATACCTGATTTATGACATAGCAAGAGGTCGCCCAAAAATATTTTGGAAGTGAAAATTCATTGAGCATGGACCGACACATTTCCTGAAGAGTTCTCGGAGCCATTTTTCTTTCGGCAACACCATTTTGTTGTGGAGTTCTCGGAGCCGAAAAATTATGTGCATACCCCTTGGTTTCACACAATATCCTAAAATCACCATCAAATTCTCCTCCTCAGTCACTCCTTATAGACTTAATCGTATCTTCTTTTTTATTCTCTATAAGTCTACACAACTTAGCAAACTCATTAGCGACATCACTTTTATTTGCAAGAAAAATAGCCAAATGTATCTGGAGAAATCATAAACTATAATAAATGTGTAATATTTTCCACTTAAACTTTCGGTGCCAATATCCCCATACAAATCAAGATGAAGTAGTTGTAGAGGCTTGGTTGTGGAAATTTTATTTTTGGGCTTAAAACTACTTTAACTAATTTGTTCTTTTGACAAGTGTCACATGCGCCAAGGTTTTTAAAATTTAATTTGGGTAGTCCTTTGACATGTTGGTTTTTGTAAATCCTTTGTAAATTCTTGTGTCCAACATGTTCAAGTCTACTATGCCATAAACTCGTTAAATCATTATTGGCGACAAGACAAGAAACATTTTGACTAACCATATCACTTGTGCAAATTTTGTAAAGATTGTCTTTTCTACTAGCTTCACAAATAATTTTATCATTTTTGAGAATAAGACATTTTTCTTTATTAAAAACAACATCATAATTAGAATCACAAAGTTGACTTACACTTATCAAATTGAACTTAAGCCCTTCTACTAATAAAACATTACTAAGAGAGAAAGAAGAGTTACTAATGTCTCCATTGCCAAGAATGTTTCCTTTGCCATTCCCGAACATGGTCATTCCTTCTTCTCGGAGCTTGATGTTGGTAAATAGTTCTCTCTTTCCGGTCATATGGCGCGAACACCCGCTGTCCACGAGCCATTTTGAATCTTCCAAAATTGTTATAGTCCCTAGCACCTACAAATAAATCATTTTTAGGTACCCTAAAATTTTGGGGTCCATGGGGGTTAGTCTTGAGACTTTTGGGTCTCCAAAAATGACTATAGCTATTTTTAAGTTTACAATCATTAGCAAAATGTCCATGTTTACCACAATAAAAACAAGTAATAATGTTAGGACTACTAGCACGTATGAAAGTCGGAGCTTGGTCATTTTTCTTAGAAAGAGTTTGAAAAGATTTGTAACCAAGTCCTAGTTTGGATTGCTCACTTCTTTGTGCACCAAGAATTTTTGTAACCTTTAACGTACTCAAATTAAAACATTGCACGTTCTTTTTCAAATTTTCAATTTCTTTTGTGAGCAATTATTTTTCGGAATCGAGGCTATAAACTTTTGCAAGAGTAATTGAATGAGCATGATCAAGTGATTCATAAGAAGTAAATAATCTATCATTTTCTAATTTAAGCTCTTTATACTCCTTTTATAAAGTCTTGTATTTACAAATCATATCTCTAAACTCATTTTGTAAATCATCATAATCACATTGGAGTTCATCAATTAAAGAAGAAGATGAAGAGTTAGGGTGTACCTCGTTGTTTTCATCGTCTATGGCCATGAGACCATTTCCGGCTTCTCCTTCTTCGTCGAATGTGGCAAGAAGCTCATCCATGTTTTGGCTCCGCATTTAGAGCCTTCTTTTTCGGAAAAGGCTTTTTCTTCTTTTGCTCCTCCTCCACTAATTTTGGGCATCGACTATATAGTACTCGGGTTTTCCGCATTTAAAACACGAGTTGTCTCTAGACTTCCTTGCCTTATTTTTATTAACAAAATTGGCAAATTTCTGGACGGCCGTCTCCTCATCATCCTCGTCACTAGCATAATATGATTATTAGAAGTAAGACATTTAGGAGTAGATTTCATACCCGATTGTGAGGTGGATGGTTTGAAGTTCTTTCTTTCCTTGAGATAGACTTCGTAGATGAGAAGATTTCCAATGAGTTCATCGAACTTGAGAGTCTCAAGGTTTTGTGCTTTCGTAATAGCCGTCACCTTTTTGGACCATGAGCTGGGAAGGGCATTTAAAACTTTGGTTACCTTATCTTCCTCCGAGATAACCTTTCCGAGTGCCAATAGGAGATTGACTATGTTGTCTAGCCTTTCCACCATTTTTCAAATACCTTCACCCTCAAGCATTATGAAGTTTTCAAAATCTTTAACAATCATCGTTTTTCTAGCTTGCTTTACTTTCTTTGTGCCTTCATAAATAGTTTCTAATTTTTCAAATAAATAAATGTGCGGACCTTATTCCTCTAATACGATTGTACTCGGTGGCAGTAAGAGAACAATGCAAAATATTCAAGGCTTTACCGTTTAGAGAAAATGACTTCTTGTCATTATCGTCGAATTCTTTGAAACTCTTGAGGGGCGTTGTTCCATCCTCCAACTTCTTGGTTGGTTGAGCTATCCTTTCAATAACCGCATTTCAAATATCGAAACTACAACCTTGTAGAAAGCACTCCATTCGGTCTTTCAAAAAGCATAGTTGTTGGCATCGAATAGTGGTGGCTTATTGGTGGAGGCGCCAGTGGTGAGGTAGCTTTCGTTTGTAGCCATGGATCTTCTCTTTACTCGCAAAGATTAAACAAGCTTGCCAAAAAGTTTGGCTCTGATACCACTTGGTAGTCCAAGTGCCTACGAAAATCTAGAGGGGAGTGAATAGATTTTCTTGACTTTTTCGATTTACGTCCTCTTTTTCGAATGTGAAGATGATGACCAAAATAAAAGTGTGGAAATGTAAACAACACACAATGATTTATAGAGATTCAACCCACCTAGGGCCTAATGCTCTACCACCCGGTATGTCCGAATGGATTTTAAAAGGGAAAAGGTATATTAATAGATACCAAACTATTACAACCTTTTACCTTGAAGAGTACCACACTCTTCTTACAACACCACCTATGAAGATTACCACAATCTTCTTACAACAATGAAGAGCACCACACTCTTCAACACCTATAATCAACCAAGTGTGTTCTTACCACAAGAACACTAACAATGATGTATTGTTTTGGATGATTTAAACCAATTCAAGATTAGAACTCAAATGAAGTATACAACTCAATGTTATAAAAAGCGCTAGGCGCTAGCTAGGCGACAAGCTGGGGCCTAGCGCCTAAGAGGAGCCTAGGCGGGGTTAGGTGGAACATAGGCGGGGTTAGGCGGGCCTAATCGGAAAAACATTGTAGGCGGACAAGGGGGTCCTAGCACCTAGGCGGGGATTAATCGGGGCTAGGCGGGGATTTTTACAACAGAGATACAACTATGAAGTACAAGTGTAATCAAGAATGAAACCTAATACTCAAGATGTGCAAGTGTAAGACTTAGGCTAAGTACAACAAGAATATAAAAGTGAAGAACAAGAGGCTTGCTTGTTGTTTGTATTGCTTGTGTTGTTATTGTTTGATCCTTCAAGCCTTCAACTATTTATAGGAGAGCTCTTAGATTTGAATCCCATCATAGGCTTCTCCTTGAAGATTGAAATTTGTAAAAAATTGCAAATCAAATGGAGAAAATAGCTATTAGAAATCAATCCCAAAATTTCATGAAAAGTTGTCTGCTGCAACAGATAGTTTCTGCTGAAAAACCTTAGGTCGACCGGTCGACCTCTAATATGAAAAAGACATTTGAAAATTAAAAACACAGTTTAAACAAGGGGTCAAACCAGTCCAGGGTGGGGTTGGACCGGTCAACCAAGGGTTCGACCGGTCGCCCTACCTCTGGACCAGTCACCCTCCATTTTTTGTGAAACAGAAAACATTTTGGGCAATTTACAAACTTCAGGCACCAGTCGACCAGGTGGTCGACCGGTCGGCCTCCCCTATTTTTCTTTATGTTTTGATTCTGTTTCAGTTTTCTTCTTCAGGCACGGGTTGCCCTCTAGGGCGACCGATTGGCCTCAAAACGGAAGTGTTGTCCGATTTTTGTCAAAGATAAAGTTCAAGAAATACTCCAAAAAATTAGTAAAAATCATTTAAATCGTTTTGAAGTATTTGGACAAAATTTGTATCATTATTTTGGTGTAAAACTCAATAATATGAAATCATCAAAATTACGATAAAAATATTTATCTAACACCTTTGTCACCCTATCTCTTTATTATTTGTAAAGAGGATTGTCTTCTCTAATTTGAAGGGATGAACGAGAGAGACTAATTCTTGGGCTCATATTTGTAGAGGTGCCCTAACTATCTCAAGTTTATTATTTGAGGATGACTCGATTTTTTTTTATTACGCCTGTGTTCAAGAATACTCAAATATGAGAAATATTTTTCAAGTGTATGAGTCAACTTCGGGTTAGGCAGTTAACTTCTCGATCCTTTTTAGTAGTAATGTTGACCTTGAACTAAAATGAGAGCTTTTTGATGCAATTGAGATCTATAATCCAATTAACATCGGAAGATATTTGGGCTTACCATATGTAATTAGGAGAAACAAGAAGGTTATTTCTATTATCTGAAAGATCTACTTTGGGGTAAGATAAATGTGTTTCAAAGAAAACCTCTATTACAGACGGGTCATGAGATTTTGATTAAATCAGAGGGTCAGACAATCCCCATTTATTGTATGCAAAAATCTCTTTTGTCGGTAATACTGCTAGATGAACTACAAAAACTTCTGAACCCTTTTGGTGGGTTACTAAGTAGGGTAATCGTCAAGGGATCTCGTGGACTAGTTGGGACATGTTGTGTCTATGCAAATATGATGGTGGGATGGTTTTAGAGACTTCAACACATTCAATCTTATATTGTTGGAGAAATTCGGGTGGAAATTTATGTCCGACCCAGATGTTATGTTATGCAAGTTAATCAATACTAAATATTGTCCTAGAGGGACTTCCTTAATGCCGAGTTGGGGCATAGTCCAAGTTATACTTGGAGAAGTATTTGGTCTTCTCATGCTGTGCTTGAGAAAAGATGTTGTTGGAAGGTTGGTGATGGTGACAACATAAGGGTCTAGGAAGATCGGGTTGAGAGATTCACATAACTTTTATATCTCTACCCCTTTGTCTATGGAGATTGGCGACTTGACAGTTAAAGAACTAATTATGTCAGGTGATAAATGTTGAGACGCGGGCTTCATAACGAATCTCTTTAATGATAGAGATGTAGAGAGGATCCTTAATATTCCGATCACGCCTGGTTTAGTCAAGGAAAAATGGGTTTGGCACTTCACTAAGGATGAAAAATATGTTGTATGGTCAGGATATCGTCTCGTGAAGGTTAATTTCTTGCAAATGAGTTCAGACTTGCATCCAAGCAAATGGAAAAGGTTATGGAATCTAAAGATACCTCCCAAAGTTAAACTATGTTGTTGGAGAGCATGCCAAAATATGCTTTCAACCCGATCGAATTTGCATAACAAAAGGATTTCATGTATGAATATTTGTGTTTTTTGTGGGGAATATGGGGAAAACGCTTGGCATGTATTTGTCTCATGTTCAAATGCTACCTCATGTTGGTCCAACACTGATATTGCTCATATTGTTAACTTAGCTTTAGAAACAACAACGAACTTTTGGACTAGTTTTTTACTTGTTTGGTCAATAAAGAGGCAGATTCACCAGTACTTCTATGTATGGTAATTTGGGGAATTTGGAAACAATGTAACTCAAAAATTTGGGATGACAAACTCATAAACAACGAGGATACAATTTGAATGGCTAAGAAATCTCTAGAGGAGTGCATTGCTGCTAGAAGTATGACTCAGAGAGCAGACCTCCGTACTGATGCAAATGCTATTGTTAATGTGAGTTGGTTGATGCCCTCAAGTCCATATATAAAATGCAATTTAGACCCATTTTTTTCTTCCAAGTAGCAGACTAGTTGGTTTTGGTATGGTGATTTGAGATTGGACTGGGAAATTCATTGCTTGTCGAATAACGTATTGCGATGGGTTCTTTGAAGTTAAAGAAAGAGAAGCTTATGGTTTGCCTGAAGCTTTGTCTTGGTTACGTGGTTTGGGGTGCCATGTTATTTTTGGAGCTTGATGACAAGATTGTTGTGGATGCTTTCAATTCTCGCAAGGACGATCTCTCGAAATTTGGAGACATTCTTAATTTGTGCCATTCACTTTTAAGTCAGTTTACTTATGTGAAAGTGTGTTATTCAAACCATGGGGCTAACATGGTTGCTAACACGTTGGCTAGGGAGTCTTTCATTTTCAATAATCCTAGCGCTTGGCTCTCACCACCTGATTGTATTGAAAGCAACTTCTTGTTGAATTTGATGATGCTTATTAATGAATGATACTTTCTTGCTTTAAAAGAAAAAAATAATATTTATCTGAGTATAGATCACGATTGTCAGATCCTGTTCGAGTCAAAATTGGGTCAAAATTATACTAAAAATACTTAATTGGAAGAAATTTAAACTTTTAAGGAAGAGTTCACTTCAAAAAAACTGAACTAATTGAATTGAAATCGTTTTTCTTTTTTTCATTTTTTTTAGAATCAATTGAATAAATAGTTCACTAATTCACACGGCATTTAATTTTTCGTATATATGAAAATTAGAAAAACACCCGTGTTTTTATACTGGATTTGTATAGATTGTTTACCCTTTTGATATACATAAACTAAACCTGGAACCAATAGAAATAATGAAGAGTAACCCAAATTGCCAGACCTCCGAATTCCACTCCAATGGCAGCTCCCCTCCATTGATCCTCAACCCCAACCCCAACCCCTAAACTCCGATCAAAATTTAGATAAACCCTTTTCATCTAGTAAAACCAACAAAATTAAAATTTAAAAGTTGCGTGTAATAAAAATTGCTGGAGAGGAGGAAATTGAGAGAGGATGGGGAACAAGATAGCGCGGACGACGCAGGCGTCCGCGACGGAGTATTATCTGCACGATTTGCCGTCTTCCTACAACTTGGTGCTCAAGGAAGTGCTGGGGAGGGACCGTTTCCTCAAGTCCATACTCTGCAAGCACGACGAGGGTTTGGTGCTCGTTAAGGTCTACTTCAAGCGCGGCGACTCCATTGATTTGCGCGACTACGAGCGCCGCCTTGCTCGCGTTCGGGAAGTTTTTTCCCACCTCGACCATCCCCATGTCTGGCCATTCCAAGTTAGTTACCGTTTCCCCTTTTGCAACGATGGAGGATCATCTGGTCGATGCTTATATCTTTCCTTCACTTTAGTCAGTTAATTTTTGATTTGTGCTATGCTTCATAGTTTCTTATCCGAATATTGAGGTGATTTAAGCTTTATATTTGGCTGCTTTGGTGGTAGGAATTGTGTATGTAATTTGGAGGCAGTAGAATTTTTATTTAGTCAAATTGTTGATTTAAGCCGTTCCTTCTTGTGGAAAAGGGAATGGAACTTGAGTGGAATTTATGGGGGTTATTACTTTCATTTTCTATGAGACTATTACCATAGGGTAAGATCCATTCGCATAAATTTCCACTTTTTAAATGTTAGATAGATGGTAGAAACTCTTTGCAGGAGACGAATATGAATTTTGGGTGCCATGTGGATGCTTGATTAGATAGGCAAGCTGCACTGGGTAATTTGTGCACAAGCTTTTGATAATTGATTATATATGGTTGTCAAAAGTGCAGGGTTGAGGGGATATGTCATAGAACCATTTTGTGGCTGTTTGGTCACACTTTTTTACAAATTTCAAGCCATGTGTCAATACTATGGTATAAGGGTTATGCATCGGATTGAAATAAACTGGCTGCCAGTGAAGTTTGTGGAAAATCCAAACAGATGGTTTATCAAAATATAGCTAAAATGTTTTGATTGCAATCATAATTTTCAAAGGTTGGTCTCATTTGTGTTCAGTCAGTGAAAAATTTGTGTAACTGATTTCTCAGTGTGCATATTGGGGATTTTTAGTTAGTTGAAAATGATGTGCAGATTGACTTTTTAAGGTAGTAATCAGTGAATAATTCTAAGAAAACAGATTTTGAATATCTGCTTAATTTCTTCTGTGGTAGTTAGCTTTTAGACAAGAAACTATAAAGGGCATCATTTTTAGGGATTACTTCACTGCTAAGAATTAAAAACTGCACAAATGCCACCCCAAGTCCCAAGTGACAAATACATAAGCTATAGTTCAATGAGGAAGTCTGTTTGCTACAAGAGTTCAATAAATAAATGCTTATTACTCTGTGGAACATACAGGTATTTGTGTGCTGCTTGTGATACTAAAGGAATTGAAAAGGGCATCATTTTTAGTGATTACTTCACTGCTAAGAATTAAAAACTGCACAAATGCCACCCCAAGTCCAAGTGACAAATACCTAAGCTATACTTCAATGAGGAAGATCGTCTGTTTGCTACAAGAGTTCAATAAATAAATGCTTAATACTATGTGGAACATACAGGTATTTGTGTGCTGCTTGTGATATTGAAGGAAATAAAAAAGCTTCCATTCCAAAATTTTCCTATTCTATTAGTGTTTGATTTCTAGAAAGGGGATGGTTTTGGTCAATTTCCTCGAGTCTTAGTTTGCTTTGAATTTCGTAACTGTTATTCGTTTCTTAGTTTTCAAACAGCTCCATGAATGCCTTTTTCTGTATCATAATGCAGTTTTGGCTTGAAACGGATAAAGCTGCTTATTTGTTGAGACAATACTTTTTTAACAATCTTCATGATCGGTTGAGCACTCGACCTTTCCTTGGTCTGGTTGAAAAGAAATGGCTGGCATTTCAGGTTCCTATCTTCCTCTGTCTGTGAAATCTTGTTGATACAATTGGAATTATGAATTGTAACAAAACAAGTAGGGAATGGAATCACACTTATTGCGTTTTGCAGTTGCTTTATGCTGTGAAACAGAGCCATGAGCATGGAATATGTCATGGTGAGATGAATCCTTAAATTCATTTCTACGTACCTGCAAGGTCTCTGTTGTGCTTTTTCCTTGAGAAAATCATTAATTTATTGCAGGTGACATTAAATGTGAGAATGTGCTGGTCACTTCCTGGAATTGGCTCTATCTTGCTGATTTTGCATCATTTAAGCCCACATATATCCCATATGATGATCCCTCTGATTTTTCATTCTTCTTTGATACTGGTGGGAGAAGACGCTGTTATGTTGCACCAGAGGTGTGTTTTCTCGATTCTTTTGTTTTTAGATTTTTTTTGATCTTCGCATTCGCTTAGTCCTTATAGTCAGGTACTTCTAAATGCTTACGTGCCAGGATATATCCAGTGAATAATGATAACATATGGCCATGGAAATGTTTTTAAATGCATTATTGGTTCTTTTGCTGCGAAGGAACATTCCAGATTCATGTGGTGGTATCAAACTCCCATCCTTTTAAGTGAGGATGCACATAGCAAAATAGATTTACCTGTACCATGTTTTGATTCTCTGATGATATTCGTAGATGCTTGGTAAATCTTCTCTGTGTATACTTTCTCATGCTCTGTACAATTGTTTTAACTGCAAAGAGAGAACAAAGCATTCTGTAATTGTGAGAGAATCACATAATATTTTCAGATATCAGGGACCTTTGTTAAAATAAGAATCGTACTAGTGATCCTGGCTAGTATTAGTACTATGCTTGTGTTTTGTATGCATGAACCTCTGGATTTACCTCTAATAAGCCTATTATTGGTTACATGGTGAACATACTTTCTATCACATGTTGTTTGTCCATAGTTAAAACCTCGCTTAGGCCACATGCCATGGTTTATCGCCTCGTTGTCGCCTAGGCGTTGCCTTTCCGAGAGGCGATAGGCGACTGCTAATTGTGATGTTGCCTTGTTGGCATTATTGACTATTTGACTTGTGCTTTTGTTGCTTGATGATTGATATTGGTGTTTGAGATAGTTTATCATTGTTTGATATGATCTTTTTTTTTTTTTTTTGGGTTTTTAGAAGAATATAAGATATAACATGTTTTTTAGTTGTTTTTGGTTTGTCGCCTTGCATGGCCAGGCCATTGCCTTTTGTCGCCTAGGTCGTCCGGCGCTAGGCCATGGCTTGTCACCTTGTCATCGCTTATCACATTAATAACTATGCGTTTGTCTATTCCTCCCAATTAACATATCTTATTAGTCCCACAAAACTGTGAGATATCATCTTACATTATTGTCATTGACTGAGATTTCCATCTCAATTGTGGGTATTTGACGTTACAAGACATGAAATGAATAGCTTTTATCGCCATTTCACTATCGGTATTAATCTTCTCGCTTTCAATATATGGTAGACGAGACCAAATCTAACAACTAGGTGAAAGCATCAGATGTGGCTTTGCTGTATTGACTTTGCTTAGTTTGTTATACTGTCACTTGTGGGATGAGTGGATCATGTTCTATTGTTGCTCCATATTTGGTCAATCTTTTTTTTTGAACTGCAATATAGCGCTCAGGTGTCTTGATGCGTGTTTGTCATGAAGGATTGGGCTGGGAATGGTGTCAGCATTCCTCAAGTCTATACCATCTCCGTCAGAGAATAATCACATGGCATAAGTATTATGAGATCATGTATCACCAGTTTTACAGTGTTAGCTGTCCAACATGGTGTCCCATTACATCTAGTTAGGAATGAACCACGTGTTTTTAACTATCCAAAATATCCTATAAAGTTCCAGAAAACAACAAGGTGTGCCCTTGTACCTGCTCCCTCTCCTATGTTATCTTTGATCTAGAAACGCCAATTATTATTCAACCTCTTCAATTAATAGTTAATATACAACCAGTTACTGCCCATGCCATCACCACCAATAACCTACCATCTTAGTCACTCTTCCTGCTCATTTTTGCACTCGTATAACGTCTCATCAAACTCCTGCCAATCCTGATTCACTCCCCATCTTCCCCAACAGCTGCCACTCAGTCCGAAACTCACCTCTACCTGCAGGTATGTGCCTGAGTGCCACCAGCTCACTGACGTCTCTATATTATATCTTGTAGCTTCCGTTTGTTCTTAACACACCACATGTGGCTGAGCCCCCAATGTGACCCATCTCCACATTGACCCTTGCTTAGGGGTGGCAATTCGGGTTATCGAGTCGTCTTCGGGTTTAGTTTCGGATCAATTTCGGGTTATGTTCAAAATACATAAAAAGTTAAATTAAATTCAAGATATTATGTTTTTAGACAATTTGGTAACTTTGTGTCGGATTGGTGCTAGTCGTGTTCGTGTTTGGGTTTCTCGTGTTTGTGTTCGTATTTCTCTCAATAACTTCGGGTCGGGTTCGTGTTATCGTGTCAGGGATTGCCACCCTTGAGTGCCTTTCTTGCTACATAGAGCCCCCAATATTGTAAACGGACTACATGCACATGCTAACCTGGATCTATTGCAGGCCTCACAAACAATGCACATTATATTACGCAATCCCACAAATCCAAATACAAGACAAACATATTATGAAGTTCTGATAAGAGAATAAAGTTGGTGAACTGGGTATCTATAATTTGAGTTTATTTTTGAATATATGGGTGTCAGATGATGAATTATCTTATTTGCTCCTACCCAGTTGCACTTTATTTGGATTGGATGTATTGGGATGGAAATGATATTAGTTTAAAATTTCCAACTTGGGATACTCATTTTGATTTGGCTTAGGAAAAACATGGCACTTGCTAGTTTTAGCAGCTTCAGTAATTACTGATGCTTCTTGTAGATCTATTACTAATGTTTCTGTTAAAACGATTATATCACATCATTTGCCAAATCTCGTGGTCATAATATGCAGATTTGCAAAGCAAAATCCTTTAGAATTTGAGCATGGCCACTGATGAAAAAGGTTCATCATAGTCAATATCTTATATTTGAGTTTAACCTTTTGCCACCAAGCGAGCCTCATAGGTTGCTACCTCCCCATCCATTCCAAGCTTATTATATTCTAGTATTGATGTGGGATATTAGTTTGCTATTAGATGGCTTATCAGCTCCTATACGATGGATTAAACAAATAAATTTGGGTTCAAGTGAGGCTGCTGCTCAACATACTGATAAAACTGTGGTCTCCTGTTTCTATTATGTGGAGGTTTCTGGTTTTAATATTATGTTAGTGGAATAATAAAAGCTATATTTTCAGAGGTTTTATGAGCATGGAGGTGAGACGCAAGTGGCACAAGATGCACTTCTGAAGCCCTCTATGGACATCTTTGCTGTAGGGTGAGTGTTTTCCTTATGATTGCTTCTAGGAAATTACAACCCCCCCCCCCCCTCCCCCTCTCTCCCCGAGGTTCAGGCTAATTACAAAAAAACCCAGAAATTTTGAAAATTGCAAAAAAAACCTTGAGGTTGACTCTGTCTTACATTTTCCTCATTCATAAATAAAAAGTATTTCAAAAACCCTCTGATAGTGAGAGAAATATTACAATTACCCTTTTAAATTTAAGACAAGCAAACCTGAGGGGGCTTTTTGGAATTTTGAAACGTCCCTGAGTTTTTTTGTAACTACCCCTTACTTTTATTACCTTGGACTGCTTACAAAATTCTGATTTAAATGTTGATGTGATGAGCTGACTGAACATTGTTGAGCCTTTATTAGACAGCAAAATGCAGCAAGATCCCTTTTAGCTTGGATAAGGGATACTTTCCAGGAAGCTTTTAAGTCTTTGTTTGCAATCCTTGTCTTATCTTGGGCCAGCCCTTCCTGTGAATTGAAATAAGGGGGCATAAGACCATGATAATTTCTTCCAGTTGTAATCATGCATGTAATTTGAGGATAGCGCAGATGGCATATTTTCTTCTTCAATTTTAATCTTTGTTTTGGGTAGTGGGACGAAAGAATTGGTAGATGACTTATGAAATGTGCACTAATGCCAACAGATTGCTCATTGTTCACTTATATTAGTTCATGTTTCCACATCATAGTATATCAATATTCTGGCTTTTCATATTCTTTCTATACATAACTACTTTTATTACTTCAGCAGCTCTTTTTTTTTTTTTTTTAACTAATGTGCATGATATAGATTTGTTGCTATAGAGTAATACCTGCCAGCTGTACGAGAGTTGGGAATAGAAACCTCTATCAGTTACTATAAATTTCTAGAGAAGTTATTCTAGTTAGCCTAATGCTTTCCTGTACTCAACCAACAAGTTCATAATTGTCTTCTCTGTCTCGTAGAATGATTTTTCAGGAGCTCTTAGTTTTAGGATACATTTGTGACTGTGTTTGGAATTTGCCAATAAATATATCTCTAGTCAGTTTGTAATTTACTTTCTCCTGCATAGCCTTTGAAGTTTCATTTTGTGGCGTTTTATTATGCCGTGCATTCAAATACTTGAATTTTATAACTTTCTGTTTCAGGTGTGTGATTGCTGAGCTTTTTCTTGAAGGTCAACCATTGTTTGAACTCTCTCAACTGCTTGCATATCGAAGAGGACAATACGATCCTACCCAGCATCTGGAAAAGGTAACTTCTCATGCAGGGGGGATTTGTTTTTAAAAGTTTCCATTTGCTTTTCAATTTTACCTTTTACTTCCGTCTCAGCCTTTAATCTGCCCAGTTCTGCAAATAATGCCTCATCTTATACTGAGCTCACTAAAACCAGTGAAAAATTCCTCGAAATCTCTGGTTTCATTTAAATTCACCCCTCTCTACTAAGTGATTGCTTTGTCATATTGCATGACTGCAGATTCCAGATTCAGGAATCCGTAAGATGATTCTTCATATGATTCAACTGGATCCAGAGTCAAGATGTTCTGCTGAGAGCTACCTGCAGGACTATGCAGGTGTTGTGTTTCCGAGTTACTTCTCACCATTTCTTCATAAGTTCTATTCCCTGTTAAATCCTCTGAGTTCTGATGCAAGGGTAAGGACCTTGGATAACCCTGTCTCTATTCTTGGTGGCCAGTCACAGTTTTTCTAATTGATGTAATCACTGCTGCAGGTTCTAGCGTGTGAGACCTCTTTCCAAGAAATACTTAGACAAATGATGGGAAATAGGGTTGGTGAGGATATGACCTCTGAAACGGAAACTTCTTCTGATGGTAAAAGACAATTGCCACAAGCACTTGATGCAAATCAACATTCTGACAAGGCAGGTACAACTTTGAACGAAAGAAAAGAGAGCAAGAAGATCTCAAGTCATGATCGCTCTGATCTTCTTGGTAATGTGAGTGCTCTGCTAAGGGATGTTAAACAAAACAATGGGCATTGTGATATGAAGTCTGTGCCAGATAGTGTGGTCAATACCGTATATCCCCAGAACCAGAGGCAAGGTGGTTTTCAATCTCCTGGTGAGCTGATTCAAAGTATCTCAAATATATTCCAGCGAAGTCACCATCGTTTCTTAAAAAGATTACAATGACTGATTTGAGCTCATTGATATCGGATTACAATAATCAATCAGACACTTTTGGAATGCCTTTTTTACCATTACCTCAGGATATATTGAGCTGTGAGGGTATGGTTTTGATAGCCTCACTTCTTTGTTCCTGCATTCGTAATGTTAAGGTCCCTTTTATACGAAGGGCTGCTGTCCTCCTGCTGAAATCTTGCTCTTTGTATATTGATGATGAAGATCGACTGCAGCGCATCCTTCCTTATGTTATAGCCGTGCTTTCAGATCCAGCTGCTATCGTCCGTTCTGCCGCCTTAGAGACTTTGTGTGACATTCTTCCTCTAGTCAGAGATTTTCCTCCTAGTGATGCCAAAATATTTCCGGAGTATATTCTTCCAATGCTTTCCATGCTTCCTGATGATTCTGAGGAGAGTGTGAGGATTTGCTACGCCAGCAATATATCCAAGCTGGCGCTGACTGCTTATGGGTTTTTAATTCACTCAATAAGCTTGACTGAGGCAGGGGTTCTTAATGAGACTAATTTATCCCGGAAGTCATCAAAACCAGCGACAGACACTTCTGGAGAGCCACAGAGGGTGAATAATGATGCACAGCTGCACAACTGAGAAAATCTATTGCAGAGGTCATTCAAGAACTTGTGATGGGTCCAAAGCAAACACCAAACATAAGGAGAGCTCTCCTGCAGGATATTGGCAACCTTTGTTGGTTTTTTGGGCAGAAGCAGAGCAATGACTTTTTGCTACCTATCCTCCCTGCTTTTCTGAATGATCGTGATGAGCAGCTCAGGGCTGTATTTTATGGACAAATAATATATGTCTGTTTCTTTGTGGGCCAACGCAGTGTGGAGGAATATCTTTTACCTTACATTGAGCAGGCACTAAATGATATCACCGAGTCTGTCATTGTCAATGCCTTAGATTGCTTGGCCATTCTGTGCAGAAACAGTTTCCTGCGGAAAAGGATCCTGCTTGAGATGATAGAGCGTGCCTTTCCCTTGCTATGCTATCCCAGCAAGTGGGTGAGGAGGTCAGCCGTCTCATTTATTGCAGCTAGTAGCGAGAACTTAGGTGCAGTCGATTCTTATGTATTTCTGGTCCCAGTTATACGCCCATTCTTGCGCAGACAACCAGCATCATTAGCCTCAGAAAAATCTCTTCTTGGGTGTCTGAAGCCACCAGTCTCAAGAGAACTATATCATCAAGTTTTAGAAAATGCAAGAAGTTCAGACATGCTGGAGAGACAGAGAAAGATATGGTACAATACATCATCACAGTCTAAAAAGTTTGAAGCTGTAGACTTACTTCAGAAAACTGCCAGGGAGTTGGATCCAATGAAGTGTTTGTCTGACAGACAAAATGATATTCAGCATTA
This sequence comes from Rehmannia glutinosa, assembly GCA_016081115.2. Classification (NCBI taxonomy): domain Eukaryota; kingdom Viridiplantae; phylum Streptophyta; class Magnoliopsida; order Lamiales; family Orobanchaceae; genus Rehmannia; species Rehmannia glutinosa. The sequence goes on along the minus strand of CM071931.1, from coordinate 49,382,979 downwards.
TAACTTTACCAGTCCTTCGGGTGAACACATGGATTTTATAAATTCTGATGATAATGAGGGCAAGTTCAAAGCTATGGGAAACTTAACACAAAATACGTTGAATCAAGAAGAAGCCCATGATCGTGTTGCCTCAGAAAAGTCTCAACTGTCTGGATTTATGTCGCCTCAAATGAGTTGCATGAACAGCTTTATTGATAAATCGTCAGAAAGCATACCTTTATACTACTTCAAGGTTGAAAACAAGCGAACATCAGGCACTGCTCCAGCTGCTTCTGATTCTTCATTACCATATAGTTCCTTGGGTTTTAGCACTTCCTCCTTGCCTTGGATTGACCCAATAAACAAATCATTTAGTTTAGCAAATTCAATACCAGCTCCTAAAGTGGTCTCGGGGTCAACCTATGTTGGTAATGGTCCTGGACTATTGAGGAGAGTTGTACATGAAGTAGAAGATCGAGAAATTGATGAAACAGCTTATATCAGTAGCAAATTTCATGAGATGGGAGTGCCTGACAGAACGAGAGTGAGTTCTCTCACAATGGGTGATCACTCCACTTCGACTGAGGCAACAGAATCGTCATCATTAGCATGGTCATCGACCATTCCTGATTCAGGGTGGAGGCCACGGGGTGTGTTGGTTGCACACCTCCAGGAGCACAGATCTGCTGTCAATGATATTTCCATCTCAATGGACCAGCAGTTTTTTGTTAGTGCTTCTGAAGATTCTACTGTAAAGATATGGGATTGCAAGAAGCTGGAGAAGGACATCTCATTCCGGTCTAGGCTAACCTATTCGTTGGGTGGAAGTCGAGCAATGTCTGTTGCGGTGCTTCAAGGTTCTACTCAAATTGTTGTTGGATCAAGTGATGGGATGATGCATATGTTCTCGGTTGATCACATCTCTAGAGGACTTGGCAATGTTGTTGAAAATTATTCAGGTATCGCCGACGTGAAAAAGATTGGTTTCGGAGAAGGTGCTATACTAAGCCTTTTGAACTACTCTGCTGATGGTAGTACTAGCAAAATGATTCTATACAGCACGCAAAATTGTGGAATCCATCTCTGGGATACAAGAACAAGTTCAAATAGTTGGAATACAAAAGTTTATCCTGAGGAGGGTTATATATCTTCTCTGGTGGCAGATCCTTGCGGTAATTGGTTTGTATCTGGATCATCAAGGGGTGTGCTTACTTTGTGGGATCTCAGATTCTGCATACCTGTCAACTCATGGCAATATTCTCTTGCATGCCCCATTGAAAAGATGTGTCTTTTTGTTCCTCCTGCCGGCACTCCATTGTCTGTTGCCACAAGGCCACTTGTTTATGTTGCAGCTGGGTGTAATGAAGTTTCTCTTTGGAATGCAGAAAATGGGAGCTGTCACCAGGTATTCAAAGATTTTTTTTGGGTCTTTTTCCCATCACAAAAACTTGTGTGAGAGACGGTGCGATCGTGAGACGGTGATACTTTTAGTATTCAGACAAAGTATCACTTTTTACACTAAAAGTATCACCGTCTCACGGTCGCACCGTCTCAGGAGAGACATGCTGGTTTCCCATAAATCCATGTCATTGTGTACGAAATTATGACACTTATGCAACAAGTGAATCATAAATCTTTGTTATGACATCTTTTTTTATTCACGTTATGTAATTATTACTTGTTTATTCTATTCCTATGGTAAAAGTTATTCTTTTAGTTTTTTGGGTGAGCAGAAGTAAAATACAACTGTTATATTGTTGTTTTGGAAAATTACATTTCTTTTAATAATAATTGTGAAACTGAGATTTCATTGACAGATTAAACTTACCACAAATGTTTTCCATCTCTACCAATTTCAAAGAATAGAGAGAATACAATATTCAAGATGAAAGTGCTATCTATCACTGACTGCCAATTTCTTGGACTGTACACTGATAGTCATGAGCATTAACTGGGGTTATTATAATGTGAACTTGGAAAAGTTGGTATTGCTTGGATTACTTCCAGTAGTCAAATTGTATCTCGAAGCTAATATCTTGCAGGTCTAATATGGCATGGTTGTTCGTGTTTTGCAGGTATTGAGGGCAACAAACCATGAGTCTGATGCTGAGAATTGTGAGTCGCCTTGGGCTTTGGCCAGACCATCTAGTAAGATTAACGCTAAATCAGACATGAGGCGAAATATAAATTCTAAGTACAGGATTGATGAGCTGAATGAACCACCCCCTCGTATTCCTGGTATCCGTGCATTGCTTCCATTACCTGGTGGAGATCTGTTGACTGGTGGAACTGACTTGAAAATACGTCGGTGGGATCATTGCAGGTATACATTTGTGCTTCGTTTTGAGATTCATGTTTCTTTTCGTTTTTCTTTTGTTTACTTCCATTCATCAATTTTCTTTAATTGATGTTCTCACTTGTGTATGCAGCCCTGACCGGAGCTATTGTGTGTGTGGACCATCTATTAAAGGCATCACAAATGATGATTTCTATGAGACAAAGTCTAGCTTTGGGGTGCAAGTTGTGCAGGTATATCCTATTTCTAGGCTAGCATCTGGCGCTCCTTTCTTTGCTGTACATGGTGGGGTAGTAGATAGTGTTTAAAAGTACGAATAGTATAGATGCTTTTTTAAAGGAAGTTACTTCTTATATGACCACTGGTATGGACACAGACAAGTTTGTAATGAGAAACAGGCAAAAGAATTACAACAAATAAAGTTGGTTGGGTTGCAAAACGTCGCGGAAGACGTATGTTTCTGTCCATGGCAAGTCTTATATGAATGCCAAGACCATCCTTTGAGGTCGATCACTTGCAAATATTCTTCAGCATCAGCACAATATGCTGTGGTTCCAACACTTACTCTGGTCTCCGTTGTGGTGACATAACCCTCCCCAGAACTCCTGAACTAAGGATTCTGACAAGAAGGTCTATTTGATACGAGTGATTAGGAGCAAATGAATCCTTCCATAGGAATCTTTTACGAACTCCTGAAGTAATCTTCAAGCTATTGACTAAGCCGAATGGTTAATTATTAAACAGTGGGATTTTATTTACCAAATAAATGATGGGTAAATATTAAATAAATGATTATGATATATCCTATCAAATATATGGCACACCTCCAATTTTCTTCCTTTTTCCTCTTTAAGAATGAAAATACATTTTTGTAGAGATTTCTTGGTACTTGCGATTGCTGAAACTGGTAATTGTTTCTGTAGGATTGCATACAAGTTATATTTCTCTCGTCTACTTACTATCACATATTCCATGTGTTTTAGGTCCATTTTGCAGTCATTGGTTCTTCATCTAAGATAAAATGTTCTTTTATGGGATATAGATGTTATAATGTCTTCTAGCACAATACATGCATTATTTTCTGTTATTGATGAGGAAAGCCCCATGTTTTCTGATCCCCTTGTGCTAGTAACTAACTAATGAAAAATATTTTTATTTCATTTTCGTATCTATGTGATCGTGCTTAAAGTTACTTTCTTGTTATGTAAGCAGGAAGCAAAAAGACGACCTCTGGCAACCAGGTTGACTGGAAAAACAGTTCTTGCTGCTGCTGCCACAGATTCTGCAGGGTGTCACCATGATTCTATACTCTCGTTGGCTTCTGTCAAATTGAACCAGAGACTTCTGATATCAAGCAGTAGAGATGGAGCCATAAAGGTTTGGAAGTAAGGTTCCTTCTGTACTGCTAATTTATTGTACAATTTTTTCTGGAGCATCAGTTAAAAACATGTACATAATTGTTACAGCAAGACAGTTGAGCTTTTCAGATACTGTTCTTTCCTATCCGTTTTCCACATCGCATTACAGCTTCTTGTACAGTTATAACAACAGCTTATTAATGTATGAAAGGAAAATTCTTTCAGATGACCAAAAGTATAGTTGCTAACTTGAGATTTCTCTTTGGAGCGAGTTGTTTATTGCATTTGGCATGAGGGAATGCAGAGGTACTACAGGACTATTTAGTTTAGCATGATGCCTCTCCGAAAACAAATTTACATTGTAGCCTGTAGGAGGATCCTTTCAGTTGTGTGTTATGTGAGCCCCTTAACTGATCTATGGTTATAGGGAAAGGAAATTGTTAGAGGGTAGGCTGGTTTCCCCTTCTCCTATGTCGGTCAAAATTGGCTCTGTTATTAGATGGCTTCCTCTATTCTTGGTTTTAGTCGAATGGACATTTTAAAACCCCAATTCGAAATTTGATCCTAAATCGATTAAATTCGATCGAATTAGGTTTTCCGATTTTCAAATCAAATTTGAGTCAATCCAAATTTGTTGATAAATCGGGCAAGGTTCGGATTCGGATCCATGTTTTTCGGATCCAGAACCCATTTTTTTCAAGCAAAATTTCAATTTCTTTTTTTATTTAACAAAAGAATCCTATAAGTAACCAAAGTATAAGCACCATCTGATGACAAGATGTGATGGTTGAAAAACAATTTTGTTGAACTAATACGTTCAATCTTTTAAAGTTTTTGAGTGCAATGGACTGATTTAAGGTTTATAAAAGTTTGCTTTTCTTCATATAAGTGCTCTTTCCTTGGAACTCCATATCTTTTTCTCAAGCTGATGTTCAATTCAACTGCTAGCTGTTGACTCCTTTCCTTCACATTCTTTGTTCATTTGAACACTTTGCTCTTTATGGTAACGCACAATTCTGTCTTTTTTTACTCTAGTACTTGCTGTCCTTGGGTTAATTACAAAAACTTCCTCAGATTTAGCCTAATTTCAAAACAATCCAGTTATCTTTCAAATTTGCAAATACCCCTTTGATATTTGTTTCTCTTTTACAAGTTTCGTAATTTGGAAAGATAATCGGAGTATTTTTAATTAGGCTAAACCTCAGGCGTAGTTTTTGTAATTCTCCCTAAATTTTATCCATTTGTGTTGGATTTTTGTGATGCTTCTTATTAGTATTGACATTTATCTATCTATATATATATATATATATATATAATAACAGCCGCTTCTGGAAATAGTATGAGAAGATTTTCCCGCCCATTTGTTTTTGCTATAAAAAGTAATAAACATATGTATAATAATAAGAAGTGATAAATATTTGGTAATTTATTATTTTTGGTAGTCAATTTTCTTTAAATAATAACTTTTAAAAATGATATAAATATATAAAAATATATAAAATTGTCTTTCCAAATTTGTGTGTACTGCATTAATTATTGTATTTTTTTTTATAAAAAAATTATTAACTTTTTCATTTTTTTATCCGTTTTTGACGTATAATATATCAAATTAATCATTTTTTGTGATCTTCAATTTGACATACATATTGTATATATGAAATAAAAAACATAATTAATAAACAAATATAAGAAATATTTATTCATTACTTTGTAATTTATAATGAGCTTTAAGAATTATGCATTCGGACTGTTGGACATCAATTTGTATATTCATGTATTTTGGCTATTTATAACATATTTATAGTTGTTTTTTGGGCTTAGCCCATTCCTTAATAATTATATAAAAATTATATTATATTTAATTTGATTAAATTAAATTTTAAAATACTTATTTTAATTGAAAAACATATCTCAAAATATGTATCCAAATTTTATATATCACTTATATCCATACATAATATTATATATAATATATTTATGTAAGACGAAAATTAAGATTTATTTAATATAAAATTATATTCATAATAGTATTTTATATATAGAACGATATTTTTTTATATATTAACGTACATTTTATGTTAATAGAAATTATTTTTTATATTTATCAATGTATTCTGATATTCAAGTTTTAGAGTTGTACATTTGTAATTAGATATGAATTTGGCTACTTGATATTTTTTTGATATATGTGTGTGTATATATATATATATATATATATATAAATATTTTTGTTTTGTGTATTGTTTCATTTTTCCTTAAAAATGTGTTGCTAAATATGAAACATGTTTTTTGTTTAATTCTTTTAGTAATGTTTACAATTATTCAGCTTTCTAAACCCCTAATATTCAAACAAATGACCTTATTATTGGTTGTAAAGACGATTTATTATATATCAGCATTGAGATAATAATAAAAAATCAACATTGGTCAGTTATTTTTTTTTTAAAACTTTTACGTTCTTATAGATAAACATGATTTATAAATAGATTTAATTCATAAAATTACACAATCAAATAATTTCGTTTTTAAAGATTTTTTTATAGTTTATAATAATTTATTTTTATTGTTTAACCGTATGATTTATAATTAAAAAAATTACTTTTTGAAATTTAAAACTTAAAGCAATCTCTCTTTATTTAAAATACAGATAACATAAATCCATAATTTGTAAAACAAAGAATGAGAGCAAGTAAAATTGAAAAGATTCTTGTGTTTAATTTTTAGAATTAATGAATAAAAAATTAAATAGAATTAATATTAATAATAGATAAATACAATATGCATATTCGGGGAATGGGGATGAGAACGGAAAATCCCGTTTTATCTAATCGAAATGGGAAGGGGGACGAAGATATAAATATTGTCCCTATTCCATCATCGATTCTAGAGAAACGAGAAATCTCCATCCCCGCTCACATCCCCACTCCATCCCTGAATTAAGCGGGGATTTCATGTCTCATTCTATTCAATTACCAAGGGGCATGGTTCCTCACGGGGATGTTGCCATTCCAAAATGCAGATGATGGAATTCATATAACTATTAGGAAAATGTACATGTAATAGTACAAAACAAATGTCTCACTGATATACACTCCGTGCATTGCGGGTAAATGACTAGTTATTTGTTTCATACGATACATCCACATATATCCTCATTCCGCTGAAATTTTAATTAGCCTAAATTCTTTTGCTGTTGTCTTGACTTGTTGCTGCATGTCCTTAAACCGTCTTTATTTCTACTCATAATTTTTTCTCTATTTTGCTCTACGTTGATTTGTTATACTCCTTTGAACTGATTTGAAATTGTGTGCTCTTTTATTCTGATCTATTCTTCTTGTGGTGCTTGCTGAACTGATTTGTTCTCAAGTCTTCAATTTTGTTTCTCTGGACTATTCTTCTCCACTGATTTGTTCTGCTCCGAAAATAGCTCTACAACTATTTTCTTTTAACAAGAATACTTTACATGAATGTTTAAGGTACCTACACATTTGTCCTAATATTGTACATCCCAAATTGTACTATATTTTAGGAAAAAATATTGTTCAAATTTATGTTCTTGAATAATTCTTTTAATCAATTTCTTTTCTCATTTTTGGGAATGGATACAGTTTTATTGTCACATGACATAAAAAATTTGATCTAAACTGTCAAAAAATAAAAGAAAAAAAAAGTTGATACAAAATTTAGTCAATTTAACATGTGAGATACCACTAGCTTGTAGCTCAAGTGGTATCACTAATCCTTTATAAGGGTGTTAACCAGGGTTCGAACCTTGTATCTCTCAGTTTCTTTGAAATTTATCTCATCCCCTCCAACCAACACTCCCAACTTATTAAAAAAAAAATTAACATGTGAGATTTAGATGTGTTTATATTTGTAATAAAATAAACGGTAAATTACAAAAAAATATCATTGAGGTTTTTAGTCTTAATTACAAAAGGCCCAACTATCCTTCAAAATTACAAACGCCTCATTGATTTTGTTTCTTAATTTCTTACAAATTACACTCTCAATAAGGGGTATTTTGTTAAGAAAACGCAAACCTCAAGGGGTCATTTGTAAACGTTAAGGGGGTATTTGTAGTTTTGAAAGATAATTGGATTTATTTTTGTAATTAGATCAAACCTCAAGGACAATTTTGTAATATCCCTAAAATTAACATGATAGGGTACCCATATTTGTTAGTTGTCACTGGATGAATCAGCCTTCATTTTACATGGTTGGGACTTGAAAAATAATGACCTGCTAGGGGATGCACAATAAACCTGCTGCATGCCATTTGAAACAGTGGATCACCAAATTTCTTCATCCAGATTCATAAAGCCATCGTACATTGAGTGAGAGATGAAATTGCCAAGTATTTACATAACACTTCAAAGCAGATTGATTTTGTGTCTTCCCATGGATCTATTCATCTAAAGCCACTAATAGCTGGAATTTCATCTAACGCTAAGCTGCAAGAGGCAGCTCTCAAAAGTTGACATGCTAATGTTTTTAAGGGATAATTAAAAAAACACCCACGAGATTTGACTAATTAAAAAAAAAAAAAACAGATTTGTTTTAAAATTACAAAAAGCCACCTCCATGTTTGATTCTGACTTAAATTTGAGGGGGTAATTTTAATATTTTTATAAATGTCAGGGGGTTTTTGAAATTATTTTTTGCTTATGAAGAGAAAAATGTAAGACGAAATCAAACTTCAACGGGTTTTTTTTGCAATTTTAAAAAATCCCTAAGTTTTTCGTAATTAGCCCGAACTCATCAAGTGCACAGGAGTTTTATGATACTAGAAGTTAAAGCGTAGAAGCTATGCAACAGAAAACTAGAAGTTAAAGCGCAGAAGCTATGAGCTTCTTCTGCAGATGTTACCTTTTTAAAAACAGTTTATAAGCTCCTAACATCTTATTTTGGGAATATTTTGTGGAAAAAAGTTACCTAACACTATAAGTTGAGCCAAAAGAGAGAGAATGCATGTCCTATATTTTGAACAAGCCATAAAAGGGTTCCCAAGAATATCCCGATGAAACCCCTCACTTGTGCCTATAATATGAAATATGAACACACCATTAGGGGTCTCTGAGAATGTATCGTGTAAACCCTTTGATGTTGTGTGATGGCAAGACCTCTCGGATGCTTATGTAGTTATGTGGTTGTAGAGAGAAAACAACAACTGAAAAAGATTGAATTAGTAAATAAACTGTATTGTTAGTGAGAAGGAAATATAATTGGGTCTCGTGGGACTGGGTGTTTTGGTAGATCAGTATATATGGGCTTTATATAGCTTGGACCATTTGTTCGAAATGCCCCATTGATTTGAAGTCAAATTTGCGCTTCGGCTTAGTTTGAAATATCCCCATAAGTTGTTGCAACGCCGATCTGTTGCAAAAAAGGCTGCATAATTGGGTCTCGTGGTACTGGGTGTTTTGGTAGATCAGTATTCAGTATTGTATGAGCTTTATATTAGCTTGGACCATTTGTCCGAAATGCCCCACTGATTTGAAGTCAAATTGCGCTTAGGCTTAGTTTGAAATATCCCCATAAATTGTTTTTTTTTCGAAATGAAAGTGATATATTAAAACAAAAGTGATATATTGAAATATCCCCATAAATTGGGAGGCCCGAAGACCACATTCCTCCTGGTTACAATGGGACATCCAAGAGGAACTGAAGAGATATCCACACAAAGGATGTCTAGAACAGAAAAACATTCAGCAAGAACCAAAACAAAAATAGCTGATGACTAAACTACAAGCTATAAGCTAATATAGGGACCTGTAGCTAATCCATCAGACCACACAAAGAGAACTCAAAAATCTTTCAAATAGCAGATCAACAGCAAGACACACGAACCATAAAAAGAGGATAGGAATGAACACATTGGCACTGAATTAAACCTACCAGATGAGCCACAAACCTTACAACTTTAACAACAATTTCCTTGTTTCTTGAAACTCTTTCCACTCACTTACAACACCATTCACAATATTAATTTCTGTCATTCTTTCCTCCTTGAATATCCACAAATTACGAGACTTCCAAAGCCACCATAACATATATGAAGTGAGTTGGAGATGTTCTTCGAACCATGAGCTGCTCCTAGCATTACACAAGGAGTTCCACCACCCTCTAAAAGTAACTGAATCCTCTGTCATTCCCTCCCAATGGATGGGAGATAATTTCCATTTTTGAGCACGATCACAGGAAAAGAACACATGTTCAAGAGTCTTTTCAGCCTTACCACACAACTGACAGACACCATCAATCTCCATTCCTCTATTTTGCAGATTCACATTGACTGGGAGAATTTTGTTGTAGCATTTCCATAGAAAATGTTTCACTTTACCTTTAACACCCAATTTCCAACTCCGGTTCCTTGTACATTGATTAACCTGATGATCCCTACTACCCTCAACAACATTCAACCCACAAATCTTATACTTCATAAGCACCCCATAAACAGATTTAACCGACATCTCCCCTTTTTTATCATAATCCCACCAAATCTGATCCTTTTTTTCCATCCCAAGCCCTTCGATAGTAAGAATAGCTTTGGATTCAGATTCAGAAAACATAGAATTAATAAGCTCTTCATCCCAACAGGCATTCTTCTGATCAATAAGCTCATAAACCCAAAGAGGACCATTAATTAAAAAAGCATTCCCATTCGGTTTAAACTTGGGAGCTGAAGGAACCCAGACATGACCATTAATTAAAAAAACATCCCCATACGCTGTTGCAACGCCGATCTATTGCAAAAAAGGCTGCATAATCTGACCCTCGACCTCTCTTCGCCCAATCTTAATTAGAATTGTCAAATGGGCCGAGCCAAATTAGGCCCGGTCTCTTTCGAGCTTATGACATTACAACTCAGTCTTTTTATTGGACTGACCCACCAAACCGGGCTGGGTATAACAACTCTAATGGATAATTGTTGGCATAATATTTGTAGTGCTGCAAATAGTCTAAATTCATATGGTTATATTTGGTATATCAAGTAGACCAAGAGTAAATAATTGAGAAAAGGTAAGGTTGTGATTGGTAGTGATTGGTTGTGAAAAAATTTTCCAAATTTTATTTTTGAGAGAAAAAATTTTAGGGAGTGCGCTTGTTTGTGAAAAAAGTGAGTTTTTTTAAAAAAGAAAATCTCATTTCTTTTTAAAATTAACTCATTTTTCTCTTTCATTTTCACACTTCCCAATACTCAACTATACTATTTATTTCTCTCTCATTCTCCTATTCATATAAATAATTTCGGTGATTTCTTTAATTTATCATAATTTTGTTATTTTGCTCTTAATCTTGATAACAAAAAGCCTTAAAATGAGATCCATATTGCTTATTTTTTGTTCAATTTTTTATTTTTTATTCGATTTTCTTACATTATGTTTTACATTATTATTTCCTCGAAAAATTCCACAAACAACCAATATCTCTATAAGATTCTTCATCACATCAACATAATTATTATTTTTTTTTTATATTCATTCAACTTTCACTTTCAAAAATTTTTCACCACTATTCACTTAGAAAATGAAAGTGAACGAAACAAAAGCATAACCAATCACAGCCTTAAACTTCTCTTTTGTGTATTGTAACTTGTAAAACACTTAACCCCCAAGGGGTTGGCCTAGTGGCCTTGAAGCTGCAATTGCACCTTAAGGTCTTGGGTTCAAACTTTGACTATCGCGGAGTGAGGAGTTGGGATTTTCCCCAGATATTAGGACCATTCCTTGGAAGGACGGATGTCCCATAGTCCAAAGGAAGTGTGGGGTATGTGCCTCCGGCAGGTGTGAGGATACTCTGGGTCGTCAAAAAAAACCTGTGAAACATTTATCATACAATCGCCATTTAATCCACCATGGCGGGATTATTCATGATTAGTTGTCCGCTCAAAACCTTTCAGAAAAAGAGAGGAATTTACACGAGGGAATAGTAACAACTAAAAAGATAATCCAGCAATTTTTGCAAATTCTTTGAGGGTTCATTTGGATGGAGGGATTTGAAATTTCAAGGGATTTCGAAATCTTTGGATTTGAAATCCACCTCTTGTTTGAATGATGCGGATTTGTGTAGGGATTTCAAATCCATCGTAAATTTTGAAAAAAAAAAATTAAAAGCTCTATTTATTTTCTTAATTGATATTTAATAAATTAAAATAAAAGATATAATCTTATTATTTTATAAATAATTATAATTTTATACACTAATAAACATATGAAATATATAACTTTTATTATGTGTAAATAAGTGTGTGTGAATATAGTGCGGTGTGAATATGTAAGAAAGAGTATGTGTGAGTGTGTGTAGTATGTGTGTGCAGTGTATGAAAGTATGTAAATATGTGTAGTGTATGTGCAGTGTGTAAACGTGTGCATCGTGTGTTAGTGTGTGTAAATGTGTGTTATGTGTATGCAGTGTGTGTAAATATGTGCAGTGTATGTAGTTTGAGTGCAATTTGTATTAGTGTGTAAATATGTGCAGTGTGTGTAAATGTGTGCAGTATATGTAGTGTGCGTGTAAATTGCAAGTGAGCATAAATGGAAAAAAAAAGAACGGATTTCAAATGACTAGGTTTTGGGAGGGATTTAAAATCTTTTAAAAACAAACTAAAACTTAAAGATGGATTTGAAATTCACTGATTTAGATTTATATGTCAAATAAGGGTGTAGATTTAGCTAAGGATTTCAAATCCCTCGTCCCAAATCCCCTCCCAAATCCCCCATCCAAATGCACCCTGATATAGTTTCCAATTATCATTTATTTATTTATTTCAAATGATAGATTTTATAAATAGAACCTCACAACCAAAAGACAATTACAACGTAGCCAACTAGCTAGACTAACCGACTTAGTGTTCATTACAACCAAGTGGGGAATTGGCAACTCCAATTCAAATCATCAACACTATCAAAGACCAAACTCACTAATCTCTTACATTTAGTACGAGTTTGGGGATCCTGACAAACAAAATAAAACTGATCAAAAAGATACAAAAGGAGATAGATGTCTTCGCCTATCTTCGCAACCTCAAGATCAAAGGAAATCTGTTGATTGAGTTTGTTCACGATATCCTCATCATCTAGCATAATTGTAATCTTCTTAATTCCATGCAAATCTGCAACACAAATGCCCTGTCGAATGCTTAGTAAAATTGCCTCCACTGGATTACATGTATCATCCCTAGAGGTAGACCAAGCTTGAATCAAAAGACCCTTATCATTGCACAACCACCCCTAGCCCTAAGCGGGTGTTCCCATCAATAAGAGCACTGAGCACCAATTTAGGCCTACTTTATCAATGTGAGAGTATCAATCAGATTCTGAGAAAGATGGCAAGAAGGAGACTTATTGCTTTTGTGCTTTTTCCCTTCAACAATCAAGAGATATTCCTGCCATTCTCCCAAAGCACCATCCACTGTTTCCAATTCGGACCACCTGCAATTTTGGAAGATCCACAGGTTCCTAGTTTTCCAAATCCACCATAAAATATAAACAGAGAGCTGAATTCGATTTTGCATGCTAGCATTATCACCACAACCATTGATGAGTTGCCACTACCTTGCTACAGTCGTATAAGGTTTAGACATCTCATTCCATTGAACCGGGGCAAGCTTCCACACCATCCTAGCTCTGTCACACTGGAAGAATAAAGGATCCAGACTTTCCTTTGCAGCCCCGCACATCTTACACCAGGGATCAACCACCATCTTTTTCCTCTCCAAAAGATCAGCTATAGGGAGACAATTATGGATGCATCTCCAGAGGAAATGCTTCATTTTATTCTTAATATCCATCCTCCAGCATTTAGACCACATAGATTTCTGAACTGAGGCCTCAACACTAGCCTCAGGGATGTCCTTCGCCCATTGTTTTAGCTTCAAAAGATGGGAATAAGTAGAGTGCACAGAGTACATGCCCCTCTTATCCCAATGCCAAATAAGCCTGTCGAAACCACCCTCCTACTTGATAGGGATCTGAAAAACAATATTAGCATCATCTATACAAAATTGCTTAAGAACCAGATCCCTATCCCACCCTTTCCTAGACTCATCCAACAATTCCCAAACCCAAGTTTTAGGGCTGTCACACACAACCACAAGATCAGGTTTAAAGAGGGGGGTTTTAGGCATCCAAGGGTCCTCCCAAATTTTTATAGATTTCCCATCCCCCACTTGATATCTAAGCCCCATAGTCAAGGTCGACTTAGTCTTGATCTAACTCTTCCATAACCACGAATTCCCGTTTTTTGCTTCACAAGCCAACAAGCCTCCCACCCTAAAATATTTTGCTCTAAGAACTTTACTGAGAAGGAGATTTGGTTGGATAAGTAGTCTCCAGAGTTGTTTAGCAATAAGAGCGTCATTAAAAAGGGTGATATCTTGAAAACCCAACCCTCCCACATTCTTAGGACAAGTCATTCTATCCCAAGCCATCCAAGCAATTTTCTTACCCCCACCAATAGAAGAACCCCACCAAAAATTCATAGCAATTAGGCAAATTTCTTTACAAATTTGGATAGGGAGTCGAAAACATGACATAACATAGTTGGGCATACCATTAATCACGGCTTTAAGCATGACCTCTTTACCTGCAGAAGAAAGGAAAGAATTGCTCCAACAACTAACTCTATGACTGACACTCTCAACAACATATTTAAAAACCTCTCTTTTGGAATTAACAGATTTCATCTTTCAATAGCCTTCTTGGAATCACAGATAACACCATCAGAGCTAATCAACCTATCAATGCAATTACTTCTACTTCTTTGCATTGTACATGCGTGGAAAAATTTTGAGTTACGGTCGCTTTCTTTCAACCAACTGATACGTGCTTTCTCACTCCAGAATTTCTCCTCATCTTTGTAAGTTTTATCCATAACATGTCTCAAATTCATCAAATCCTTCCAATTACTTTGTTTCCCATCTCTTTTCAACTCAGTCAATCTGGATTTCCAACACTCAATGATTTTTGCTGAGTTCAAAATCTGGCCTTTATTCCAATTCAAGAGAGCCATCCTGCATTTAGCAATTTTTTTCTGAACTTGGAATAAAGGGGTACCAATCACATTTTCCTGCCAAGCTTGCTGCACCACTCTGTCAACTCCATCCCTCTGGATCCAACGTTTGTCAAACACGAACGTCTTCTTAGTTATCATCCCAGACTGCTCCGTAACCAAATGTAACAGGTTGTGGTCTAAAGGGTGTCTATCCAAGTGAGTAACATAGGCATTTGGGTGTTTAAGGAGCCACTGCGCAGAGCCAAAAAAATTGTCCAATCTTTCTTCAACAAAGCCCTCCCCGTCTCTGTTATTCGCCCATGTAAAAATGTGGCCCTTAAAGTTGATTTCACCCATTCTCAGCTCAGAAATGAAATTCTTAAAATCCCTCATACTCGAATCACGTCTAATGTTACCCCTTTCTTTTCATTCTTATCACGGATATCATTAAAATCCCCCCATAAGCCATTAGTCTCCCCAGTTAAATTTAGCATTCCCCAGATAGTTCCATTGATCTCTTCTAATGATAATGTCAGTACTTGCATAGATGAAAATCACCCAAAAGGTATCTACCTGGTTTTCCAAACTGCATTTCATTTCAATACAAAACTGGGAAGTAACAATCTTGATGACATTCACTTTCTGAGACCATCACACAAAAAGGCCCCCACTTTTTCCAAGGGGATCCACACAAAACCATTTATCCTCTAATTTAGGTTTCCTACAAACAATTTTAATGAAAGTTTTTTTTTTTTTTTTGTTTCGCATAAAAATAAAACATCCGGGAGATGGAGTTTAAGGTCCTCCCAACCCTCTACAATTCCAACTACAGATATTCATTGATCAACATGAGCCCATTCAAGGTTGGTCACCTCTATCTTATTTTCCGTATCTAAAGCATCATCACAACTAGCAGAACTTCTACATTTTTTTTGCTTAGTATTTTCTAGGACATTCATATTATCCAACAGCTCATATCCCCTTTTCTGGCCACAAATATTGTTGTGTCCCTCATAGGTCAGGTCCATAACATTCAACACTAAGGTTCCCTGTTTATTTTTCTTAAAATATTTCTTCCCAACTCTGAGTTTAAGCTCGGTTTTTACCTCCAAGTTTTCACTACCTCTGTTAATTTCCCCCAGTGGGATTCTTTCAAGTTTCTTGGGGACAACTTCATTGGTATCCAAAATTAAGTCAATTTTCATGTCATTCTCCTTGTCCTACCTTTGGTTTTCCTTGTTTCTTTGATTAATTTCAACATGGATGGGGCAGATTTTGTAGTGGGAGAAACAGGCTTACTCAGGCTAGTGACTTGAATCACCTCTACATTGTCCTTCCTAATCTCAGAACTTTTAAGGGAAGCTTTCAATGATTCATCTCCAATATTTCTTTTTCCTCATCCTTATGGGCGTCTAGGCCACTACCCTCTCCAGGTTCCTTTTCCCCATTCCCCGATGAATGTCTCCCAGGCTTGAATTGCATATTTCCTGTTCCAAATTCCACAGCTTTAAGCCAATCTCCGAATTGCCCATCCTCCAGCGCATCATTTCTCAGATCAGTCTTTCTCTTGGTGCATATTCTCTCAGTATGACCAATTCTACCACAGTAGAAACAGAAGCCCTGCAAATTTTCGTACCTAAAGTCTACCCAACATGATTCCGAGCCCAAGATAATATTAGTACCCCTGAGCAATGGCTTTTCCATATTGACATCCACTTGAATTTTAATGTGTATACCCTTTCAACTACCAGATTCCGGAATATTAATATCTAACAGATTATCAAACATTTTCCCAATTTTCCGTATATTATAGTTGTCCTTTTTCTACGAATGGATTGGAAAATTTCATATATAGTTTAACTTGTTATTTTATCAAAACAAATACAGAAAAAAAAGAGAGAAAATACAATACATACTCACTACTGTAGAAACTGGTTTTAGCGACAACTTTTTGTCGTCGCCAAAAAACAAATGTTGCCGCAAATAAGATTTTTGTGACAACTCGGCATCGCAAATAAGTTGCTGCGAATATTTGCCACGATTTGTTATCACAAGTAATTTTTCCGTCGCATTTTTTGCCTGCTGATGTGGCACAATTATTGGCGACGACATGTTGTCGCTAATACTCAAAAGTTCATTATTAATAAAAATAGAGCAGATTTGTCTAGTGAAAAATGCTATTTATGTGCAGCTTCCCAATGATGTATGATGGTTTTCAATCGTAAGTTTTTTTATAATTACATTATATATAGATATATAGATATCGAAAGAGGAAATATGTTGATAAATTCACGTGGGATTTTAAGGCGAAAGGTGGCCATCACAATCTATTTTGCGCATCACGCATGTGAATGACAAACACCTTAATTCCAAATGAAATTGACGTTTTTGTTATATTTTTAACATAGTGTGATATTTTCCATTTTCACCAATTAAAACCTTTATACACTTTATAACTTACAAGGGAAAATTGCAATTTTGGTCTCATAACTATAGAGCAGTAGCAATTTAGTCCTGTTTAATATTTTTTTGGCAAAAAACACCTGTAATTTCTTCACATTCTCAATTTGAGGACTCTTTTTTGCCGGAAAATTAAATTAAGTGAGGATTTTGGGTTTCCTCCGGCCAAATTTGAACACACTAGATATATCTAAATGACATGACGCCTAAGTGGTCATGCCCAATGTGGAAAAATAAATTATTTTCAATTAATAATATCTTATTTAATTAAAAATACTTAAATTAAATTAAAAAATATATATTTAAATATAAAATAAAATAGGCAATAATTTTAAAAAACTCTTGTTTAATACTTAACAAATTTAAGTTATTTTTGCAAATGAATAAATTTTGTTAATTTTATAATTTAATAACTCAATTCTTAATTTATTCAACTAATCAATTACAAATTAGAGAGTAAAAACAGTAACATTAGCTAATTAAAAAATATTTAACCAAATAGAAAAATATATTTCTTCTTTTTTCTTCACTGTTGCGTTCATCCCTGGAATTGCATTGATTAATAATATTTTGAAAAATAAATATATATATTTTTAATTTAAGTTGGTAGTATTTAAATAAGATATTAATAATTAAAAATAATTTATTTTTCCACTTTGGCAAGTGCCACTTAAATTGGGTATGGTCACGTAGGTGCCATGTAAATTAAATATATCCAACATGTACAAATTGGCTGGAGAAAACCCAAAATTCACAATTAATTTAATTTTCTGGCAAAAATGATCCTCAAATTGAGAAGGTAAAGGAGTTACATGGTGTTTTTGCCAAATAAAATCTGAACGGGACCAATTTGCTACCTCTCTATAGTTACGGGACCAAAATTGCAATTTTCCCGAACTTACAATTTGATTTAAACTTTTAAAATATTTCAATGTAATTAATGACAAAATAAATGATATTCATTTACAAATAATTGGAATAAGTGTTTAAAGAAATAAACAATAATTGAATATTCAAAAGTAAGAAATAATTTATCTAACTAATTAAGTTCTTTTTTTTTTTGGAAACAATCTAATTAAGTTCTTACTGATTCATAATTAAAATTATTAAAGTTCATGATTATATTAGTCCTTTCTTTTATTTTCTGTTTTCATAATTTATTTGTACTTTTCTTTCATAAAATATATAAATATATCAATTGAATTGTTAAAATATTGATATATTAACAGTTTGTTGGGGAGCACATTTCAAAATGAGGTTAAATATAGGATTCAAATGAAGTTAAATATAGGAGTCTAGGAGCACATTTCAAAATGAGGTTAAATATAGGATTCAAATGAAGTTAAATATAGGAGTCTATTTGTCAAGTGTAGTTTACCTGAATGGCGTGTAGTAAAAAATTATATAATTTTATATACTTCTAGTAAAACATTTTTAAGATATATTATTTATTATAATGTAATTGTTATTTTTCTATGAACGGAATGGAAAATTTCATATATAATTAAACTTGTAATTTTATCAAAACAAATATAGCAAAAAAGAGAATATAATACGTACGTATACGTACATGTCATTATTATTTAAAAAAATATATTCTTGTCATTATTATTAAAAATGGAGCAGATTTGTCTAGTGAAAAATGCTATTTATTTAAAGTTTCCCAATGATATGTATGATGGTTTTTAATCGTAAGGTTTTTATATTTACATTATATACATAGATATATATCGAAAGAAGAATTATATATGTTAATTAATTCACGTGGAAGTTTAAGACGAAAGGTGCCATCACATTAGCGACACGTATGTGAAATGTGAATGACAAACAACTTAATTCCAAATGAAATTGACGTTTTTGTTATATTTTAACATGCTGTGATATTTTGCATTTTCACCAAAAACATTATACATTTTTTTTAATAAGTTGGGTTGGAGGAGATGAGATAATTTCAAAGAAACTGAAAGATACAGGGTTCGAACCCTGGCCAACACCCTTACAAATAGTGATTGATACCACTTGAGTTACAAGCTAGTGGTAAAAATATTTCACATTTTAATAATGCATGATTTTTTATATCTATATCTATATATATTTATACTTTTATACTTTTGACTTTCTTTTTAATTTAAAAGTGTAAATGTTACTTGAAACTTTTGATTAGACAAATTATGCTTTTGACATAGTTAGTTTTAAGGGAAACTAAGAAATTTAATATTTATTTAGCTTTTATTTATTCAATTATAGAATAAGAGACCTTTTATATTCTATACTTCAAAAATATTTATCTTTTCATTATTACTCTTAACTCTCAAATAATCCTCGCCTCATATTAAATTACATTTCGAGAGCTTTCTAATCAAATGTCACAAGTATATACGAGGACTTCACATGATTTTTTTAATCATTTTAAAGTTCAACACTATGTATAAGTATTTATGGTTTTTTAATAATTTTCAGTGATTGACTATATAGAAGGGAAAGAAAGAAAAATGTATTCAAATTAGAAATTAAAAACAAAGAAAGGTAAATATGTGTTTTGATGCTAAACAAAACGTACAAAAATATACATAGTTCCTTTATTTCATTGACAAAAACTCCTGTCAGATGGTCTAACGGGCCAAAATCCATTAGACAGATCCCAAAAATCGATTCCGGTTATACTTTTATTTTATTAGTAGTGACTGGCATTAACAGTCCCTCTGAAAAGTATTAGCAGTCCATCTGAATAGTATTAGTACTGACTTCACTTGAAAATATTAGTTTTTGTAATATTGTTGATATAATATCACGAGAGCACCGAAAAAAATTATGTTTCCATCTGAAAAGTATTAGTAGTCCCCTTGAAAAGTATTAGTAGTTCCATTGAGAAAATATGAGTTTTTCCATGAAAGCTTTTCAGTAATTCCCTGAAAAGTATTACTTTTTCTAATAAAAATTATTAGTATTCTACTGGGTCACTGGGTCGTTGGGCCGCTGAGTCTGCAGGTCGGATAGACTCATCTAACTATTAGACCGTCTGTTAGGATTATTGGGTGGTTAGTATGAAATAGACTTTTGGGATAAGTTATGTTGAACAGTACGTCGAAGTCTATTAAGGAGAAGTAAGGATTGCTAGTTTCTTTCAAAATCTTGATTTATTGTTCATACTTGGAAAACTAAAAACTATGAATCAAACAAATAAACTAATTATATCGTTAATGCCAATTATTGTCATACTTCTGAAATTCAAATCAATCAAGCAAGCACATAAAATTGATTGATATCATTGAGTAAATTATTGTTAATATACTTTTGAAACTCCAACCAAAACGCAAAGAATTACCTATTTTCTCACAGGTTTGGATCAAATAGGTACCTTACCCCATCTATACCCATCTTTATGAGGAGATTGCTCAAAAACAAGTTGCCCACTGATCTCAAACTCCAATCTAGCTAGAAGTATTTTCTTGGCTTCTAAATGTGTATGCTGTTATGTAATTACACTATCATTAATTCCACTAAATCATTATCCCATCTATTCATTCTTAATGCACAGGTTCAAAAAGTGTGGTTATATTCTAGGATGCACACTACCCATACTGAAAATATCCCTTTATTTCTGAATTATTGGAACTCTCTTACACCATCTTTACACACGGTGCACATTATTATTCCGGCACACTTGAAACTCTTATATTCTGCTCATCTATTTGAGAAACAGAATTGACATGGTTTTATTCATTTTGCTCATAGGGGTGGGGATTCTTTTTCATATCAAGAACTCATACACAAATCACCCCTGTTTGGTGGACAAAGCCTGATCCCTCTAAATTGAAGCTTATATTGATGGTGCTATATTTTGTGGGCATTTTATGGGAAGATTAACAACTGTGAAGACAGCTTCCTCGCAGGATGTTGGGCTCTGGAAAAAGGGTTGGAATTCTTACACCAATTTGATATTCACATTGAATCAGATTCTTAGCAGCTTATCTCAATTCTTTCTAACTCCCAACTGTGACATTGGAAATGACATGAGATTCTTACTAGAATCAGGAACAGGTTGTGTGGAAAAGCAATTACTTTTTCTCATACACTTCGTGAAGGAAATAAAGTGGCAGATGTATTGGCCTCTCTTGGATGTCACAACAATTCTATACAGCTACTCTTTTTGGCTAATATCCCTCGTTACTTTTAATCCCTAGCTAGATTAGATCAACTTCAATTCCCATCATTTAGAAAGAGAATCTATAAGTAATTTTGCTTTTACATTTAGTTGTATCAAATCTGAACTATGTACAATTTTTGATGATATATCGACAGGTTGGGGATATCGCCTTAATCCTCCACCCATATTGGGTGTTTCATTAAAAAGAATCCATTGATATTACCCTTTTTTTTGACAAATACATTGAAATTACTAATTAAATAAACAAAAATAAAATAAAATATCGGCCAAGTTTCGTTATTGTGTTAGAATAACTTAATAAAAAATTAAATAAAACTTATTCACTCTTTCAATTGTATAATAATAATATAATATAATACATATAATATATATATATATATAAATGAGTATTATCTTCATCCTTTTCTCTTTCTTCTTAATTCGAGAATAGAGTGTTATTTGGGATCAATATTGTGCTCCAGAGAGTCTTGTATTATAAAGGTGATTGACCAAAGTTCGATCTCATACGAGTGCGTGTGTCCCCCTCCTCTACTATCCCCCAATTGTACTACTAAAAAAAAAATATAAGAGTGCCCTTTTATCTGGAAGCAGAAACTTAAGGCCAATAATACACTAATCATGAAATTAAGATAGAGTTGTCTTTTTTTTTTTTATAAATTCTTTTTGTTAACGGTAGGGATTGGGGGAAGTGGGGTATAGGATTCAAACACATACCCACCTCCTCTTGCGAATATATTCACCTTTCAGACACAAACAAGGAATGAGACTCACGGGCACCAACAACAACCATAAAGTGTTACATTTTATTTTTGACACCAACAATTTTTATTTATTTATTTTATATAACGCAACAACTCAAAAAGTGCATTCGTGGGAAGGTGGTTTTGTGGCTTAGATTGTTTGCCTGTGAACTTTTCTTCCGAACCCAAACACACAAACTCTACCTAAATGTCAGTGTAAATCACCCGTGACCTCTCACTCCACCCTCACTTTTCATCCCATAAAATAAGAATAAAGAAAAAAGTAAGTTTTACCGATCAAAAAAAAATAAAAAGGAAAAAGTAGTTTTAGTTTCTGGTTCTCTTAGACTCATATATAAAAAAAAATTGAAAAAAAAAAGACTCGTATATAAAGGTAAATTACAAAACCTATGTTGGCCTAATTCCAAAAAAAAAAAAAAAAAGAAAAGAATCCAGTTAAATTACAAGTAAGCAGCCTTAAGCTATTACAAAAAGCCATTGAGGCTTGTATTTAATTTACAAATCCCCCTCCTGAGTATACAATTTTGTGAAACGAAACTAATATCAAAAGGGTACTTGCAATTTGGAAAATAACTGTGTTTTTTTAAGGGACAATTACAAAAAAAGCCCCCTTGAGGTTGTTTGGGCGAATTACAGAAGATCCAAAGCTTTGGAAAATTACGAAATCCCCTTAAAGTTTGATTTCATCTTATATTTTTCTTTTTATAAACGAACCCCATAACTTTTATACAAATATCATAATCACCTGCTTAAATTTAAGACACAATCAAACATAGATGGTTTTTTTGTAATTACCCCAAATCTCAGGGGAGTATTTGTAATTATTCTTTTTTTCTTTAAATTAAACTAAACCTCAATGGTATTTTTTAATAATTAAGCCTGTATAAAAAACCAAGAACTCATCAAGTTGCTAATTCACTTGCACAAAGCCAAAACAAACATTCCATTCTTAAAGTTAAGATTCTTCTCTCCCCACACATCATTCTCAAACTCTCATTCTCTCTTATAATTGTAAGAATGCCCTCAAATTGTAGACTTATTATCCATGTTGCAATTCTGTTTGTGCTTCTCAATGCAAACAGTACAACATGTCACACAAAAGGTCTCAGACCAAAAAGAAGTTCAGGGAAGCAATTATCAGTGAATATGACTCAAGTTCAATACTCAGAACAGCAATTCATGAAGTGGGTTGATTTTGTGGGCAGTCTGAAGCATACCCTTTTCAGGACAGCAAAGAATAAGGTTTTCCCTTCTTACACTCTAACAGTTGACAGAAATCCAGTGTATGGAGACTTTACATCAATTCAAGATGCAATTGACTCTCTTCCTATGATCAATGTTGTGAGAGTTGTCATCAGGGTTCATGCAGGGCTTTACAAGTGAGTACAATTCAGTTCAATTGGCCATGTCTGTGTGTTTTATTTTGAAATTTCACACACCCACACACACACACCACACATAATATGTTCTTGTTTTTTGGCCAAGGCCAAAACTTAGGGTTGGTCAGTTTCATGTTTTGGTTTCTATGGGCTGGAAGTGCTAAGTTTCTATTTGTTTCTTGGGATAATTACAAAATCTACTCCGGAGGTTTCGCCTAATTACAAAAAATTCTAATTATCTTTCATAATTACAAATACCTGTTGAAGTTCGCATTTTTCTAACAAATATCTCCAACTAAAGGTCTCTTGAGGGTGCAATTTTGTAAACTACAAATAAATATGAGGGGTATTTGTAATTTTAAAAGATGACCGGATTTTTTGTAATTAAATCCAAACTCAGGGCTAGTTTCTGCAATTAACCTTTGTTCCTTTGTTACTTTGTTTGTGGTCAAAATTCTGTGAGACTATTCTTGTGAATATTGACTAATAAGAAGTGCCAAGTTGTTCATGGGATGTTTTTTCATTTGTCTGTTTTCTCTACGGGCTTTTTTTAATTTGTTATTTCACTTAACTTATTATTTGTATTTTCTATGAAAAGCCAGGCTACTCATAATTAATTAGGATTGAAATGAAATTAAATTTTTGCAGGGAGAAGGTAACAATACCTCCATTCAAATCATTTATAACAATAGAAGGAGCTGGAGCAGACAAAACCATTGTTGAATGGGGTGATACAGCACAAACACCTGGCCCTAAAGGCCAGCCCCTTGGCACATATGGTTCCGCAACTTTTGCTGTCAATTCCCCATACTTTATAGCCAAGAATATTACATTTAAGGTATTAAATATAATTAAACTCATAGTCCAAATTTTCTATTTCATCTGGTGTACCAGCACGTACAATACTAGACAAATTTCACGCGTCGGTATAATTATGAAATCATATTGTGATGTTACATGCAGAACACAACACCGGTGCCACCACCGAGCAATCGGGAAACAAGCGGTGGCGTTTCGAATATCGGCTGACACGGCGGCATTTGTGGGATGTAAGTTTCTGGGTGCACAAGACACACTTTATGATCACTTGGGGAGGCATTACTATAAAGATTGCTACATTGAGGGCTCTGTGGACTTCATCTTTGGGAATGGTCTCTCCTTGTTTGAGGTAATTTCATTACTGCTCTATCTGTGGACCAACCTATTAGCTACCTAGTGGAAAACAACTTCTTTTTCCTTTTCATTTAGGCAGTGTTTGGAAACACGCAGAGAAAGTGATTATGAGCTTTTAGCTGAAAAAATAATAATAATCATTATTTTTTTAGCTGAAAATTACAAAACACCCTTTAAGGTTTGATACATTCATAAGTAAAAACATTTCAATTACCCCCGTACATTTGTAAAAGATTACAATTATCCCCGAACATTTAACATAGAATCAAACTCAAAGGTTTTTTTTTTTCTTGTAATTTTAAAACATCTGTGGTTTTTTTTTTTAATTAACCTAGACATTGGGGGTAGTTTCTGTAATTATTCCTAATTAATTATGAGGTGACATATATAATTTGTTGGTGATGTGCGTACTATATATGTATGTGGGTGCAGAATTGTCACGTGCATGCAATAGCACCAATAATAGGGGCAGTAACAGCTCAAGGAAGAAACAGCATATTAGATGACACTGGATTTTCATTTGTGAACTGCAAGGTCACGGGTTCAGGGGCACTGTACCTTGGGAGGGCATGGGGTCCTTTCTCAAGAGTTGTCTTTGCCTACACTTACATGGACAATATCATCATCCCTAAGGGTTGGTATAATTGGGGCGACCCTTCTCGACAAATGTAAGTCCCATATTTATATATTTCTCTCTTTCATTTTCTCAACACACCCACACATATATCTCATTAGTCTTATTTATAATATACAATAATAACATTATTTTACACACACATCAATATAGTGTTTTGAAATATTAGAGTGCGGCGCTATTGACACCCCCTTTTCCTCTAAGCACACCCACCTTCTAAATACACCACCCCCTACTTTTTAAAATATGACCCAATTGTTAAATACACCTCCCATTTTTTCCAATTTTGCCTTTTCAAAAAAAAACCCTAGGTGGCACGATGGTGCCACGATAGCACGATGGTGCCTGATGGCACGATGGCCTTTCTGCCATCATGCCACATGGCATGATGGATGATGGCACTATGGGTTTTTTTGCCATTGTGCCATGTGGACGATGGCATGATGGATGTGGCACGATGACAATGATTTTTTTGTCATAATGCGTGATCGTGCTAAATGTCGCACTGCAACTATGCGACAATATTTTTCAACCTGAAAATTTGAGAAATAACATATTTTATACTATAAACTAAGAATATACATTCATTATTTGGGGATATGAATATTTTATTGTCCGAATCTTCAACAATTTGGGCGTTCGAAAAATCTAGGGCTTATACAAAAAAAAATTGAACTTTCTTTGAGAAGAAGAAGAATGTGGAAGTGAGTGTATTTAAAACTTCTTTAAGTAAGGGTAATATAGTCTTTTAAGTAAATGACATTTTTACAATTATATGAACGTGAGTGTACTTAGAGGAAAAAGGGGTGTCAATAACGCCACCCAATATTAGATAAAACAAAAGTAGAGAGTAAGAAATTATGGCCTTGTTTGTTTATATTTCCAAGGCCTCATTTCCAATTTCCAACTATTCATAGAAATGGAATCATGTTTGTTTCTAAAATTTCCAATGGAAATCATCATTTCCACTTTCCACTTTTCACATAAAACATCATCTCAAACCTACAATTTCAATTCTCAACCCTATACACTACCTTACATCACTTATCAATCACTATTCTTATTTTTTAATCCAATTATATATGTGGTACCCTCTATTACCAACTTTATCTACTTAAAATACTACTATATATATCTAATGGGACCCACTAGCCTACAATCTTACAAATATAATATTATATATTCAATTAAAATATTCAACCACTATTAACTTTTCAAATTATTATATACATAAAATACTATTTCAAAACTACTTAACCAAACATAATCTCATTTCCAAACCTACATAAAACTCATTTTCATTCACTCATCCAAACATAATTCCAGTTTTCACACAAAAACCAATAAATTCTGAAAATTCATTTTCCAACACTAGAAACTAGAAATAGTTCATGGAAACATAACCATACAAGGCCTATACATGCACATATAGTCATATCTCATCACTCGCAGAATGGTGGGCCCATGCTGCCTGACCTCCTTTTGTTTTTAATATTTTATATCATTAAGAAATTAAAAAAAAATTAAGTTAGAGTTTATTTTTTTTTGGGCCATTTCCAATGCATGCACTAAACACTGCGCCAACTCCAAAATAGTGCAAAATTGCCCTCCACCAATGCGCCAATTCTTGCGCCAATTTGAATATTGCTACATGCGCCAAACTTTTTTTTTTTTTTTTTTTTTTTTTATCTTGAAATAATGTTTTTGTATATTTAAATATATTATAAAATATTATTTATTATCCTACTTGTATATCCAATTTGTATGAAAAGTTTAAAATACGATTTAGTTTTGTTATATTTACTTAAATCTTGTTATTATTTACTTAATAGCACTTAAATGTTATACTTATTTTTTTTATTGACTTTAAATTTGTCATTAATTATTTAAATTTTTACTGCATATTATTTGATATAGTTATTTATAATACTATATTATTAAATAATTGGTTTTAAATAAAGTAATTTTGAATTGAAGTAATAAGGAATATTCAAGGAATATTTTTTTTAGTGCAAAATTTGATGTAGAATGGTTGGAGATGGATTCCAAATTTGGTGTAGAAATTACACTATTTTAGTGCAATAGTTGCACCAAATTAAAATTATGGTTGGAGATGGCCTCAACTTTCTATCATGCTCAACTCACATTCTTGTGTTGCACTTGCTCACTCTACTTTCATGTACCGTGAGATGTGTTAAAATAAGGGACACGTGTAAATAGGCACTTCTTAATACAAGCAATTCACTTCAAAAATGTTTCAAAAAGAAAAGTAGTACTCCATTCCAAGAAGAAATGATAAGTTGGCACATTGATTGCACAATATTAGCACTTTGATATGATAAGATAGATCGTTACATACACTTGGAATTTGTGATATAATCAGCTATCAACATGCATCAATAAGTTAATTTTTCTTTATTATATATTATTTTGAATTGTCCTAAAATTACTACTATATATATATTCAAATTTATCATTTTCTTTGGACAATACAAAAGAAAACTATATTTCTTAAAATGAAATTTTTTGTTTCCTAAAAATGTTCTTTCATTTAAAGTAATGATTTAACACCGGTAGCTCTTAATAGGATAAAATTATTATTTCATCAGTTCTTTTATTATTATGAGTATGATATACCTCAACTTTCCCAGTGGGCGTGGGGCGGTTTCCTTCAACTATCTATTCTGCATCCACTCAATACTTAACCTTTACAACCATGCCTACTACTCTTTCACTAATGATATATACACACTTATATATAATATCTTCATGTTTTCATAAATTACTATTTTTTTTAATGCCGTAAAATAAAATTTTATTTGTATATATAATTCTTTCTCAAAATTATCCTATCAACTAAAGATGTAATACTACTACCTCACAACTATTTATTTTCTAGGATAATAGTATCAGAATTTACAAAAATTAAATGTTTGAAATCCTCATCTACAAAGTCAGTTCAAAGAAATCTTATATATATTTTTAAAATGGTTTTGCGATGTAGGAATTATCACTTTTATAATTAAAAAATAAAAGCTGGTAATCGTGTCCAACGTCTACAGAATCTTGGTCTTTCATTTGTCACTTTATACACAATTGTACCTTTTTGGCATCTGATGACAAACTAACTGAAACCTCAACTAATCCATAAATACTGAATATTACTTTTGTCAATTTTGTAATCTACGTGTAATGCACAGCATAATGGAATATCATAAACTCATACCTACCAAAAACGGTTCTTGTTATAAGGTCTAAATTAATTAATAAGCTAACTAATTATAACTTTGGTGATCTCAAAAGACCACCTTTTCCTATCTTTGTACTTAATGAATGTGGCAAACACTAACTGCCTGCAGATAAGCGATTAAATTATTAAAATTTTCCATAAATAAAATAATAGAAGTATAGAACTAGAGCCGGCAATTCATGTCGATCTTGTAGGCTGGCCCGGCCATCCAGAATATAAGGCCAGACTGGGCCAAGAATTTCCGGACCCAAAAGGACCGAGTCTATTTGACCCGGCCTAACGGGCCTAATGGCCTGGGCGACCAGGCATAAAATACACTACATGGGCCAGACTGGGCCTTGAAAAATCGGCCCGATAGATTTTCGGTCCGGACCGACCAGTTATACCCTCTGGCTCAGCGGGCCAATACTGGGCCGTCCTGGCCCGATTCGGCCTGATTGCCACCTCTATATAGAACTAGGCAAATTAATTGAATATATATTTCTTATCTCTAACTAATTAAGTTTTGTTAATGAAGTGGTCATTCAATTATATGATATCAGGCTACACAAAGAACTATGGGTTTGAATCTCATAACCATCCATTTATGAAAGATAATTTATAGTGTTACGTTTTACTAGCACATAAGGAGGTAGTGTGTTAGATATTAAATATATTTCTATTTTCTAACAAGTTAAATTCTTATAAGATGGGTAATTATTAATTAAATAAATAATGTTTATTTGGGTGGGTGCAGGACGGTTTTCTATGGGCAATACAAGTGCACAGGAGCAGGGGCAAGTTTTGCAGGAAGAGTGTCATGGTCAAGAGAACTTACTGATGAAGAGGTTAAACCTTTTATTTCCCTCACCTTCATTGATGGATCAGAATGGATCAGAATATGATTATGTGATCTTAATCTTGTTGATGATGCATATATTGTATGTATGGGATGTAAAGTATCAATCTTTTTTGTCAATGATCTTTATAAAAACCCATATTCATCATATACCGGCTCAAACATCTCCAGTACAAAAAATTTGAAAAAATGAAAGTAAAAAAATAAGAAGTAAAGGGATTGTACTAATCATATGGTATATTATTGTTAGGATTTTGCCAAAAACTACTGGGGAAAAAATGCTTACTTCTTATTTCTATGTTTTGTGCTTTACTTAATTAGGACTTAATTACATGGTAGGAGTTTGATTAGGTGTAATTTACTAAAAAACTGGAACAATATTGACATTTTTAATCGATGCAAGTGTTAAGTTCTTGTTTTTAGGACGATATTGCCCCTTACATGGTGCTCACGAAATTTTGGCAATCGGCCCCCAAAGTACATATACTAATTTTTTGTGATAATAACACTATTGATGGGTACCTATATAGACCGACCTGTCTATATGAGCTTGATGAAAGACCTGAGCTCATAGCAAAAGCCCAGGTTGGTAAGGCCTAACTTGGAGGATTCGTCCCGAGGTCAAGAGGAGAATTAATTATGTTGGCCTAAGGTGGCTGGGCCGACCTCTAATTTAATTGGGCCGACCTCTAATTTAATTGGGCCGACCTATCAGGATTGGGCCAACCTCAGGAGATAAAGGCTTGGATTCTAAATAAGGCTCATAATTGGGCTGGAGTTGATGGGTTAGAAAAAATCGAGCTCTGGGCCTAATAAGCCGACGTGGATGAGCTGGCCCCCAGTCAAGAGATAAACTTAAGGGCCTGCTGACCTAAGTGGACTGGGCCCTAATCAAGGGACAAAATTAAGGGCCTACCGACCTAAGTGGGTTGGACCCATAAATGGATGAACTTAAGGGCCTCCCGAGCTATTGAGCATGAGAGGTGTGCGATCCAATACGAATAATTAACCTAGGCCTATGTGTTAATTATGGTTTTAGTGTGGCTTGATACATACGCAACCCTAATTGCCAAACCTATAAATAGGGCACAAAAAAGTTACGCCTCGGTTAGAATTTTAATACACGTACTTTATATACACTGTTCTATATTATATTCTCTCTCTAAGAGCGGTCCTGACTTGAGCGTCAGAGTGGGTACGCCGGAAAATCCTTCCGGCCCCCCTTCTAACGGTGGTTTGCAGGTCTCAGTTCAATCGCGCATTGGAGTTTATTTTTATTGGGCGGCTGGCATTCCTAGACCGACCAATTGGCGCCATCTGTGGGAAATTTTGAGTTTTAAGACGTGAGTTCAGGGTAGCTATGGAGGATGTACGATGGAATCTAGGGGATGGTCTGGATGAGGTTCCGATCAAAACGCCTGAAGTGGTGACCAAAGAGCGCGCGCGTGCGCCGCGTGCACCGGGTGTTGGAGTTGATTGCCCTCCTCTCGGGATGGCTGGAGTTGCTGATCCTATAATGGTCGGAGGTGGTTTGGGGCCTGGTTTCTTCCAGCATATGTATTCATTCATTAAGGCCGTTGTGGAAGAGGCCGCGAGTAGCCGGATGAGAGAATTTGTCCAGCCCTGCAGTGGCGGCGCAGACTGGTGTGATGCATGATATGAGGCCTCTCCCGGCTAGGTGGGAGCCGAAGCGAAGAGCGCCGGTGCTGGAGGAGGAGAGTGCCTCTGTGGCCTTTACTCAAACGGCCATGGAGACGGATCCAGACTGGAGTGAGAAGATGGATGATCTACATAGGGAGGTGAGAGAGCTGAAGAAGAAAGTGTCTGGAAGTAGCTCGGGCAGATCGAGGAGGGGTACTCCTTTATCAGAGGAGATTATGGCTGATGAACTCCCCTCTTGTATCGGGCGCTGAGTTTTGAGTATGATGGCACCACCGACCCATGGGATCACCTGTGTCGCTTTGAGAATGCTGCGGTGCTCCACAGGTTCTCCAATGGGGTGATGTGTCCGGTGTTTTCGACCACGCTGACTAAGTCAGCACATCAATAGTTTAGTTAGTTGTTGCCAAATTTGATCAGGAGTTTTGACGAATTCAATTCTATGTTCTTGCACCAGTTTACCAACTATAGGAGGTACCAGAAAACCTCACTGACCTTATTCAGCATCAAACATAGAGATAATGAGGGGCTGAGGAGTTACATTCAGAGGTTTACGGAGGCAAAACTGGAGGTGCCCTCAGCGACTCAAAGTATATTAGCTAATGCTCTTGCCCAGGGCTTGAAGGATCGGGATTTCTTTGAGTCCTAGTGATAGAGTTGACGCGCACATTCGATGATCTCCTGGCAAGGGCCGAAAAATACATCAATCTGGAGGAGGCTAGGAAAATGAAGTGTGAAGAGGGGGATAAAAGAAAAGAGAGGAAGGATGATAGGGATGAAAGAGCTCCCAGTAAGAAGCCTAGCCTCCCTAAGCCTGACCTAATGAAGGGAAGGCCTCGGTATGAGAAGTATACACCCATGGTGGCCCCCCAGAGGGGTGTTTTCATGGCAATTGAGCGCCATCCAGACCTGAGATGGCCTTTTTACAGATGGAAAGGACAAGGGAGCGAATCAGAGCGGCTTACAATAGAAAAGTGATGAAGAGAAATTTCCAAGTGGGAGACCTGGTTCCGAGGAGAGCTGTTGCGAGTAAGAATAAGGGTAAGTTAGATCCGAATTGGGAGGGCCCACTTCGGGTGGTTAAGGTTTTGGCTGGAGGAGCTTACGAGTTGGAAGAGCTGAATGGGAAAATGTTACCTCGTGCATGGAATGTTAGCAACCTTAAGAAATACTATCCATAGAAGAATAGAAGTTGTTGTATGCAATGATGGAAATTCCTCCTTTTTGAAATTCAATGAAATGAGCTCGCGTATCTAAACATCATGTTAAATTCTGATAACTAAGTGTTTGTAGCTCGGCTCGAGCCAATACTCCAAATACCTTGGGCGTGAAGGCCCAGAGGGCAAGTCAAGCTCGAGCTTGGACACTTGTCCTCAAAATTGAAAAAAGATCAAGTATTTGGAGCTCGGCTCGAGCCAACACTCCAAACACCTCGGGGACGATGGCCCAGAGGGCAAGTCAAGCTCAAACTTGGATACTTGTCCTTAAAATTGAAAAAAATGATCAAGTGTTTGGAGTATTGGCTCGACGTTTGGAGCTCGACTCGAGCCAATACTCCAAACACCTCGGGCGTGATGGCGGAGAGGGCAAGTCAAGCTCGAGCTTGATACTTGTCCTCAAAATTGAAAAACGATCATGTGTTTGGAGCTTGGCACGAGCTAACACTCCAAACACCTCGGGCGTGATGGCCCAGAGGGCAAGTCAAGCTCAAGCTTTGATACTTGTCCTCAAAATTGAAAAAATGAGCAAGTGTTTGGAGCTTGGCTCGAGCCAACACTCTAAACACCTTGGGCGAGATGACCTAGAGGGCAAGTCAAGCTCGAGCTTGGATACTTGTCCTCAAAATTGAAAAAAAATGATCAAGTGTTTGGAGCTCGGCTCGAGCCAACACTCTAAACACCTCGGGCGCGATGGCCTAGAGAGCAAGTCAAGCTCGAGCTTGGATACTTATTCTCAAAATGAAAAAAAGATCAAGTGTTTGGAGCTCGCTCAAGCCAACACTCCAAACACCTCGGACGTAAGACAACAGAAAATAAAGTTACATTAATAATTAGCAAGTACATTAGAAAGGAAAATTGCATTGATAATGTGCAAAATACAAAAGGTGCCCAGTTCGGCACAGTTACAATAAGCTATTACAAGATAAGATCCTCAGAAGCATAGTCTTGAATGGAGAGATCGGGCTCATAGCCGGAGGGTAGATCGGTCTCCTGAGTAGTCTGATCGGCCATATGAGAAGGAGGTAGCTCAGGATTGGGAACGAAAGAAAGGTTCCCTTCTAGAGCTTCGGAAGTAGCAACTCAATCTGCAGTAGCTTGTCTGGCGGCGGCCTGGAGGTCAGCCAGCCAGGTTTGATCATTCAAGGAGTTGATGAAGGCCTCATCAGAAGAAAGGTTGACTTCATTAGCAACCTTAGAAAAATAAAGCCCTCAGGATCCTTAAGAAGAGCTCGGGGCCTATCCCCATCTAGAGGCTGTCAAATGCCCTTTTCTTGAAGCTGGAGATCGGCTTGATCAAAAGCAAACTTGTACTACTACATAACCCCCACATATAAAACATCGATAAATTCCTCGGAGCTGAGGAAACACTTCTTGACCTTCTCTCGCATGCGACTGATCAAAGCCCAAGCTTCATCTGACTTTAGGAAATCACATCGGCCGATTTGAATCCCCTTCTCCCGAGCTTGTACCTGTGCATCTTTGAGCTCGGCTTTAAGAATTGCATTTTCCTCGTCTAACTCCTTGATCTTTGATTTGGAGTTGGTGACAGATCTTCCAAGCCCGAGGAGCTTATCCTTGTGCTCGCGGATGGTATTTAACAGCTTGGATTCTCAAGCTTTTAGCCTTTTGTTTTCTTTCTTGAGGTCATCCAATTCCCTTACCAAGGCCGGGTCAGCAAAATCGGTTTGAGCTCGGGCGATCGGGTGATGACTTCACATGAGCTTGGCCTGGTCCATGCAAAAGGACTTCACCGGTCGGGACCAAAAGCTTGTCCGGCGGCTCGGTCAGGATAGGGGCACTGTCCCTGGATATATTGGGCCGCCAGTAAACTATCTTTGTTCTTGAGGATGGAATTTCCCGTGAAGAAAGTTTGATTGGAGGCGTCGATTGAACTGCGGATGAGCTCGGGATGAGATGAATTTGGTTCCACCCGGGCCTCTTAGAAGGGGGAGGTCGGTGTCGTAAGATTCCGCCGAGGGGCAAGTAGAGCGGTCATTTCTTTGGGATCGACGGCTCACCAAAAGGCCTTTAACTAGTTTATGGCATAGGCGACTTGGACATGTTGGATATAAGAATTTGAAAAATATTTACAAAAACCAACATGTGAAAGGACTACCCAAATTGAATTTTGAAAATCTTGGCTTATGTGACACTTGTCAAAAGAACAAATTAGTTAAGAGTAGTTTTAAGCCCAAAAATGAAATTTCCACAACCAAACCCCTACAATTGCTTCACCATGATTTGTATGGGGATATTGGTACGACTAGTCTAAGTGGAAAACATTACACTTTCGTTATTGTCGATGATTTTTCTAGATATACTTGGGCTCTTTTTCTTACCAATAAAAGCGATGCCGTTAATGAGTTTGTTAAGTTGTGTAGACTCATTGAGAATGAAAAAGAAGATACTATTAAGTCTATTCGAAGTGATCGAGGTGGAAAATTTGATGGTGAGTTTAGAGTCTTTTGTGAAACCAAAGGATATGCTCATAATTTTTCGGCTCCAAGGACACCTCAACAAAATGGAGTGGCCGAAAGGAAAAATTGGACATTACAAGAGATGAGTCGGTCCATGCTCAATGAATTTTCACTTCCAAAATATTTTTGGGCGAAGCGTAAGTATCGCTTGCTATGTTATTAATCGAGTTTATATTCGTCCTAAAATAAATAAAACTCCATATGAGCTTTGGAAAGGTAGAACTCAAAATATTAGTTATTTCAAGATATTTGGTTGTAAATGCTTTATTTTGAATACCAAGGATCAATTGGACAAACTTGATCCTAAGGCCGATGAAGGGATATTTATGGGATATTTAACAAAGAGCAAAGCATATCGGGTTTACAATAAGACTAGTGGGGTTGTTGAAGAATCCATCCATGTCAAATTCAATGAAGCTTCGGGTGTTGAAAGAATACCCAATGATGAAAGTGATGAAGAGGATACTATTGAACCTATTGTTCAAATTGATGATCAACCGTCAACATCAAATGATCAACCGTCCACTTCTAATGTTCCTCAAGAAGATAGAGGTGATACTTCGGATCTTCCGTTGCATTGAAATTTAAGGAGATCACCCAAAACATCTTATTATTGGTGCTCCCTTGACAAAGTGATGACCGGAGAAAATTTGCCGAGAAAGCTCTTATTTCTCAAAAGGAGCCTAAAAATGCTAAGGAGGCTATTGAGGATGAGGATTGGTTCTTAGAGATGCAAGAGGAGTTGAATCAATTTGAAAGAAATGATGTATGGGAATTGGTACCTTGTCTCCATCTCAAACTATTATTGGTACAAAATGGGTATAGGAACAAACTTGATGATCAAGGCAACATTATTCGAAATAAGGCAAGGTTAGTAGCTCAAGCGTATTGTCAAGAAGAGGTATTGACTATGATGAAATTTTTGCACACGTAGCACGTTTAGAAGCTATTCGTATTTTACTTGCCTATTCTTGTTATAAAAATTTCAAACTTTACCAAATGGATGTTAAATCCGCCTTCTTAAATGGTATTATTCAAGAAGAAGTCTATGTAAAACAACCTCCGGGGTTTGAAAATTTTTCTAGGCCTAATGATGTTTATAAACTTAAAAAGGCCTTGTATGGGTTAAAACAAGCACCCCGTGCATGGTATGATAGACTTAGCTATTTTCTTTTGCAAAATGGTTTCATAAGGGGTAAAGTTGATACAACTCTCTTTGTTTTTGAAAAAGGGCAAGATTGCTTACTTGTGCAAATTTATGTTGATGATATTATTTTTGGTGCTACTAATGAATCTTTGTGCAAGAAATTTTCTAAGTTAATTCAAGGAGAATTCGAGATGAGTATGATGGGGGAGCTCAACTTCTTTCTTGGACTACAAATTAAGTAATGCCAAGAAGGTATTTACATTTCGCAATCTAAGTATACAAAAGAACTTTTGAAAAAGTTTGGTATTGAAGAAGGAAGAACCGTGTCTACTCCTATGGCAACTAATGTCAAAATTGACAAAGATGAAAAAGGCAAGTCCGTGGATGAATCAAAGTATCGAGGTATGATTGGTAGTTTACTTTATTTAACCGCTAGTAGACCGGACATTCTTCATGCCATATGCCTATGTGCTCGTTTTCAAAGCAATCCCAAAAAATCTCATATAAGTGCCGTTAAAAGGATTTTTCGATATTTGAAAGGCACTATTCAATATTCTATCCAAAGAATGAAAATTTTTCTCTTAAAGGATATAGTGATTCGGATTATGCGGGAAATATCGATGATCGGAAAAGTACTTAGGATCATGTCAATTTTTAGCGATTGCCTAGTTTCTTGATTTTCAAAGAAACAAAATTGTGTTTCACTTTCAACGGCCGAAGCCGAATATATTTTCGCAGCTTTTTGTTGTACTCAACTTCTTGGATGAAACAAACCTTAGCGGATTACAAATGTTCTTTTGAAAATGTTCCTATCTTTTGTGATAATATATCCGCTATAAACATTTGCTCACAACCCGGTTCATCATAACCGTACTAAACATATTGAGATTCGGCATCATTTTCTAAGGGATTGTGTTTCTAAACGAAAAATTAAGATATCATTTGTACCATCTCAAGATCAATTAGCGGACATTTTTACAAAACCGCTATCTTCCGAGACTTTTGCGTCGATACGAGCTCGGTTAGGCATAATGCATATTGAGTGAGGTTTACATTTGCATTTTGCAAGTTTTTAAAACTTAGGGACGAAAAATCGGATTTTTGATTGAAAATTCGGATTTTTGAAAAATTGGCAAGACAGTGGGCTGAAGGGGTTGAGGGCAACCGGTCGCCCTCAACAGCAACCGGTCGCCCTTAGTAGTTTTTTGGATTAAAACCGTTATGTCTTCAACATTCGTCATTTTAACTTCTTTTTGCCATTTCTCGTCCCCTTTGCCAAATTCACACAAATTTCACTCAAAATTTGTTTTCATGCATTCAATTCATGTCTTGGACCTTATATAGCTTGATTATCATCATCGTTGCTCATATTTACCGATCGAATGGTAAGAATTTTCTCTCATTTGCTCAATTGGGTTGAACCTTTGCATTTGTACCCTTCTTGTATATTTCTTGATGAAATTATCTTATGATCATGATGAGCTTAGTTGTTATATTGTATTGTATGATGTTTGATGTGAATTGGTGATGAAAATTTTTGGCTTGATTCATTTACAAGGGCTCTAATGCTCTATACAACTTCTTTTAATTTTTACGCCCACAAGGTGTTCGATGAAATGTCACAATGAAAATTTCAACTTCTACATGATTCTCTTCCTTCCAAAAGTCTTAAATACTTATTGAGATCATGTCTTGGCAAGTATAAATGAGCTTATGAACTCTTCATGATACATTTCTCCCATTTTCTTTGGATTTTAAATTGTTCAATGGTTGATAAACTGTTTCTTTGGCGCACTTTGATATACTTGTGTGATGTTTTTATCATCCTAACATTCTTTTTGATGATTCCAAAGAGGGAGAATCAGGAAATTGTCTCGTTAGCTAAAAGAAGCTAATAAAAGCTCGCAATAAAAGCTATAAGCTATGACTTCCTAAAGCCAAGTATACCTAGTCCATGGCTTGTATTATGGACTTAATTGCATAAGATTATAAGTATTTTGACAGGGGGAGCTTCTTAGATTATGATGTTTATGTGTATCTTATAAAAGCTTGTAATAGCTTGTGCTTCTAGCTTTATGCAATATCTCTTGTTGATGTGCTCATAGATAGGGGAGCTTTGTATAAAATATTTTTAACGGATAGTTCACTCGTAAAACCGGAAAATTAATTTGTTTTCAAAATCGTCCTCGTAAAAATTGTTTTGGTTTGTAATCATCAAAAGGGGGAGTTTGTTAGATAAATGTTTTTATCATGATTTTGATGATTTTGTTCAAATGAGTTTTAAAACCAAAACAATGTCCCTAATTTTTGTCTAAATACTTCCGATCGATTTAAAATATTTTTACTATTTTTGGAGTATTTTTGGAGTTTATTTTCGATAAAAAAATTGGACAACACATTTGTTTCAGAGCTCGGCTGGGTCGCCCTATAGGGCAACCCGTACTGAGTTGAGTTTTGAAACAGAAAAAGGGACGTAGAAAAAAATGAGGGGAGGCGACAGTCGATCGGGTGGTCCACCGGTGAGGGCAACCGGTCGACCCCGGGCGGCAAACACACTGGGAGTCCTCTTTTGGTTGATCTTCTCTGTTTCAGTATTTTAAACACCCCAACCGGTCAACATCATGGGCGCCGGTCGAACCCCTTCGACCGGTCCTCCTGTGTAAAAATCGCAGAAATTCAATTTCAAACTTATCTCTGTGTGACCGGGTCGCACCCTATTTTATCGCAAACTATCCGTTGCATTTTGAATGACTTTTCCCTATTTTGAGGGATTGATCTCTAATGATTATATTGATGATTTTAAATGGTTTCTTTTGCAAAGCAAATCACTCCCCAAGGAGGAGCCTATGTCCGGAAATCAAAGCCAAGACCTCTCCTATAAATAGAGGCTTCATTCAAGCAACAAGATATAACACTCTACACAAGCAAAGAGCAAACAAGCAAACACTTTCATATATCTTGTTGTATTAGCCTAAACACTTTCACTTGCACAAATTTGAGGTCTAGGCTTTCAATTCTTGATTACACTTGTACTCATATTGTATCATTCATCATTGAGTTGTAATCTTGATTTTTGGTCATCATTCAACACAAGACATCCTTGTGAGTATTCTTGTGGTAAGAATACACTTGGGTGATCTAGGTGATAGGTGTATGAAGGTTGTGGTAATCTTCAAAGGTGTTGTAAGAGGGTTGTGGTAATCCTTAAGGTGGTGTAAGAGGGTTGTGGTAATCCTCAAGGTGTTGCAAGAGGGTTGTGGTAATCCCCAAGGTGTTGTATTATTAATTTTAGTAATTAATAAAATATTTTTTTCTTTTTTGAAATCCATCCCGGATATACTGGGGTGGTAGAGGATTAGGCCCTAGGTGGGTTGAACCTCTTTAAATCGAGTGTGCTATTTATTTTCCGCACTTAGCATTTCGTCTTTGCTTGATTTTTTTTTTTGAAAAAGAGGGCAACATCTGAAAAACCAAGATAATCTATTCACCCCCCTCTAGATTATCGTATCCACTTGGACTAACAAGTGGTATCAAAGCCAAACTCTTTGGCTAGCTCGTTCCGTGTAAAGAGGAAAGATCCATGGCTACAAATGATGCTTATCTCACCACCGGCCTCTCCACCAACAAGCCACCACTATTCGATGCCAACAACTACGCATTTTGGAAAGACCGTATGGAGTGCTTCCTACAATGGTGCGGGTTCGACATTTGGAATGTGGTCATTGAAGGAGTTGATCAACCAACCAAGAAATTGGAGGATGGCACCTCGGCTCCTAAACCTTTCAAGGAGTTCGATGAAAACGACAAAAAGGTTTTTCTCTAAACGGTAAGGCCTTAAATATTTTGCATTGTTCTCTTACCGCCACCAAAGTACAATCGCATAAGAGGCATAAGGTCGGCACATGAGGTTTGGGAAAAATTGGAGACAATCTATGAAGGGACCAAGAAGGTCAAGCAAGCAAGAAAGACCATGCTTGTTAAAGACTTTGAAAACTTTAACATGCATGATGGTGAAAGCATCTCCAAGATGGTGGAAAGGCTTGACAATATTGTCAATCCTCTTGTGGCCCTCGGTAAAGTCATCTCCGAAGAAGACAAGGTGACTAAGGTATTGAATGCTCTTCTCGGCTCATGGTCCAAAAAAGTGACGGCAATCACGGAGGCACAAAATCTTGAGACACTCAAGTTTGACGAGCTTATTGGAAACCTCCTCATCTATGAAGTCTATCTCAAGGAGAGGAAAAATTCCAAACCATCCATAAATCAATCGGGTATGCAAATTATTCCTAAAGGTCTTGCTTCTTTTTCTAATAATGCATACTATGATAATGATGATGATGATAAGGAGACGGCCGCACTTGTTCGAAAATTTGCAAAATTTGTGAATAAAAATAAAGCAAGAAAACCGAGAGATAATGTTTGCTTTAAATGCGGAAAACTCGGGCACTTCATTGCCGATTGCCCAAAACTCGATGAAGAGGAACAAAAGAAAAAGAAGCCTTTCACGAAAAAGAAGGCTCTAAATGCGGAGGTCAAAACGTGGGATGAACTACTCGAAACAACCGACGAGGAAGGAGAAACCGAACATGGTCTCATGGCCATAGACGATGAAAATAATGAGGTACGCTCTAATTCTTCTACTTCCTCCATAGTTGATGATTTGCAATGTGATTTTGATGAATTGCAAATTGAGTTTCAAAATTTAATTGTTAAATACAAAAATTTGAAAAAGGAGCATAAAGAGCTTAAGGTTGAAAAAGAAAAATTATTTACCTCTTATGAATCACTAGACAAAGCTCATACACTTACTCTTACTAGAGTTCACTCTCTTGAAACCGAAAAGGAATTGCTCACAAAAGATATTGAATGTTTGAAAAATGATGTGCATCATTTCAACATAAGCACGGATAAAGTCACAAAAATTTTAGATGCACAAAGAGGTGAGCATTCCAAATTGGGACTTAGTTATAAGCCATTTCAAAATGTTTTTAAGAAAAATAACCAAGGTCCGACTTTTGTACGTGCTAGTAGTTCTAATACTCCTACTTGTTTTTATTGTGGCAAAGTTGGACATTATGCTAATAATTGCAAATTGAGAAATAGCTTTAGTCATGTTTGGAGACCCAAAGGTCTCAAGACTAACCCCCACGGACCCCAAAATTATAGGGTACCTAAAAGAAATTCTTTTGTAGGTAATAGGGGCTATAACAACAATGGAATATTCAAAATGGCTCGTGGACAGCGGATGTTCACGCCATATGACCGGGAGGAGAGAACTTTTTACCAACATCAAGCTCCAAGAAAATGTATGGTCATGTTCGACAATGGCAAAGGAAGAATTCTTGGAAATGGAGAAATTGGTAACTCTTCTTTCTCTCTTAGTAATGTTCTTTTAGTAGAAGGGCTTAAGTTTAATTTGATAAGTGTTAGCCAACTTTGTGACTCAAATTATGATGTTTCTTTCAATAAAGATAAATGCCTTATACTTAAAAATGGTAAAATTATTTGTGAAGCAAATAGAAAAGGCAATCTTTACAAATTTTGTACAAGTGATTTGGTTAGTCAAAATGTTTCTTGTTTAGTCGCTAATAATGATTCAGTTAGTTTATGTCATAGGCGACTTGGACATGTTGGATATAAGAATTTGAAAAATATTTACAAAAACCAACATGTGAAAGGACTACCCAAATTGAATTTTGAAAATCTTGGCTTATGTGACACTTGTCAAAAGAACAAATTAGTTAAGAGTAGTTTTAAGCCCAAAAATGAAATTTCCACAACCAAACACCTACAATTGCTTCACCTTGATTTGTATGGGGATATTGGTACAGCTAGTCTAAGTGGAAAACATTACACTTTCGTTATTGTCGATGATTTTTCTAGATATACTTGGGCTCTTTTTCTTACCAATAAAAGCGATGCCGTTAATGAGTTTGTTAAGTTGTGTAGACTCATTGAGAATGAAAAGGAAGATACTATTAAGTCTATTCGAAGGGATCGAGGTGGAGAATTTGATGGTGAGTTTAGAGTTTTTTGTGAAACCAAAGGATATGCTCACAATTTTTTGGCTCCAAGGACACCTAAACAAAATGGAGTGGCCGAAAGGAAAAATCGGACATTACAAGAGATGAGTCGGTCCATGCTCAATGAATTTTCACTTCCAAAATATTTTTAGGCCGAAGCCGTAAGTACCGCTTGCTATGTTATTAATCGAGTTTATATTCGTCCTAAAATGAATAAAACTCCATATGAGCTTTGGAAAGGTAGAACTCAAAATATTAGTTATTTCAAGATATTTGGTTGTAAATGCTTTATTTTGAATACCAAGGATCAATTGGACAAACTTGATCCTAAGGCCGATGAAGGGATATTTATGGCATATTCAACAAAGAGCAAAGCATATCGGGTTTACAATAACACTAGTGGGGTTGTTGAAGAATCCATCCATGTCAAATTCAATGAAGCTTCGGGTGTTGAAAGAATACCCAATGATGAAAGTGATGAAGAGGATACTATTGAACCTATTGTTCAAATTCATGATCAACCGTCTACATCAAATGATCAACCGTCCACTTCTAATGTTCCTCAAGAAGATAGAGGTGATACTTCGGATCTTCCTGTTGCATTGAAATTTAAGGGAGATCACCCAAAAGATCTTATTATTGGTGATCCCCTTGACAAAGTGATGACCCGGAGAAAATTTGCCGAGAAAGCTCTTATTTCTCAAAAGGAGCCTAAAAATGCTAAGGAGGCTATTGAGGATGAGGATTGGTTCTTAGAGATGCAAGAGGAGTTGAATCAATTTGAGAAATGATGTATGGGAATTGGTACCTTGTCCTCTATCTCAAACTATTATTGGTACAAAATGGGTATTCAGGAACAAACTTGATGATCAAGGCAACATTGTTCGAAATAAGGCAAGGTTAGTAGCTCAAGGGTATTGTTAAGAAGAAGGTATTGACTATGATGAAACTTTTGCACCCGTAGCATGTTTAGAAGCTATTCGTATTTTACTTGCCTATTCTTGTTATAAAAATTTCAAAATTTATCAAATGGATGTTAAATCCGCCTTCTTAAATGGTATTATTCAAGAAGAAGTCTATGTAAAACAACCTCCGGGGTTTGAAATTTTTTCTAGGCCTAATGATGTTTATAAACTTAAAAAGGCCTTGTACGGTTTAAAGCAAGCACCCCGTGCATGGTATGATAGACTTAGCTATTTTCTTTTGCAAAATGGTTTCAAGAGGGGTAAAGTTGATACAACTCTCTTTGTTTTTGAAAAAGGGCAAGATTGCTTACTTGTGCAAGAAATTTTCTAAGTTAATGCAAGGAGAATTCGAGATGAGTATGATGGGGGAGCTCAACTTCTTTCTTGGACTCCAAATTAAGCAATGCCAAGAAGGTATTTACATTTCGCAATCTAAGTATACAAAAGAACTTTTGAAAAAGTTTGGTATTGAAGAAGGAAGAACCGTGTCTACTCCTATGGCAACTAATGTCAAAATTGACAAAGATGAAAAAGGCAAGTCCGTGGATAAATCAAAGTATCGAGGTATGATTGGTAGTTTACTTTATTTAACCGCTAGTAGACCGGACATTCTTCGTGCCATATGCCTATGTGCTCGTTTTCAAAGCAATCCCAAAGAATCTCATATGAGTGCCGTTAAAAGGATTTTTCGATATTTCAAAGCACTATTCAATATGGTTTATTCTATCCAAAGAATGAAAATTTTTCTCTTAAAGGATATAGTGATTCGGATTATGCGGGAAATTGATCGGAAAAGTACTTCCGGATCATGTCAATTTTTAGGCGATTGCCTAGTTTCTTGGTTTTCAAAGAAGCAAAATTGTGTTTCACTTTCAACGGCCGGAGCCGAATATATTTCCGCAGCTTTTTGTTGTACTCAACTTCTTTGGATGAAACAAACCTTAGCGGATTACAAATGTTCTTTTGAAAATGTTCCTATCTTTTGTGATAATATATCCGCTATAAACATTGCTCAAAACCCGGTTCATCATAAATGTACTAAACATATTGAGATTCGGCATCATTTTCTAAGGGATTGTGTTTCTAAACGAAAAATTAAGATATCATTTGTACCATCTCAAGATCAATTAGCGGACATTTTTACAAAACCGCTATCTTCCGAGACTTTGTCGATCGTCGAGCTCGGTTAGGCATAATGCATATTGAGTGAGGTTTACATTTGCATTTTGCACGTTTTTAAAACTTAGGGGCGAAAAATCGGATTTTTGATTGAAAATTCGGATTTTTGAAAAATGTGCAAGAGGTGGGTGAAGGGGTTGAGGCAAACCTGCCCCTCAACAACCGGTCGCCTCAACATCCGTCGCCCTCAACAAAGAACCGTCGCCCTTAGCGAGTTTTTTGATTAAAACCGTTGTGTCTTGAAGATTCGTCATTTTAACTTCTTTTTGCCATTTCTCGTCCCCTTTGCCAAATTCACACAAATTTCACTCAAAATTTGTTTTCATGCATTCAATTCATGTCTTGGACCTTATATAGCTTGATTATCATCATCGTTGCTCATATTTACCGATCGAATGGTAAGAATTTTCTTTCATTTGCTCAATTGGGTTGAACCCTTGCATTTGTACCCTTCTTGTATATTTCTTGATGAAATTATCTTATGATCATGATGAGCTTAGTTGTTATGTTGTATTGTATGATGTTTGATGTGAATTGGTGATGAAAATATTTGGCTTGATTCATTTACAAGGGCTCTATACAACTTCTTCATGATACATTTCTCCCATTTTCTTTGGATTTTAAATTGTTCAATGGTTGATAAACTGTTTCTTTGGTGCACTTTGATATAATTGTGTGATGTTTTTATCATCCTAACATTCTTTTTGATGA
Source organism: Rehmannia glutinosa (assembly GCA_016081115.2). Lineage (NCBI taxonomy): Eukaryota > Viridiplantae > Streptophyta > Magnoliopsida > Lamiales > Orobanchaceae > Rehmannia > Rehmannia glutinosa. Next base: position 49,338,307 of record CM071931.1, on the reverse strand, counting down.
TTCCAAAGGGGGAGAAACAGGAAATTGGCTCGTTAGCTAAAAGAAGCTAATAAAAGCTCGCAATAAAAGCTATAATCTATGGCTTCCTAAAGCCAAGTATACCTAGTCCATGGCTTGTATTATGGACTTAATTGCATAAGATTATAAGTATTTTGACAGGGGGAGCTTCTTAGATTATGATGTTTATGTGTATCTTATAAAAGCTTGTAATAGCTTGTGCTTCTAGCTTATGCAATATCTCTTGTTGATGTGCTCATAGATAGGGGGAGCTTTGTATAAAATATTTTTTAACGGATAGTTCACTCGTAAAACCGGAAAATTAATTTGTTTTCAAAATCGTCCTCGTAAAAATTATTTTGGTTTGTAATCATCAAAAAGGGGAGTTTGTTAGATAAATGTTTTTATCATGATTTTGATGATTTTGCTCAAATGAGTTTTTAAACCAAAACAATGTCCCTAAATGTTGTCTAAATACTTCCGATCGATTTAAAATGTTTTTACTATTTTTCAGAGTATTTTTTGGAGTTTATTTTCGATAAAAAATTGGACAACACATTTGTTTCAGCTCGGCCGGTCGCCTATAGGGCAACCCGCACTGAGTTGAGTTTTGAAACAGAAAAATGGACGTAGAAAAAAATGAGGAGGCGGCGACGGTCGACCAGGTGGTCGACCGGTGTGGGGCGGCCGTCGACCCCGGGCGGCCATGCACTGCGAGTCCCTCTTTTGGTTCAGTCTTCTCTGTTTCGTATTTTAAACACCCCCAACCGGTCAACATCATGGGCGACCGGTCGAACCCCCCTTCGACCGGTTACCCTGTGTAAAAATTGCATAAATTCAATTTCAAACTTATCTCTGTGACCGGTCGCACCACTGTTTTTTTTCAAAGAAACTATCCGTTGCATTTTCGAATGACTTTTCCCTATTTTGAGGGATTGATCTCTAACAGCTATATTGATGATTTTAAATGGTTTCTTTTGCAGCAAATCACTCCCCAAGGAGGAGCCTATGTCTGGAAATCAAAGCCAAGACCTCTCCTATAAATAGAGGCTTCATTCAAGCAACAAGATATAACACTCTACACAAGCAAAGAGCAAACAAGCAAACACTTTCATATATCTTGTTGTATTAGCCTAAGCACTTTCACTTGCACAAATTTGAGGTCTAGGCTTTCAATTCTTGATTACACTTGTACTCATATTGTATCATTCATCATTGAGTTGTAATCTTGATTTTTGGTCATCATTCAACACAAGACATCCTTGTTAGTATTCTTGTGGTAAGAATACACTTGGGTGATCTAGGTGATAGGTGTTTGAAGGTTGTGGTAATCTTCAAAGGTGTTGTAAGAGGGTTGTGGTAATCCTCAAGGTGGTGTAAGAGGGTTGTGGTAATCCTCAAGGTGTTGCAAGAGGGTTGTGGTAATCCTCAAGGTGTTGTATTATTAATTTTAGTAATTAATAAAATCTTTTTTTCTTTTTTGAAATCCATCCCGGATATACTGGGGTGGTAGAGGATTAGGCCCTAGGTGGGTTGAACCTCTTTAAATCGGAGTGTGCTATTTATTTTCCGCACTTAGCATTTCGTCTTTGCTTGATTTTTTGAAACAGAGGGCAAAATCTGAAAAACCAAGATAATCTATTCACCCCCCTCTAGATTATCGTAGCCACTTGGACTAACAGGGCCAACATTATACCTGCACCAATAAACGAAAAGTAAGATTAAAAGCTAAGTATGAAAATTATACTAGGAAATAGGAAGAAAGCATACCGATGTCTTTCTTCAGAGGAACGACCTCGGAGCTCCCACCGAGTAAGAAAGCAATGGGGGTGATGATTTGGGAAAGATCATATTTTATGGCGGTTAGTTTTTGGACGAGGTCCTGCAGCTTGGGAGAGCATTTTTTGGGGTCATGCTTTTGCTGAGGAGGAAAAAACAAGACCCACTTATGGGGAAAGGACCAACATTCGGAGGAGGTCACGAAGAAGTACCGATCCTTGTAGAATATATTGGAGGTCGGGTACTTCCCTAAGAAATTTGTCTCATTACGTGCAGCGATGTAGAATAAACCTTTGGGGGAGGAAATGGTGAGACCCCCCAGAAGGAGGTCGGTAGGGCTTATCTGTGTATCTCGGGAGTATTAGTTTAAAGCTCGAGGGAATTCTTGCATTCCTACAAATATTATAAAGGAACTCAGTCGTCGCAGCTGAGTGAGAGAACCCATGATCCACCTCGTGAGGAGCTTGGGAATTAGGCTTTCTAACCTCTATAGGGGAAAGGCTTCTCTCAGAGAGAGAATCCGACTCCGTAGCCTCTGGGTCGGATAGATCGGGGGTTATTTTCCCTAACCTGAGAAAGGTCTATTTCATCTGACCACCTAACTAGGTCGGTTAGGTAAGGGTCGGAATGAGTTGATGAAGAGGCCACTATTTAAAAAAAGGAAAAAAAATAAAAGAAGAGGAAGAGGGGAGGTATCTAGAGAAAAGAGAAGAATGGAAAGAGGAGGACATAGGAGGAGCGCCGGCAGAGAGCTGTTCAGAAATCGCCTAGGGTCGCCGGAAATTGACTTAAAGGGGGAGAGGAAGAAGTGTTTGCAAGAAGTGAAATGGTACCCCCTTTGACTTTCCTATTATAATAAATGATCAAGTGAGAAGATGATCGAGGCCATTAATTCAATATCCATCCAACGATCGACCTCGGGAAGGTGAAAGGACGTCTTGTCAGTTGAAGGGACGTTCTTGACATAAATGAGAGGGAAATGAATTGGGGTTGAAAAACCCTAAAGGGGACATATCGGTCTAGGTAAATGTTGAGGGTTTTAAGACCCTAATTTTAGATCGGTCTAGGCAAAATTTTGAGGGTTTTGAAACCCTAGCTTTAGATCGGGATGCAAACTAATTATAGAGAGCCAGTGAAGCTTGGGATTGGGATGATCCCTATAGGGTTGAATTTCATGACCCATGAATAGGTAACCATTTTAGAGGTCGGTCTGGATTATAGCAAAACAATTATGTCTGACGTAGACGAGCTACCTCGGGACATAATTGGGGGAACTGATTGATGGGGACCTATGTAGACCGACCTGTCTATATGGGCTTAATGAAAGACCTGAGCTCATAGCAAAAGCCCAGGTTGGCAAGGCCCAACCTGGAGGATTCGTCCCGAGGTCAAGAGGAGAATTAATTATGTTGGCTTAAGGTGGCTGGGCCGACCTCTTAGTTAATTGGGCCGACCTATGAGGATTGGGCCGACCTCTGGAGATAACGGCTTGGATTCTAAATAAGGCTCATGATTGGGATGGAGTTGATGGGTTAGCAAAAACCGAGGTTTGGGCCTAATAAGCCGACGTGGATAGGCTGGGTCCCAGTCAAGAGACAAACTTAAGGGCTTGCTGACCTAAGTGGGCTGGGCCCTAATCAAGGGACAAACTTGAGGACCTACTGACCTAAGTGGGTTGGGCACCTAAATAGATGATCTTAAGGGCCTCCCGAGCTATTGGGCCTGGGAGGTGTGCGGCCTAATATGAATAATTAACCTAGGCCCGTGTGTTAATTAGAGTTTTAGCGTGGCTTGATACATACGCAACCCTAATTGCCAAACCTATAAATATGGTACAAAAACTGTACGCCTCTGGTTAGAATTTTAATACACGCACTTTATATACACCGTTCCATTTTATATTTTCTCTCTAAGAGCGATCCTGACTTGAGCGTCGGAGTGGGTATGCCGGAAAACCCTTCCGGCCCTTCCTTCTAATGGTGGTTTTTGCAGGTCTCAGGTCAATCGCGCATCGGAGTTTGATTTTATTGAGCGGCGGGCATTCCTAGACCGACCAACTACAAATTACAAAAACGTACAAACAAAAAAGGTATTTAGTGATAAAATATAACGTTGACACGACTGTGACAAGAAAATTTTCGAGTAACTTGAGGGTGAATATACTTTCCTTGAAATGATAAATGCCCTCGCTGTAAATTTTCTTATGGGTTGAATGTCAATCACTTCTATAGGACAAAATAAGTCACTCGAAACCCATGAATGACAATTTTGAGAAATTTCTCCAAGAATTGAAAAAGTAGACCTTCAAAAGTACGTAGAAATATGAAGATGAAAGTCATGGATTAATGAATTATGACTTTGGCCTTGTAAATTTATAAAAAGAATTACATTATTGTCCGAATCCTTGAAATGTTTGTGTAAAAGATTATTTTCAAATATTACAATGTTTTGAAACAAACGAATAACTATATAAAACTCTTTAGAAAAATTCATGAGTCGCAACCTCACATGATACACACACGTGCCATGTCGCCAAGTGCCAAGTGCATTTATATATATATATATATATATATAGGGATTGGATCAAATGAGACAGGGGTCTCTGTGTAAGACAGTGTGTACTAATCCTAACCATTTATTTGTCAAAATCAATGAATGTGATTATTTCAAATTTTTAATTATTTGATTATTTATTTCTCTTCATTACAGGTATTTTAGAATTTTCATTATTTGGCAGTTTTTTTTTTTTTTGAAATGTGTCTGTTCACTTCCTTGATTTAAGGGGTTGGACATCTTTGAGATCTCCCGCTATTCAGTTATTTTACATATGCATCATATTGACTTTGGATATGCTATGTGTTTTTTTATGTATGCCCCAAAATGAACGTAATTATGCAGTAAGTTTTCACAATATAAGCAATATATGTATTTGAATATGCAATTAATTCAAACTAAATATGCATTATATCGAGCATTATTCAATAACTATGTATTGTGTTACAGTTATATATGTATCAAACAAGAAATAATTATGCATCAAACAATAACTAACTACGAATTGTCTCATAATTATATATGCATCAAATAACAACTAACTATGTGTTGCCTCATAACTATATATGCATCAAACAAAAATTAACTTAACATTATCTTATTACTACCTATGGACCAAATAAAATGTTGGGAAATTATGTAATAGATTTTGATGATACCATGTAAAACTTAGATTAGGAAGTTGACACCCCAATTCAATTGTAAATCAACTTGTAATAGATAGGACTTGTTATAAGCTGAGTAAAAGCAGCCAAGTTGAAGAAACTCGACTGAAGATTGAAGAGAAGACCCAGCTGTATGGAAGCTGAGTGAAGTGTAGAGTGTTTGATAAATGGTTTTATCATGATTTTGATGATTTTATTTTTATACCAAAACAATGTTTTTAAAGGTTGTCCAAATACTCCTAAATGATTTAAAATGGTTTTAATATTTTCCGGAGTAATTCTTCAAGTTTTATTTTCGACAAAATTGGACAACTCTTTTAATGATTTTTTGTTAATGTTTTTTTACACCAAAACAATGTTTCTAAATGTTGTCCTAATACTCCCGATCGGTCTAAAATGTTTTCACTATTTTTCGGAGTATTTCTTGAAGTTTATTTTCGATATAAAATTGGACAACACTTTTGTTTTGAGGTCAACCGGTCGCCGTATAGGGCAACCCGTACTGAAAGTTGAGGAAAACAAAAACTTCATGTTTGCGAGAAAATGGTCGTGGCAATCGGTCGCCCTATAGGGCAACTTTGTCCGTCGACCGCCGCCTATAGGGGACCGGTACACTGGGAGTAAAAATTGAAATAGAATGTCTGCCCTTCGTTTTTGAGGTTGTGCGACCGGTTGAAGTCAGGGATGACCGGTCAAACCCTACGTCGACCGATCGCCCTGTGTAAATGTGTATTCTCATTTTCAAACATCTATTTGTGCGCGACCGGTCGACCTTAAGTTTGACAACAAAAATGTAACCGTTGTGCAGCAGACATCTTTTTCTTAATTTGTGGGATTTATTTCTGACAGGTCTTTTCTTCAATTGTCTTGCAATTTTTTACAGAATTCATGTCCCCAAGAGGAGCCTATCATGTACAAGACATCTTCTATAAATAGAGGAAGAATTGAAGCAACACAACAAGAGAGAAAACTACAACACAACAAGATACACTCAATAATACACTTGTTCTTACATTGTCTTATTTCTTGTTGTAATTTGCCTAGCTATTCACTTTCACATCCTTGAGGTCTAGGCTATTCTTGATTACACTTGCACTCAATTGTATAATTCATTATCGAGTTGTAATCTTGAATTTTTGGGTTATCATTCAACACAAGATATCCTTGTGAGTGTTCTTGTGGTAAGAACACACTTGGGTGATCTAGGTGTTAGGTGTGAGAAGATTGTGGTAATCTTCTTGTTGAGGTGTTGAAGAATTTGGTATTCTTCAAGGTTGAAGATTGTGGTAATCTTCACAAGGTGCCGTTGGAGATTGTGGTAATCTTCAAGTAAGATTGTGGTAATCTTCACAAGGTGCCGTTGGAGATTGTGGTAATCTTCAAGTGAGATTGTGGTAATCTCAAAAGTGGTGTTAAAGAAGAGTGTGGTGCTCTTCAAGGTGTTGTTGTAAGTTGGTGTTGTATTAATTTTTGGTAAATTAATAAAATCTTTTTTCTTTTTGAAATCCATCCCGGATATACTGGGGTGGCAGAGGATTAGGCCCTAGGTGGGTTGAACCTCTATAAATCGACGTGTGTTGTTTACATTCCGCATCTTTATTTTTGTCTTTGAGCATTCGGTTCGAAAAAGAGGGTAAAAACGAAAAGATGGAGATAATCTATTCACCCCCCCTCTAGATTATCGTTGCAGCTTGGACTTACAAGTGGTATCAGAGCCAAACTCTTTGGCAAGCTTGTTTCACATCGCGAGTGGAGAGAAATGATCGAAATGATGACGAAGCTTATCTATCCGCACCTCCACCACCAAGCCACCACTATTTGATTCCAAAAATTTTATTTTTGAAAGAAAGAATGGAATGCTATTTACAAGGTTGCGGGTTTGACATTTGGAACACCGTCATAAATGGAGAACCCATTCCGATGAAAGATACACCACACACCTCCAAAGGCTTCAAAGAGCTCAATGATGAAGAGAAGAAAATCATCTCCTTAAACGGTAAAGCTCTCAATATTTTGTATTGTTCATTTACTAATTTGGAATATGAACATATTGTAGGAATTCGATCGGCACATGAAGTATGGCAAAAATTAGAAGCTATCTATGGAGTATTTGCAAATGAAAAGATTCAAACAAAAGCATCTACTTCTCAAAGGAGTACAAGTTCAAATCTAAGGAACAAGCCTCTTACAACTTCAAACCATGAAGTAGTCGAACAATGTTTTATGGGTATCGAAAAAGAAAACGAGGTATGTCTTAAACCATCTACTTCTTATGATATTGTTATTCAAAATGATTATAGCGATTTGCAAAATGATTTTGATGATCTTCAAAATGAATTCCAAAATTTACTTGTTAAGTACAAAAATTTGAAAAAGGAATTCAATGTTTTGAAAAATGATAAGGATAGTTTATTTACTTCCTATGAATCACTATCATGTGCTCACACCACCACACTTGATAAGGTGAGAAAACTCGAGAAAGAAAATAGTACTCTTGTTGAAGATTTGAATTGCATGAAAAATGATTTATTAAAATACAACTTGAGTACCAATAAAAAGACCAATATTGTTGATGTTCATAATTGTGATAAAAGACTTGATCATAAGCCTAATGTTGTTAATCATATGAAAAAGAATCAAGTCCCTATGCATATTGGTCATTATGCTCCTAGAATTATTACTTGCTTTTATTGCGGTAAAAAGGGTTATACGGTAAAAACTTGTCGAGCTAGAAATAGCTCTAATTATTGTTGGAGACCTAAACGTCTCAAGACTAATCCCAAAGGACCCAAACACTTGAGGGTACCACAAAATAATTTCTTGATAGGTACCCAGCGAAATAATAATCGGAGAAAATTCATACCGCCAAGAAGACATCAAATGACCAATTCATTTGATCAAAGGAGAAAACATTTTCAACAAAGCCAATTTCCAAGAAGAGGATATAATCAAAAATGGGAAGAACACAATCCTTGGAAATGGCAAAAACATCATACAAGATGATTTTCCAAGAGAAAGACACCTTCAAAAATGGGAAGGCCACAATGCTTGGAAATGGAGCAATTGGAGAAACTATCATCAACAAGAAGATTTTCAAAAGGGAAGATACCATCAACAATGGGAACGGCACAACCCATGGAAATGGCGTAATTGGTAACCCGTATCTCCCTAGTTAAATATGCATTTTATTTTGTTATTATGCATGCTTCTATTTGTGTCTTAATTACAAAATGAGTTTTTAAGTATTTATTTTTTTAATTAAGGTCTTCAATATATATTTGTGCTTTTAAAATATTTTTGAAAAAGAAGACCTTATATGATGTTTTTAAAACTCTTGTGCATTTTTGTAGACTAAAGTGTGTTATCATCTCTTATGGATTTTTATGGCATGAACTTACTTGTGATATCTCTTAGCCTACACTTTTATCATTATGATTTGTGCTAGATTTGTTTTATGAATTGTGTAGGATTTACATATGGACATTTACGTCATTATTTGTCAAGAAAGGCATTAATTATCGAGGTACGTTTACTTGTGCTATTCTTATTCTTATAGACTCGATATATGTATTGCCATGTGCCTATGTGCTTGTTTTTCATAGTATTTCATACAAGTGGCATTAAGAGGATTTTTAGATTCTTTGAAAGACACTATTCGATATTGATTGCACATATTTGCTTTGTCAACTCTTGTTCTAATACTTCTTTTAAATGAGGTCTCTACTATATGCTATCGGATTTTCAAATTTCAAAAGAGACCTTTTGTAGTTTTCTTAAGCTTATTTGAACTTGCATGATTTATTAGACTCTTGATGATCTTCTAAATGCATAGTATGTGTTTCTTGCTTCATGGTCTACATATATAGTGTCTATTTCTACTATGCTCTTATGCAAGATATTTTTGTGATTGATGATTGAGGCATGTTCTTACACTTGGGCTATTTTTTCTTGCTTATATAAGCGATGCCGGTAATGAGTTTGTCAAGTTGTGTAGATGAGAAATGAAGTACTCCAAATATTGTTACCTCAAAATATTTGGATGTAAATGTTCTATTATGAATACCTTAGATCAATTGGATGCCCTATGATGATAGTAATGAAGAAGACAAAAAGGGTATTCCGGAACAAACTCGATGACCAAGGCAACATTGGTCGAACTAAGGCAAGGTTAGTAGCTCGAAGGTATTTTTAAGAAGAAGGTATTGATTTTGATGTAATATTTGCACTTTACTTGCCCATTCTTGTTTTAAGAAAATTTCAAGCTTTACCAAATGGATGTTAAATCCAATTTTCTAAATGGTTTCATTCAAATAGAAGTCTATCGGAGTTTAAAATTTTAGGCCAAATGATTTTTATAAAAGGTCTTGTACGGTTGAGTATCCCGTATATGATTTGATAGACTTAGCTATTTTTGCAAAATGATTTTACAAAAGGTAAAGTTGATACTACACTTCTTGTTTTGAAAAAGGGCAAGGTTGTTTACTTGTGCAAATTTATATTGATAATATTTATGGTGCTACTAATGAATATTTGTGCAAGATGTCTTTCTAAGTTGATACTAGGTGAGCTTGAGATGAGCATAATGGGGGAGTTCAATTTCTTGCTTGGACTACTAATTATTCAATGCCAAGAAGATGGTTATATTTCAAAATAACTCTTGAAGGAGTTAAACATTGAAGAAAGAAGATCCATTTCAACCTATATGGCTACAAATGTGAAAATTGACAAAAGGTTGAAGTAGGCATGTTAATTGACAAACAAGTTCGAGGTACGTTTCTCTTTTATTATTTCCATAGACTCGACATTTTATATGCCTTATGTCTATATGCTCGACTTCAAAAACTATCCCAACGAATCTCATTAAAGTGCCGTTAAAAATTTTTTTCAAACACTTAGGCATTTTTTTCTTATGACTTGTTGTATCCAAAGTCTTAAAACGTTATTATTTTTTTCGGGATAACAAGTCCGGTGATAATAGTTTTTTAAATATGGTTCGTCATATTCAAACTAAATATATTGAGATTCGATAATTTTTTCAAAGGGATTACATGTTTAACAAAAACTTGAGATGTGTTTAATTCCGTCTCAAGTATAACTCGCGGACTTTTTTAATCGCTCACCGCCGAGTATTTTACCTCATTTCGAGCTTGACTATGACATAATGTATATTGAATGAGGTCTATGTTTGTATTTTGCACGTTTTTAAAACATAGGGGTGAAAAATCGATTTTTTTTTTGTTCAAACTTCGGTTTTTTGCAAAACGAAATGGACAGTGGGCTGACTGGAGGAGGGCCAACCGGTCGACCATCACCTCGACCGGTCGCCCATACCTCCGACCGGTCGCCCACTGTTGTTTGTTGGATTAAAACATCTCTGTTCCTATACTTAGCCATTTTGGCCCCTCCAACTCTATTTTCGTCCCCTTTGCAAATTTCACACACAACTCACTTCAAATGAGTTTTGTAGCATATATTACATATGTTGGGGAGTATAAGGCTCAATTATCATCATCGCTCATCTTTACCGTTCGAATGGTAAGAATTCTACTTCTTTAGCTCAATTGGGTTGAACCCTTGAGAACTTGGTTTAAATGTCAAATTCTTGATGCTAATTGTATATGTTTGAGATGAGCTTATTGATTGTTGATGAATGATATTTATTAAATTGCATTTGGTGATGAAAAACTTGGCTTGTTTTCTTTTACAAGGGCTATATATGTCTTTTTCAATTTTTGACGCCCGCCAAGTGTTCGATAAAACGTTTCAATGAAAAATTCATCACCTACATGATTCTCTCATTTTCAAAAGTCTTATATATTTATGGAGATCATGTTTTGCTTATCAAATGAGTTTTCATAAGCTTCTTCAAGTCGTATGATTCGACTTTTCCCTCCTATTTGGTTTATAAGCTTCAATGTTCAAATAGCTCGGTACATCGGTTTAGTTGCGCACTTTGATATGAATATATGATGTATTTATCGTGCTAACATTCTTTTTGATGATTCCAAAGGGGAGAAACAGGTTATGAGCTCTTTAGCTCAAAGAAGCTAAGATAAGCTCAAACGAAAAAAGAAGTTATAAGCTATGGCTTGATAAAGCCATAAGTTGTGCATTATACTTAGTCCAACCGATGTATGATGGACTTATATACTTGTCTAATGATGTTTTGTTGACAGGGGAGCTTATAAGCTCTTGAACCTAAGATCAATATGTAAAAGCTAAGCTTTTAGCTTGTGGTTGATTGCTTTTACATTACTCTTGTTGTGCATATTGATAGGTGGAGCTTTTGCTATATATGTTTGAATATCTCTACTCCCATCCTTATGTTTATATTGCGTGGAATGTTGTCGCTCACAACGGATAGCTCTTTTTAACCGGTAAAATTGTTTTGTTTTCAAAATTGACCTCGTTAAAATTGTTTTGGTTTGTAATCATCAAAAAGGGGGAGATTGTTTGATAAATGGTTTTATCATGATTTTGATGATTTTGTTTTTATACCAAAACAATGTTTTTAAAGGTTGTCCAAATACTCCTAAATGATTTAAAATGGTTTTAATATTTTCCGGAGTAATTCTTCAAGTTTTATTTTCGACAAAATTGGACAACTCTTTTAATGATTTTTTGTTAATGTTTTTTTTACACCAAAACAATGTTTCTAAATGTTGTCCTAATACTCCCGATCGGTCTAAAATGTTTTCACTATTTTTCGGAGTATTTCTTGAAGTTTATTTTCGATATAAAATTGGACAACACTTTTGTTTTGAGGTCAACCGTCGCCGTATAGGGCAACCCGCACTGAAAGTTGAGGAAAACAGAAAACTTCATGTTTGCGAGAAAATGGTCAGGCAACCGGTCGCCCTATAGGGCAACCGGTGCCGTCGACCGGTCGCCCTATAGGGAGACCGGTACCTGGGAGTAAAAATTGAAACAGAATGTCTGCCCTTCGTTTTTGAGGTTGTGCGACCGGTTGAAGTCAGGGACGACCGATCGAACCCTACGTCGACCGGTCGCCCTATGTAAATGTGTATTCTCATTTTCAAACATCTATTTGTGCGCGACCGGTCCCCCTTAAGTTTGACAACAAAAATGTAATCGTTGTGCAGCAGACATCTTTTCCTTATTTTGTGGGATTTATTTCTAACAGCTCTTTTCTTCAATTGTCTTGCAATTTTTTACAGAATTCATGTCCCCAAGAGGAGCCTATCATGTACAAGACATCTTCTATAAATAGAGGAAGAATTGAAGCAAGACAACAAGAGAGAAAACTACAACACAACAAGATACACTCAAGAATACACTTGTTCTAACATTGTCTTATTTCTTGTTGTAATTTGCCTAGCTATTCACTTTCACATCCTTGAGGTCTAGGCTATTCTTGATTACACTTGCACTCAATTGTATAATTCATTATCGAGTTATAATCTTTAATTTTTGGGTTATCATTCAACACAAGATATCCTTGTGAGTGTTCTTGTGGTAAGAACACACTTGGGTGATCTAGGTGTTAGGTGTGAGAAGATTGTGGTAATCTTCTTGTTGAGGTGTTGAAGAATTTGGTATTCTTCAAGGTTGAAGATTGTGGTAATCTTCACAAGGTGCCGTTGGAGATTGTGGTAATCTTCAAGTAAGATTGTGGTAATCTTCACAAGGTGCCGTTGGAGATTGTGGTAATCTTCAAGTGAGATTGTGGTAATCTCAAAGGTGGTGTTGAAGAAGAGTGTGGTGCTCTTCAAGGTGTTCTTGTAAGTTGGTGTTGTATTAATTTTTGGTAAATTAATAAAATCTTTTTTCTTTTTGAAATCCATCCCGGATATACTGGGGTGGTAGAGGATTAGGCCCTAGGTGGGTTGAACCTCTATAAATCGACGTGTGTTGTTTACATTCCGCACCTTTATTTTTGTCTTTGAGCATTCGGTTCGAAAAAGAGGGTAAAAACGAAAAGATGGAGATAATCTATTCACCCCCCTCTAGATTATCGTAGCCGCTTGGACTTACATAGAGAAGTATCAGTCAAGTGACGAGAAAAAGTCTGTCTCGGTCGGCCACCGACCGACCGACGAGAGTCATTCCAAGATTAGTAGAGTTGAGTGTCAAAAGGATTATGCAGGAGAAAGGATCAAAGAAAGCTGAAGAGATCTGTTGTCAAAGCAAAGTCAAATGTTTGCTGGAAATAGGCATGTGTCAGACTGCCTACCTTAAAGTTATTTTGCTGAAAGAGTGCAAAAAACAAGGAGCCAATGAGATGTACCTGAAATCCTGCAGAGTTTAAGGAAAGGTTGCAGAGCATTAAGTTCAAGGTACAATCTGCATTAAAGCTGCAAAACAAGACAAGCCAACAACCATGAAGTGGAGTTTGAAAATTCATCTATCTCTTCATGGATACATTTTCAAACTGCCACTATAAAATACTGAGGATTTTAAGAGAGAATATACTTATGCAATCTAAGACACACAAGAGAAATCAAGCAATCAAAGCATAAACTCTCTCAAGCATTCAAATCATATCCTCATGCCTAAACTTGAAGGAAGTCGATTCAACACATTCAGTGAAGGAAAGACAACTTCAATTTGTTGAAGAGAAAAAACTAAAGAACAAAGGGTCTGCACACCAAGGTTGAAGGAGGTGTAATAAGGTTCCACATTGAACCCGAGGCTTTAAACTCGTTGGAGGGCTGTGTAAACAAATCCAAGAGTTTGAAGGAGCTAAAGTAGCAAGACAACCATCTTGTGAAGAAGCCGAGTCCCAAGAGAAGCCAGGTTGTGATCAAGGCTGTCTCGAACTGACATCCTTTTGTAACAGAGTCAAGTTACTTAGTGGAATTCCTCCAGGAGTTGGAGAAGAGTGGATTAGAGGAATTACCCCATCCTCGAACCACTATAAAATTTCTTGTGTATTTTACATTCAGCATACTTACTTTCTTGTACACTATTAAAAACTAAGGATGAAAGTCTTCCGCTGTTAAAAACTAAGTCTACTGAATATTTAAAGAGTTAACTAAATCAACCGAGTTATATATCAACAACTCAGTCGAGTCTGTTGAGTGGCTAACTCTGTTGTGTAAGTAAACTAAGTTGTCCACCAAGGACCCAGCTGACTTAAGTCTACTCTGTATTTATAAAAAGTACTAAAATCGAAAAGTTGGTAAAGTCTATTCAACCTGTCTCCCCTCTTCTAGACTTTACTTATCACCCATTGGGACCTATATAAAATATGAATTTGCAGTATATTATAATCATGTATGCATTAAACAACAACTAACTGTGCAGTGTCTGATAACTATCTATGTGATATATTTATTCTAAATATGCACTAGAGTCACAATAATTATGTTATGCATTAGTGGTGGGTTTATGAGAGAGATATATTTGATTGTGGGATTTGATGGCGATTTTTGTCGAATTGATGTGAGGCCCCAGATTATTCAACTGTAGACGACACGATCACGTATATTTTTCCGATATAATATTTAATATTCTAATAATTTATTCTCATACTACTATTTATTTTGCATAACATATTTTGTTATCGGCTTTAGCGTTACTTAAAAGATACACTATGAGAGAAAACTACAACACAACAAGTATCAATCATCTCCTAAGTACAACACAAGATATAAATAGAGGAAGATTTGAAGCACAACAATATGAGAGAAAACTACAACACAACAAGATACACTCAAGAATACACTTGTTCTTACATTGTCTTATTTCTTGTTGTAATTTGCCTAGCTATTCACTTTCACATTCTTGAGGTCTAGGCTATTCTTGATTACACTTGCACTCTATTGTATTATCAATTATCGAGTTGTAATCTTGAATTTGTGGTCGTCATTCAAACACAAGATATCCTTGTGAGTGTTCTTGTGGTAAAAACACACTTGGGTGAACTAGGTGTTAGGTGCAAGAAGATTGTGGTAATCTTCTTGTTGAGGTGTTGAAGAGTGTGATGCTCTTCAAGGGTGAAGATTGTGGTAATCTTCACAAGGTGCCGTTTGAAGATTGTGGTAATCTTCAAGAAGAGATTGTGGTAATCTCAAGGGTGGTGTTGAAGAAGAGTGTGGTGCTCTTCAAGGTGTTGATGTAAGATCTTGTTGTAATAATTTTGGTAATTATTAATAAAATCTTTTTCTTTTTTCGAAACCCATCCCGGATATACTGGGGTGGTAGAGCACGTAGTCCCTAGGTGGGGTGAAGCTCTATAAATCGACGTGTGTTGTTTACATTCCGCACCTTTATTATTGTCTTTGAGCATTCGGTTCGAAAAAGAGGGCGAAATCGAAAAGATGGAGATAATCTATTCACCCCCCCTCTAGATTATCCTAGCCGCTTGGACTATATTTGGAATTATATTATTTGAATTATATTTGGAATTCGATGACTATTATCTATTTTCATCTTGATTTAAAAAAGTATTATTTAAAAATCTATTCTTTAGTATTTGAAATATAAAATGTCTTTGTCGCAAAAGCTCATTTAGTAAAATTCTATTTGCGAAAAACTCAATTAGATGACTTATTATATAAGTGATTATGAGACTCATAAGTGATTGTGGGATATATTATTAATGTTGGGATTTGATATTTTACACCAATTATCATCAATTTTGGGACAAAAGAATAATATAAATATCATTGTACAAGACATGAAGTGGACAACCATGGTGTATTTTTGGTGTAGAAATATCTCTCCATCCTTATACATATACACTATATTATACTATACATATACCAAGTATTATGCCAAGTATATACTATGTATTCTACATATTTTATTACATCTTCTACTAAGTCCTCATATTCTCCCACTACACATACATTCCCCTCAAATTTTCCAACACCCCACTCTTCAATCTCACCCACACAAAAATCCTCCTTCTCCATCTTATTTTCGGCCAGATGCATTGTGAGGGAGATACAATTTCATTTTTTCATCCTACATCATTCTCTAAACTTCTCCAACACTTCTTATTTCCAACACCCTTCATCTCCAAGCACTTAGACTAAGAAATACAAGAAATCCTTCCATTTCTCCCCATAAGGTCGAATACTACAAGTCATAAGAAAAGAGAATTTTGCTTCTTTCATCTTTATCTTGTTCTCTTGAAATTTCAAGCCTGATCCTTTATCTTCTAACCTTGTTGAATTCTTTATTTTTGAGGTATTCCTAGATGTTGTCTTCTTGAAGAAATTAAGGAAGAACAAGACTTGAGTTTAGAGGTGAACAATGACTTCAAGACAACTCTATAAAATTAAGAAATCAAGTTAAGAATTGTGGTTTAGTACTACCTCTTTATTTCATCTTTTAATTTCCAAATTTTAACACCAAAAAAAATATGATTTTAGTATCGAATAGGGGCTGACTTTATAGGTTAGAACCAAGAGCTTGAAGGTGCAAAGAAAAGACTCCATTCTAGGTTCTACTTGTAAGACTACACAAGGTAAGTGTAGATTTCTTGACCTTTGTTCTAACTCCTTCTTTCTTACCTCCAATCTTCCAAATGCTAACTTAAAATTCTTGAAAATTTGACACTTAGGGACTGCTTTGAGGTGTAGTGGTCGATTTCAAGGAGTTAGAAGGGAAGTATCATCTCTAGACTCATTAACAAGAACTATCAAAGGTGGGTGGGAAATCTTTTAGAAAAACTCAAGTATTTTGTAAAAATTAGCATGTAGTAGTTTGAAACTTGAATGATCTTATATGAATATGTATTGCATGTGTATTTTAAGTATCTATGTCCAACATTTTCATCAAAGTATGCTTGTTGTTCAATATTTTGCAAAAATAGATGCATGCATGTATACAATTTATGAAATTCTTGATGAATTTTTGAATGATATGTTAATGCTTGTTTATGTACTTGAACTTTCATTTTACTTTTGATTTATATTCTGGAAAACTTGAAAATATATGAAAAATTTATAGTATGCGAATTTTGCAAAGTTGGAGGACTAAATTGCAAATTTTAAAACTGAAAAAGGGGACTTCTGTAAATTTCGAAAATTCGAAGTGTACTAAACTAAAAATGTTACAGTCTAAGATAATAACAAAAGTTTAAAGGCTTTGAGTCAAGAAAACCAACCCTTGAAAGTCTAAGTACTCAAATAAGAAATTTTGAAAGTTTAAGGACCAAAAATGGAATTTTCAAAATTGTTCTGGTACTTTTCTGTGAAACTAGAAAATTTTGACTTATTTTAACTGAAAAACTTATATTTTGAGTAAATTCCAAAAGTCAAAGTATTTTTTTAGTAAAGAAAAGCAATTTTTGAAACTTTAAGGACTAAAATGTAAAAATTCCAACACTCAAGGGCCAAAATGAAATTCTCGAAAATAATAAAGTCCAGGTACCAGGAAAAATCACTTAATATTAATTTTATAATATTTTGAACCCATGATTCAAGTTTCATAACAAACAGACCTCAAATAAGCCCTTAAGGACAAAATCGAAAATTGGACTAGAAATGGAATTTTTAAAAGTTAAGGGACTTAAACTGAGATTTTTTCAAAACTGCTTTTGCCCCAATATTCTCCTGTCCTAAGTGATATTGGAAGTTATAATCACATCAAAAGCCCTTCCGATTTGTTAGATCCAAATATTTTAAGTTCGGGGCCAAAAATGACAATTTTGACAAAAAGGAGACCAACTTAAATTTTCTTAAAATTCGACCCAAAACTCTTTGAAAATGGATTCTTTAGAAAATTTGGAGAATTTAGAAACTAACCTTATATTTTTCCGAGGTCGAGACCAAAACTTACTCGATTTCAAACTCGATAAATACTAGTTTTCCAAAACGCGACTACTGAAAATTTTCTTTTATCCGGGACCCTAAATAAATTATTTTCCATGTTGTAATCCTGAAATTGACTTAGTTAAATTTTAATTATATATTATTAGTTTTCTCAAAAATTTCCGGACCTTAACGAACTCCTTACCCGATTCTTATGCATTACGCGCGGCGACTTCCTCGCCTTATAACAATTCGAACTTTCAATGGGGTTGAGACCTCATGCATAATATACCAAGTCCACCAAATCATTCGAAGCATGGATTATCCTTCCGATAATTAGCTTCATTTAGCATATTTACTGTTTGATAAATGGTTTTATCATGATTTTGATGATTTTGTTTTTATACCAAAACAATGTTTTTAAAGGTTGTCCAAATACTCCTAAATGATTTAAAATGGTTTTAATATTTTCCGGAGTATTTCCTCAAGTTTATTTTCGACCATATTGGACAACACATTTAAGGATTTTATGTCAATGGGTTTTTACATTGAAACTATGTTTCTAAATGTTGTCCTAATACTCCCGATCGGTCTAAAATGTTTTCACTATTTTTCGGAGTATTTCTTGAAGTTTATTTTCGATATAAAATTGGACAACACTTTTGTTTTGAGGTCAACCGGTCGCCGTATAGGGCAACCCGCACTAAAAGTTGAGGAAAACAGAGAAAACTTCATGTTTGCGAGAAAATGGTCGGGCAACGGCAATGGTCATAGGGCAACGGTCCGCCGTCCCTATAGGGCAAACCTGTACACTGGGAGCAAAAATTGAAACAGAACTCCTTGCCCTTCATTTTTTTAGTTTGTGCGACCGGTTGAGACGTCGACCGGTCGAGGTAGGCGTCGACGATCGCCGCCTGTGTTCTTTTCTTTGTGCTATTTTCAAACGTCTATTTCGTGCGACCCGGTCGCCCTATGGTTTGACAACAAAATTCTAACCGCAGCAAAGCAAATGACTTTTCCCTAAATTGTGGGATTGATTTCTAACAGCTATAATCTTGATTTTAATTGCAATTTTTTTGTAGATATCAGATTCCAAGAGGAGCCTATCAAGTATCAATCATCTCCTATAAATAGAGGAAGATTTGAAGCACAACAATATGAGAGAAAACTACAACACAACAAGATACACTCAAGAATACAATTGTTCTTACATTGTCTTATTTTTTGTTGTAATTTGCCTAGCTATTCACTTTCACATTCTTGAGGTCTAGGCTATTCTTGATTACACTTGCACTCTATTGTATTATCAATTATCGAGTTGTAATCTTGAATTTGTGGTCGTCATTCAAACACAAGATATCCTTGTGAGTGTTCTTGTGGTAAGAACACACTTGGGTGAACTAGGTGTTAGGTGCAAGAAGATTGTGGTAATCTTCTTGTTGAGGTGTTGAAGAGTGTGGTGCTCTTCAAGGGTGAAGATTGTGGTAATCTTCACAAGGTGCCGTTTGAAGATTGTGGTAATCTTCAAGAAGAGATTGTGGTAATCTCAAGGGTGGTGTTGAAGAAGAGTGTGGTGCTCTTCAAGGTGTTGGTGTAAGATTTTGTTGTAATAATTTTGGTAATTATTAATAAAATCTTTTTCTTTTTTCGAAACCCATCCCGGATATACTGGGGTGGTAGAGCACGTAGTCCCTAGGTGGGGTGAAGCTCTATAAATCGACGTGTGTTGTTTAGATTCCGCACCTTTATTATTGTCTTTGAGCATTCGGTTCAAAAAAGAGGGCGAAATCGAAAAGATGGAGATAATCTATTCACCCCCCTCTAGATTATCGTAGCCGCTTGGACTTACAAGTGGTATCAGAGCCAAACTCTTTGGCAAGCTCGTTTCACATCGCGAGTGAAGAGGAACGATCGTCGGCTACGAACGAAGCTCATCTTACTGGCACCTCCACCACCAAGCCACCACTATTTGATTCCAAAAATTTTACATTTTGGAAAGAAAGAATGGAATGCTATTTACAAAGTTGCGGGTTCGATATTTGGAACACCGTCATCAATGGAGAATCCATTCCGACGAAGAACACACCACACACCTCTAAAGGCTTCAAAGAGCTCAATGATGAAGAGAAGAGAATCATCTCCTTAAATGGTAAAGCTCTTAATATTTTACATTGTTCACTTACCACTTTGGAATTTGATCATGTTGTAGGTATTCGATCGGCACATGAAGTATGACAAAAATTAGAAGCCATCTATGAAGTATATGCAAATAAAAAGAGCAACTCAAAAGCATCTACTTCTCAAATGGATACAACATCAAATCCAACAATATGGGATGAGCCTCTTACAAATTCCGATGATGAAGTCGAAAAATGTCTTATGGGCTTCGAAGAAGAAAACAAGGTAAGTTCTAAACCTTCTACCTCTTATGATAATGATTATAGTGATTTGCAAAATGATTATGATGAACTTCAAAATGAATTCCAAAGATTGCTTGTTAAATACAAAAATTTGAAAAAGGAATTCATTGTTTTGAGAAATGATAAGGATAATTTATTTACTTCCTATGAATCACTATCATGTGCTCACACCACCATACTTGACAAGGTTAGAAACCTTGAGAAAGAAAATAGTACTCTTTTTGAAAGCATGAAAAAGGATTCATTAAAATCCAACTTGAGTACCGATAGAATAACCAATATTGTTGATTGTTGTGATAATTCGAAACTAGAACTTGATCATAAGCCTAAGAGTGTAAATCACATGAAAAAGAATCAAGTCTCTAAGCACGTTGGCCATTATGCTCCTAGAATTATTACATGCTTTTATTGCGGTAAAAAGGGTCATACGGTAAATACTTGTCGGGCTAGAAATAGCTCTAATTATTGTTGGAGACCTAAAAGTCTCAAGACTAATCCCAAAGGACCCAAACACATGAGGGTACCACAAAACAATGTCATATTTGGTACCCGGCAAAATAATGATCGAAGAAAATTTATACCGCCAAGAAAACATCAAATGACCGTTTCATTTGATCAAAGAAGGAGAAACTATTTTCGACAAAGCCAATCTCCAAGAAGAGGATATAATCAAAAATGGGAAGAACACAATCCTTGGAAATGCAAAGACATCATCAACAAGATGATTTTCAAAGAAGAAGAGATTTTCAACAATGGGAAGGCAACAAACCTTGGAAATGGAGTAATCAAAGAAGTCATCATCAACAAAGTGACTTCTCAAAGGGAAGATTTCATCAACAATGGGAACGGCACAACCCATTGAAATGGCGTAATTGGTAACCCGCATCTCCCTAGTTAAATATGCATTTTATTTTGTTATTATGCATTATTTTATTTGTGTCTTAATTGCAAAATGAGTTTTCAAGTATTTTTTTTTATTAAGGTCTTCAATATATATTTGTGCTTTTAAAATATTTTTGAAAAAGAAGACCTTATATGATGTTTTTAAAACTCTTGTGCATGTTTGTTGACTAAAGTGTGTTATCATCTCTTATGGATTTTTATGGCATGAGCTTACTTGTGATATCTCTTAGCCTACACTTTTATCATTATGATTTGTGCTAGATTTGTTTTAAGAATTGTGTAGGATTTACATATGGACATTTACGTCATTATTTGTCAAGAAAGGCATTAATTATCGATGTACGTTTACTTGTGTTATTCTTATTCTTATAGACTCGATATATGTATTGCCATGTGCCTATGTGCTTGTTTTTCATAGTATTTACAAGTGGCATTAAGAGGATTTTTAGATTCTTTGAAAGACACTATTCGATATTGATTGCACATATTTGCTTTGTCAACTCTTGTTCAAATACTTCTTTTAAATGAGGTCTCAACTATATGCTATCGGATTTTCAAATTTCAAAAGAGACCTTTTATAGCTTTCTTAAGCTTATTTGAACTTGCATGATTTATTAGACTCTTGATGATATTCTAAATGCATAGTATGTGTTTCTTGCTTCATGGTCTATATATATAG
This sequence comes from Rehmannia glutinosa, assembly GCA_016081115.2. Taxonomy (NCBI): domain Eukaryota; kingdom Viridiplantae; phylum Streptophyta; class Magnoliopsida; order Lamiales; family Orobanchaceae; genus Rehmannia; species Rehmannia glutinosa. The sequence continues at coordinate 49,316,586 of CM071931.1, read as the reverse complement.
TGTCTATTTCTACTATGCTCTTATGCAAGATATTTTGTGATTGATGATTGAGGCATGTTTTTACACTTGGGCTATTTTTCTCTTGCTTATATAAGCGATGCCGTTAATGAGTTTGTTAAGTTGTGTAGATAAGAAATTAAATACTCCAAATATTAGTTACCTCAAAATATTTGGATGTAAATGTTATATTATGAACACCTTAGATCAATTGGATGCCCTATGATGATAGTGATGAAGAAGACAAAAAGGGTATTCCGGAACAAACTCGATGACCAAGGCAACATTGGTCGAACTAAGGCGAGGTTAGTAGCTCGAAGGTATTTTCAAGAAGAAGGTAATTAATTTTGATGTAACATTTGCACTCATAGCACCTTCAGTAGCTATTTGCATTTTACTTGCCCATTCTTGTTTTAAGAAAATTTCAAGCTTTACCAAATGGATGTTAAATCCAATTTTCTAAATGGTTTTATTCAAATATAAGTCTATCGGAGTTTAAAATTTTTGGCCAAAAGGCCTTGTACGGTTGATAGACTTAGCTATTTTTGCAAAATGATTTTACAACAGGTAAAGTTGATACTACATTTCTTGTTTTAAAAAAGGGCAAGGTTGGTTACTTGTGCAAATTTATGTTGATAATATTTATGGTGCTACTAATAAATATTTGTGCAAGATATTTTTTAGTCAATGCAAGGTGAACCTAAGATGATCATGATGAGGGAAGCTCAAATTTGATCATTGGAATTCAAATTACTCAATGCCAAGAAGATGGTTATATTTCAAAAGAACTCTTGAAGGAGTTAGGCATTGAAGAAAGAAGAACTATCTCAACCTCTATGGCTAAAGATTGACAAAGGTTGAGAAGGCATGTCGGTCGACAAACAAATTCGAGGTATGTTTTCTTGTATTATTCCTATAGACTCGACATTCCATATGCCTTATGTCTATATGCTCGACTTCAAAAAAACTATCCCAACGAATCTCATTAAAGTGCCATTAAAAGAAATTTTCAAATATTTGAAAGGTACTTCTTCTTATGACTTGTTGTATCCAAAGCTTTAAAACGTTCTTATTTTTTCGGGATAACAAGTTCGGTATCTATTATACGGTTATTCGTATTTAAAATTTGGTTCGTAATAATTGAACTAAACATATTGAGATTCGATATATTTTTTAAGGGATTGTGATTTTTAACAAAAACTTGAGATGTGTTTAATTCCATCTCAAGGATAACTCGCGGACTTTTTGATCGTTAACCGCCGAGTATTTTACCTCATTTCGAGCTTGATCATGACATAATGTATATTGAATGAGGTCTACGTTTGCATTTTGCACGTTTTTAAAACCTAGGGGCGAAAAATCGGATTTTTGGATCAAACTTCGAATTTTGAGACAGAACTCAAACAAATGGGCTGGATCGAGCAAGGCCGACCGGTCGCCCATGCCGTCGACCGGTCGCCCTTGCCCATGACCGGTCGCCCTAAGGGATTTTTTGGTTAAAAATGGTTCTGTTTTCCAGACTTAGCATTTTTGGCTTTTTGGTTCATTTTTCATCCCCTTTGCAAATTTCACACACAATTCACTTCAAATGAGTTTTGATGCATGAATTATATATTTTTGGGACTACCTAGCTCGGTTATCATCATTGATGCTCATCTTTACCGATCGAATGGTAAGAATTTCACTCTCTTTAAGCTCAATTGGATTGAACCCTTGAGTTTGTGGCTTATATGTATTTTTCTTGATGAAATTCATATATTTTTTGTGATGAGCTTATTGATTGTTGACGAATGATATTTGTTATATTGCATTTGGTGATGAAAAACTTGGCTTGATTACATTTACAAGGGCTATATATATCATTTTCTAATTTTGACGCCCGCCAAGTGTTCGATAAAATGTTTCAATGAAAAATTCATCACCTACATGATTCTCTCGTTTTCAAAAGTCTTATATATTTATGGAGATCATGTTTTGCTTATCAAATGAGTTTTCATAAGCTTCTTCAAGTCGTATGATTCGACTTTTCCCTCCTATTTGGTTTATAAGCTTCAATGTTCAAATAGCTCGGTACATCGGTTTAGTTGCGCACTTTGATATGAATATATGATGTATTTATCGTGCTAACATTCTTTTTGATGATTCCAAAGGGGGAGAAACAGGTTATAAGCTCTTTAGCTCAAAAAAGCTAAGATAAGCTTAACAAAAAGAAGCTACAAGCTATGGCTTCATAAAGCCATAAGTTGTGGATCATATTTAGTCCACTTGGTGCATTATGGCTATGTATGAATCATGGTCCATTGGTTGTAGTATGGACTTATATATGTTTCTAATGATGTCTCTTTGACAGGGAGAGCTTTTAAGTTATTGATACTTAAGCTCAATATCGAAAAGCTAATATTTTAGCTTATGTTTAAGTTGCTTCTATATAACTCTTGTTGTGCATGTTGATAGGGGGAGCATTTGCTATATGTGTTTGAATATCTCTACTCCCATCCTTGTGTTTTTATTGCATGGAATGTTGTTTCTCACAACGGATAGTTCTCTTTAACCGGTATTGTTTTGTTTTCAAAATCGACCTCGTTAAAATTGTTTTGGTTTGTAATCATCAAAAATGGGGAGATTGTTTGATAAATGGTTTTATCATGATTTTGATGATTTTGTTTTTATACCAAAACAATATTTTTAAAGGTTGTCCAAATACTCCTAAATGATTTAAAATGGTTTTAATATTTTCCGGAGTATTTCCTCAAGTTTATTTTCGACCATATTGGACAACACATTTAAGGATTTTATGTCAATGGGTTTTTACATTGAAACTATGTTTCTAAATGTTGTCCTAATACTCCCGATCGGTCTAAAATGTTTTCACTATTTTTCGGAGTATTTCTTGAAGTTTATTTTCGATATAAAATTGGACAACACTTTTGTTTTGAGGTCAACCGGTCGCCGTATAGGGCAACCCGCACGAAAGTTGAGGAAAACAGAAAACTTCATGTTTGCGAGAAAATGGTCGAGCAACAGTCGCCCTATAGGGCAACCGGTGCCGTCGTCCCGTCGACTATAGGGCGGCCTGCACTGGAGCAAAAATTAAAACAGAACTCCTGCCCTTCGTTTTTTTAGTTTGTGCGACCGGTTGGAGTCGACCGGTCGAGGTAGACATCGACCGGTCGCCCTGTGTTCTTTTGCTGTGCTATTTTCAAACGTCTATTTCTGTGCGACCGGCCGCCCTATTGTTTGACAGCAAAATTCTAACCGTTGTGCAGCAGACAGCTTTTCCCTAAATTGTGTGATTGATTTCTAACAGCTATAATCTTGATTTTAATTGCAATTTTTTTGTAGATATCAGATTCCAAGAGGAGCCTATCAAGTATCATTCATCTCCTATAAATAGAGGAAGATTTGAAGCACAACAATATGAGAGAAAACTACAACACAACAAGATACACTCAAGAATACACTTGTTCTTACATTGTCTTATTTCTTGTTGTAATTTGCCTAGCTATTCACTTTCACATTCTTGAGGTCTAGGCTATTCTTGATTACACTTGCACTCTATTGTATTATCAATTATCGAGTTGTAATCTTGAATTTGTGGTCGTCATTCAAACACAAGATATCCTTGTGAGTGTTCTTGTGGTAAGAACACACTTGGGTGAACTAGGTGTTAGGTGCAAGAAGATTGTGGTAATCTTCTTGTTGAGGTGTTGAAGAGTGTGGTGCTCTTCAAGGGTGAAGATTGTGGTAATCTTCACAAGGTGCCGTTTGAAGATTGTGGTAATCTTCAAGAAGAGATTGTGGTAATCTCAAGGGTGGTGTTGAAGAAGAGTGTGGTGCTCTTCAAGGTGTTGGTGTAAGATTTTGTTGTAATAATTTTGGTAATTATTAATAAAATCTTTTTCTTTTTCGAAACCCATTCCCGGAATTACTGGGGTGGTAGAGCACGTAGTCCCTAGGTGGGGTGAAGCTCTATAAATCGACGTGTGTTGTTTACATTCCGCACCTTTATTATTGTCTTTGAGCATTCGGTTCGAAAAAGAGGGCGAAATCGAAAAGATGGAGATAATCTATTCACCCCCCCTCTAGATTATCGTAGCCGCTTGGACTATATTTGGAATTAGGCAAAATTGCTTTTTTGGTCCACTAAGTTGGCTCGTTTTCGCTTTTGGTCCATTAATTTTTATGGGTTGCGTTTGGCAAACACTAACTTTTCTAAACCTGCACATTTAGTCCGATTTCAAAATTTCGGGGATATCTTATCCCTGAAATGCTGACTTGGCGTAGAGGCTGCTGAGTTGGACAAGATTACACCATGTTTGGACCACTTTTCACCAAAATTACTGTTTTACCCCTCTATTTTGGAGGGAATCCTTGGACTTTCCCTCCCACATTTATTCCCTACTAACCTTCAACAAAAATTACACAGTCGGTTCAATCCCTCCAAAAAGCCCTAATTTTTCTAAAGAAACTGATACATTGGAAAACAAAAAACGAGCCCAAATCCAGATTTATGAAATCGCCATTTGCCCTAATCAGACTAAGCACTGCAAGATGAAGCTAAGGCGACCAGAAAATCACCATTTGCCCCCACCCCGATACGGTATGTGTATGAACATATTTATTTGACAACAAAATGTTTGTGTTGTTTTGTTAGTGTTTATGAACATATTTTATGTTATGGGGGACCACAAATGCATGTGAATCGACCCAAAAGTCAGATTCTTTGTAGGGTTTTTTAACATATTTTAGAATGTGGTCCCCTAAATTTTATATATTGTCTTTTACGATAGGGAATCTGGTATTGGGTATTGGGTATTGGGTATTGTATTGCATTGTATTATTGTATGACATGGTGGGTCTACCTTGGTTCCCTAAAGTATGGTGTGCCTAGTAAAGTACACATTTATTTGTTTGTGGTTATGAACTAAAATATTTTTTTTTTTGTTTTTCAACAGATCCAAAAAGTAAATATCTTACGGTTTGCCTTCAATTTGGGGCAAATTTGATATTGGTGACTACGCATTGTATTTAGGGGGGAAAGAATATGTGTTTGATTATTTTGAAGTAGACAATATGACTGTTGATGGGTTTAAAAAAGTGGCTGAAAGAGAAGGTATTAAACATCCTATGAGACTTTACACAAATGTTAAAAATGATGTGAAGTTCATTAGTAATGTGATGATCTAATTAGGATGTGTAAGTTAAAATTAAACACTACTAGGAGGTGAATATTTATATTGAGGACCAAGGGAATTTGCTTTTAAGTCAAACCGATTCTTCTAAGCCTACAGCGATGTGGAAGTTGAAATTGAAGAAGATTTTGGGGGCAGTGGGGATGGGGATGAAGAGAGCAGTGGAAATGAGTCTAAGTCTGAGTCTGATGATTTTGAAGAGAGCAATTATGATGATGATGAGGAGGAGGGTGAGTGTAATGATGATAAGTTGTTTAATGATAATGTAGATGTTGAGGCTGAGTGGCTAGGAAATGATCATGATACTGTTGGTGAACATGAGGAGCAGGACAGGGAATCAGGGGAAGATGATGTAGCAATGAGTGAGGATGACTTAGATAGTGTGAAGGGTAGTGATGGTGAAGAAGAGACTTATAAGTTTCCTGTGTTCAATCCTGTTGAGCAGTGGGATCCTACTTTCAAATTGGGCATGCTTTTTAGCACCAAAACTGAATTGAGAACTGCTATTCACTCACATGCTATCAAACAAAAGAGGAACATAAAGATAACAAAGAATGATAAGACTAGGATTAATGCCAAATGTGTTGATAAGGATTGTGGATGGAAACTTCATGCAGTGAAGCTTAATGAGCAATTAACATTTCAAATAAACAAGTATGTTTCACATCATACTTGTCCATCCACTTTTCATGTCAAAAACCTGAGATCAAATTGGTTGTCTGAAAGATACCAAAACAGGTTTAGAAATGATCCTAAAAGAAATGTAAAAGGCTTTAGGCAGGATGCAATGGAAGAAATTAGATGCCACATTTCTACTAATCAGGCATACAGAGCCAAGAGAAAGGCTTTGTCCCAGATTGAGGGTCTTCCAGCTGAGCAATATGCTCTCTTATGGGATTATGCAGAAGAAATTAAAAAAACAAATCCAGGGAGCACAGTAATTATAGGAACTGACCAAAAAATTCTTGATAAAAATGTGGAAAAACAGAGTGAATTCCTTCCAATTAAGTCTGATGACTACCATTATAAAGTTACATGTAGAGGAGAGGAATTCAGTGTGGACTTAAAGGAAGGAACATGTGGGTGTAGGAAGTGGGATTTAAGTGGAATCCCATGCAAGCATCTTTGTGAGTGCTATTTTGTGCCAAAAATTTGGAACCTCAAAGATTTTACTCACAAATGCTACTTTGTGGAAACATACAAGAAAGTATATCGTTATCATGCCTATGAATGGCAGAGACTTGAATGGAGGGAAGGTGGCATAATTCCACCTTTACCCCTAACCTGGGTAGAGAAAGTGCTTGACCAACCAAAACAAGGATGATGAGCTTCAAAGCAAAGAGAAGAAAAGGTCAAGGGGTAAGCCTGTTATGAAGATAAATGAAAATAGGTTGAAGAGACAACAAACCACTTTAAAATGTGGTAATTGCAAGGTTGAAGGTCATAACAGAAAGGGTTGCCCTCTTCTTAAAGGCTCATCAAGTCAAGGGATTTCTGAAATGCCATCCACAGGAAGGCCAAATAAATTGCAGGTAAGAAAGTGTTGTCTTGTCTTTAATTTATGCTTTACAATTTATTCTTCTGACAATAGTCCATTTTGCATGTTAGGTGAAAAGAAGTACCATTGAAGAGGGTGGCTTGAAAGCTCAACAACCAATTGTAGGAAGTACAAGGAGTGTAAGTAAAGTAAAATACATATATAATGTCTTGATTTTCCTTATTTTCACACAATACTCATTTGTGCAGGGTAAGACATTCAACAAGCTTGGAGTCAATATCAGTGGGCTAGCTCCAACAAGCTTCAATATGAGGGGGCGGCTCAACAAGCTTCACACCAAAGCACCATCGGTGTATCAACAACTCCAACAAGGAAGACCTGGTGGAGTCAATATCAGGGGGCCAGCTCCTTGTACAAATGGCATTTTCATGCCCAGCCTGGACAATTGCATTTCCTAGACAACAACTAGACCCACAGTAATCTTTAAGGATGGAGGACAGAAGTACACTACCATTTCCAGCCTTGTGTCTGCACTTTCTCAGTCTAATTCCAATGAGCAACAGAAGAACAACAAGAGCACTAAATGAATTCTCTTTGTAATGAATTGTTGATGTCAAACTTGGGATTCTCGATCATATTTTGTATATTTTGAACTTAGTGGCACTAAACTTGTTGGAGAAAGTCTTTGTCTTTTTGGCAACTTGGGATTCTGATCATATTTTGATTGTGTTTTGAGCTTAATGGTACTAAATTGTATGAAAAAGTGATGACTTGGGATGAATGATCATATTTTGATTGTGTTTTGAACTTAGTGGTACTAAATTGTATGAAAAATGCTATTTTTTTGGCAGCTTGGGATGGATTGTTATATTCTTATAATTTGTGATATATTGTCTTTTTTTTTTTGCTGTAAGACATTCAATATCATATCAATACCAATTTTGAGCAATGCAATAACAAACTAATTAATAAATAGTAACCTTGACATTCATCATATCAACATTACAACACAAGTTTTGCCCAAGAAAAATCAAGTGTCACTTTTCATTACATTACATACTAGTCAAAACATCAACTGCACTTTTCATTCAAACATAAAGTCCAAACTTAACTATAACTACATAGCACTGCACTTCCATATCCGGAGGAAATATTTTCACTTCATAATAAACCATACAGCCATGAGAAGCACCCACGAAGCAATGAGCAACCTGGTAAGAAGTTGGTTTTTTTTCTTCAATGTCTGGTTTTTTTTCTTCAATGTCTCGTTTTTTTCCTCAAAGCCAGCAACTTTACATCGTAGTCCATGAATTAAATTCATGGCTCTTGGGCACATAGGTGGATCTTCCCATGCGAAATAATCACATCCACCCCTCTACGAATGTTTTTTTAAATAAATTAGAGAAAGAATAAAAAAAATCATGAATTAGAGTAAGTGAAAAAATTTTTTAGAACCAGGACCTTCCAATTTTTGCATCCATGAAATCTTCTACCTGGATTTTCACTTGTCCAGGAAGTGCGCATCTGAGCCCTATTGCCACAGAAGCAAATGACGAAATCAGGAGAAGGAGAGGAGACTGAAGACATGTTTGCTGTTGTCCTGCTCTTTTTGGAGGGATTGAACCGTGTACTATGTAATTTTTGTTGAAGGTTAGTAGGGAATAAATGTGGGAGGGAAAGTCCAAGGTTTCCCTCCAAAATAGAGGGGTAAAATAGTAATTTTGGTGAAAAGTGGTCCAAACATGGTGTAATCTTGTCCAACTCAGCAGCCTCTACGCCAAGTCAGCATTTCAGGGATAAGATATCCCCGAAATTTTGAAATCGGACTAAATGTGCAGGTTTAGAAAAGTTAGTGTTTGCCAAACGCAACCCATAAAAATTAATGGACCAAAAGCGAAAACGAGCCAACTTAGTGGACCAAAAAACCAATTTTGCCTTTGGAATTATATTATTTGAATTATATTTGGAATTCGATGACTATTATCTATTTTCATCTTGATTTAAAAAAGTATTATTTAAAAATCTATTCTTTAGTATTTGAAATATAAAATGTCTTTGTCGCAAAAAGCTCATTTAGTAAAATTCTATTTTCGGAAAAACTCAATTAGATGACTTATTATATAAGTGATTATGAGACTCATAAGTGATTGTGGGATATATTATTAATGTTGGGATTTGATATTTTACACCAATTATCATCAATTTTGGGACAAAAGAATAATATAAATATCATTGTACAAGACATGAAGTGGACAACCATGGTGTATTTTTGGTGTAGAAATATCTCTCCATCCTTATACATATACACTATATTATACTATACATATACCAAGTATTATGCCAAGTATATACTATGTATTCTACATATTTTATTACATCTTCTACTAAGTCCTCATATTCTCCCACTACACATACATTCCCCTCAAATTTTCCAACACCCCACTCTTCAATCTCACCCACACAAAAATCCTCTTCTCCATCTTATTTTCGGCGGATGCATTGTGAGGGAGATACAATTTCATTTTTTCATCCTACATCATTCTCTCAACTTCTCCAACACTTCTTATTTCCAACACCCTTCATCTCCAAGCACTTAGACTAAGAAATACAAGAAATCCTTCCATTTCTCCCCCTAAGGTCGAATACTACAAGTCATAAGAAAAGAGAATTTTGCTTCTTTCATCTTTATCTTGTTCTCTTGAAATTTCAAGCCTGATCCTTTATCTTCTAACCTTGTTGAATTCTTTATTTTTGAGGTATTCCTAGATGTTGTCTTCTTGAAGAAATTAAGGAAGAACAAGACTTGAGTTTAGAGGTGAACAATGACTTCAAGACAACTCTATAAAATTAAGAAATCAAGTTAAGAATTGTGGTTTAGTACTACCTCTTTCTTTCATCTTTTAATTTCCAAATTTTAACACCAAAAAAATATGATTTTAGTATCGAATAGGGGCTGACTTTATAGGTTAGAACCAAGAGCTTGAAGGTGCAAAGAAAAGACTCCATTCTAGGTTCTACTTGTAAGACTACACAAGGTAAGTGTAGATTTCTTGACCTTTGTTCTAACTCCTTCTTTCTTACCTCCAATCTTCCAAATGCTAACTTAAAATTCTTGAAAATTTGACACTTAGGGACTGCTTTGAGGTGTAGTGGTCGATTTCAAGGAGTTAGAAGGGAAGTATCATCTCTAGACTCATTAACAAGAACTATCAAAGGTGGGTGGGAAATCTTTTAGAAAAACTCAAGTATTTTGTAAAAATTAGCATGTAGTAGTTTGAAACTTGAATGATCTTATATGAATATGTATTGCATGTGTATTTTAAGTATCTATGTCCAACATTTTCATCAAAGTATGCTTGTTATTCAATATTTTGCAAAAATAGATGCATGCATGTACAATTTATGAAATTCTTGATGAATTTTTGAATGATATGTTAATGCTTGTTTATGTACTTGAACTTTCATTTTACTTTTGATTTATATTCTGGAAAACTTGAAAATATATGAAAAATTTAGCTATTGGACCTAGTATGCGAATTTTGCAAAGTTGGAGGACTAAATTGCAAATTTTAAAACTGAAAAAGGGGACTTCTGTAAATTTCGAAAATTCGAAGTGTACTAAACTAAAAATGTTACAGTTTAAGATAATAACAAAAGTTTAAAGGCTTTGAGTCAAGAAAACCAACCCTTGAAAGTCTAAGTACTCAAATAAGAAATTTTGAAAGTTTAAGGACCAAAAATGGAATTTTCAAAATTGTTCTGGGACTTTTCTGTGAAACTAGAAAATTTTGACTTATTTTAACTGAAAACTTATATTTTGAGTAAATTCCAAAAGTCAAAGTATTTTTTTAGTAAAGAAAAGCAATTTTTGAAACTTTAAGGACTAAAGTGTAAAAATTCCAACACTCAAGGGCCAAAATGAAATTCTCGGGAATAATAAAGTCCATGTACCAGGAAAATCACTTAATCTTAATTTTATAATATTTTGAACCCATGATTCAAGTTTCATAACAAAGAGACCTCAAATAAGCCCTTAAGGACAAAATCGAAAATTGGACTAGAAATGGAATTTTTAAAAGTTAAGGGACTTAAACTGAGATTTTTTCAAAACTGCTTTTGCCCCAATATTCTCCTGTCCTAAGTGATATTTGAAGTTATAATCACATCAAAAGCCCTTCCGGTTTGTTAGATCCAAATATTTTAAGTTCGGGGCCAAAAATGACAATTTTGACAAAAAGGAGACCAACTGAAATTTTCTTAAAATTCGACCAAAAACTCTTTGAAAAATGGATTCTCTAGAAAATTTGGAGAATTTAGAAACTAACCTTATATTTTTCCGAGGTCGAGACCAAAACTTACTCGATCTCAAACTCGATAAATACTAGTTTTCCAAAACGCGGCTACTGAAAATTTTCTTTTATCCGGGACCCTAAATAAATTATTTTCCATGTTGTAATCCTGAAATTGACTTAGTTAAATTTTAATTATATATTATTAGTTTTCTCAAAAATTTCCGGACCTTAACGAACTCCTTACCCGAATCTTATGCATTACGCGCGGCGACTTCCTCGCCTTATAACAATTCGAACTTTCAATGGGGTTGAGACCTCATGCATAATATACCAAGTCCACCAAATCATTCGAAGCATGGATTATCCTTCCGATAATTAGCTTCATTTAGCATGTTTACACCACCAATGATACCGCGCACTTGCATAAATAAACTTAACTTATTTACATCTTGTATTGCTCTTGTATGAATCGTATGTTGTATTCGACTGCCTTATTGACATGTTATAACTATGTGAACCTACTTGCTTGAGTCAACTTGGTGTGTCGAGCTCACAGTCAGAGTGGACTAGTCACGTATTGGAACCGGGCAGCTCGGCTGCTATTCCATTATCGGCCCCATCGTCCTAATCTCACCATTGAAGGACGGAGTGTCCCACAGGCGAAGTGGGTCTTAGTACTAAGGTATAATCATAATTATGACAACCCGGGATTAGCTAGTCCCATCGTGAATTTGTCGTGCCTAGGAGCGATAATGTGAATTGGGCCTCGTGCCATCTTGCTCGGGGAGTTACAAGGAAGAACAAAGGAATCGATGTCGGACCCACACGATTCTGGAGTTACTCGGACCTATTTACTTGCTTGAGTTAGCGTTAAGCTCCGTATGAAACCACTACTTGAATCGCTTGGGTTGGCGTTACATTTCGTACGCAACCACTGCTTGAATTGCTCGAATACCATTAATGGTGCTTGAATGTTCATGAACTGTTTTCAACAGCTATATCCTACTATATTATTTTTGAATATCATGTTGCTTGTGAATCGTGTGGGACGCAGGCATCATGAATCATGCACTCTTTCATATAAATGATTTCTTGCATTGATATAAGCCACACATGCACACGAACACCCATCTACTGAGAATTTTCGTCTCACCCCAACTTTTCAACGACCAGATGGTGAACCACACGTTAAGGACATGAACAAGGACGATCAAGAGACGGAGTGACGTGGGCCCTAGTTGTCCCGTAGAATACTAATTCCTATTTATTGTTGTTGTTGGACAATTTATTTGGGGTTAATGAATGTTGAATTTTATTCGGACTGTAACTTAAGAATTTCCGCTACAATGTTAGACTCTGTTTTGGGATGCTTTTGATGAATGATTGACTATTTAGGTATTAATGTTGTATAAATCCTTTGTTGGTTTGATTTATTTGGCTTAATAACCGATTTAAATTATCGATTATGTCATGTCTCGTCTGGGGCGTGACAATCGTTGCCTCACTATCACAATGCAAGAAATGGCTAGCACTGGTTACGACCACGACTTTATATCTAGTAATAAATTTTCAGCCATTCAAACTCTTTATCGGTAGCTCCTAATGCAATAAACTTAGCCTTTGTAGTGGAATGAAAAATTCATGTTTAAATGTTTATTAAAAGCCCATGACACAGATCCCCCACAATATTTATTATTAATATTATTATTCAAACTGTTTATTCAAATACATCAAAATAATCATCTAACATTATAGGAAGTCCACATTTGTGCTTTTAACATACCTGAATACCCTTGCAATTACTTTCCAATGCTCCCTACTAGGATTGTGAGTAAAACTTGAAAGTGCACACATTGCATATGTAAAGTGCAATACATTACATACACTAAACTTTCAATTGCACTAGCATACTTAGTAGTAAGCCATTGTTCTCCTTTCAATATTTTTAAATTAAGATGTAGCATCATATGGATTTTAGATTTTTTAATTTTCAAATGCTTGAATTTATTTATAGAGGAATGAGTGAACCCATTATGTTTGTTAACTTTGATACCTATAATGCCAACTTTCAAACAAACAAAAAAAAAAAAAGAATATTGAGGTGTTGGGCCGAGCCATGCTTAAAGCAGGGTCATACTTTAACAAGAACTCACACTTCAGGCCAAACCCAGCCATATAAATCAAAAGGTTTTGGTTCAACTAATTTCTCAGCGTTTATGAAGTTTAGCATTAATGACCATGAGGAAAAAAGAATGAATATACAAACTGTTCGTGAAAATATAACCGCAAATATACGGTGTCAAGTTTTAATATAGTGATAAAAATCGAGTTGTCGTGTCCGCAAGGAATGATAATTAAATAAGCACTCAGTACTGTAGCTAAAATAACTTAATTTTATCTAGGAAATCAAATAATGAGTTTGGTGTTTTAAAAATAATAAATAGCAAAAATACAATTTAACACAAAGCTTGAGCAATTTGTTGGCTTAAATAATTTATCAAATATGCAATAAAGAAATTCTAGAGGAATAATTCACTTAATCTTATCTTATATTTTTTAACTTAATCTATCAATTATTCATTAGTAATTTATAAATCATGAATTCTTGAAAATAATTAATTCTATCTCTCGATTTGTAATTGATTTAAAGATCTAAATTTGGATTTCAATATCTCTATAAAAATCACAAAAATAGCTTTTAAAGATCAGTGAATTCATAAGCAAGATTTCAAAGAAATCATAAGTTTCTCAATTATATGAAATTCTAAGTTATACTATTTTTAGGCCAGTTATACAATTTATTCTCTCGAACTATAATTGTATACACCAAATACTCCAAATTATTGATCAAGTAATTTAGAAGTAATTAAAACAAACATTATAAATAAATTAACTACTGAACATGATAGATAACATCATCAAAATATAATATTCGATTAAGTTACATCATCCTCTATAAATGGAAATTTAGCTCATGATGATATCCATAAAATTCAACAACAAATAATCAAACATGTTCTACAATTTACAAGCAAGAATTAAAATAGAGGGTAAAAAGAAACTTGTCGGTATCCGGATTGGAAGATTTCTCAAGGTTCCAGTTGTAAGGTTCTGCTTTTTGCTACCCTTCCTATCAACTGCTGCTGAGCAAAATATGTAGAACCGTGCAAATCGTAGAAAACTAAGAACTATAAACTGAAGGAAAGAAAACTGATAATGAACTATTTCTTAGTGATGAAGGTGTGTCTCAATCGGCTGAACTGAAGGCTATTTGTAGCAGAAGATTTCATTCATTTTATAAGTGTTTATTGTCAAGCAGATGGGTCTCCCTACTGCCCATCATCAAATGTCTTCCAATATTCTTTCTTTTGATGTGTAATTTGTTGTCCTCTTCTTCTTTTTCTTTCGGCTGAATTATGCTTCTCCATTGTTAAATAATCCTTTCGTGGTTTTTCGCCGTGTAAAATAGAATTATTGTTGAAGGATATTTGATAGGTACCGCGGTATATGTTGGATATATCGTGGTAGAAAGTAAGTGAAATTGAGGTCGAAATGCAGCACGAACGAATTAGACCGCACACAGTAAAACATATTGTGTACCGCGGTACACACCATACATACCGCGGTACATGAGCATTATTTGATGGTGTACGATGGTACACCCCTTACATATCGCCGTATAGGTCCTATTTTGATGGTGTACCGCGGTACACAATCATGTACCACAGTACAGGATTATTTTGTACCGCGGTACACTTTGCGGTACCATTTTTATTGATTTTTCTTCTGTTCTTTCACCGGTGTATCTCTTGTTCACCATTTTTAGTATGTTTCTTGATTTCTTTGATACCTTGATACCTATTACTACTCGATATACAATTTGAACAATAATTGTGACTCAATCTACTCAAAACTAGCACAATTTGTAAGTTTAGGATACCTAATTTGTTGGTAAAAATCCAACTCAACGAATACCACCAAACTTGAATTTTTGCTTGTCCTCAAGCAAATTGAAAACCACTGCACAAAGAATAATTATTTGAGTTTTACAAGTGATATCAATGCCTCAGGAGATTTCAAATATTACATGATTTTAATGAATTTGCAAAAATGTAAATATATTTATTTGCCAATTAAGCATGTAAGTTCGCCTCAATTTCGTGACTTCATATGTTAATGCAATTGATGTCCTAATTATATTTTCGTTGCTCAAATAAATAGTCAAATATTTTCCAGTGATCTTTTTTTAACTTCTTGGATATAATTGTAACATTAATCTCCACATTGTATGCAATAAAAACATAAGAATCAATAGGACCTTTCAAGTTGTAATGTAGGCTCTGGTTAAAGGTATGAAAATATAAGATAAGTGGCTACAATTTCACCCAACCATATAATGCAACAACCAATTTCAAGGAATTGTATGAGTTTTCCCTTCTTTTCCCGATTTTCTTTTCGTTTTTTTTAATTTTTGTTATACATTTCTCGTGGACAACCTTCTTCTATCAAGATTATACCCCTTTTGACTCCAAATATCTTGTTTGTATGGATTTCATATGTATGGGTGATTTTGAGAGATTTTCGCATTTTTGGCTTGTGTAATCATTAGATTGTCAACAGAAAATATTATTAAGCTCAAAAGGGGTACTAGGGAAAAAAATTATTTTGGTAGGCTATATAGGTTTTAGTTTTTCCGAAAAATGGCCTAAATCATTTTCCTAATATTATATCACTATACAAAATTATTTTGAAAAATGTTTTAAACTATCCTTGAGTTATAAGGATCATTTAGTTTATATTTGAAAAATTATTTGAACAACTTATTAAAAATTGATTCGAATATTATATATAATAATTAAGTCACAATTTCAAGATTTATCGCATGCCTTTTTTTAACAGTTAAACACATCACATTCAGACAATTCATCATATCATACAAATTCAAAATCAAAAACATCATAGGCTACATAAACGTACTCAAAAGTTATCATGATGCATAAGAAGTGTCAAAATACTACCCCCAAACCTAAAATGTGCATTGACCTTATTGTACGAATGGTATGGAATAAAGAGTTTTTTTAGGTCAATAAGACTTCTTGGAAATTTGTCAACCGGTGGCATCACCAATCAGTGAGGTGGGTGGGGTAGGCAACATAACTGGAGGAATGAAACTAGTATAGGGGTGTAAAATGTGTTGCGTCCATGATGCTAAATAATCCCTATGATAGGCACCACGAGCAGCAAGTCGTCTGTATGCCCGACGCTGCATTCTCCTCAGCTCCTGGCGTAGCTCTCGACGTAAGGCCTCACGATCATCTCGCACCTCCTATCGTAGGTTGGCTATCATCCTGTTTGTACCTGTATCAGCCTGTCTTTCCGTACTTGTATCATCATGTTTGTCTAGATTTGCCTCATCATGTGTATCTGGCTCAGCGTTGTCAACTGCGGCGGATGGACCTAATCCAATAATTACCCCAATGTGTGGGGATGTGCAGGTGCACCATCCCAACATTCGTATTTGATAATTGTCTGATGTGTGATGGGGCCTATGGTACGGATTTCTAGCGTATGAGGTGGCCAGGTGATACCCTGCAGTCTGCATAATGCACAAATAAGTGAAGGATGGTTGAGAGCTACTCTTTTCCCCATGGTAATACAACGGACGACTGATTTTGATAAGTATTTGCCCATATCAAATGGAATATTGTTGGTAATGATGTAAAAGAGCCGTGATCGAGCACAAAGTACGGATCGCTGACTGGATATGGGATCGATCCGAGCGCAAATAAAGTACATCAATGCACGGCCATATGAACTAAGACTGGTTGCCTCGAAATATTGTCCAATGGTGCCTGGAGTTCGAGATAACCACTGTGTGCCTGGCTTCATCAATGATTGGAGTACAATATCCAGTAGTAGAGTCTCCAAACTAGTCCAAAGTAGCCAAATGTCGAGTATCATCACTTCGGGTAAGTTATAAAGGGCCCAAATTGATCTTGGCGAAGAGTCGATCGTCACGCGTGCAGGCCTCGGATGCTCGTGGCATGTTCTTTGCTTCAACGTGAGCTTCGTGGCAATTTGTGTAGAATTCGTATACAATAGAAGATGCGGCCAGGATCGAATTCTTCGCAAAGTTCATCCATTGGCGTTCCTGAATTATTTGGAGCAATTCACCATCTTCGGGTGATGGTAAAAATCCACGTTCAGGTACTATGGGACTAGGTAGGATATGTTCTTGGAAAAACTCGTAGAATTCCAATTCTTGTCAATTACGTCCTATCTTTGGTGGAGCAAATGTAGAAGCCTTCTATTGTGATGAAGTGGCACATCCTCGTCCGCGTGTACGAGGCATCCTAAACAAATAAAATGAGAGGTAAAATTCATAATTAAGCAAGGTATAAGTTAATTCGTATTCTTAAACCCGTTTAATGTCGAATTATTTTCAAAAATTCATGGATTTTAATTAAATTGCATCCAAATATATAGTGAAGTAGTATCATATGATATGGTATGCAATTTATTCAAAGATTAGTAAAAATTCCATTGAACCATTTTATTGAACACCTCGTATGCATCAATTTAGATAATGTGAATCTGTGAAATTTGCAAGTGTTTAAGTCCCAAAAAATCACAACCAACAATTCAAATATACTAAAAAATTTCAAATTATAAAAATTCATCAATTATCATAACAATTAAAGCTTAATTTGGTGAAAATTCACATTTTTATCATTTAAGGTTCATATGCTTCAAAATGAAAAATATCTACCAACTGACATGAATTTTGACTAGTAAGGGGAAGATAATTACCTTAGAACTTGTTTAATCCAAGAAGAAAGCAAAAATCCGAGCCGAATTTGAAGTTTGGAAAAGAAAAACATTCGATGGGATAAGGAATGGGGTGTCTGCTGAAGAGAAGAGAAGAAAAGTGCTTGTGTGCGTATTGCCTGTTGGCAGTTTTATTTTTTTAAACGTCCCTGTATCGTGGTACACAAAATATTTTTTTATTAAAATTAACGGTACAGCTTCTCTGTACCGCTGTATAGGGTACAGAGAGGATACCAAATGTTTTGGCTGATGTGTACCGCGGTACACACAAGTGTATCGCGGTACAACAATTTTAATTTTTTTTATTTTTTTAATAGATAGAATCAGGAAATTAAAAATATTTTCGAAAATAACTCCTATTAAAATACGAAAAATACAAACACGCATACAAAAGAGTTTTTTTTGAAAATCACATAAATCTCGGGTTACCTCCCGAGAAGTGCTAAGTTTATTATCTTTATCCAGACTTATTACCCGGATTTAAGAATTTGTGTCACCAAGTAGAAATTTTAGCACTACCTTGCATCATTTGTTGGTGTAGCGATTGCCTCCGCCCATTTGAAGATGTAATAAGGGCCGCTCTTGACGTTAGTCGAGCGAGTCGGTCGACTCGGGCCCGAAAAAATTAAAAACTTTAGGGGCCCAAAATTTGTTCGTACCTTTTATATATAGTACATATATAAATAAGTAAAATTTTGTACAATTAATTTCGATGGCCCAGTGGTTAGTGCTTGGCAAATTTGCAGCTCTCCATCTCGTGTCTGGGGTTCGAAACTTCTAGGCTGCAGTTTTTTTTTTGTTTTATTCTTTTTTATTTGGATAAAAATTTAAAATCTCTCCACCAATAATGAAGGGCCCATTTTCCCTTGGCCTTGTAGCCTTAATTCTTGCTAGGTTCTAACAAATTCTCAATTTAATTTCCCTTAAGACCCAAGGTTAAAGTTTCCCAATTTAAAATTTAAAAGGCAAAAGATTGAAAACAAGGAATCCTATATTAATTGGAAAGGTGGGATTTGGGTAAAATTGTACAAACATAAGATCAGTAGGATGAACATTCGTGGAAAAAAACCGAGTAAAGAAAAAATAGGAAAAAAAGAAGAGGAAGGATGAGAAAAAAAAAAGAAAAAAAAAGAGGGGAAAAAAGAAAAGAGAAGGAAAAAAGTTAAAAAGGAAGAAGATTTTTTAAAGCAATTGGTGAAGGAGTGCTCTGTTAGAGATTTTTTTGTAACCGTAAGTCTACGGTGTCAAGTTTTAATATAGAGAAGTAAGGTTATCGAATCCACAGGAAATAATTATTGAATTATCACTAAGTACTATAATATAGTAGTCTAACTCTATTTAGAAATTCAATATGTGATGGAGTTGATTATACTAAAAATACTACAAATAAATCAAGAATATGAAAATATCAATGAGTTTATCCAAATGATTAAATGAATTCTAGAGGTATAATGAATCTAGTTATCCCTTATGTTGTCAATATGGTTTATCAATCATCAATTACCAATTTATAAGTCAAGATTTCTACAATAATCATTCCCTTTCTCAAGTGCCAAATGATTTTAGATTCAATTGGGAAATCAATATCTCTATAAAAATCACCAATTAAAATCTCAATAAAAACTATGAATATTGATAAATGACTTCAAAGGATTCACAAATCTCTCAATTCTATGAAATCCTAGGTTATGTTATTCCAAGGTCATGTATTCAATTACCTCTCTCAAGTGTCAAATCAAATACACCAAACAATCTAAATTATTGATCAAGTAATTTAGAAACAATAGATCCAAATAGCACAAATAAATTGATAGATCTAGATTGACAAACCACAATCTCAAAACATAAGTTCAAACATGGATTACATCATCCTCTAGAATTATAGAGTTTAGCTCATGATTTGAATCCATGAAAATAGAACAATACATCCAAGATATGAAAATAAGAACAAGAGTTGGGGATCTTCTATTTCTAGATGATAGAAGCCTCCAATCTTCTTCTCCAAATCAAGATGCCCAACATGTTTTATTCTCTTCCCAAGGGTTCCAAGATATGAAGTATATAAAGCAACAAAATAAGAAAAGAGTTGAGCCTGGGGATCTCCCCACCGCATGCCCGTCGCAGCGCCCACCCGCAACATCAATTTTTGGGAGTGCTTGCGGGTGTTGGCCAGCTAGCGGCGCCACACGCATGCTCCCCCACCCGCATGCCCTGTCGCGGTCTTTGTGCCGTCTCCTGGCCAAAGTGCGATTTTTTCCTTCTTTATACGCGATTTCTTCTTTCTTCGAGCCGTTTTTCATCGTTTTCTTCATTTCTCGGCTACCAAATATGTATTGACTCTACATTGACACTAGTTGAAATAAATTGGACTCTAACGACTCTAAAAACACCCAAAATAAAACCAAATTCTAATCTAAAATACTCAAATAAGTTGGTAAAATACCAACTTAACAAATACCCCCAAACTTAAGCTATTGTTTGTCCTCAACCAATTATAACTCCAAAATGAAAGACAAACAATACAACAACACAAGCAACTACAAAACTCCATAAACCAATAAAATTTGTCTAAAAACTCATTTCACTATCAATCAAGCATGCATTTTAACATTGTGATCAAAAGTGTTGAGTATTCATGAAAATTCCGTTTACATTATTCAAATTGATTTACGCAATCAAACGTTATCAAGATGATCCACTTCTAAGTATCAAAAGATAATGACTATCGGATTCCATAGGCTTGTTATTCACACTAATCTCCACTAATGTAGGCTAATATAACACAAGGATCAATAGGACTTTCAAAGCTTGTAATGTGGCTTAGGGTCGGGTAGGAAAATTTAGGATTAAGTGGCTCAACTCACCTAAACACACAATTATCTCTTCAACTCCAATTGCCAAACAAAATGGCTACCTTCACTTTTGTTGAATTTTCAATTATTCTCCCTTTACAAGCCTCTATTTTCAACACATTCTTTTTTTTTTCCGAAACCCCCAAACTTGATCTTTTGCATATTTGAACACATGGGGTTTCTTTTTCTCGGCAACTTCATGCGAGTGAACATCTACCTTACTTATCACAGGTCAACCTTTAATCATTTTGTGTGTATGAGTGATGGGTAATTGGATTTTCACATTGCTCAAGGTAAAAGATTGGTTGCCAGAGAACAGGTTTAATAGGCTCAAGAGGGGACACTAGTGAAATTATATCGTACAAAGGTAGGCATTTTGGCTCTAGCTTATTCAAAGATGGCCTAAATCATTTCCTTATGTTATTTCACCTAGGATTTTGCCTCAATTAGTGATCAAACAAGTTCTAGAATCCGGTGGGATCATACAAGCAACACTCAACTTCATTAATCATTTTCAAATAAGTTAACAGAATTATGCATGAATATGAAATCAATGAAGCAAAATATAGATCACCACTTAAAAGCATGCTCTCGTGACAGTTCAACTCGTGATCAACAAATCTACTTAGTCATGCAGTTCTATAGTTCAACAAACTACCCGACTCGACTCAACTCGATTTTTTTTTTTTTTTTTTTTTTTTTGACACGACTCAAAAGACACAAATACAGATTACACCCCCCCAAACTTAAATTGAACATTGTCCTCAATGGAGAGTGAGAAAACTTTCCTGATAGCCGGAGCGCCTAGGACTCCTCATCGGAGTCGTGTGGTGAAAAATGAGCAATAGGACCGGTGGTGGTGGTATTGGGAATTGGGCTGCGGGTGTGTCGGCTATATATCCGGGCAAGTACTCGGTTGTGCTCATTCTCATATTCTTCTCGTGTCGCTCTGTGGCGTTGCTCAGCTACAAAAGCCCTTCTCAATTCTCGTACTTCGTGAACTAGTGCGTCTGAAGGGTTGTTATCGTGATGTGAGCATCTAGAACGAGAACGTCTTGCCGCTGAACTGGATGGAGCGTCGATATTATGTGGTTGGGCATGAGTATCAGGCTCAATAGCTGGTCAAGCAAATTCGGGATCAAGAATATATCCCGCACCCTTCGGATTAGGCACACCGCCTGCCCACTCGTCATAAGAAGCAATAGTAGCCGAATTTATAGGTCCCTTAGGATTTTCCAACGGCTCAAAGCTATCCCACTTAACACCGCTCTTTTTGCATAACCCACAAATTAAACTCGGTAAGATTAGTCCCCCTGTTTTGAGGTGTAGCATTTTGTGATAAAGGGACGTTGCAATAATTACCACTGGGTCGAATTGTATGTCAGTAACTATTGCATATAGAAGATGGGCTCGTTCCTTAGTTACATCACTGACATGCTTGGTTGGTATCAAATTGTTGCATATGAAGTGGTACCAAGCTCGCCCATATCGACTAAGACTCGTGTGCGGAAAAGCAGTAGCACCTCCCACAACTTTTATATGACGTACCACAGTTCCAGGCCGACATAAGGTATTACAAATCTCCTCCATACTCGGTGGTTGCGAGATAAATTTGACATACGGTGAGTGATCCACCTCCGGGAGTCCATAATATTCTCTTATCGCTCTTGTATGAGTGTATACCTTGTCTACTCCACGTATGAAAACCTCTGAGTTATAGCCATTTTTGGTCTTCGCATTCGCATAAAACTCTCGGACTATATTCGGTGCGAATGGTCTAGGTTGTGCACAAAGTTTTTTCCATTGCTTCTGATGTATCATTTATGCAAGTTCACCATCATTCGGCCCCGGTTGTAATCCCCGTTCCGCCGTTATACTCTTCGAGCATAATGTGTCATAATACAACTATTGTGCTTCCAAGTTACGAAAACGGTCTTCAACATTTTCCTCGGACGTACTTGCCACCTTTTTGCCCTTGCTTGGGTTCTTTGTTCTTGGCGTTATAATTGATTTGAAAATCACCTGGAAAATAACACAAGCAAAATAACACGTAGAACGCACAATACGAGTTAAGGGTTAGGAATTTTGCAACTACTCAAGAATTATGCATCCTTATCATCAATTCATGATCAAATAACCTTTAGTACACAATGATGAAAAGAATCAAATGCCTAGGTGTAATATTTTTCATTGAGACATTTTAACAAACACCTTGTAGGCATATATGCAAAAAAGAGAGGAACACCAAATTTGAAATTCAATTCATGCCCATTTTTCAACACTAACCAATTCAAGCACAATATTATTCATATATCATCACAATTTATCAAGAATTTATCAAGAATTTCGAAATTATAATGATAATGAAAATTCCCACATTTTTAACCTAAGCTTGAAAATTTGAAGAAAATTGGTGTACAATTGAAGCTCACTTACCCAATTGATGAAGAAGATGAATTTGATGATCAACTTGTTCAATTGCCCACTTGAATGATGCTAAAGTGAATGCTAGGTGGGATTTTTGTAGAAGAAAGCAAGATGAGGCGTGAGGGTATGTGAGTGTTGTGTTTTAAAACACAAGGCTGCAGCAACCTTAATTAGCTCCACCCGGACGGGCGCTGCAGCGCTAGGGACCGGGCGCTGCATGCCCAAAATTTTTTTTTTTTTGTCGCCGTGTCACTTGCAGCAGTCGTCAGTGGTCCAAGGTCCACTGCAGCCCTACCTATTCTTTGCTAATTTTTTTTTATCTAAAATTTAAAATCACAATCTAATTAAAAATTTAGAATCACACACAAATTAATTCACACAAAAATCACACCAAAATTCAAATAAATACACACCAAACAAAAAAAATAAAATCACACAAAAAATTCGATCACACGAAAAACATTTGGGTTGCCTCCCAAGAAGCGCTAAATTTATAGTCGTTAGCCAGACTCAACTATTCGGGCTCAAGAAATTTCATCACCAAGTGGAAGATTTAAAACCTTCCTTACTTCGTTCCCGAAATAATGTTTCAATCGTTGTCCATTCACTTGGAATGAATTCCCATCGTTCCCTCTTAACTCGACGGCATCATATGGAAACACACGTTCAACCACAAACGGTCCGGACCATCGTGATTTGAGTTTACCTGGAAAGAGTTTCAATCGAGAATTGAACAATAATACTTGTTGGCCGGATAAGAATTCACGTCGCAAAATCATTTGATCAGGCCATTTTTTCGTTTTTTCTTTATACATTTTGGCATTTTCATATGATTCTTGACGAAATTCTTCCATTTCGTTTAATTGAAGTAATCGGTTTTCACCGGTCTCTTTCAAGTTAAAATTCAATTTCTTAATTGCCCAATAAGCTCGATGCTCAAGTTCAACCGGCAAATGGCACGCTTTACCAAACACCAATCGATATGGTGACATACTAATGGGTGTTTTATAAGCCGTGCGATAAGCCCACAAAGCATCATCGAGCTTTTGTGCCCAATCCTTTCGATTAAAACTCACCGTTTTTTCAAGAATTTGTTTCACTTCACGATTGGAAATTTCGGCTTGACCATTAGATTGAGGATGGTAACCAAGCGCAATCTTATGACGCACACCAAATTTAGCAAGAAGGTTATTAAATAATTTATTACAAAAATGCGTACCTTCATCACTTACAATAGCTCGAGGTGTACCGAACCGAGTGAAAATATGCTTGTGCAAGAATTTGAGTACTACCTTAGCATCATTCGTTGGTGTAGCAATCGCCTCAACCCACTTGGAGACGTAATCAACCGCAAGCAAAATGTACAAATTTCCATAGGACGCGGGAAATGGCCCCATAAAGTCAATACCCCATACATCAAACAACTCCACCTCCATTATGTTTGTCAAAGGAAGCTCATGACGCCGTGAAATATTACCAACCCTTTGGCATCGATCACAAGTCTTCACAAAAGCATAACAATCCTTGAATAATGTTGGCCAATAAAAACCAGATTGTAGTACCTTTGCAGTTGTTCGGGTTGGCCCGAAATGTCCCCCGTAAGATGAGGAATGACAATGTTGAAGAATCTCTCCAATTTCTTCCTTAGGAACACAACGACGAATGATAGAATCAGCGCATCTTTTGAACAGTAACGGATCATCCCACAAATAAGACTTAACATCATGTAGGAATTTTTTCTTTTGGTGTGAAGTCAAGTCCAGTGGCAAAACTCCTCCCGTGAGGTAATTAACAAAATCTGCGTACCAAGGTAATGATGTCTCGACACGCATAATGTTTATCCACACATATCATATCAAAATAGCTATCTCTCCCCCAAACCTAAATGAAATTATATCGCACGTAAGAGAAGATAGAATTTCAATAAAAACATTGTGGATTGGACCTGATTTATTATGGAGATGGCGGCGATTCTTGGCCCTCCTTGGGCGTCTTCTCAGCACGGGCTGCCCGTGTGTGGGGCCGTAGCAACATCTCCAATTCCTCAATCACGCACGGGTCGTCGTGCGTTCACGCACACGCCCGCCCGTGTGTGGTGCAAGTAAAATTAGGTAATTTTTCTCTTTTTTTAGAAGAAAACAAACGAACAAAAATAAAATAAAATAAAATAAAAATCACACCACAAACCGTTGGGTTGCCTCCCAACAAGCGCTATATTTAACGTCTTTAGCTCGACACCTGTTAATTTTGATTTGTACCACCTTTGAATGCATATATTAGCTGTTTTGGATCGTGGTCAAGAACCGTTTTTGCTCTGTTTGCATCTAGTAATACATACTTGGGATTTCCAAGCAAGTACAGGAGTCCTGGTGTTGGAACGTTTTGATCTGGGTTATGCTCATGTTGTCCATGCGTGTACGCATATTCCGTGCTTGTCTCATTCTGGAATAGTTTTCTTATATCTTGCACGCAATGCACGGGCGTACACACATGGTTCGTGTGTTCCTTGTCCTGTTTTTACTCCTTTTCGGTACCACGCACGGGCTGAAAGTGCATAAACACACAATCCGTGTTTGGTTCCGAACTTTCTTGCTTTTCCAGGATCTTCAGCTTCTCGTATTCGGTACCACTCTTTTGATAAATGGCACTAGATTGTTCCTTCGAGTTGGCTTCGGTGGTGCTCAAAAACTGGCTCTTTTGTTGTTGCCCACCAACAATTGTAACTAATTGGCCCATTTGAGTCTCGAGATTTTTCAATTGTGAATCCATAGTATTGGCCAATTGTGTCAATTGCAACTTCATCTTGTCCATCTTTGCTTCGTTCTTGGTAAAACTATTTCTCATTTCCCTCATGAATAAATTTATTTGACTCATGAATGAAGTCGTTTGATTCATGAATGAAATGAGGGCGTCTTCCAAAGATGGTTTTGCCTCTGCATCGGTAAACCCATTTATTACATTGAATCTTGATGGTGGTGGAATCACATTCTCCGTATTAGCATATGAAAAATCTTCGTAATTCCTCCAATCTGAACAATAGTGTGTAGGAGTAGGATTATTCCAATAACTGTAGAAATTTCAGTTATTGAAATAATTGACTTCTTCCATCCGAACGGGTGCACCTATACCAATTCAAAGAAACAAATCAAGCATTGTAGAAGTAGAATTTACAAAAGAAAAATGAAATAAAATAAAAAAATATCTAAATTAAGAATAATTCTATCTATCGCAATATTAGCACCAAAAATTGTATTAGACCCCAACAACGGCGCCAAAAACTTGTTAGAGACTTTTTTGTAACCACAAGTCTACGGTGTCAAGTTTTAATATAGAGAAGTAAGGTTATCGAATCCACAGGGAATAATTATCGAATTATCGCTAAGTACTATAATATAGTAGTGTAACTCTATTTAGAAATTCAATATGTGATGGAGTTGATTATACTAAAAATACTACAAATAAATCAAAAATATGAAAATATCAATGAGTTTATCCAAATGATTAAATGAATTCTAGAGGTATAATGAATCTAGTTATCCCTTATGTTGTCAATATGGTTTATCAATCATCAATTACCAATTTATAAGTCAAGATTTCTACAATAATCATTCCCTTTCTCAAGTGTCAAATGATTTTAGATTAAATTGGGAAATCAATATCTCTATAAAAATCACCAATTAAAATCTCAATAAAAACTATGAATCTTGATAAATGACTTCAAAGGATTCACAAATCTCTCAATTCTATGAAATCCTAGGTTATGCTATTCCAAGGTCATGTATTCAATTACCTCTCTCAAGTGTCAAATCAAATACACCAAATAATCTAAATTATTGATCAAGTAATTTAAAAACAATAGATCCAAATAGCACAAATAAATTGATAGATCTAGATTGACAAACCACAATCTCAAAACATAAGTTCAAACATGGATTACATCATCCCTCTAGAATTATAGAGTTTAGCTCATGATTAAAGAAAATGAATCCATGAAAATACAACAATACATCTTACAAGATATGAAGAAAGCAACAAAATAAGAACAAGAGTTGAGGGATCTTCTCTATTTCTAGATGATAGAAGCCTCCAATCTTCTTCTCCAAATTCTCCTCAAGATGCCCAAATCCTTCTTCCTTGTCTTGTAGATGTTTTATTCTCTTCCCAAGGGTTCCAAGATACCCTAATTTCAAGCCCCAAGGCTAGTATATATAGTCCACAAAAATCCAAGAAAGGGGTAGGTGAGCCTGGGAAAATCCGCGGCCAGGCGCAAGATGGGCGTGGGCGCCAAAGAATCACGTAGGAAACTTACCGCCCGGGCGCTGCAGTGCCCACCCGCAACATCAACAATTTCCGCCCGGGCGCTGCAGCGCCCACACGCGTGCTCCCCACCTGCATGCCCTGTCGCGGGTGCTGTGGCGCCCAGGGCCGGGCGCTGCAACGCCCGCCCGTCCTTGGCCAAAGTGCGATTTTTTCCTTCTTTATACGCGATTTCTTCTTTCTTCGAGCCATTTTTCATCATTTTCTTCATTTCTCGGCTACCAAATCTGTATTGACTCTACATTGACACTAGTTGAAATAAATTGGACTCTAACGATCCTAAAAACACCCAAAATAAAACCAAATTCTAATCTAAAATACTCAAATAAGTTGGTAAAATACCAACTTAACATGCTCAACAATTTGAAGTTTTCATCCAATTTCAAAACCCTAACTACCACAAGATCATCAAAAATAGGTAATTTTTCATAATAATCCATGTATGCTTATTACCATAAGAAAGATTGAATGGGTTAGCTATGTTATCGATTGAGAAATGAAATATTGAACAACTTAATTATATCAATTTGATTAATACTTTTGTCGCCAAAACTGTAAGACGAGTTATATTTAAATAAATACTTGGATTTTTAACATAGATGTCATATTAGTTTAACTATATTCGAATCGTTCTATATATTGCACATTATTCTTTCTTTTATTGTATCATGTTTTTTAGTTTGTTAAAAAAAGGGGCCCAATTATAAAATTTGACTCAGGCCCAAAGATTGATAGGATCGGCCCGTGATGTAATCAACCACAAGCAAGATGTAGAGATTTCCGTATGAAGCCGGAAATGGTCCCATAAAATCAATGCCCCATACGTTAAATAATTCCACTTCCATCATATTTGTCAAAGGAAGTTCATGATGCCTTGATATGTTGCCAACCCTCTGGCATTGATCACAAGTCTTAACAAAGGTGTAGCAATCTTTGAATAAAGTAGGCTAATAGAAACCGGATTATAACACTTTTGCAGCGGTGCAGGTTGGTCCAAAATATCCTCCATAAGAAGAAGAATGACAATGTTGGAGAATTTCTCCAATTTCACCTTTAGGGACATAACGGCGTGTGATGGAATCAGCGCATCTCTTGAACAATAATGGATCATCCCACAAGTAGAACTTAACATCATGTAGGAATTTTTTCTTTTGATGTGATGTTAAGTCTGGGGGAAAAACTCCACCTGCAAGGTAATTAACAAAATCTGCGTACCATGATAGAGTTGTTTTGGCAGGCATGATGTTAATATGGAAATGATTCTTTTATATTGGGATTTCTATTATCTTGTGTGGTTGCTCAAGGAGGGATAAATGATCAACAACAATATTTTTACTACCCTTTTTATCCCTAATCTCAATATCAAATTGCCGCATGATCCATGTAAACAATTACATTGTTACCCACCAAATAAGTTCAAAATTTGTCAAATGCAAAAACTACTGTCAATATTTCTTTTTCAGTAGTGGTGTAAATTTGTTGGGCACTATCCATGGTTCGGCTTTAAATAAATAGCTTTGAAAATTTTATCTCGCCTTTGACCAAGAACATCGTCCACTGCAAAATCACTTGTGTCACACATGAGCTCAAATGGTTGACTTCAATCTGGCACTACCATGATAGGAGCTGAAACAAGTGCCTTTTTATTTGTTCAAAAGCCTGCAAACATGATTCATCAAAGCAAAATGTAGAATCTTTTTCAAAAATATTACAAAGAGGTTTAACAATTTTTGAAAAATCTTTTATAAATCTCCTGTAAAATCCTGCATGTCCTAAAAAGTTTCGAAATCCTTTAATATTTGATGGTTGTGGTTGTTTTTCAATAGCTACAACGACCAAGGACAATACCTTCTTTGACCATAAAATGACATTTTTCCCAGTTAAGAACAAGATTTGTTTCTTCACGTTTTAAAACTAGGGACAAATTATGTAAACAATGGTCAAAAGTAGTGCCAAAAAGAAAAAAGTCATCCATAAAGATTTCCATTATTTCTTCTTTATTTCGTGAAAAATCGCCATCATACACCTTTAAAAAGTAGCAGGTGCATTACATAATCCAAACGGCATTTTGCGAAATGTAAAAGTACCATATGGACATGTAAAATTTTTCTTTTCTTGATCTTCAGGGGTAATGGTGATTTGATTGTACCCTGAATAACCATCAAGAAAACAATAGTATTTGTACATAGCTAACCTGTCAAAACTTTGATATATAAAGGGAAGGGGGAAGTGATCTTTACGAGTAGCCTTGTTCAATTTTCTATAATCAATACATACTCGTCAACCCGTGACAGTTCGTGTTGAGATTAATTCATTGTTATCATGTTTCACTACTGTCATACCTCCTTTTTTCAGAACAACCTGTACCGGACTTACCCATGAGCTATCAGAAATGGCATAGATAATGCATGCTTTGAGCCATTTGAGAACCTCAACTCTCACTACCTCTTTCATTGTTGGGTTAAGTCATCTTTGGTGTTCAATGGATGGTTTATATGAATCTTCCATTAAAATTTTGTGCAATACAATGGAAGGACTTATGCCTTTTACATCAGAGATATACCATCCCAAAGCCGACTTATGTTCATGACGAATACACAATAATTTTTCCAATTCAGAATGAGACAAAGAAGCAGAAACAATGACCGGGTAAGTTTTATTCTCGCCAAAAATGCATATTGAAGATGTTCCGGAAGTTCCTTTAATTTTAAAGTTCCTTTCGAAGCATTTTCAATATTTGTTTTCCAATTCTTCTTGGTGGTTTTCTTTTTCAACTTGTTTGGCATCAAGGGAAAGAATATATTCAAGTAAATCATTATCATTAATTAATTCATCATCACATTTCATTATTGATTGAGTCAAATAATGTTCGATGAATCTCTTGAAATTTGTTTAATAACATCGGTTTGAGCATTATGTTCTATCATATTAATAAAATGACATGTTTGAGGTTCTTCTTGAAATTTCATTGCCTTATTAATATTAAAGAAAACCTCATCATCATTTACCCGTGATGTTAACTCATCTCGTTGAACATCAATTAAAACTCGTCGATTCTAGAAAAGGTCTCCCAAGAATTAAGGAAATTTATTGGTCTTCTTCCATGTCCAACACCACAAAATATGTCGGAAATATGAATTATCTAACTTTATCAAAACATCCTCAATCACTCATCTTGGGTAACTGAGTGATCTTTGCAAATATGAATTATCTTCCAAAATAAGTCAACCCCTTTATAGATTATTTGCACAAGATGCTCCTTTTGATTTTGATGAAAAATGGTTACATGCTTTTAACACATTGAAAGGACTTACTCGTTATGAATTCAACCCCCTTGCTGTGCCTTCTTTTCCGGTTAGGTAGGGAAGAGTACTCTAACTATTGGAGAAAAATTATTAATACTCCTATGTGCCTTTTGAAATTATGTGTGATGCGTCTAATCATGATGTAGAGGCCATTTTAGGCAAAAATTCATAAACTGCTCCATGTGATTTAATATGCTAGTTTGACTCTTAATGATGCACAAGTAAATTACACTACCACTGAAAAAGAGTTGTTGGTTGTTGTTTTTGCTTTGGATAAATTTAGATCTTACATTGTTGGGTCCAAAGTAATTATCCATAATGACCATGAAGCCTTGCGATATTTGTTGTGTAAGCTACAAGCTAAACCTAGGTTGATTTGGTGGATTTTGATGTTGCAAGAATTTAATGTTGAAATAAAAGATAGAAAAGGGTGCGAGAATGTAGTCTTAGACCACTTGTCTCGTCTTACTATTACTGATGACACTCTTTCATCTCACAAACACGACACATAATTGATTTTCCCCCATGAGCAATTATTTGAGGTTACTTCAATTCCTTGGTATGCCGACATTGTGAACTATCTTGCATGTGGAATCATAAGAACTAATCTTTCATTTCAGGAGAAGAAAAGATTTTTATCTACTTGTAGGTTCTACTTTTGGGATGAGTCATATTTGTTTAGAATCTGCAAAGATAAAATTATTCGGAGATGCATTACTGAAGACGACCAAAGATCAATTTTAGGGTAGCAAGTTAACCACAAGTCGTCTCTTGAGGAAGACTTAGACGGCAAAAAATTATTATGTATCACAATAAATAGAAAATAAAACCTAAACACTCGCATGGATAAAACAAATAAGAAACCAATTAAAGCCCAACTAAATTTAAACCCTTGGAAAACATGTATGGATAAAATGTCTAGGATTTCGGAATCATCTCATCAAACTCGCAAGTAGAATATCAACTAATTGATCATGCAATAATTAATTGAAGCAAACAAATATAAACTAGTCATAGATCTGATAACTCACGTATTCACAGACTAAGTCTATCCATAACCAATTTGCCTAATTCAATTAACCAAGTTAGATAATACATTTCCGATTCATATCTAACCCCCGCAATAAATTTAGTCTAGGAATAATATTTTCTCTCGATCTCAATGATTCCCTCAAAACAATCAAAAGTTTAACTGACAATTAATTATTAAATAAAGCAATTTATTTAGGAAGGAAAATCAATTAGTCCATATTCATGATTGTTTGTTTGAATCAAATTATCATAATCCTAGAACAAAAAAATTAGTTTATGCCTAGGGATAGGATCATAATTTCAGTTGAACAATCATAAACATCATCATGCAACAACAATAATCACCAAATAATTGAAACCATATAAAGAAGATGAAGAAACATTACACTTTGATTAAGCTGCAAAATAACTTCGATGGGAAGAACCCAAGCAATCTCAATGTTGAATGAAAGAGAAAATAACAAAAATTAGGGTTTAAAAGTGCTAAGACGTAAAGGTATTCGAAAATAAGGGCTCTCCAAGTCCTATTTATAAGCCTAGAGTCCTAAACAATGTGAAAGAGCAAAAAAATAGAAGTAAAATAAAAAAATTCGTGTTCAACAAGTTAATGTGCGCGCCCGCGCCCGCGCCTCGCGCCGTGTCAGCCTCTTCCGTGCATCTGCGCATGTCCGCACGGCCGCGCCACGCCCCGCCACGTGCGTGCACTGCGCCGTTTTTTGTCGGTTGTGCCCCACGCACCCTCGCACTTATGCGCACTTGGTTTTCCGCCCATGCCTGTTGTGCAGCCCGTCGATCGGCGTACATCTTTAGTGCCTATTTTTCCCCGCTTTCGACCCTCGTTTTTACCATGACCTACAAAAATAACACAAATACCCTACGTAACACTTAACACTATAAAACAAGACGTAAATCCACGGATATATGCATAATCACACACAAAAGAAAAAATACACAAAAATCATACTCAAAGACATGCAAAACAGATTTTCCCCTAATTAACTGAATGTAGAGTTTTCCCATAACTAGTTGAATGAACTAATCGAATGAAGTAATTGAATCAAAGGTTTTCTCCTTACTAGTTGAATATAATGCTTATCGCTAACTAGTTGAATATAGGACTTTCCCTAATTAATTGAATGTATAGTTTTTCCCTAACTAGGATTTCCCAAATGTGTTTTGAGTCTATTGAATGTTTGACTTTCCTAATTAATTACATGTAAGCGATTTTTCCAATTAATTAGCGTTTAGGTTTTTTCCTAACTAACTAAATGTAGGGATTTTCCCTAAACAGGTTTGAATAATTGAATATAGGGTTTTTAACAAACTGAATGTTGAGTTTTTCCCTAATTAGTTGAACTTAAGGTTTGCTCTAATTAATTGAACGTAGGGTCCTTACCTAATTAGTATAACATATGTTTTTTCGTAATTAGTTGAACGAAGCGTTTTTTCCTAATTAATTGATGTAGAGTTTTTCCCTAAATTGGTTTTAATAATCGAATGTAGAGTTTCCCCTAACTAATTGAATGTAGGACTTTTTCCCTATAAATATTTGAATAATTAAATGGTTTTCCCTAACTAACTAAATTTGGGGTTTTTTATAGCATAAATAATAAAAATCTTATTAGGGCATGAAAATTCGGTCGTTACATTCTCCCCACCTTATAAAATATTTTGTCCTCAAAACTTATCCAATGTAAGAAACGTAGTATGCTAATACATGAAAACAACTCTTGTACTAAATGTTCAATTCTTAATGAATAGCAGGGAGTTTAAGGCATAAAATTTGGGTCATTACAATCTCCCACCTTATAAAATGTTTTGTCCTAGAAATTTATCAAATGTAAGAAATGTAATATGCTAAGGCATGAAAACAACTCTTGTACTAAATGTTCAATTCTTAATGAATAATCGGGAGTATTTGCGATTCATTATTAGTTAACTGAAATAGGTTCACTAGTTTCGTTAACTTATCGCAATAATAAGTTTTAACCTCATATCATATTCTAATGTAGTGCAAGTAGTAATAAGCACTCATTATAATACAATGAAACATAATGCAAAATTGTATCATTATAATAATTACATTGGAATTTGAAGAAAAATGAAAATTATTAAATAATTAAACTTCAATCATTCTCGGAAAATAACTTTAAATTTAGTGAGATTGTTCTCAGCTAGTAAAACAAAATTAGTTTATTCAAGATAAACTACAACCATAAACATCACAGTTACAGTTGTTTGCAAAGCTCCAAAGTTGGAATTCAAGATTAACTTTCAACTTTTGCGAAAATCAATAACTTTTTTTATTTTTATAAATTGAATTAACCCATTTAGGTAAAAAAAAAAGGTCTTGTGCACTTGTGTTAGTCAGCATATAGACCATATGTAAACAACAATATTATAGTTCTCTTCCACTGCTTAAATTTAAAGAAGCGATCAACAGGTGAGAAGTTAGAGAAAATATTATACATAAGAGGCTGCAAACTATCTAACACATATACAACCTAATCAAGTTGTATTGCAATTATGTTTATGTTATGATTAATTATAAAAGTTAGAAAGTTAGTTATGGCAGTTAGAAAGTTGTGTGTCAACAGCTGTAGCATTCCTCTCTTCTATATAAGCTCATCTATCTTATGTAATTCACCATTAACAACATATATGAAATCAGCTTTAGTTTCCATCTCAATATGGTAATCAGAGCTTTTTCTTTTCTGGCATAGTCTCCGGTGGTTCTGCAATTTTTTTTCTCTGCTCATGGAGTCTCCGACGGTTGCTTCCATTGTTGCTCTGGTTATTCCTCATTTTACACCGATGTCGATTCGTCTTGATAGACCCAACTATCAGTATTGGCGTTTGCAAGTTCTGCCTACGGTGAAGGCTCATGGCTTTGATTCAATTCTCCTGGGTAATGAATCAGCTCCTTCACAATATCTTCCCTCATCTACTAATTCAGTTCTTCTGAATCCTCAATTCGATGTTTGGATGTGTAACGATCAATTCCTTTTAAGCTGTATGCTTGCTTCGATTAGTGAATCCATGTTTGGCCATATTACTCGATGTGTTACTTCTCATGATATATGGTCTACTCTTGAGAAGTTGTTCCACACTCAAACCACGGCTAGAGCACTACATCTTTGATTTATGCTTCAAACATTGAAGAAAGGAGCTATGACTGTCGATGAATATATTTTGGAAGTGAAGTGTTTTGCAGATGATATAAATTCGATTGGCCAATACATATATGATTCAGAGTTAGCTTTATACATTCTAGGGGGTCTTGGGGAGGATTATGAAGGTGTTGTAGTCAATTTAACATCTCAAGCTAGTGATATATCTCAGTAAGAATTGCAATTTATTTTGCAAACACATGAAATGAGATTACAGAGTGTTGTGTCCTTGATTCCTACTGCACATGTTGTATCTTCCCCCACACAGACCTCTAAATCTTCACCTCAGGCTCATATGGTGTACAATTCTTCTTTCTCTCGAGGTCGTGGCAGAGGTTTTCGAGGCAGGGGTGGTAGATTCTATCGTGGTGGTCGTGGTTTTACTTGTCAAATTATGTGACAAATCTGGTCATGTGGCTCTCAAATGTTACAAAAGGTTTGATATCAGTTTTATAGGCAATAAATTTGCCTCATTTGTGCCTCAGTCTTCTCCTTTTGTTTTCTCTATGCCTCAAGCTTATATTGCTACCCCTAGTAGTAACAATATGCCTCGTGATTTTCAGTGGTATTTTGACAGTGGTGCCACACACCATATCACAACTGATCTTGAGTATCTCAGCTTACACTCTGGTTATCAAGGATCTGATAAACTGACTGTAGGTAATGGCTCCTCTTTTTCTCTCTCTCATGTTGGTTCCACCTCCATTTCTTCATCTCTTTCTCCGCATAATCCCTTTTGTTCTTAGTCATATTCTCTGTGTCCCAGAAATTATCAAAAATTTGGTTAGTATATCTAAATTCACTAAAGATAATGATGTCTTTATTGAATTTCATCATGATTGTTGCCTTGTTAAGGACAAAACTTCCACCCAGATTCTTCTGGAAAGAGTACTTAGCGATGGATTGTATCAATTGGATCTCTCCAAGCTTCCTAAATTCACAACTGCATCATCTTCTCAGTTCGTCCTCCTCTACCATGTCTCCTTTATCCTGTACTGCTACTCTTTCTCTGTGTAATAATGTAGTGAATAAGTGGCATAAAACACTTGGCCATCCTTGTGTTCATGTTCTCTCTCATGTATTGAAAGCACTTAATGTGCTTTACAAATCTGACTTGTCCATTTTTGCCATGCTTGTAAGCAACACAAATTACATCAAATTCATTTTGCTTCTCAGCCTACTAAAACAACTGCTCCCTTTCAAATTGTACATTCAGATATTTGGGGACCCTCTCATCAGTTGTCTCTTGTTGGTTTTCGTTACTATTTGTTGTTCATTGATGATTTCACTAGATACTCTTGGATATTTCCTTTAAAAGCTAAATCAGAGGCTAAACTCATCTTTCAACAATTTCACACCTTCAAAACGACTCAATTTAACAGTCAAATTAAGTGTCTGGATTGGGGTGGTGAGTAAAGATCCTTACAACATATTCTTACTCAACTTGGTATATACTTCAGACACCCTTGTCCTTACACCCACCTCAAAATGGAAGAGTAGAGAGAAAAACTTACACATTGTAGAGATGGGTTTATCTTTACTTGCTTAGGCCAAATTACCTTTAACCTTTTGGTGGGATGCCTTTCAAACTTCTGTTTTTCTCATAAATAGGCTGCCAACACCTACCTTACATAGTCTCAGTCCTATTCAGTCTCTTTTTGGTTCTTCCCCTGACTATCACTTTCTCAAGGTGTTTGGGTGTGCTTGTTATCCCTATCTTCATCCTTACAATTCCCACAAATTTTCTATAGATCTCAAAAATGTTTATTCCTTGGCTATAGTCTCAATCATAAGGGTTATAAGTGCATTAGTTGGCAAAATTTATATAGCAAGAGAAATTTATAGATTTAATTTCCTTTTAATAGAAATTTAACCTTAATTAAATTTCTCTTGATTCAACCAATATGAATAATTCACACCAATATTTTATAATAATCAAGACAGGTTATTTCATAAGATATCGAAGCCTAAATAAAGTGCCCAACCTTATTCAACCACTGGAAGACCAATTCATTAATTATGAGAACCTGTGATCATGTCTTCTGTAGATGTATCCACACGATTATATACTACATAATTAATCTGAACTTTTTTCATATAATTAATAATGTGCATATCAAGAATGAATAATTTATTTTAGAATAACAAATAATATAATATAATATTTCGCTTGCTCCTATAGCACAAAACTAACAACGCCAGCAACAAACAAATAAATAGCAGTATTGCATAAATGCATCTTTTATGTTTTAGAGTTTGATTTCGTATTTACATAGGTGGTCTGAATCTGCTGGATTTTGCCCTAACTTGCTAAAATTCAAGGAGTTTCTAAACTTTAGGAAATTAATGTCTGCAAAATATTTTGTTATTCTTAGATAGTTTCAACCATTTTTGGTGGTTGTTATAGTTCAAAGAGAGATTGAAATTGCTTGATAAGTCCAATATGGATCCTTCCCCAATTTGAGAAATTTCTGCTCTTGAGATTGCCCATAAGGTGTTTGATGAATTGCCAAAAAGGAAAAAGGATGAACAAACTAAGACCACTTGGGTTGATCTTTTTGTTGATAATATAATGTCTGATATTAGGCACAAACTGAAGTTTGTGAAGCCAAGCACACAAACCAACACACTCACAAAATTTACTAAAAGCTAATAGTTTATGGGAAAAACTAAAACTTTTTAGGAAAAACTAATATTTTTCATGCGAAGTACAAAATAATTTTTAGAGAAAATACTAATATTTTTACTCAGGGGAAAAACTAATAATTTTTAGGAAAAACTAATACTTTTCATGCGAAGTACTAAATAATATTCAGAGAAAATACTAATACTTTTAAGGGGAAAACTAATACTTTTTAGGAAACTACTAATACTATTTAGAGAAAAAACTAATATTTTTCAAAGGAACATTAACTAATACCAATTTTATTACTTTGAAAATGCATACTTTTCAGAGTACAGAGTGATATCTTTTTTTTTAAAATTATATTTTTCAAGTGATACTATGTCACGACCCCAATGATACTATGCCACCGGCCCAATGATTAATTATTTTTGTGAAAATAATATTCTTTTTCTAATTTCAATAATATTCATTTATAGAGTTTACGTTAATGGAATAAATTTCATGTTCTAATTTTGTGTTTCGCTTCATGTTCTATTCACCCAAATAAATTATACATGTCATTGAGATAAAGATAAGTTGTCGATTGTTTGAAAGTATTTATAGGTATCGTTCATCTGAATTAACGAATAGAAAGTAGAACACAAAGTTGGAACATGATATTTGAACCCGTTAGTTAGAGTAAAAACACACTCCAAATAAACCAGTATTTTAATCCCCCTCTTCCATTCCTTAATTTCGCGGTTATGAACTAAGAAGAAATTTTTAGCAAACCGGAGAGGTCATTCAATCATTAAGATAAATTAAAAGTATGAATAATAAAGTGGGTTTCACAACCACCACGAGCTTGTAGCTCAAGTGGTATCACTTACCTTTTGTAAGGGTGTTGACTGGGGTTCGAGCCCGGCATCTCTTAGTTTCTTCGAAATTTATCATCTCCCCTCCAATCAGTACTCCTAACTTATTAAAGAAAAGTGGGTTTCACCACAAGCTTGTAGCTCAGGTGGTATTGCTCACCCTTTGTAAGGGATTTAACCAGGGTCGAACACTGTATGTTTCAATTTCTTTGAAATTTATCCCCTCCCCACTAACCACTACTCCCAACTTATTAAAAAAAAAAAAGTGGGTTTCCTATGGCTCTAAAATTTAGCTTGAGTAGCAACCTATTTAACATCTTGCCTGTAACCTCTAGACACATTTATGTTACATTGTATCACATCTTATAAATATGATTAATTTGAGTTACGAGCACAATATGACAAAGAAGTAGTATAAGAATTTGCATTCTTTCACAAAAAAAAAACCTTCTCCAAGCACTTTCTCTATCAAAATTAGGTGACCTGTCAAGCTTTCTGATTATAGAGTTGTTGAAATTTA
Organism: Rehmannia glutinosa; assembly: GCA_016081115.2. NCBI lineage: Eukaryota > Viridiplantae > Streptophyta > Magnoliopsida > Lamiales > Orobanchaceae > Rehmannia > Rehmannia glutinosa. The sequence goes on along the minus strand of CM071931.1, from coordinate 49,277,676 downwards.
TAGCTTCTTAGTAATGATTTGAACCTCATGCGCTGTGGTTGTTCAAATTTATAGCTTCTTAAAACGATTTGAGCCTCGTGGGCTCTGTATAGTCATTTGAGCCCTCTGACCAGTAGATGATAAACAACAATCATGGATCAACTGTAAATAAATGACATAATTAAAAAAAATGGTAAATAATAGAAGGTTATTATGATTTTACCTCTCATCAGTTTAAAGTTAATTAATTAAGACCAAACTTTGACAACTTATAGGACCGAAAGTCTAACAAGGCCAAATAATCGAATATCACAATTAATAAAATCTGATTAATTTGAGTTACGAGCATAATATGTGATTAAGAAATGCTATAAGAATTTGCATTCTTTCACCAAAAATTTAACTGGTAATAGGTCAAAATGACAACTTTTATAATGGAAAATGAAAACTAGCCATTTTTTGAAAATAAATATTTTTTTAGCCATTTTGGCAGAATAAAGGACATTCATACCTTTATGGCATGTTTATTTTGACATTTGGTCTATTTATCTTTATGTTTCACTTATTTCTCTCTATATATCCTCTTACTACCACTTTCAAATTTTTAAAAAATTCCGGCCAACATGGACAATAGTCCATCTATGGGTATTTCGAAAATGGTATTAACCTCTTTCGATATTTCGTTTATAAGCCGGAACTTTGTACAAATATTAAACTCCTTTGTCCTATTTTGCGATGAAGAAAAAACACAAAATACAGAAGTCTGGACACAAAAATCGAGTTACAAGCTAGTGTAGCTCGATATCGAGTTACAAGCTACAGTAACTCGCGCTATAGTGTCGAGTTACAATATCGAGCTACCGTAACTCGGCGCTATAGTATCGAGTTACAATAACTCGATGCTACAATATCGTCTTCTCATTCACCACAACCACCATTAATAATGCAACAAGATTTTCAACATCAACAATCTCAACCTAAAATATCTAAACCTAAACTAATTCAACAAAAAATTATAGAATTAATCTAATTAAAGTTCGTTGATGTTTTATCATTGCTTCAGTCATCGGAGTCGAAGTCATTAATTGATCGGAGCTCGTTCAATAGTAGTCTATTCTTTCTCTCAAGTTATGTTTGCTAAGTTAGAGAGAGGTGTGTGTCTTGGTGCAATTAAATTGACTCAAAGAAAAATTGTGTTTTTCGCATAATTAAGTGGCTAAAAATATATGTAAAAAAAATGGCTAAAAATTATTTTGACACCATAGGAATGTGCTAAAAAAATTTAGGCACTCCAAATTCAAACCTTGTTCAAACTCTCTCTCTAACAAAATTACTAGAGTTGCCAAGCTTTCCCACTATAGCGTTCTTGAAATTGATGGCTTGTTGAGCTTGTGAGCACGATATCTGCATTCTTATCCCATTCAGGCTATTTCGTGTCCCCATCAATTCGTGGAGTGAGGGCCTTCTCTTGGGGCCGGGCTCGGGCCTCTGTTTGGGAGCACTTTGGGACCTCCTTTTTGACTTGAATGACTGTGTGTTAGCCATGTAACCCAAATTGCTTTCTCCACACACACTCTGTGCTGACGTGGCGAATCTTGGCGTGCTTTGTGCTGTGGAAAAGTCGCGTTCTTGGTCTGCGAAATTCATGGTGTCGGGTAATGTCGAAATTTGAAATGGGAATGGAGAAGATATTGCTTTTGCGGATGAGTAGTCGTCTTCGTCGTTGGAATATTCTGACATCCATGTGTTGGTGTTGGCCCTCTTGGATCTTGATTTCGTATCCATTTCAACTATTTTAGGGCTCTCGTCCACTGCATTTGTAGCAGCTCCAAATGATGGGGATAATCTTTTGCTATCCAATAATGACCACGTTGGATGCTCGTCAAATTTTTCCTGCATTTTGTGATCAACAACAGAAGAAATGTTATAGATTGAAATTTGTTGGCATAATTGCAAATTGGTCCTATAAATATAGGGGCTAGCAGTCTAGGTCATGTAAATGTCTTGTGTAGCAAATTTGGTCGTGTAAGATTTGGATTTTATACAATTTTTATCTCTTAATTAATTTTTAATTTGTGCAATTTTAGTTTCATCGATGGTTCCTAAAAATATCCCAAAAATAAAAAACCTATTACCATTAAAAGTCTGAGGACTAAGATGCAAACCCCTTAGAGTTACAAGACTAAAATTGCAATTAGGCCAACTTTTTTTGTTGAAATGTTATAACTAACCAAGGATTTTCGTGCTTTAAATTGAGAATGAAAGCTTTCATCGTTGTTGATGAAACGGCGGGTTTTCTGGGCCCGAACACTTGCTTGTGCCCTTATGAGAGCTTGCATGCTGTGAAGAGTGGCGGCCGCCTGTTTACGCACCAAAAATCCTCTCGCCAGCGCCTGAATCTTCACCAGTCCCTTCAAAGCCCGAAATGCTTTTCGGGCCTATCATCGCATTTCCAAAATACCACGATTTTGAAGTAAGTTTTAAACCAAAACAGTCATCAAAAGATATGGTGGCTAAATTGCATATTTTGGTCTACTAACTTATAACATATTCCACTTTTTTCACTAATTTGAAATCCACAAACTTAGAACTTATCGGACCAAAATTGCACAAAAATAAAACTTTACAGTACCGAAATTGCTACATTAGCATATTTAGAAACCAAATATGCTAATTTTTTATAATTAGGAAACCAAAATTGCTACACACAATCATTACATTACTAAATATGTCACTTTCTTATATTATAGGACAAAAACTGCAAGTAAACCTTATTTTTCATTTTCACATGGACGGGTTGATTAAGAGTTAATGTGTTATTTTGCTATATCTCTAAATTAGTAGACAAAAGTGCAACTGGATATGAAATTAGTGAACCAAATATTCAATTTAGCCAAAAGATTTAAACAAACAAATAAGAAAAAAGTAAGATTAAAGAATGAGTTTTGAATGACATCTAACTAAAATTATTAGTTGATTAGTTAAACTACCAGGTATCCACGAAACGCTGTTTGGATCTTGGCAGCAGCCCACTTTTCACGGCCTTGACTGGTGAGACGAACCACCGCAGCGGCCGCCTGAGCTGCGGCTACGGCGGCGTCTGCAGCCACGGCTGTGGCGGCAGCTACTGCTCGAGCGTGCTGTTTCTGTTCATTGTCAGGTTCAGAGTAAAATGATCTAAGCCATGCAGCCTCAGCAGGAGTAATGTTTGGTGGCATTGTTGTGAAATTATGGCACAAAACGGTGCCGTCACGCACCAAAGGGCCGGACCTCCACCGTCTCTTGTCTTTTGGTTGAACGGAATATTCCATTCCATCTTTTTCTTTACTGTTTATTCCAAACAGGCGCTTCAACCACCTCGTCGCTCTTCCCATTCTTTTACCTTTTTTTTCTGCTTAATTAATTCAAGAATGAGAATTAAATTATTAAGATGGGGGGTTAAAAGATTTGTAGGATTGTTGTGTGAAAACGACGGGGCTATACTGTAGAGCGTAGAATGTAGACCATTTCCAATTTGTGGAAAAGGCTGCCATAAAGAACAATGCTGAAAAGAATAAGTGATAACAGGAGAACAAAAGGTGCTCGTATTTTATGCTGCATCACGGACAGGACTCGGGACTCAGGAGTAAGCAGAAAGGGGTAAGAGATATTCTTATTAGGGAAAATTTTAAAGTGGGTACTTTTTTCTACCCACTAAGATAAAAAACTTCTTTTCTACCCAAATTGGCAAATTACCCCTCCTTTAAGTTGGTGTTTTTGAATTTGAATTTTGAAATTTAAGTTATAAATATATCATTTAAAAGGTACCGTATAAAAACCAATTAGAAAACAAAAGTGAAAAAACAAAACAAAAGTAAAAGCAAAATCAAAACCAATTCGTGCCCAACTTCGTCAAAAGGAAGAAAAACACAAAACCCTCATTTCGTGCCCCATCGCCTTCAAGAAGAAGAAGAAATACCCAACCCCCCATTTCGTGCCCAATTTGGTCAAGAAGAACAAGAAAATACCCATACCCATTTCGTGCCCAATATCGTGCGAGAAGAGAAAAACATGGATTCAATCGTGTCGTCGACGTCGTCCGCCTCCACCTCCACCGCTGTCGCCGTCGCTGCCTCCGCCGCCGCTGCCGCTCCCGTCGCCCCTTCCGAACAGGTAAGGATATATATGAGCATATCGTGCCCGGCCCCTTATGTTCGAAAATACATTTTGGATTTTAAGTTTTGAACTCTATTTATGTTAGATTCATGGATTTAGGGTTTTAGTGTTCGATTTTGGTGTAGTATGGTGTATAAATTGGTATATATAACTTGATAATGTGAATATGGTGTATAAATTTGTGTGTTGGGTTATTGTTGGATTTTGGTGTAGCAGTCTGGTGCGGCGCGATTTGAGGTAGAAGACGATGCGGCACGATATGGCGCATATCGTGCCTATATCGTGCCGCATATCGTGTCGAAGCTTTATTTGGGCACGATATCGTGCCCTAGGTATAATTGGGCACAATATCGTGCCCTAGGTATATTTGGGCACGATATCGTGCCCTATGTATAATTGGGCATGATATCGACCCCTAGGTTTATTTGGGAACGATATCGTGCCGTAGGGTTATTTGTTGTTGTATCGTGCCATGTATTTTTTTCATAGCTCCATGTATTCTTTGCGTATATCGTGCCATGTATTTTTGTTGTTGTATATTGTGGCACGATATGGTATAAATCGTGCTGCATATCATGCCTAGATATCCATATCGTGCCACATGCTGTTTTTTCCATAATTATTATTTTCTTTCAGTTTTTCACTACATTTCTTCAATTTTTCAACAATTCATCTTGCTAAATTGCAATTTATTAATTGTTGTAGGTCGGTGCACAGTTGATGAGACCCTCATATCATTGAGAGAGGGCCCAGATCGTGGGGTACGTTCGATCGAATATTATTCAGACCATCAGAGATGAGTTGCGGGTGATCGGTGGTGGTTTATATAGCCAGTTTAGACAGTCGGCTTTTGGATATTTTATGGATTTTGGGTATGACAGAGCTAGTTGTAATGCGGCACTGCATGCATTGGTTGCGATGGAGGTGCGTGTGTCGGACGCTCCGGAATCGGAGTGTTGGTTCCACGTCGGAGAGCAGACTATCAGATTCTCTCGTGGTGATTTTGCTATGATATCGGGATTGCGATTTTGAGGGTCCACATTTGACCCTAACGGTGATTTTGAGGTACCCGAGACTGGTATATATAGACGGTATTGGCCTGGGGGTGATCGGGTTACCGCCGCCGCGATTCGCGATTTATTTGTTGATGGCACCTTCCGTGACTCACCGGACGATGACCTAGAGGTGGCGAAGGTGTTATTTGCCTTTTACATGATACAATGTTCCGATGGCCGACAGACCGCAGTGGACCGTTGGTTGTGGTTTTTGATCGAGGACGATGCACAGTGGGTGACTTTCCCTTGGGGGAAATACTCCTTTCAGATATTGATTCATTATATTCGGCAGTTGCATGATGTTATGCCACCTGGCCGATATACTAAGGACGTTCTACCTCGATATCGGCCACCTTCTTATCATTTTTATGAGGCCACTTATGTCTTGCTGGTACGTATATTTTTTTATTTTATTTCTATTTGTACTTAGTTTTTTAAATATTTAAAAAATCTTATTTTTGACACTTACCAATGTTCTCACAGATTTGGGCATTCAAGGCGATACCTCGCCTGGGTAATGCCTGGACGACTCGAGTATCCGACACCTAGTTGCCTAGGTGCCTCCGTTAGAGGTTTTCGAAGACCACCGTTGACATGACAAATTTTTTCTTTGACACGGTATGTATTAACATTGTTTACTTATTTATTATTTAATTAATAAATTATTTTTTATTAATTTATTTATATATTTATTTACAGGCTTTAGTGTGTCATGAGATATTGGATCCGACCGAGGAGGAGCTCCGCAGAGATATATATGGCGAGTCGATGATCCATTATTTTGTTAGGTCCTCCTCGGTTCATCCTCTCATCCTTGGTCTTTGGGGGGGGGTGGTCGGCAGAGGTACGAGCACAGATTGGATGACCTCAACCCCTATTGGCCGAGAGGAGTGTCGATTCGATTGACCCATCCCTATTGGCGGGGGAGGTAGGTAGGGGGCTGGTAGAGGGCGCAGTCGAGGCAGCGATGGCAGGATCGGGGAGAGGTAGAGCCGATTCGAGGCCGACACTACTACTCCTACGATTCGAGGCCGGAGAAGCGGCGAGACGGATGGCCCATCATCCCATAGGTGATGATCCCTAAGATGCCGGACATATGACGATCACCGGGGCAAACAATGCGCGCGATGATCCATCAGTCCGTCAGGATACTCGTGTTGATCCATCATCAAGTGGTGGGCGACAGATATCGGTGGAGCGATGCGGGGTGTTATGCGGGAGGAGAATAGGCAGTTCGAGAGACGCATAGAGGAGTGGTTCGCTCGATTGGAGTCACGAGTCGATGATGCCGTTTCTCAGTTACAGACTGTCATCTCAGAGGAGGGTTCTTGCTTGGACAGACGCCTGGATCAGGAGATAGGTCGGGTTCCGGACCTTATTCAGGAGGAGATTAGGCGTCTATTCCCATACATTGATTAGTACGATGACTTCGTGCATGGCAGTCAGAGATATCCGAGCCAGTCATTGTAGCCGCCACCGTCGATCATAAAAAATCTTCAAAAAAATGAAATAAAATAACTATTTTTCTTTTAGTAATGTAACTAAAAGGCGGTTGCAAATATGTCTAGCAAAATGCACAGATCGCAAATTAGTCATGTAACTATATTTTTTTAATGAATTGAAATATATAAAAAATGAAAAATAGTGTGATCCCGATCACAGGATGATCGGGTAACCAAATAAAAGCCTAAACACAAATGCGGAAGCAAATCTAAATGGTCACAAGCCGACCATATGGCTGAATAGTTGGGTCCTCGTCAAAACTGTAAGTCCAAGCGGCTACGATAATCTAGAGGGGGTGAATAGATTATCTCCATCTTTTCGATTTCGCCATCTTTTTTGAACAAAACAAGCCATGACAATAATAAAGGTGCGGGAAGTAAACAACACGCGTCTATTTATAGAGGTTCAACCCCCTAGGGCCTAAACCTCTACCACCCCAGTATATCGGGGATGGATTTCAAAAAAAGATTTTATTAATTACCAAAATTAATACAACACCTTACTACATCACATTGAAGAGCACCACACTCTTCTTCAACACCACATTTGAGATTACCACAATCTCTCTTGAAGATTACCACAATCTCCAACGGCACCTTGTGAAGATCACCACAATCTTCAACCTTGAAGAACACCAAATTCTTCAACACCTCAAGAGCACCACACTCTTGAAACACCTATCACCTAGATAACCCAAGTGTATTCTTTCCACAAGAACACTCACAAGGATGTCTTGTGTTGAATGATGACCAAAATCAAGATTACAACTCAATAATGAATATTACAATTTGAGTGCAAGTGTAATCAAGAAATAAAAGCCTAGACCTCAAGATGTGAAAGTGATAAGCTAGGCTATTACAACAAGAATAATAACAATGGAGAACAAATATGTTTGCTTGAGTGTATCTTGTTGTGTTGTAGTATTCTCTCTTGTTGTTGTGCTTCAAATCTTCCTCTATTTATAGGAGATGATTGATCATTGATAGGCTCCTCTTGGGAATTAATTTCTACAAAAAAATTGCAATTAAAATCAAGATTATAGCTGTTAGAAATCAACCCCATAAATTAGGAAAAAGTTGTCTGCTGCACAACGGTTAGAATTTTGCTGTCAAACCATAGGGCGACCAGTCGCGCACTAATATGTAAAAATGAAAGAACACAGCATAATTTACATAGGGTAACCGGTCCAGGGGGGTCCGACCGGTCGACCATGGGTCCGACCGGTCGCCCCCCATAGGGACCGGTCTCCCTCAACAATTTTTGAGAGACAGTGCGTTCGGTTTCTCTTGAGTCAGTGTACACGGCCGCTTTTTTTGTGCGGCCGGTCGACCTCTAGGGTCTTCCAAAACATCTCGTTTTTGTTTCAAAACCAATCTTTCAGACACGGGTTGTCCGATTGAGCACGAGACAAAAATGTTGTCCAATATTTTATCGAAAATAACCTTCAAGAAATACTCCAAAAAATTAGTAAAAATATTTTAAACCGATCGGGAGTATTTTGGACAACATTAGAAATATAGTTTTGGTGTAAAAACACATAGGAGTATTTGGACAACCTTTAAAAACATTGTTTTGGTATAAAAACAAAATCATCAAAATCATGATAAAACCATTTATCAAACGAAAACCTCCCAAGGTAAAACCCACCCTTGTGGGGAAAACCCTTGACAGGAAAAAGAGTACCCCCATGAAAAATAAGGCGTCCAAAAGTAGGAAAAGAAACCTGAGTCCATGACGCATTAAGTAACAAACCTATAACTAGACTGACCCACGTAGTCCTCCGTAATGAACTGAATGATGTCTACTGGTGGGACGCCCCACCAAGTCCCAGTGTCCCACTTTTTGCTCCGCATGTCCGCCACTCGATTGCCTTCCCGATAAATATGTGAAACCACTTGCTCCATGTGATAGAGTAGGTGAAGTGTATATCGCCACTTGCTTAAATGACGCCAAGGAACCTCCACGGATCTATTAATTGTTAAGCAGATTCACCACATACATCGAATCCGATTCTAGCCAAAGTTGTGTCCACCCTTTGGCAAATGCATAATGGACGACCAACATTGATGCCACTAACTCCGCCTCGAATGCGTAGCTCGTGCCACAATGGTTTACAAAACAACCCCTGAAGAAGCCTCTGCAATTCCGAAATACACCTGAAGCTGTGAGGCTGCCCGGTGCACCCAAAGCGCTCCCATCCGTATTCACTTTGATCCAGCCCGGTAGGGGTTTATGCCAGTCCACTTCCAAAATCTTCGGGGCTGGTCTAGGACGACCCGGAACCTACAGTCTATGGAGAATGAAAAGATGGTGTTGATCATTATGCATGCAACCCCTGTCTAGGGCAGCGGACTCAATGATAAGAATCTGAAGATGCATGATAGCCGCATCCACCGTCTAGAGCTTATTGTGAATTGTCAACTCATTCTGGATATGCCAGATGAGCTAGATACAAGACAAAGCAACCACTCTCCATAAGAAAATAACCAGCTCACTGAAATGAAAATTCATTAAACGAACCTCAAACGGGTGGACGTTAAATGAATGAAAAATCCAACGCCAGAGAGCTCCTGCAAAAACACAAGAGACAAACAAATGATCAACTGATTCAGCGGAGGTGCAACAAAGAACACAGACGGAAGGGCCAATGAAACTCCCTCTAGGGCGTAAAAGGTCCAAGATGGCTAGTCGATTGTGGATCGCATGCCATGCCACAATCGATCTATGCTCCAGAATATGAGATGACCAAATCCACGCGCCCCAATTTACCACCGGGGAATGGGGACGAATATGAGAATATGCTGCTTTAGATGTCACATTGCCATCATCGGAGTGTAACCAAACCCGCTTGTCTTGAGATGAAGGAACGATAGGGACACGAACAATGTCCCAAACCAGATCCATGTAAGTCTCCACAAAAAAGTAGGTAAAATGCCAAGACTCATCATAGAAATAATCCGATATGCGCTGCCCAAATAAATATCTATACTCTTGTGGAATGCCAATCCTGTCAGCAACAGAGTATCCCATCCAGTTGTCAATCCAAAATAATACCTCGGAACTATCCCCAGGGATCCAACGGGAGTCATCCAAGCAGTCCATGATGTAAGGCTTAATCCCAGCCCAAATGGAAGAGGGAATGAAAGAGTTACGGATCTCACCATCCGATGTCAAATAACGTTTTCTCAGAGTTTTGAAAATCACAGAATCCGAATTCATAACTTTCCAACCCAATTTCATTAGGAATGCAGAATTGGTTGCCATAATGGACCTCACGCCTAAGCCACCTTCGTCCCTGGGCGTGCAGCAACGAGTCTAGTTAACCACCACCGAACCCTTAGAGTTAATATCCCCAGTCCAAATGAAGTTATGCATGGCCCTTTCCATTTGCTTGAGCAAAGTGCGGGGACATTTGTAAACCATCATTGTGTGCACAAACGAACTAGTAATCACTGAATTAACTAGACAAACTCGACTAGCAAGGGAAAGAGAAGAACCTTTCCATCTTCTGAATTTGAGGATGATCTTATCAAAGATGGGTTGTAGATTCGCAAACTTATGGGCACCCTTGAAGATTGGTGCGCCTAGATATACAGTAGGAAACGTCTTGGGCTGGATTCCCATGATAGTTTGCACTCTCCCACGGATATGCGATGACACCCGGGAGCCAAAGTAAACTTTAAATTTCCGAGGATTGAATGCTTGGCCCGAAATATCCGCATAAACGGTGAGAATCTGAAGTAGTACACGGGCGTTGGATAAACACGCCCCACACATAATAACAATATCATCCGCGTATAAGACGGACGATGGGAAGATAATTCTTCTTGGTGCCATGAACGGATGTACTCGATTCTGATCAACAACTACTTCAAATAATTTACTAAGTACCTCCTCCGCGATCTAAAATAGTAACGGGGATAAAGGATCACCCTGTCTGACCCCTCTAAAACAGGGAAAGTGCCCCACCGGCGTCCCATTGAGAAGCACTGATATTCTGGACGATCAAAGAATAACATCCACCTAGTGAATAAAAACCTCCGAGAAACCAATACGGTGCAAAACGTGTAATAAGAAGTTCCACTTCAATGTGTCAAACGCTTACGGATATCAATTTTTAAGATCATATTCGCATCCGATCGACCATGTAAGACATTACACCCTTCAGAGACCATGGCAATACAATCGTGAATCTGCCTCCCTAGAATAAACCCGAACTGCATAGGGGATATATAGGCAGCAATAATCGCACCCAACCGCATAGCCAATATCTTAATAATAATCTTGAACAGAAAATTACTCATAACTATCGGGCGAAAGTTCTCAAGAACATTAGCATCCTTAGTCTTTGGGATGAGCGCCATGAAGCTAGCGTTCAAACCCAAAGGTAGGGACGAGCTGATGAAGAAAAACTTGACCGCGGCGATCACCTCAACGGAAATGACATCCCAGAACTGGCGATAAAATATCCCACCAAAACTATCTGGGCCTGGAGAGCTATCAGCGTCCATATCAAAAACCGCATCTTTAACCTCTGGAGCCGAAGGAATGGCTGTCAAGCTAGCATTATCCGACACCCCTACCCTGGGAGAAATAACTTGTTCAACCATGGTATAATCTGCAATGGTACCCCCAGTGTCCGCGAAGAGCTCCTTATAAAAAGAAATAATGTGATTCCCAAGAGCCGTAGTATCATCAGTGTAAGTGTCGTCCACCATAAGACCCTGAATCCCTGTGCAAGCACTGCGAATCTGGTTACGACGATGGAAAAATATCGTATTACGATCCCCATCCTTAAGCCAGGCAGTACGAGCCTTTTGCTTAAGAAATTCAGATTGTAATAGCAACGTCTGAGAAAGCAGCTTCTGGGCATCCATCTCCATGTCCCGACGAGCAGCTATATAGCCCAAATTCTCAATATCTGCCTGAATCTGACGAACTTGCTCCATCTGATACTCCACCCTACGGTTAACGTCTCCAAAAACATCTCTGTTCCAAACCTTAATAACCTGCCGCAACCTTTTGAGCTTCCACATGACGCACAACAGAGGGTTGGACGTGGCGCATGGGGCAGTCCAAGAAGAGATAACCAAATTGCGAAATGTGTTATGATAAACCCACATACGCTGAAAACGAAATGGAACCAGACCCCTGCTGATGGAGGATGAACAAGAGACCAAGATGGGGTGATGATCGGATCCAATGCGTGGAAGAAAGAGAAAAATTGACAAGTTGTTATGGCTCGGTCCAACTTGGCCTGAATGAGGGATAGAGGCCTACGGGGGGAGCACCAAGTATATGAATTCCCCATAGTCGGCACTGCAAATAAACCAGCATCCTCCAAGTAATCCCTGAAATCTTGGCAAGAGGCTTGGGATAAAGTGCCACTGCCAGGGCGCTTATGATGTCCCAAGACCGCATTAAAATCTCCAATAAACAGCAGACAGTAAGACCAAATCCAACCAAAGCTCATGACGAGCAATATGGTCACACAAACCATGAGCAAAACCAACATGAAAAACCATGGAACCAAATTGAACTTGTAAAACAATACATTGAGTAGAAGACCAAACCTGATTGAGGACAGCGATACCAGCATCACAAAAGACCCAAATGTCAGCACGTCCATTCGCCCGAAAGTTCTGAGCCACGAAGGTCAAGCCCAAACTATTCTAATAAGATTCCGAAATTGACGAAATGTCCACCTTAGGTTCACAAACAGCCAAAATAGAAGGCTTATGCTTTTGACATAAAGCCTTAAGAACATTGCGAGATGCAATGTTCCCAATCCTCCGGATGTTCCAGAAGATGCAATTCATTGAGATGGTGGGGGGTGGCGCCCGTGATGACCTCACGGTGAAAATAGGATTGTGGTGTGCAGCAGAATCTGACGACTGCAAATTGGCCACTTGATCTGCATAATTAGCCCATCGCTTTGAAGCCGCAACATCTAACTCATTTGGCCCTGGACGTTCAATGGTAATGTCATGAATTATTGGTGATGGACCCTTGTTAACATTCTCGAATAATTTTGATTTAGCCGAATCCAGGGAACTATCCAGAAAAGACCGGTTAAGAGCCATGATTAGCTTTCCCAATGGATACTGAACCGTAAGAGGCAGAATAGTGGAGATGGGGCCGGTGTTGGATGTAGGGGCCTTGGGGACCGGTTCCCTTGTTGGATAGTCTGTCTGAAAGTCTTGCGACTATTTATCGGAGGTATCATCTGAAGCAAGAGCCTCAAAAGTGTTACTCATCTGTATGTCAGAAAGGCAAGTGACTATTGCGCAGGTAAGGGATCCTGCCCGCATAGTCAAACCCGTATTTCCCATTGAGTCATCAACGGCCTTGCCCTTGTCTCCGCCGCCGCGGCACAGACGATAAACCTTTCGAACGGAGCACCTCGTTGACCGACCGAGTTTGGACGAGTAGCTGGTGCCCGGGAACGTCCCTGGTCAGGTGATGCGCGCCTTTGCTTAGCCGAATTGGCCGCGTTATTAAGACGGCAAGAAGCTGTCGAATGTCCTGTAATGCTACACCTTGCACAAAACTCAGGGAGTTTCTCATAACTGACTGACACGAAGGAGCACTGGCCAATGCGTTCCACCATGATGTGGTCCTCCAATGGCTTGGAGAGATCAATATCCACTAGTACCCGAATGAAATGACCCAGAGAACCATCAAGTGAACGCGATCAATTTGTAGGGGACTTCCAAGAGCACTGGCAATCCCCAGGATGGTATTGGGATCCCAGTATTCCAAACTGAGCTCGAAGATACAGACCCAAACACTAGCCACAGAAGTTTGCGCCTTGTAAGGGTTAAAATCCGGCACCCATGGAGATAGACGAATATTCCCCGGGTTAAGCGTCCAATTGGTACGTTGCTGAGCTCGAGATTGATCATGTGCATTAAGAAACTTGACACAAAAAAAATCCCTAGCCCAATGGAATTAATTTCCAATCGTTTTTAATCCCCCATAAATCAGATAGGCGTTTATGCAAAAGCATCATCGCCCATGGCTTGTTATCTTTTCCCAAAATAACCCTTTCGATTAAAGAATAAGAAAATCAGAGTCATTGTTGGTAAACGTTTTCATCTATAGTAACGGAATAGTAATCTCCCTTTCTAACCGGTTTAGGGATAGAATGAGATTTACCAGAGACCAATTGGGAGAATGGGGTGAAATTACCTAGGGCCTGCGTAGTTGAATCCATATGATGGGTACCTGTAACGATTTTAGCAAAAGTGTTTCCAAAATTGGATTGAGCATTGGGAATATGAGCCGAATGTCGGAGGTTCGTTTCATAGTCGGATGTCGTTGGCTGAGATATTTCACCAATCTGAGGTGTGTTCCTGGGATCAGAAATAGGATGTGGTCCCGTGGATGGGGTGCCATGCGGACAGCAGACAGCAGCCCAGGGGCCATCACCCCCCTGGGGGAGGGCTGCCTTGGAGGAGAATGTAGCAGCCGGCCCCCCATAATGGCTGCCAAGGGGGCCGGAGCCCCCCTGAATAGTAGCATGCAAGGGGGGAATCTCCTTCAGCATCAGCGGCCGCCTGGGAGTGTTGAGGGGCCGCCCCCCATGGTAAAGTGAAGCCATGGGGGTATGAGTTGCAGCGGAAGCTGCAGGCAGAGGTGTGGAAGGCGCACCCTCTCTAACTAACTGCACAGGCGCAGAAGAAGCAGCGATCGACGGAGGGAGGACCGTAGTCGAGGTCTGTAGGTATGACTCTAGAGGGACGATGCCTGCATGTTGATGGGATGAAGTGGATGTGCGTGGGGAATTTTTGGAGGGTAAAAATCCGACGGGATTCCAAAGATGGGGGTGCTGCGCGCGATGGATTGATCCTGGGAAAGATATCCAGAAACCTTAGAAGTAGTTGTCATCGAGGAAGAAGAAGTTGAGGATGCCATCGTACACGTCATTATTGTAGGGTGATTTTCCATCACTACAAACGGAGCCATACCGAAGACGTGCGTTGCGTTGTGCAGGCGGCCAGCGGCTGGAGAACAAAGACGATCAATTCGTGGTAGTTTCGGAGGCGGATCAAAGTTCGACGTAAAACCAAAAAAGGGCGGCTCTGCCATGCAGCAGCCGTAAAAGCCGACCGAAAAAACTCAAGACAGTGCAGCCGGTGATCGTGCGTAGAGAGAGTCCATTGAATTACATGTGTCTCTCACGTGATTGAAATCTAGTGAAATTCCCGATTTCTGGCAAAATTAGGAGCCGAGTGATTTTTATATAATTACAAGACTATTTTGCTTTACATATGGTACCGCCTTTTAGTTGCGGATCTAATTTTGCAATTTTGCATATTATTTGTTTTATGATTTTTTTATTGAATAAGTCACACTAAATAAGGTTAAACTAATGAAATGAGTGGGTCTTGCGTGCCATACACAAGTATGGGTAGGGGAGGGTCTTGGTCTTTTATAACCTTAGTGGGTCAAGTCTCGATTTGAGTAAGCATCAAAATCTACATCTTCTAACAACGTTCTCCTTTAAGTGTGTGGGTGTTATCTTAGATATTTTTGATACTAAATTCAATTGAAAATATAGTACATATATAATTGATAAATAATAGATAATAATTTTTTTTTTGAAATTGCGCATTTACTATCCTAGCAATATCAAATCCCAACAGAGTACTATAAAAGCAATATTAGATTATTATATGACTATTTTGCGTAAAAACATAGAATTTTAGGACCACATATACTTGCAAACGGTGGGACTAAAATTGCTATGTCCAACTTTAATGGGTCCATTACTGCAAAATCTGTCAACAATTTAACGACATGCGATACTCTTCGTTAGTTTTTTAACGGTCATGGTATTAAGACTCTTAATTAGGGGATTATGTTTGTGTGAAAAGAAAACTTGGGAATAAAAAATACAAATTGGGGGACTAAACCACAACGTCACAACCCCTATGGAACCAATATTGTAATTTTCTCTCTGTTTTGGCGTCAAAATTTTAAAAAAGAAAAGTTAGTTTTGATTTGAATCTTACATAAGTGTTTATTGATTTCATAATTTTTTCATCTGCAATATATGATTATTCAAAATTATAACATATATGCTGTCTACATTTTGTTTCATTCAATTGTAACTTTTTTTTTAACAAGAAAAATAATTTTATTAATTAATCCAAACTAGCAATACATCGATAGAAGACAGAAACTAATTAAATCTGTTAAAATTCATAAAAGATGAAACTACGGAAAATTTCATAGCATCTAGGTTAATAACAAAAACCGACTTAAAGAATACAACTTTGAAAATTCTATGTACCTAGAATATATGTGATTTCAGATCTGCAACATGTTGAAGACGACAATATGATTTATCTATTTCGGATCGAAAACTTACTCATCTGAATCGTCCGCACACAAAAAACATGGCATCAAGATGATCACTACAAACCAAACATCGCACCCGATGGTGAAATCACAAACATGAGAAAAACAAATAACTCAGATCTACGTGGAGAAACCACTTATTTAAAACGTAAAAATAAAAAGATATAGGTGGGGGTGATTTCCGGCCAAAAATGACAAAAAAATCACCCTTTAATAATGAAGAATAATAAAGAGAAGCAAAAAGAGAGTTTGAGAGAAAAGTAGACTAGGGTTTGAGAGAGTTTACCAATAATCTTTACAAGCAATAAAAAAAAAAAAAAAAAAGAGTATCTGAGTCGATTAGATTTGAAAAATTTATCTAACTTCTGTACATGCATATATATATTATTATCCTATAAAATACTGGTGTTAGTGACGTGACTTCATTAGTATAATTTAGAAATAATTATAGGTTTTCTATAATGCAAATTCAAACTATTACGAAGAAACACGAAGCCACTTTAGGAGCAACGGGGGCATTGGGCCCTCTGAAATTTTGGAAAAAATTAAAGGTATTTTGGTAATTTCACCTTCTATGCTTAAAAAATGCAAAAAATAGGAAAAATGGAACAAAGCTTTCAATTCCTTCATTTTTGTTGTTCCCTTCTCATTTTTGAATCTTGAAAAATATTTGAGTCTTGATCTTTTTTTCTCATTTCTCAAAATTTTGTACATTTTTTTTTGCTCCACCATAATATTGAATTTGAATTTTGGCATTATTCTCTCTATTCATCTCTTTTGGATTATTTAAGGTCCATTGTCAAATTCCCACTAAAGAATTCAACATTGGTGATGAGTTATTGAATGATTATTTGGTAACATACACTAAAAAATATATATTACCAATAAAGATATTATGCAACGATTTCAAAATATGAGAATAGAATAGGAATGCTATGATATATTGATGTAATTGTATTATGTTATTTATTTTTTAATATTAAGATGTAATTGAGGTAATACATTGATATTATCAAAATTAGTATTTATTTATAGTATTATGTTTTGAGTTTTTTTAATAAGTTGGGAGTACTGGTTGGAGGGGAGGGGATAAATTTCAAAGAAACTGAAAGATACAGGGTTGAACCCTGGTTAACACCCTTATAAAGGGTTAGTGATACCACTTGAGCTACAAGCTAGTGGTGTATTATGTTTTGAGTTGATGCATCATATTTTATTTTTATATTAATGTTTATTGGGCCCCGCTACACAAAATTTCTGGCTTCGTTACTGATTACGAAAGAATGGAGGGGGTTTAAATCTCATGTTTCACTCTCTATTCCACTATATTGGATAAAAACACATGTACAAGGAGTGGAACAGAAAAGTGGAATAGGAGACTCATCCCCAATGAAGGGGAGGGATATAGGATTTGAACCCTTGATCTCATCTCTAATAGGTAAGGCCAAGTACCACCTCTCTTAGTGAGCATGCTTAGAAATAACTATAGTTAATGTACGATGAAATATATATATATATATATATCTAATTTTTAATAATTCTATATCAATTTAATATATTAATGGTGTATTCAAGATCAGGTGGATGGTGAGACAATTGAGACAATTCCCTCACGCCCCCAATTCTTTTGGGGCCCCCAAATTTCATGTGTATAACACACATACACATATAAAGAGTAGAGTTAATTCCAAATTTTAACGATTATGTGCATAAATAATGAGATTTAAAACTACAAAGTGGTGGAATTTGAAAATAGTAGAGACAATTAAGTGCATGGAAAATAAAATATAATTAGTTTCTTTAATTACTTTATCAAATAAAAAAATTGTAAAGTTTGAATTCTTGTTTATAGGAGAAATAAAGACCTAAAAAAAAGATTATTTGGTGTGCAATTAGCATTTAAATTTTCAATTGGATTATATATACATATATATAGGGATATGATCTCATGTGGCAGCCTCTTACCAGTGGCAGTGTGGACAGATCCCATCCATCTATCCTATTTAATCCATGGTTCAGATTAGGCCTAAAAATACACCATTTTCATTTATTTTATGTGTAAAAAGGGCAAATCGGTAACTATCAAAATGGTGTAAAAATAATACCATAATTACTTTCCTAAAATCAAGGGATATATTCAATATCAGTTTCCATTACAGATACGCCTAATAATGAGGAAAAAAACGGATTCTCACTCTTCATTGACGCAATATTTTGGTGTACAAATGGTTATAATATTGTGCTCTGGACGCATTATTTCGTGTATAGATATGCATATTTTGGTGCTAATCGATAACTATCAAAATGGTGTAAAAATAATACCATATTTACTTTCCTAAAATCAAGGGATATATTCAATATCAGATTTCCATAACGATTACGCCTAATAATGAGGAAAAAAAATGGATTCTCACTCTTCATTGACGCAATATTTTGGTGTCAATATTAACTGGACGCATTATTTCGTGTATAGATATGCATATTTTGGTGCTAATCGGTAACTATCAAAATGGTGTAAAAATAATACCATATTTACTTTCCTAAAATCAAGGGATATATTCAATATCAGATTCCCATAACAGATATGCCTAATAATAAGGAAAAAAAACGGATTCTCACTCTTCATTGACGCAATATTTTGGTGTACAAATATTTATAATATTGTGCTCTGGACGCATTATTTCGTGTATAGATATGCATATTTTGGTGCTAATCGGTAGCTATCAAAATGGTGTAAAAATAATACCATATTTACATTCCTAAAATCAAGGGATATATTCAATATAAGATTTCCATAACAGATACGCCTAATAATGAGGAAAAATATAGATTCTCACTCTTCATGGACGCAATATTTTGGTGTACAAATGCTTATAATATTGTGCTCTGGACGCATTATTTCGTGTATAGATATGCATATTTTGGTTCTAATATAACACGAAATATGGCGTGTTTGGATGTTTATTTCAGACTAAACACTGGTACTTAAGTTGGTATAAAAATATTGACAATATTGTACATTGGAAGCATATTTTGGTGTATACATATGCAGACTTCGGTGCTTTATAACCATAAAAATATGGTATAAAAATAATTTTATTACGGTATCCTGAAATTATATTTTGGTATATACTTGTCCAATATTTGGTGATAATATAAGTATTCAGTAGTGCATTGTTAGATGTTTAATTGAGAATATTGTATACTAATATTGACAATATTGTATATTTTGAAAATTATTTTGTGTATACATTTGACTGATTAGGTGTACAAATATGCAGATTTTTCAACATTATGCGCTGCATGATAACACCCACTTGCTTGCAAATATCGAGAGAATAGATCGAACTGAAAAACACATAAAATAAAATTGCCAAAAAAACGATGTTAACATCAAACAAGTCAACTAAAAAAAGAAAAAGGATGCAGCGTGTCGCATAGAAACTAACTGTATACCAACAATTGCCTAACTGTATACCATTCTATAGCTAAGTTTTCATCAATTCATATCCACAATTAAAATAAAAACAACTGAACTAATTATATACCAACTATTTACTAAATGTATACCAACTTATAGCTAAGTTTTCATCAATTTATTTCCACGGGTGCAATAAAATAAAATGGGCCAAAAAAAATATAAGCTACAATTTTCTCAGTTTGGGCACGGATCTTCTCCTCAGTTTGGGCATCGAGGCTTTCAAAGCAGATTTTGTGGTCTTTGACCTCTGGGCTCTGATTACCATCACTCGCACCCTCGCTCGGCCTTAGGGATGCAGGTCTCTTACTGTTTCCCCGTGTCATTTAACTTGGAAGTGAGAAACATCTATGAAACATTACACTGTACATGAACTATACTAATTATGTGATGTAGCAAAGAGAATACAACATCTAAACTAATTGTGCACTGATTGTACTCTAATTGTATACGAAACTAATACTATTTAAACATCAATTGTATATGCATTAAATATAAATAACCACGCATAAAAATACCGAAATCTATTTATTTATATACGAAATGTAGAAAAACATATATCATTCTAGTGGTAATTTACACCAAAAACATAACAGGGTGGTTTCATCAAATGAAAGCACAAAAAGAAAAATCTAATTTGGTGGAAGGGTTATACCAAAAGTACTAAAAAATATATCATACTTGCGTAAATTTATACCAAATAAAAAGGGGATGATTTCCCCCAGCAAGGACGAAAACCTAATTTCAATAACATAAATTTTGCACAAATCCTTACCAAGAGCATACTGCTTGAATCCCCTAGCCATCATCGCAATCAGAACCCTCTGAAACAGATCAATTCGTAGAACTGCCAAATCCTCAGTCCACCAATCAACAATGGGCTTCGAATTGGGCCCCATGGACGAAACCAAGTCGTTTAGCCCACTATCGGCCCTCATCGGCGCAGCAAACTGACTATCCTTACAGGCCACGAACGCAATTGTATCTATACATCGGCTCACCAATTTCACTTTCTCTGCGGTGGGAAGAAGGTTTTCGGAAGAATGCAAAATCGAAACTGCGCCGGCTAGACTTTTTAGCGCCACTTAATTAATGTACGCCTCGGTTCGTCCGACTAGGTTTCCAACGACGTAGTCCTCCGTCATTTCGAGATGCTCGGCACATCTTAGCATGGCGATATTTTCTGTGGTTATTTCGAAGTGGAGAGGAAAGAGAGGAAAAGATCGGTTTTGATATTTTCTGAAAACTGATATTGCAAATAAGATGCAATAGATTGAATGAAATCCCAAAAAAAAGGGGTTATGGTGGGGTTGCCAAAAACGGATGGGTTGTTATGTGTATAAAATGTCTATTATGCTCTTAAATGGGCTGGATTGAATATAAAAAAAAATAGAAAAATCGAAAAAACATGGGCCTTAGGATTAAACAAGATTGTGGCTTAGATTTGTCCACACTGTCATATGGTAAGACCCTTGCCACATATGATCCAATACCCATATATATATATATATATATATATATATATATATATATTCTAGTCTAATTCTATTTCATAAGCAATCTATAATGTTTTTATTTTTGACAACATGATCTCTACAATCTTTTTGGTACCATCTCTACAATTATTCAAAATTTTACATAATAAAACTATATTGATTGGCCACACAAAAGTTTATATTTACATCCGGTTCATATATTAATTAAATTTATCTTTTATTTGGTTATATAAAGAGTGCTAAAAGAAACTTTGAAAGTAAGATTACAATTGAGGTACTAAACAACATAAAAAATATATTATTTTTCAAAAACATGTTTTGCTTATAGAATATTATTAACCATACTTGTGCCAGTTGCTTGTGCTGAAAGAATATTTTCCAAAATTAAATTAAAATCTTATTTAAGATCAACTATGCAATATATATTGAATGGATAACCGGGAGAGCGCTATTTGCACCCCATTTTCCTCTAAAAATACCTCATTTATAAATACACCCCCACCCTATTTTAAAAACCCATCCATTTACTCAATACACCCTCACTACACTTCCTATTTTACCCTTCTGCCAAATTAACCCAAATTTGTATTTCAAAAATATACACCCACCCCTTTTGGCTTCAAAACCTTGGGCGAAGATGTATTTGTTTTAGTTTTTCATTAACGAGATTCCATAGGATCTAACAGAGAGATTAACGAATCATCAGCAAAAACAATTTTTCAAAAGGTAAACAAGTTATAACTTAAAAGTGGGACATGCAAGAGGAATCATCAAAGAAGGGCTCAAATAAAATCCACAGAAAACTAACTCTATAATTTTAATCGGCTAAGAGAAAATTTCTTTTAAAGGGAGATATTAAGGGAAAATGGCACTCAAACTCTGATTAGAAAACGTCAACTCAAAAATATGGTACTATTGATCCATTTCGAACACGTGAAAAAATAAATATTTTAAATAGTATAATAATAAGATTTTTACATTATTGGTGCCAATATATTCATGGTCCATGTTTGCAATAATATGAGTATTGAAAAATTAGGGTTTATATTTTTTTTTGTTGTAGATTTAGGTGGAGGAAGAAGAAGAATGTGAGTGGGATATGGAAGAAGAATATAAGTTTGAAAACAAGATGAGGTGTATTTATTGATTTGGTGAGTGTATTTAGAAATTTTTTGTGATAATAATGGTATTATAGTCTTTTAAAGTTATGGCATTTTTGTAAATATTGAGAGGGAGTGTATTTATAAGAAAAGGGGGTGCAAATAGCCCACCCTATTAAAAATAGTAATATTAGGCATATTGAGTATAAAATTTTAATAAGTGATTTTACATTTGAAAAAAAAGAAAGAAAAATAAGTTTCTCTAACTATTTTCCAATAAAACTATTTTTACTTAGACCCCTTCTAAGATCTTGTCTGATGTCCCATATTTTCTTCACACTGCGGTGGGTGTATTAATATGGTTCTATGATTGTGTTTTTTGGATAGTGATATTATCCTACCGTAAGTAATTTTGTCAAATATTAGTGACAACTTGCTAGATAATTCGTGATGACTTGAATGTTGCAATTATTAAAAATTGTAATAGTGGTTAGTGATGACATTTACTTCCCGCCAAAACCACAAAATGGCGCCAAGTTTTAGTAATTTTTTTTTTTTTTTGAAAGGTGCTTTAGTAATGAAAAATAGTGATAAAAGATAAAATTGTAACTAATAAGGACTACTTCTATCAATGTTTGACATGAGAAATTATTGTCACTATATGTATATTTATAATGACATTAATATTGTCCTCATTACAAAGAGGTTAAAGTTTCAAGTCTTGAAGACAAGCTAAAAATGTGGAGATCTTTTCTAAACCTGGAAAAGATGGCTCCAAGTAGCAAACTGCGCGCAGATAGCAACACTACTAAAGTTGAGGCAGACACATTGTTCATTTGGGATGAGATGCTTGGACGTTAATATGTAAATAATAAAAAACCAAAGGGTATATTATAAAAACCAGTCCTCCGTTTTAGTCTAATTACTAGTAATCCCGCACGTGCGTTGCACGTGTATTATTATTTTATAATCATTGGTTTATACTGAAACTATGTATTAATATGAGTTGGTATTTATTATTTTATTTTAATAATAAAATATTAATATAAAGTAAATAAAAACAAAATTTGGTATATAAAATTTATATTTTTAATTATAGACTTAAATTTTAAATTTTATTCTGGAAAACAACAAATGAATCAATTTGAAATGTCAATTAAATATAGCACAATTTAAAATATAATAACATTAATCGGAGCAATTTATCTACACTTGATACTTTGACATTTTCTCAGTTGATTTTCACCGATTTTTTTTTCTTATTTTATTTTTCCCTTTTCTGTAAGAGGTGGAATGATAAACACAAATAGAACTGGTGCCAATAAATTCTAGAATACAAACAAATCCGAGCATTAAAGTTTTTTTTCCCTATATTTTTGTCCTTTAAAAAGACAAAATTTACACATTTAAAAAAATTCGTAAATCATAAAACTATATATTACTAAAACAAAAGTAGATTGTAAAAAGATAAAAAGAATAACCATTGTGCCTTTTTTTTTTTTTACTTAAAGGATAATGATTTGTTTAGAAAGCCACTCAGCAAGATTTTGATTTCAGAATGTGTACGCCAATCTTTTATTGCATTTTTTGATATAAACATAGTTATATATGTTATAATAGAATAATAGAATATAAATTATTTCTTTAAGATGTATTGGCTCAAATCAAAGAAATATTATTAGTTATAATTAAATTGACATTTAATATTTGATAGATACAATTATAACTAAATTAGCATTTAATACTTGGTTGATACATTGACACAATGAATTTAACAAAATAAATTAAGGTTTTCTAATTTTTCAAATCAAAGAAATATTATCAGTTATAATTAAATTAACATTTGATAGTACTAAAACAATATTCGATTTCCAAAATTTAATTTTAAAAATTTTCATTTATTGATTATTAATCAATAGTTTTAAATTTAGAAATATATATATTTCATTTCAAGAAATTTTTCCGTGTAATTTGGCTAAATTGATTAATAATATGGAGTGAATTGGCAAGAAATCAGAGGCGATTTGTTGAGTCGTAGATTGTGTTGGATTTGATTTATTTAATGTATTTTTTAGGATATTAGATATATTAATATCAATATTAAAGTCTAGATTTTTATTTAATATTTATTGCAATATCTACTGTTAGGATTTTGCAATAAAATAATTTATAAATTTTGCAAGTTGAAATGGGTGGAAAAAATCAATTACCAATAAATTATATCCGTTACAAAAAAAAAAAAAATATATAGTCATTGACTTACCAAAACAAACACTGCTAGTTTTGGATGCGTTGGTTAGGATAATTTTCTGATTGATTGGTCAAATTTGTCTATCTCATTTTGTATCTTGTATTTTCTTTTCACTTTTAATTAAGCCTAAATTATATAATATACTAAAATGTTATTGCATGGTCAATATGTTGTTAGTGGGAAAAACTTAATACTAATTCACCATTATTATTACTTTGGTATTCGGATTTATATTAAATATTAATTAGCTAATTGTTAATCAAAGAAAATAATTTAATCCATAAGCTAAATGGTTGAGTTGTAAAATCAAATTCAATAATCTCTTTTAGAAGAATGTTGTTTATCATGTATATCGAACAATTGATGCTATGATACACTATAGAGAGGCTACGTAATTTTGTTGTTCCAAAAGATATTGTCAGTTATCATCTCCATCTAAATTTAAATATTTAATTTTAAAATAAGAATAATTCAAAATAAACAAAACATAAAACAAAAAATTAACTTAAAAAATAAATACAAAATTTATTTATTAGACTAACCAAAAAACGTCCATGCAATTCCACAAGATAAATTATAAAAAACTCTTGTTTAGTGCATAATCGAAGTTTAATCCTGTCGATGTTGGCGAGACATTTGAGAAAGACAGTAATAGGGGAAAATGTGAAGATGAAACCATATTTGCTGGTTATGCTTCGACTTTAGGATCAACACTGTTGAAATGTCTTTGTAAAGCAATTGACGTAGTAAAATATGACAGAATTTTGTATATATAAAATATACTTAAGTTAACATAAATAATAAGCTGTCAAAAATACATTTGAATATAACATTGACTATAATTAATTATTTTGGTAAGACATGTATCTAAAATTTGGCAACTTTTGATATAATAATAAGTCGGAATACAATTCATAATCTTTTCCTAATTTATGAATAATAATATTTTTCTAATTTATGAGCAATAATCATTGAAAAAATTGACTTTAAATATCATTGGCTATTTACTTAATAAACAACATTTTTTTATAAATAATTATGTTAATTTGTGTATCTAATCTTTGACTATATATATACCATATATCTTTATATATATATTATAATATATATCAGTATTAATGTTCAAGATTATATTATTATTTAATATAGATTGCAAGATATACAATTAGGATTTTGCTGTAAAATATTTCTAAATTTAAGAAGTAAAAATGGGGGGGGGGAGAATTTTTCTCCGAACTTCTGCTATTATATATATATATATAGATGAACATCATTTTATATAAATAATTATTATGATATTTTGTGTATCTAATTTTTGACTATATATATCCATAAATCTATCTATATATTTATATATTAATATCAGTATATAATGTTCAAGATTATTATCCAATATAGATTGCAAGATCTACGGTTATTATATTGCAGTAAAATAATTTCCAAATTTAGGAAGTAAAAAATGGGCGGGAAACTTTTTGGACCAAACTTATGCTATTATATATATACGAGTTTAGGAAAGTTTGAATAGTCATTAGTATTTAAAACATGATTAATTAATATTATATTGTATAAATTTGCATCGACACTATTGAAACAAATAAATGATATATTTGATGAAGATATGATGTATAGAATCAACAAATCATTGTAATATATATTTAAGAAGAACTGACGTATAGTAATATCAATTATAGTAAAATAATATCTATAATTTTTAAAATCTATATATTATATATAGATAGAATTAATCCTATAGACTCACTTTTGGTATAAAGTAGGAATACCAGTATAAGATTTTCCTAATTTTTATACATATAAAAATGGAATACCATTTATGATATTTGCCTAATTTATATACATATAAAGTAGGAATACCATTTACAATCTTTTCTTATAATATTTTCTAATTTATATAATTACAACGATTTTCTTATAATATTTTCCTAATATAAGAATTTATAATAATTACATTTATAATGTTTACAATTGTTTCCTAATATAATATCAAAAAGAGCGGGAAAATAAAAGTTCCGGACTTCTGCTATTATATATATATATATATATATATAGATTAAAAAAAATCAGTTACTTTTAAAAATACAAATACTCCCTTGAAGAATAACTAATATCCCCTTGAAGTTAATTTACTTTTGTTTTATAAGCACTTTCTCAATAGTTGCAACTTGTAAATTATAAGCAAATATCAAATGATTGTTAGACCCTATAGTGGCGGAGCCACTACAAGCCCAATCCGGTTCATAGACCGCACTCAATTTCTGCTGCCATGCACCAATTATATATAAAAAAAAAAATTTACTCTCTGAATTCAAAATGCATGTTTAGTGGGTATGTGGACCACACTCATTTTGAACAACACGGCATCACCTACACCCATGACCCAACCATTGTTTAAAAAAGATATTTTTCTCACTTCAGAATTAAAAAACCAGGTAACATAGCTCATATTTGTGTTCTTAATTTTTAATGATTCCAATAGATGCAAAGGGATATATTTTTATCTCTTTCTTCTATTCTCTTTCTTCTTTTTTGAACACGAAGCATTTTAAAGTCTTCAATTTTTATTTTTGATAACAAGAAATAAATAAGTAATGATTTTAATAGTTTGGGTGATCAAGTTTGAAGAGTATTTTTGTTGTAAGGTACGACTTGCTTATTTTTATTATAATATTTTTTTCTTTTTTATTTATTAAAATTTTGAGCGAGAAGCGCTATGCCGAAATGATGAAATTTCCGACCGTACTGGCCTGATATCCTGGCTATGCCCCTGGACCCTATCTGGCTATCCATGAGTTTGCACAATTTTAGTGCAGTTCTGCACTATTTTGGTGTTGAATCTACACTCTATCTCCAATAATTTATACTATATTTTGCACTAAAAAAGAACAGTGCATAATATTCTTTATTTTATTCAGTTAATTTTGATTTTTATTAATTTAAAAATAAAATTACATATGCAATTTTATTCAAATGTAACATTAAGTAAATTTTATATTTTCATAATCTATATTATAAATAAAATTATAAATTTAAATTATTAACTTTTATTAAATTTATTTACCAAATTAAATATACAATTAGGATTATAAAGGATTATAAATAACATTATATTGCATATTATAAACACAAAAACTTATGTGAGACCGTCTCACGGAACTAAATCCGTGAGACGGATCCTCACATGGTCCCCATCCTCCATATTTTCCCCTCTTCTCTCACCGGTCCCCTCTCCTCATCCTCATCTCTCTCTCTCTCACGTGTTCTTTAATTGTTCACTAATTTATCTCTCATCTTATTGGTCCCCCATTCCTCTCACAAAATCCAAATTCTTCATAAAATAAATACCCAAAGAAATGATACTTTAAAAACGTATACCTTTCATGGTATAATTGATACTTTTTCTAAAAAAAGTCATATTTTTTAATAACGAAGTAATATTTGTTTTAATAATAAGTGATACTTTTTAATACGAAATGATACTTTTTTAATACGAAATGATACTTTTTCAATAAAATGTGATACTTTTTAAAACGAAATGATACTGTTTTAATATGAAATGATATTTTTTTCAATAAAATGTGATACTTTATTAATACGAAATGATGATTTTTTAATAAAAGGTGATACTTTTTTTAATAAAAATAAATTTTGTTTTAGTAAAAAGTGACACTTTTTTAATAAGAAGTGATATTTTTCTATAAAAATTGATACTTTGTTTTAATAAAAAATATTTATTTTAATAAAAAGTGATAGTTTTTTAATGAATAGTAATACTTGTTTAATAAATAGTGATACTTTTTTTTTTATAAGAAGTGATACTTTTTCCAAAGAAGTGATATTATTTTTAATAAAAGTGATATTTTTTTATAAGAAGTGATACTTTATTTTAATAAAAAATTATTATTTTCGAGTCTAATGTGATACTTTTTCATAAAAAGTGATACTTTATTTTCTCCATGTTCTTCCTTTATTTCATTCATATAGAGAGAAAGAATGATGATAGACGTGGAGAGAGAGAGAGAGAGAGAGAGAGAGAGAGAGAGAGAGAGAGAGAGAGAGAGAGAGAGAGAGAGAGAGAGAGAGAGAGAGAGAGAGACCACAAGAAGAGTTGGATGAGGAGAGAGAGAGGAGGAGGGATCATGAGAGGAGTGAGGTGTGAGGAGAGAGAGAAAGAGGGGGGACCATGGAAGGAGTGAGATGTGGGGAGGGAGAGAGGGACACGTGAGTATAGAGAGAGAGAGAGAGAGAGAGAGAGAGAGAGAGAGAGAGAGAGAGAGAAGGGACATGTGAATTTTAGGTAATGAGCTTACGGTCTCACAAGAGACCTCTCCTATTATAAATACACCAAAACTTATTTAATTAATTAAAAACAAACAAATGAAACAAAAAAGGAAAACAAGTATTGCTTGAATAATGGTGCGCCAAAATTGGTGCAACACTGTAGATTCATTAAAATGGCACTAAATTTGGCGCATTGTTGGAAAAGGAATAACGGTGTTGGGCACCACTCTACTGTATTGCTGGAGATGGTCTTATTTGGTTTTTATGCATGCATTTTTGTGCGCATTTTGACTTATATTTGATACATTTGCATGTGTAATTGAGTCTGACTGATTTGATTTTATACTTTGGACGAGATACTGTCAATATTGCGCACCTAATCCTAACACTATTGGGCTTTGGGCTAAAAAAATCACTATCAGGCTACGAGCTAAAAACTTAAAATCTATAGTTTTAAATTAGTAACTGCATAACATTAATATTAAAACTAAATATACAAAATTAAAGATCCTAATAATAAAAACCACACATAGTTTATAGTTGCATTACAGAGACAAAATCTTAAAGATCAAACACTCAAGCTTTTAAACTTCATAAATAAAATTATACAAATATGATATAAGTACACAAGTAAGTAACTACAAATCAAACATCATCCTCAATCACATTTGATTTTTTCTTGGACAAATTAGTAGTATCATTTAATTCTACTTCATCTAAAATATATAAAACAATAAAACCAATTATGAGTAAAAAGTTTATCTTTATGTATGTATCATGGAAATAAAATCATAAGAAAAACCATAAAAGTATTACAATTGAGTTGTAGAACTAAAATGAGTAAGTAAAGCATTAAAAGTTCTTTAAAAATTAAAATAGTCACATCATACAAATTAAAATCATCACTTGAATTTGAAAAATATTTACTAGTAATAGATAATAAAAAATAAATATAGAATATTTATTCAAATTTATATATACATATAGATTTGAAAAATGGTGGGCTAGCGGGCAAACCCGATTGACTTATGGGCTAGCCCTAACGGGTTTCAGGCCTAAAGAAGTCCTGACTAAATGGGCCAAAATAATTTGGCCTTCTCTATATCTCTGGTTTAAATGGATCGGACTGACGGGCAGAAGCCTGTTTGACATCTCTATTCATTAGTGTAAATAGTTATTTGAGTTATTTATAATGCACCTTAGATTGTTTTTTATATTTTCATCAGTCTAAATTAGTATTTACAAATTCTAAAAAAAAATGATTATAAACTAATATTTCGAGACAGAAGCTGAGAATCGCTTTTTTTTTATATATAGTTTCCAAAAGCCCTTCAAAGTTTTTTTTGAAGTGGAGACTACTGGTAGTGAGAGAAATGTCATCTAAAGAAAAACGGGTCTCATCCCTAATTAATTGAACAAACACATACATATATAAGAGAGAGGAAACTAGGGGTTTAGCCCACTAGCCACAAAAAGGACTTAAGTTTATTGTGGGTTGGAGGTCATGGGTTCAAAACTATACTCCATCAAATTGCTCCTCGTATGGGTTCGATTCGGAGATCAACTATTATTAGATTTAGGGGGTCGAACATAATTGTTCTCTTTTCCTAAAATGATCTAGTTGTTCGTCAGCAAAGGCACCGAATCAAAAAAATAAAAAGAGAGAGAAGGAGAGAGAATCGGTTTCTTGAGAAACGTGTCCTCCAAAAGAAGAAGAAAAGATTTTGGATACCTCTGAGCTTCTGACGACAGTAGTCTCGTGAATGTGTCTGTGCAAGGTCTGACGTTGGATATATGCTACGTCCGTTTCTATTCATTCCTTGTGCTACTCAATTGCCAATGATACAAATATTTCATTTTTATTCTTTAAGACAACACATGGGCTCCGTTTGGTTGGATTATTTCCGATTGGATATGTTAGCCCATTAACATGCATTCAATCAATCTCATAACAATGTTTGGTTCGTCCATGAGAAGTAGGATATCACAATTGTAAATTGTAATTTTTTGGGTTTGACCTAGGGTTGACAATGAGGCTGGTGAGTCGGGTATGTAAAGACCCAGATTTGCCTCATCCCTAAAATGGGGCAAGGCGACCCGTCTTGACCTGATTTAAATAAAATTAAATACAAAATAATTGGAAAAAAAGAAAAAAATATTTATAATATATTCTTTACAAAAGTTGTTATTCTCAAATTATAAATACTAGATATAATATTAATAGATCTAAATTATATTATAACATATATTATATATTAAAAAGAATAAATCTGCTATGCGGGTACCCGCGGGACTAAAGTGATACACAGACCCGCCTTGCCACGAGTCACGGGGCGGGGCAAAATTGTTATCCCTAGTTTGACCTCATGATATTCAGTCCAAAATAAGCATGATTTACATTATTTCTCTCAATTATTTATTGAATTCAGAGTTGTCCCTGGGCAGCCAAGGCGGCGGATCCACATAGAGCCTCCCTCCGAAAAGAGCCCCCAACCCAAGATTTTTTATTTTTTATTTTTTATTTGACCGAATAAGTTTCACAACATAGCAGTTATTGTGTTCCTATTCTCCAAGGTTGTGGTTTCGAGCTTCCTTACGACGAAAGTTGTATTTTTTTCCCACCCCACTTTTTTCAAACTTAAAACGTTCTCTAAATTTTTTTTTCAACCCCCAAAATTTTCTCTAAATTATTTTAATGTTGATTTATAAAAAAAATTATTTTAATGTTGTTTAACTTTAAATTTTGCATAACTTTTCTTAGTAGTGGAATATATGTAATTGAGGACTTGTATTTAATATATTAACACTAAATTATATTTTTTGTTTTGTTTTAATAGAGAATCACAAATGACTTATATTCGGAAATATCTATTTGGACATGAAAAGCATAAGAAAAGAAGACAAGTAGAAAAAATAATTGAATCTCAAATAGGGGCATTAGAAATCGGCAAGTTTATCACATGAAGAATAAAAAGATGGTGATGAATTTGAAATATAACTTTTTTAATGAAATTGGAAGCATTAAAATAGAAATAGAATGTTTCATTATTTTCTATTTTGATTAATGAAATTATTTTTGTAACATTGATTAATTCTTTTTTTATAGGAAAGGGCCCTCTTTTATTTTTTTCCCGCACCAGGCTCTTTAAAACATGAAAACGACCCTATTATAACCATTAATTGTAACAACCCACTCCCCATAGAATAAGGATGCATCATGCATGCAACCATATATTATTTAACTGAGCATTCATCTCCCTCCCCCTTTCCGCCATCTCCTCTATGTTCACAAGTTCTACCCAACATTAACTTTTTTCTCCATTTACCGCACCAACTAACTTCACTCAATTTTATTTATTAATACTAATTAATTTGTGATCCACTTTTTTTTTATGTTGCCTAATAGGGAGGATGAGGAGCACGAGATTAACAGTTTGCGTAACAACATGGGGCACAAGAAACCTCCATCGACATTTTCTGTTCAGTGGCACACCCAACACCACAACGGTGCCTCCTTTGACATTGTTGCTTCTTCTTCTTCTCCCATATATATCTCAACCATTTCATCATATCCTATGAAACTTCTAGCATTTTGCACACAATGAATACCTTGTTGTATAAGAGGAGTGTTTTAAAAGATTTTCAATCACACCTCAAATTATTTTAGTTTGTCTAGGATTCCTTATAAAACTTGTATTTTATTCCTTAACCTTTATTCTTATTTTATCTATTTATCCTACTCCTTGAGCCAATAAACCCAAGATAATGGGTTGCACTTTTTAGTGAGTGCTATGTTATTTTATGTTAACTTTGGATGGGTTGAGGCTTATTAAATACCTCATTTTTGCAGACCAGTGAGGTAGACGAACCAAAAAATTCTCCTGCATTTTTTCTACTTCATTTTCTTTTGCTGGGTTTCAAATGAAACATTGTTGTTCTAATATCCTATTGAATCTTGGGGATTACGAAAATAAATTCTTAAGGACAGTGCCGATTTTCGCACGCCTCAGGAATGATCCTCTTGTTTTTGGAACTTCATCAATTTTTCCCAACAATCTTAAGGATTTATCTTTTGGAGTTCGAGAAAAAGAAAAAAAATTACTGCCTCATTAAGGCCCTTCTACCATGGTACCACCCACAATATTTGCCCTGCACACACACACACACACATAGTGAAACCAATGCTTTTCACCCACTCTACCCTGTTTTGCTTGTACGAGGGAAATAAATCGATTTCTTAATTGTTGGGACTCACGCTAATCAATTCCGACCAACCAAATTAATAATTATTTTCACTAGTCGGCGAGGAATTAATCGGACTCAGAAAACTCAAACACGAGAAAGAGAAGATGGTTGGACCAAAGAGGCCATTGTAAGTTCAGCTTAGCTTCAACAATGGCGGTTGGGGGGCCATCCTCTCTGATATCTACGCCCGTGAATGGCGGTTGTAAGTTCAGCTTAGCTTCAGCAATGGCAGACAGGCATAAGGAGGCCAGAGTGTGAATGAATTTCCGGTGAAGAGATCGCTCAAGGAGAAGGCGAATGGCGACATTACAGTCGAGATGGATGTGAATGATGGCGCCACTCATTCTTTGCATTCCGCAAGTCCGCATTATCAATCTCCACAGCGCCATTTTGGTTGTATGCCTTCACCGTCGGTTCATGCTTCGCCTCGTAATTTCCTGCATTTTCTCTCTCTGCCTCATCATCGGCAAAAGGAGGGATTAAGTCCAACGAGAGGAATCAGACGAGGCGCTGCAGCGGTGGACATGGAAAAGGCATCGAAGGTGGAAGTATCAGAGAACATCGTGGTTTTGTTATGCCGGGGTGGTTTTCAGAGATTAGCTCAACGTGGCCTCGTAATTTTTAATTTTATTTCTTATTGGCACACGTTCATGAACATGAGGATTCTTATTTTGAACACGTATTCATCTGTGTTTGCCTGCTTTTGTGTGAATGCGTATTCATTTGTGTTTGTGAGCATTTGTGTTTAGGTTTCATTATTATTATTATTTTTTTTTGAGAGATGGTTCATCCAACTTTTTGAGTTTTTTCTTGGGATATGTTAAAAGCACTTTTTGACTGACTCGCATTAAGAGATTATTGTCCATTGTCGTACAAACTTGGGTTGGAAAAGCACTCTCTACTTTCAAGAGTGTTGATAGATATCATCACAAAGGGAAAAATCAAAAGAATATTTGGGTGTCTTTTTTTTTGTCGAACGATAGTATTTTATTATAACAACTCAAAAACTCAAATTACAACTACAATCGTAGCCAACGGGCTAAGAGCCGACAAGACTAACTAAGAGCCAAGCGGGGAATTGGTAAGACCAATTCAGATTCACAACATGGACTAAAAAAACTACCCACCCCAAACTAAAACCACTCCACGCCGGGAGACTTCAGCACTCCTTAATGGAGACTGTAACACACTAAAAAAAACTGAAACTGGGCACGAGCAACCACTACATACTGCAGAACAGAAAAAACTGATCCACCTATGAGTTTCGCAAATCAACCGAGAAAAGAAAATACAAACAAAATAAGAAAACAACAACTATAGCTAAAAAACGAGAGAAAAAATACAAAGAAATAAAAAAATGCTTATCTCTCACCCAAATCTACTGCCGCAACCCATCGTCTACTCATCTCCGACCTCCGTAGAGCTCCGACCCGCTTTCACCTTGGACCAAAAATTCCGGCCACCTTCGGACTCCCAAAGGATCGGCATTGTTGGCCCTCCAAAAGGAAGCATAGAGGGGGAGGGAGAGAGGGAGAGGGGGCAGCTGTGAGATTGGGGGAGGGAGGGGAGAAAAACTAGGGTTAAGGGTTTTGTTGGATAGAGAGAAGGGAGAGAAAAAGAATTAGAGAGAGAGAGAGGGAGCTGATATTATAAAGAATATTTGGGTGTCACGCTTGATTCTTTGGATGCGTTTGTTGGCACATCTCCACTAGGCGGTGTTGACCAAATGGATAAACTTATGAGGGGAACTCTTAAGATGTCTAATACTACTTATTTGAGAAAATAAAAGTAGACAAATTTTCTAGAAGCTATTGTCCAGGTGTATAGATTGTTTGAATATGGTTGCATTAAAAAATTAGTGATCTTGGGTTGAGAAAATCTGGATTTTATCTATTATTATGTGAATACCTTTTTGTTATTTATTTTTGTTTGTTAAAAAGAAAGTGATATACTTCTTGAAAATATTTATCTATGGGGTTCTCAAATTGCAAGTATTTGGTGATGGAAATAATTTAATTCAAAGATGATACGGGGCTCGATGATTATTTTCATCTTGTGGTATGTGGTTGAGACTAATTACGTCTCTAAATTGTACATATCTATTATTTTGACGACACACTGTGATCTTAGCTAAATGTGATATTTGAATGCAATTTGTGAAAAAAAAAGGAGTTTGTGATATTTCAATATAGTTGGTTGATTTGAAAAAAAATTGAGGTTCAACTAACACTTTTGAATATTACATAAGTGCGTTTAGAAGCATTTCAGATCTCGAGTTATGATTTTTGATATAACTCTAACCTTAAATATTTAAAAGTGTGGGGGTGCCTAATCAAAGTTTTGTTGTGTGATGATTTTACTTATGTTGAAGTAAATAGATGTGCTTATACAAAACTTGATGATCTTTGAGTATGTAATAATTTTTTTATTATGTGGATTACATGCTCATATTTGGTACTAAAATTTATTTGATATATAAAACTAAAGAGTTACTTGTTTCTAAAATTGATGTGAGGGATATGGGCAAAACAAGTATGAGATTGAGTGTTAAAATCATAAGAAAGGATGATATCATAATGTTATCTCATGAACATTATGTTGAGAAACTTCTTAAGAAGTTTGGACATTTCAATGTCAAAACTGTGAGTTAAGAAGTTTGGACATTTCAATGTCAAATTTGTGAGTACTTCTTATGATGCTAATACTCAATTAAAGGAAAATCTTATTGATCTTGTGGCTCAATTTGAGTATGCACAGATTATTAGGAGTCTGTTGCATTTGATGAATTTTTTACATTGACCTAACTTGTGTTGTGTATCAATTGAGGATATATACATATAATCTCAACTGTGATCATTGGACTGTTTTAGTCAGATTAATGAAATACTTGAAAGGTACCATGAATTATGGTATTATTTATAGTGGATTTCCTTTGTATATTCACTCTTGGTGGGGTGCAATTATTTGGAAGTCATAAACAAACTATCATAGCTACACCTACTATGGAGTTTGAGTTTGTTGTCTTGGAGTTAGTTGGCAATGAGGCTGAGTGGTTGAGAAATTTCTTAGCATGATCTTATGTTGGTTTCAAAACTAACACCTTAAGTGTTTATGCACTATGATTGTCAAACAACAATTGGAAATTGCGAAGAATAAAAATAAAAATAGACATACTCGTCTGAGATGTGGTTTGATCAAACAACTGTTGAAAGATGGAGTAGCATCCATTAATTAGGTGAAGTCAGAAGTGAATTTGGCCAATCATCTGACTAAACTTTTGGGAAGAAAATTAATTACTAAAACATCGAGGGGAATGAGACTTAAGCCAATTTAAGAAATTAACATTGATGGAAACCTAACCTCTGTGATTGGAGATCCCATGAATGAGGTTCATATGGGTAGTAACAAGTCACTTGTTAATTCTGCTAGCACTACAATTGATTGTTCATTCCTATGGTGTGAGAAGTGCTAGAATGCAAGTATGGAGGGATGAGCTGATAAACTCTTAATGAATTTCATATTCCTTAAGGGTGGTATATTTACTTGCAAAATATACTTGATGAAATTCACCTATATGAGTGTAGAGTGGGGCCACTCCTATGAGACTTTGGCATATCTCTAGAGCACTCATGAATACCAGGCACGCGCATGGCCTATTAGCGCAAAGCCGCATTGAACAACAAAATTTTGAGAGAGTGTAATGTGACTGGTAAGAGTTTAACTTACAATAAAGAGTTATTGGTTCATAGAAGCTACATGCTTCACCAAAACTCTGTATTTTAAATCTTATCATTCTAGGTCTGGTTCATAGTTCAAAAGACACCAGATTCGATACATTCTACACTTATTTTTGTAACCCAGCAAATAATTATATCCTTTTAAATCTTTTAAAACATGTGGGGGATTGTTGTATAAGAGGAGTGTTTTAAAAGATTTTCAATCACACCTCAAATTATTCTAGTTTGTCTAGGATTTCTTATACAACTTGTATTTTATTCCTTAACATTTACTCTTATTTTATCTATTATCCTACTCCTTGAGCCAATAAACCCAAGATAATGGGTTGCACTTTTTAGTGAGTGCTCTCTTATTTTATGTTAACTTTTGTTGGGTTGAGGCTTATTAAATAACTCATTTTTGCAGACCAGTGAGGTAGATGAACCAAAAAATTCTCCTGCATTTTTTCTACTTCATTTTCTTTTGCTGGGTTTCAAATGAAACATTGTTGTTCTAATATCCTGTTGAATCCTGGGGGATTACGAAAATAAATCCTTAAGGACAGTGCCGATTTTCGCACGCCTCAGGAATGATCCTCTTGTTTTTCGAACTTCATCAATTTTTCCCAACATACCTAAGAATATGAATTCACAGAAAGACAATATTTCGAAGAACTAAAGGCCCTCCAAATATCCAAAATTGTATTCCTCAATATCTATAGTGCAATTTTTATCACCAATTCATATCCCACTGGTAAATTCCATAGGATTCCCTCGGCCTCCTTTCCCACCAAACAAAGTCAAATCTAATCAGACGATATACCAATTATAGAAAAGATAGAAATTGTATCTGTTAATAAAGTTAACAAGATAGATGACATAATAAATTATAATTGTATCAAATATACATCATTTGTAGGCCCTAATTCGCGAATTGTGGTAAAAAAAAAAACTTTAAAAGCTGAACTGATGGTAGTGGCTGGTGGTGACCCTATGCGCGAGGGCTGGTGGTAACCTTATATGGGAGTGCTGGTGGTGGTGACTGGAATTGGCGGTGCATTAAAGGGAAGAGGATAATTTTATTATGTGCCGGTGATGCTAAAAACAAGAGGATGGGATATTAGATTAAATCTAACGACAAATTTAATTGCCGTCGTTGATGTTAAAAAATATTAGCGACGGATAAATCCGTCACTAGTTAACAACAAAAATAAATTATGTCGTAAATTTTAATGAAATGACAACGTTCGTGTATAATAAACATACCGAAGGAAAATTCCGTAGCTAGTAGCAATGGATAAAGCTCCACAGCTAAAGTTGTCACTATTCTGTCGAAAATATTGCGCAAAAAATTTGGCGCCTTATTTGCCTACAATTTACCAACAGAATGACAGTCCTTCATAATTTTCCCAGCTAAACCATCTTTCATCAGTTGTTATTTTCTTTTTAATTAAAGATATCCATTTCAGCAGGAATGCCATCGTAATTTAGCTACGAATTTTTTAATTAAAAATATCGACTGAGTGTCTTCTGATGTTAACTCAGTTGTGGTTCTCCTCACCACTCAGTTTCGAGTCTTCTGATGATTTCTTCAGCAAGTCTTCTGTAATTCTGCTTGGCTGTGTTTTAAATCATCTTTCATCCTATCTATTATAAAGTAGAAATTACATAGAAATGGAGAGTCAACTTCCTAATAGAATATTTTATCAGCATCATCAAAATCTATACAATAAACTTCCTAACAAATGCATATTTAGAATACAAGTTACGCATCTTTAGACATCAGTCGATCCTCTTTTTAGAATACAAGTTATGCATTTTTTCTGGTCTTTTATTGTAATGCATATTTAGAATACAAGTTATGCATCTTTAGAAATCAGTCGATGCTCTTTTTAGAGCCATATTATGTAAGCATATATTGTGAGAGATGGATGTAAACTTTTTAATGAAAGTTTGTTGCATTGCTCACGAAGAATAGATGTAATGCATATTTTAAGATCTAGTAAAAATAGTAATAGACATAATTCTTAAAATTCTTAAAATCAATTTGTAGTTCACCAACATTAGAATGTCCTCCAACAATTTCCTTATACAATTGATGAGTTTTTGTAGGTCCAATATTTGCCGTCACACAGTTTACAATGAACTGTTGGTGACCAAAATTTAGATTCCTATTTACTCTCATGAATTGTCTGTGCGTATATGATGGGTGTCAGACAATGAGCGTGCCATTCTTCAAAAATTTTGATGGCGTAAGCACCATTTGCAGCATATTAGAAGATACAACGAGCTTTGCGTTCCACCCTTGTTGATATTCTGTGTTTGATTTCTGCATTCTC
This sequence comes from Rehmannia glutinosa, assembly GCA_016081115.2. Classification (NCBI taxonomy): domain Eukaryota; kingdom Viridiplantae; phylum Streptophyta; class Magnoliopsida; order Lamiales; family Orobanchaceae; genus Rehmannia; species Rehmannia glutinosa. The sequence goes on along the minus strand of CM071931.1, from coordinate 49,238,694 downwards.
GCCTGAATCGTCAATATTTTTTTGCCTTTTCTTTGTTTGACTTAGCTAGTAACATTCTTAAACTCCTCTCGGTTGCATATAATGTATTGCACACGTATCATTCCACTTTTAAACCGTTTAGTTCTACTTATCCGCACCTCAAAACCAGTGATATGTCCGTAATTTCGATAGAATTGTACTCCTTCGTCCAAATTATTAAGTTCATCCCTTGTTGAAGTATAATTTTTTGCTCGCATATAGGTATCCAATATTTTGTTAAATTCGTTGATATCTCTAGTTGCTGTTGAGGTATGTTGCTACTGCTTCCTATGAGAAAATAAAAATTCAATTATCTCCAATTATATGCCTAATGTCTTGTAAATATTCAATGTCGAATATAAATATAAGCAATATATATTCATCGGTGTAATTTTTTGAAGTATATACATAGTTTTTGTGATATAGAAACACATTAATGATGAACGTAACAATTATTCCATTATACGTACGTACGCAATGTCTGCAAAATTCACACTGTCTTTTTTTTAAGTACTCTCTATTTTTGAAAATCTTATTCAATTAGCACTAATGAAATATTCACTATTACGTATTAGCAATACATTAATATTAAAAGAAGGCTCGTAGTTCTCCTAGGGTTAGGAGTTCCGCCACCCTCTAGGGTTTTGTCCTAGGTTTTTTCCTTGTTTGTTCCCTGTTGGAGTGGGTTTGCTCTCGCGCGTTTGGTGCAGATCCTTCTTTTGCTTTCTAGTGTCTCTTTTCTGTGTTTTCGTCCTTTCTCCTTTTCTTTTTCTGTCCGTTCGTCGTGGTGGTTTTGGTTTGTTAGGGTTTCTAACGCTGTCTTTTGTGTTTGGCGTGAGTCTGTGTCTTTGTTTTCTTTGTTTGTTATTTTGTTTTCAGGTGCGGTCGAAAGCTCTAGTCGTGTTCAGGCGTTTCCGCTGATCTGGTTCCGCTGTCAGGGTGATGGAGGATCCGACTGACAAAGAGGCAACAGTGCTTGATCTCGACGACACAAATCAGGATGATCAGGGAACCGATGGGAAGACCCCGTTTTGTCTCGTCGGAAAACTCATAACAGAGAGAACCTGGAAAGCCTTTTACCTCATAGAGGTAATGAAGAAAGCCTGGAAACCGAAATCCGAAATTACGGCTAGGGAGTGGGGAGGGGGCCTTATTTTGTTCAGATGCGAAAGGAAAGAGGATTTGGAATGGGTTCTATCAAACCAACCATGGCATTACGAGGGTGGTTTATTCGCTATCCGGCAACTACAGGCCAATGAACAACCATCATCTATCCAAATTCAACATGCTCCGTTCTGGGTCAAAGCCTAGGATGTACCGATCTCATGCATGAACCCTAAATCGGCTACAAGCATCGCACAACAAATTGGCCATCTTGAAACCCTGGACAACTCGACGGAAGGTTTGTTCGGCAAGTTTCTGCGATTCAAGGTAAATGTGGACCTCTCAAAACCTCTCATCCATTCCCTCACAGTCCGGGTGAAGGGATCCCTCATCCATCTTCCTCTAAAGTATGAGGGACTACCAACATATTGCTTCTGTTGCGGTTCTATCGGGCATTTTTTTCGCAATTGCGATTCCTATGACAAAAACGACTGCCCTGACACATCCAATATGAAACATGGGCCATGGCTCAAAGCCTCTCCTATCAAGAGACACCTATATCCCAGCGAACCCCCGCACCCATCCCGGTCGTCTCCCACCCGTAACCCATTTCGCCATGACCCTATTTCCCCCACCCATTCGGTAAACAGTGGAACCTCACCCATACCCCTACACAAATCTCCAAACCCCAGCAGCAGCCCACACCTCCTCAACCTACCCTCCACTGAGTCTAATGACAACTTAAATGAAACAGTGGCACCAAATCACCCCCTAAACAAAATTCTCAGTAGCTCCCTTCAATCCTTGACCTTAACCTCCAAACATGCAAACCACAAACCAGATTCCTTTTCCACACTAATAACACAATCAAATGAGCAAATAAATCTCTCACCCACTAACAACACCCTTCGTCAGCATGCCCCACTAGAGAATAATACAACCAGCCTGACCCACATTCAAATAAACCCCATGCAAACCCCAACCACCCAAACTTCAAACCCTAACCCACCTATACAAGCCTCCATCCCCATGCAAAACCCAAATGGCAGAATTTTTCCTACGTCCATTATATCCCACATGCAGCACAACCAACCATCATCCACTCCTCCTAATCCCATTGCGTCCACTCCCCCCACCAAAAGAAAACTGAAAAACCTAAAGCAACACAGAAACCCAATCCCTAAAACCACACACCTTTCTCTCCCTGTTAAACGTCACATGGATATGGATGATACTACTCCCCAGCCGGCTCCTCTAAAGAAAACTAAAGAATTCGGATTATTTGATGCCCCCTGCAATTTTGTTCTAACGGCGGAGGCTGCACAGATGCAGCCCCGCCGAGAACAATGAGTTGCCTAAGTTGGAACTGTCAGGGGCTTGGGAACCAATCGACAGTTAAGGTGCTTAAACGTCTTATCAGATTAAAAGAGCCCGCTTTCATCTTCTTGATGGAAACCAAGTTGATAGGTGATGAGTTGGTGGACAAGTTTAAAGATTTGGGTTACAGTGGTCATATAGTGGTGGATTGTGATATTACAAATGGCGGAAGAAAGGGTGGAATATGCTTGATGTGGAGAGACCCATGGGACTTTAAGGTACAATTAAGTTCTAATAATTGTATTGATGGCTTGGTAGTTGAAAATGGTAAGGAGTGGAGACTTACGGGTATATATGGATGGCCGGAAGAATGCAACAAGTTTCGGACGTGGGATCTCATTAGGGACCTTGCTAGAAGTAGACAATGCGACTGGTTGTGTGTTGGTGATTTCAATGAAATTCTTTTTGGATACGAAAAAATAGGGGGACGTACACGTGACAGTGGAAAAATGGGCGATTTTCATGCGGCGATCCAAGCAGCCAATATTGATGATTTGGGGTATAACGGCTTTACGTACACGTGGACAAATGGACAGGAGGGCGAGAACAATATCCAAGAACGACTAGATCGATGTCTCGGGAATTTTGGTTGGGTTAACTCCTTTCCGAATTATATGGTACAACACCTACCCCGGACTCACTCGGACCATTGCCCGGTGTTAATTTCTTGGATGCACTCGGGAAGAATTCTAAGGGGAGAAAAACGATAAGGAAAATGTTCCGGTTTGAAACGATGTGGCTTCTTAATGAGTCATGCAAATCCGTGATCAAAACAGCCTGGTCTCAACCTGATCCTTCTGATAGCATCACTCGAATCACCAGGAAAATAAATGACTGTGGGGAGAGTCTTTTGGAATGGGAAAGATCCTATTTTGGAAATATTAGTCACAAAATTGCTGTATGCGAAAAGGAGCTCCAAAAGCCTATACCATATCCTCTTTCGTGTACCTGTCAGCAGGACCACGCCCGCACCGAGAGAGCTCTCGAAGATCTCTATAAAAAACAAGAATGCATGTGGCATCAACGGTCCAGGGTTAATTGGCTTCGGGAGGGGGATAAAAATACGGCCTTTTTCCATAGAACCGCCTCCGGGAGAAGGGATCGAAATAAAATTGAGGGAATCCGGGATGATAATGAGAATTGGGTGGAGGAGGAAGCGGTCACGAAGAGGGTGTTCACTGATTATTTCAGAAAATTATTTTCTTCAGAGGACAACCTGGACATGACTAGAGCAATCGATGCAGTTGATCCCAAGATGACGGACGAGGGAAACGAAATACTAGCTCGCCCTTTCACAGCGGATGAGGTGACAGAGGCCTTAGCCCAAATGCACCCGACAAAAGCTCCGGGACCGGACGGTATGCAAGCTATTTTTTATAAAAAATTCTGGCCCCTCATTAAAAGCGATATTTTGTCTGTCATTCTGGAAGTTCTAAATGATGGTTTGTCCCCTGAGAAAATAAATCAGACCCTTATTGTTTTAATCCCAAAGAAGAAAAAACCAGAACGGGTTGTGGATTTCAGGCCTATTAGCTTGTGTCATGTTATATTTAAAATGATTACAAAAACTATAGCTAATAGGCTAAAATTGGTGCTCCTCGATCTTATTTATCATACTCAATCTGCTTTCGTCCCGGGTCGCCAAATCACTGATAATGCTTTGTTAGCCTTTCAGATCTTCCATGCTATGAAACATAACAAAGCAACAAAAAAGGGTGCGTTTGCGTTTAAACTTGACATGAGTGAAGCATATGATCGGGTTGAATGGATTTTCTTGCGTAATGTTATGATTAGAATGGGATTACATAACCCTTTTGTGAACTTGATTATGAATTGCGTATCTTCGGTTTCATTCTCACTTTTAATGAACGGGCAGCCGGGTCATGTGTTCCGCCCAAGCCGTGGTCTACGTCAAGGAGACCCATTATCTCCTTATCTTTTCCTATTTTGTGCAGAGGCTCTCTTATCTATGATCCGAAAAGCTGAAACGGGTAGAAATCTCCATGGCATTCAAATTTGTCGTAGGGCGCCAAAAATCTCGCATTTGTTCTTCGCGGATGACAACATAATTTTTGGAAGGGCAAATGAGCGGGAAATCACACACACTATGGATATTATCAAGGACAATGAATGAGCATCGGGGCAGAGAATTAATCTTGAGAAATCAGAAATCTCATTTAGCAAAGGTGTGGTGCAGAGCACCAGGTTGTCGATGGCCAATAAGATGGGGGTGGAATTGGTAGAGAAGCATGCCATTTATCTCGAAATACCTACGGTGGTTGGTCGATCTAAAAAAGAGATATTTGAAGCTATTGTTGACAGGGTTAGGAAAAAATTGAAAAATTAGAAGGGAAGATCCCTCTCGATGGCTGGAAAATTAATCCTGATTAAATCGGTTGCACAGGCCATCCCATCATACCTAATGAGTTGTTTTCAAATCCATCAATCTATTTTCCAAAATGACTAAACTCGCATCGGGAGTTTTTGGTGGGGGCAAAAAAAAAAAGAAGAGAGAAGAATTATTGGTATCCCCTGGGATCGAATGTGTATGTCTAAAAGAGATGGGGGTCTTGGATTAAGAGATTTGAAATGTTTTAATGAGGCGTTATTGGCCAAGCAGGGCTGGAGATTGTTGTAAAACCTAGATTCGCTACTGGGCATGGCTCTACGGGCACGGTATTTTCCAAATGGGTCTTTCCTAGACGCGACAATTGGACATAATCCATCATTCACATGGAGAAGTATTGTTGCGGCTAGATTTATCTTGAGGAAAGGACTGCGCTGGAATATTGGTAACGGGACTGAAGTTCGGATTTGGAAAGATCCATGGTTACCGGAACAGCCCAATTTCCGGGTCTCAACCCCAAAACCAGATGACCTGGAGCTGTTATTTGTCAAAGACCTTTTTAGAGAAGATAGCCTTGGGTGGAATGTGCAGCTCCTTGAGGAAATCTTCAATGAACAGGACGCGCGGACTATCAAGTTGATCCCTCTGAGACATTCAAGGACCCGGGATCACATAGCTTGGTATTACACGAAGGACGGAAATTATCAGGTGAAATCGGGTTATAAGGTGGCCAAATTCCAAGCGGACGAAAGCGATCATTTCTCGACCTCCTCGGGTGCGGGCGCAAACGTGTGGAAGTGGATGTGGAAATTAGATATTCCTCACAAATGCCAACTCTTTTTGTGGAGATGCTTGCACGGGATTCTCCCAACTAAACATGCTCTGTTACGACGAGGTATAGAGGTTGATCCCGCCTGTTGCCGGTGTGGAATGGAGCCGGAGACGTTAGAACATGCCCTTAGAGATTGCCCGTGGTCGAAAGTTTTTTGGGCGGTTAGCCCGCTGCGCATTAGAATCAGTGAAGAGGATACGAGGGGCTCTATTTCGGACTGGATAGAAAAATTCATGCAACATGGGGAGAAGGAATCTCACACAACGTTCGCTATGCTAATGTGGGCGGTTTGGTTTGCAAGGAACAACAAGCAATTTCAAAAACAGGACACCGCGCAAGCTTGGAGTATTCAAATGGCTGTCAACAGACTTGAAGATCATAAGTGCCACCGTAAAATTCACCCGGAGAGGACTCGACAGCCATCCCTTGAGAACTGGGTACCACCGAGGGCAAATTTTTTTAAGATTAATGTGGATGCGTCGATTGTCCGAGGGGCTGGAACTGGTCTGGGAGTAGCAGTTCGCGATAGCAATGGTAAGGGAGCTCTTTCTATGATGAGATTATATAAGGAGGAATATGAGGTAGATATTGCGGAGGCTCTCGCATGCCGGGAAGGGCTGAAGTTGGCGGTTGACAAAGGTTGGAGGCACATCATATTAGAAACCGACAGCATGGTGGTCTACAACAAACTAGTGCGGCATGAAGAGGACATTTCATACCTGGGTAATATCATCTCGGATATCAAGCTACTGAGCGCGCAATTGGAGTCGTTCATTCCAAGTCATGTTAAAAGAACGGGAAACAATGTGGCACACCTTCTAGCTAGATTTGCTTTTTCAATGTTTTGTTTTGAGCCCATTGTGGGGGATTTTCCTGAACACATTGCACAATATGTAATACTGGAGGCTCCAGGTTGATTTGCTTAATATATTTGTTTTTTCCCTAAAAAAAAAAAATACATTAATATTAAGCATGCATTCTATTCTGTGTATACAAGTACAGTAACTATTAAATTTGATACATTGAATAATGATATTGAAATAGTACCAAACCTTGTCTATATATACAATATAGTGTTTGTTGCTATGCAACAATATATTTTTAATAACTTTATATTTAAACATGCATTATTAGGTTTGTTTTTTAGTTGAAATGTATGTAGATGAAGCTTTGATTTAATTTATCTATGATGATAAGATGCACTATGATTCATTAGCAATATATTAACGTTACACAACTACAAGAAAAATGAGAAATAGCAAGGAAAGTTTTGCAAAGAATTTAAGATTTGTCACCAAGACTACTATTTATGAGGAAAAAATCAATTTCCTCTCTAAACTTTGAGAGGAATTGATAAGATTTGATGCTAAGTTTCTCTTCTTTCTTGGAATAAAAATTTTAAGTCTTTGGCGAGGAATATTTATAACAATTTCGTCTCTAAACTTCTTCCCCCAGAAATCAAAAAGATTTCACGGAAAAATTTGGTGCAAATATCAGATTATTTTCTGTTACGCGCTGAATATTTCCACTTTCCTCCCAATTGAGTTCCCTCCCAATTCTCACAATCCGATCGTTCTTTTTTCTCTTTGATGCTACAAGCCTTTGGGAGCACTTGTTATGCCTTGTTCTTGACTCTCGATTCCCCCGATCCTTTTCCAAATCCAAGGTGATGATCTCGAGGCTTTTATTCGACTCCCATCATGGCAGCCGCCAACGCTCTGATGACCATGAAAGAAGCCCTCACGGTATTCATTTTTCATCATTCTTTTAACTAAATTTCGGTCGGTCATTTCATTTACAGTTCTTTGAATATTCAAAACTATTCAATTTGGTTTAATTGATACTTGATGGATGTGCCGACAAGCGACTTTGTTGGTCATTGCAGGGAATTATACAATTAGTATTTTGATTTGCCTTGTCTGATTTAATTTTAGATCCATTTATTCTGTTGGAGGTTTTTGTGATTTGAGGTTGTGTTAGTGGAATTGATTTTTTGTCGATAGGTGTTTCGTCTTTTAGTTTTCTAACAGTGCTTGACAGAGTCTAGGAAGGTGTTGATGAGTAGTAGGTGAATGACATCTTTAATTGACTTGTATAATTGGTATCCTAAAAGAATTTCTAAAATGGCATTAAGTTTGTTTAACGTAATACATCTCTCTGGCATCAATACACATTTAAGCATAATTCTATATTGACAAGAGTGTTGGTTGACCCTGAGTTACTTCTTTCTTTCACTGCATTGATAGTTTGATGCCATCGCAAGTATGTATTCTCCATTTATTTTCTCATAGTTCGGGTAAGAATGAAAATAAATCAACTAAGTGAGAGCTTATTATTCACTTGCAATTTAGTGCATTGATATTCATTTGTTTATGATTTTCTAAGTTGTATAGATTGATATGACATCTGAATTGTGAATCTGTTCATCCTGTGTCTGTTACTCTTCTTTGTAATAGGTAAGTTGAAACTGTTTGCAAAAAAAAAAAAAAAAAAAGATTAACCTGAAATTGTTCAAAAATGCTCAGACAGATTATGTGACAACCCTGGATAATTCATTGATTTCTTTTAGTGACAATGATTTTGAACAGGGCTTCTCAATGAGTAACTCGAGACACAATGAGAATGAACCCGAAGCCAAGAGATGGTGAGCGTTTGAAACTTATTATTTCCATCGATAAACCAATTGAATCGGATTATATCTGACAATATTGATGTTGATCTTTCAGAAAGGAGAAAAATGAGAGTGATCAACTTCTGTAACTACCTTTCTGGTTTCCTTTATATTATCCAAAATTGTTTAATTTTCTTATCTATAAGTTTGTTTGCTTGCTGTTTTAGTAAGTTTTGTTTCATTTATTAGATTAATATATTGGTATTCTTATTAGCAACGATTTAATTTAAAGCTCTGCTCCATGTCTTAAATGTGGTTACTTTTGGGTCTTAAATTAGGAATTCTATGCCTCCATTAATTGGATTAAATTGAAATTTGTTGTGATCATCTTGCTTTGTTAAAATAAATTCAATATGTCTCGGAAATAGAGGACATGAGATGTGGTGGTGGTGGAATAAGTTTAACTTTGACTCTTGATATGGCAGGATAACATAGCTTGTTGTCCAGTTCATTGATTCATTGCTCGTTTCTCCTATAATTTGATGCAAAACAGCATAAAACAATTAAATAACTTTGTGAAATTATGGCATATTGGAAAGTTCACTAAGTTATACTTGTAGCAACCATTAGCCTACTGCCAACCATACCAATTGCGTAAACCTCTGCTATTCTGCGAGGTGGAGACCCATGGCTTAAATGCTTACAAAAAATGTAGATCTTCGTGAAAACTTGGACTGCAAAACAATAACGCTTGAGGTTGAATCGAGCGACGCCATTCACAATGTCAAGGCCAACATTTAAGACAAGAAAGGTAAATTTTGAAACTATTTTTTTGTATTGTAATTTGTTTTAACTGAACTAGGATTTTATCATTTTATAATTTTTCTTTGTTCAGGAATCCCACTGAATCAACAACGTTTGATTTTCTACGGAAAGCAGCTTGAACATGGCTGAACTCTTGCTGATTATAACATTCAGAAAGGTTATTTATTTTCATTTTGTTTGAATTTTAGATCTAGCTGTCTTATCTAGTCTATATTTGGCATTTTTATTTGGATTTTGTGAAGAATTTTTTATAATTTCCATTTCTTTTTCTCATTGAACTGTTGCATGAAGTGAACTCATGTAGTAAAATGTACGAGATATATATAAATTTTCACGTATGGTTCAATTTTTGCCATAGTAACCAACCACATAATCAGATTTCTTATAGTTATTTGTTTTGTTTTTCATGGGAAAATGAGAGGAAATGCTACTGTCATGTTGCCTTTTTTCTTTTCCGTTGCTTCACTAAAATTCAGGATAGGGGATTGCTAACTAGATATTTGGATTGATATTGCAGATTCTACTTTGCATTTGGTCCTTAGGCGTAGGGTTGGCATCATTGAGTCATCTCACATGGCTTTGGCTAGAAAATACAACCAGGACATGATCATGATTTGCTGCAAGTAAGTTTTCTAGTTGAGTTTTAGTTTTATTGGTTTTGTAGACCACATGTTAAATTGTGTAAACTTGTTTTGGTTCATTATTTCACACCTGTTTTGATTCTTGTTTTTGCACGACTGTTAACAGTTCACATGGTACTGTCAGAATTTTTGTCATGCTGAAGAGCAGATTTTATTCTTGAAAAGTGAGTGTAAAAATGAAAAGCTGAGGAGTGTGTACTCCTTTCTTGACTTGATCTATAACTACTCTAAGAAGTTTGATATTTGTATATCTAGAATTTCATATTTCTCATTTTGGGCAATATTCTTAAGCAAAATAGGGAGGGAAAATGAAGAGAGGAGATGGAAAAAATTAGATGCAAGAATAAGCGCCTTAGATAGCGTAAAACTTGCTAGAAAATTTTAGATGCACGCAATCGTATCTAATTTCTATAACTTGCCTACTTGTTTCTTTTGTCTTAGTTCTTCACTACATTGCATTTATAAGTCCTCAGTCTTTTTCTTGGTGGTATTATGAGTTGTTTATGTATTACACTTAAAATAAAATATATTCTATTATTTTACTCTAATATATATTTTTCTTTCAGGTTGGTGATATAACTAGATCGAAGAGGATGTTTATTCAAGGGATGTTGACTTTTATCTTTTTTTTTTTGGAGGGAACTTTGTCTTTTACTTTTGAAACAATGTTAGAACAAATTTTATCCAACGGAATTTGTAGTAGTTCTCTTCAAGAAAGAAAACACTTATAGTGGTTGATTACTATCAACATTTGAACATATGTGCTCAAACTCAACTTTCTTTATTTAATTTTTGTTGCATGAGCATTGTGGTTATTTTATTGTTAATATCTTTTATATTATTGATTGTTGGTAAATGACTTACAAATAAGAACAACATAAAAAATAAAATAAATATAAATTTACACACGATATATTAATAAAATTATATTCATTTTAGCGAGGAAAATAGCAGATTTGCCGTTAATTTTCACATTGTATCCACTTTAGCGAGGAAACGAATAAATTTGTCGTTAACATTAGCTGCGAAATTGAAAATTTTCCTCTCTAAACTTTAGCCGCAAAATCAAGAATCTCCTCACTAAAGTTTGTGAGGAATTTTTAACATATGCTGCCAGTACAGGTTAGTGACACTCTTATAGCAGCGAGACGCGCGAGGAATATATTGTAAGTCCAAGCGGCTACGATAATCTAGAGGGGGGGTGAATAGATTATCCCCATCTTTTCGATTTCGCCATCTTTTTCGATACAAATGCGTCAAGATAATAACAAAGATGCGAAATGTAAATAGCACACGTCGATTTATAGAGCTTCACCCCACCTAGGGACTACGTGCTCTACCACCCCAGTATATCCGGGATGGGTTTCGAAAAGAGAAAAATATTTTATTAATAATTACCAAAATTATTACAACAAAATCTTACACCAACACCTTGAAGAGCACCACACTCTTCTTCAACACCACCTTTGAGATTACCACAATCTCTTCTTGAAGATTACCACAATCTTCAAACGGCACCTTGTGAAGATTACCACAATCTTCACCCTTGAAGAGCACCACACTCTTCAACACCTCAACAAGAAGATTACCACAATCTTCTTACACCTAACACCTAGTTCACCCAAGTGTGTTCTTACCACAAGAACACTCACAAGGATATCTTGTGTTTGAATGACGACCACAAATTCAAGATTACAACTCGATAATTGATAATACAATAGAGTGCAAGTGTAATCAAGAATAGCCTAGACCTCAAGAATGTGAAAGTGAATAGCTAGGCAAATTACAACAAGAAATAAGACAATGTAAGAACAAGTGTATTCTTGAGTGTATCTTGTTGTGTTGTATCTCAATTGTTATGTTTGTTGCTCCAAAACTTCCTCTATTTATAGGAGATGATTGATCAAGCATAGGCTCCTCTTGGGGATTGAAAATCTACAGAAAAATACAATTAAAATAAAAAATATAGCTGTTAGAAATCAATCCCACATTTTAAGGAAATATGTTTGCTGTCAAACGGTCATATTTTTCTTTGTCAAAGCAGCACAGGCGACGGTCGCGCACAAATAAGAGATTGAAGAACACATTGAAAATTACAACAGGGCGACCAATCGACATAGGCTTCGACCGGTCTACCTTTGTCTCAATCGGTCCCCCTCAATCATTTTGCAAGGTTTGAAGATTCTGTCTCAGCGCAAAGTTGCAGGCACTGGTCGCATGGGGGGCGACCGGTCGACGGCACCGGTCGATCCCCTAGGCGACCGGTCGACCTGCCCAATTTCACCTCAGGCTCATTTTCTGTTTCAAACGTACTCTTCAGGTACGGGTTGCCCTATAGGGCGACCGGTCGACCTTGAGACAGAAATGTTGTCCAATTTTTATTGAAAATAAAATTCAAGAAATACTCTGAAAATATAGTAAAAACATTTTAAACCAGTCGGGAGTATTTAGACAACATTTTAGGAACCTTGTTTTGAAGTAAAAACTTATAGACATAAAATCATTTGAAGTGTTGTCCAATTTTATCTAAAGTAAAACTTGAAGAAATACTCCGGAAAATATTAAAATCATTTTAAATCATTTAGGAGTATTTGGACAACAATTAAAAACATTGTTTTTGGTGTAAAAATAAAATCATCAAAATTAAGATAAAAACATGTATCAAACATATATTCCCTCGCTAAGTTCCATTTGTGACAAAATTAGCAATGTTAGCGAGGAAGTTTTTCGCTGCTAAATTACAACTTTCCTATAGTTAATCAATAAATTATTTGTGTATAGTATTATTCTGAAATTACATAGATCGCTAAAATGTTATTGTAAAAGCAACAATTTTATTCTAAATATGCAATATATTGACTTGTAACATGCGACTTTTAATATTTTAACAACAATTAATGTGCGGATAAATCTCTTGTAAGACTGTCTAACGGATTAAATCCGTTAGATGGTATTAGAATATTCCAGATGGTTCTATATAGTTTGTTAGTTACAAAATCTGTTAAGTCTGTTACAAAGTTAGTTAACACAGTTGTTAGTTTCTTGCTGTATAAATATCCCAACCACATAAGAAATAAAGTGTGCTGGTTTCATTCTTCAATATATCAGATGAATACTTTCCTTTATATTTCTCTCAAGTATTAACATGGTATCACGAGCCGGCGGATCTTTCCGGTGACCTTTTCCGGTGTAATTTTTTTTTCTACGTTGAAAGCATGGATTCTACAACTTCAGCTACTCTGCCTACATTTCATTCTATTCCAATTCGTCTTACTAGAGAGAATTATCATTACTGGCGTATTCAGATTTTATCTATGGTCAAGGCGCATGGTTTTGAAGAATTTTTGTTTGGTACGGTGAAAGTTCCACCAAAGGTTGTTGAAGGAAAAGTTAATCCTGAATATACACTGTGGCTTCGACGAGACCAGTTGCTCTTCAGTTGGATTATTGCATCAATTTCTGAATCAATGATGGGGCATATAACCAGATGCAACACTTTCTCTAATCTCTGGTCAGTTTTGGAGACGGTTTTTCGATCTCAATCGAGAGCTCGTGTTCAACATCTGAAAGCTCAACTTCATAGTTCGAAGAAAGGTGATTTGTCTATTTCTGATTATATCCTTCATATGCAAGGTATTGTTGATAACATTCATGTTGCTGGTGTTGTTCTTCCTGATGATGATTTAATTCTGCACATTTTAAATGGACTTGGTGTGGAATATGAATCTATTGTGGTTAATTTGACTGCTCGGACTGAGGATCTCACATTACAAGATGTTCAATATGCATTACAAACACATGAGATGAGGCTTCAACAGATTTCTCAACAAAATCCCTCTGATTCTGTGCATGTTACTCATATTCATGTTGCTCATCTAGCTAATACCAGAGCTTTTTCTTCTGATACTTTCAATAACAGAGGTGGTTTCCATGGAGGAAACCGTGGTGGACAATTTTTCAGAGGTAGAGGTCGTGGTAGGTTCTCCAGGAACAGGCCTTCTTGCCAAATATGTGGCAAAAATAACCACATTGCCTCCAAGTGTTTTAAGAGGTTTGATGTTAATTTTACTGGTGTTGATCTCTCCTCTGCTCAGGCTCATTTTCTGACCACTCAGTCTGAAATTTCAAACACTCCAAGCTCTGGTTCCTGTATGCCCTTGGTAAATCATGCGCAGTATCCCTCTATGTCTCCACATGGTAGTTCTCCTTCTGTGTTCAGTGATCATGGTTCTGATTCTCACTGGTATATGGATAGTGGTGCCTCAGCTCATGTTACAGCTGACTTGAAGAATCTCAGCCTTCAGAGTGCCTACACTGGGAATGACAAGCTCACCATAGGTAATGGCTCTAAACTTGGTATTTCTCACATTGGCTCCTCTCTTATTTCTTCTTCATCCTCTTCTAAACCTCTTCTTCTGAAAAATATTCTTTGTGTCCCTGATATTACAAAAAACTTACTTTCTATCTCTCAATTTACTAAAGACAATAGAGTCTTTATTGAATTCCATCCTGATGCTTGTTTTGTCAAGGACAAGCTGACACATCAAACCCTGCTGAAAGGTTCACTCCAAGGGGGCCTCTATCAACTTGATCTCAGCCCTCTCCACTCTTCTTTCAGCACTGCAAGGTTGCCTCTCCAGCCAGCTTCTGCAAATTCATCTTATTATGTGTATGTTGCTCAGTCTGATGTAAATCTTTGGCACAATAGATTGGGTCATTGCTCTCCTGCTGTATTAGCTCTTATTTTGAAACAAATAAATGTGCCATATTCCAGCTCTCAGTTACATTTCTGTCATGCTTGTCAATTAGGCAAACTTAAATCTATCTCTTTTCCTTTAACTGTACCCAAAACAAATGCTCCCTTTCAATTAATATACTCTGATGTTTGGGGTCCAGCTTCTACTGAGTCAACCAATGGATACAAATACTATATTCATTTTGTGGATGACTTCACTAATTATACTTGGATTTATCCTCTTACCACAAAAGGTGAAGCCATCACTGCTCTTAAGCACTTTAAGTCTGTTGTTGAAACACAATTTCTCTCACAAATTCAAGCCTTTCAATGTGACTGGGGAGGGGAATTTAGGCCCATTGCTTCTTACTTATCCTCTCTTGGTGTTAAACTCAGGCATCCATGCCCTTATACTCATCAACAGAATGGTAAACCTGAAAGAAAACACCAACATATAGCAAATGTTGGTCTCTCTTTCTTAGCTCAGTCCAATCTCTCTTATTCTTTTTGGTGGGATGCTTTTGTGTCTGCAGTTTTCACTATCAATAGACTTCCTACTCCTACTCTTGATAATGTGTCTCCTTTTCAGAAATTGTATTGCACAGCCCCTGACTACAACTTTCTCAAATGCTTTGGTTGTGCATGTTATCCTTATTTAAGGCCCTATAATCAATCTAAGCTTCAGTTCAAATCTTCTAAGTGTATTTTTCTGGGGTATAGTCCTGCTCATAAAGGATATAGATGCTTGAGTCCTTCTGGTAGAATCTATATTGCTAGAACAGTTACATTTAATGAGCTTGAGTTTCCATACTCTTCTTTATTTTCCAACTCAGCTCATACTTCACCTTCTATGACCCCTACTCTTCCTCCCATCTTACCTGTTCTTTCAGCACCTTCCCCTGCTGCAGTTATTCCAGCTGATTCTTCCTCTTCATCTATTACTCCCACCTCAGTTTCATCTCCCAGTTCTTCTTCTTATCCCACTTTACCTTCTCCTCCTCCTCCTCCTACATTGTCTTCTTCCTCTCATCCTATGCTTACTAGATCTAAAATTGGAGTCTTCAAACCCAAAGTCTACAATGTGACAACTACTAGTTCAGAGCCTGAGTCTGTGGTTGTTGCTCTATCCAATCCTCAGTGGAAATCAGCTATGGATGCTGAGTATTCTGCTTTAGTCAAGAATCATACCTGGGATCCTGTGCCTTTTCAACCTTACATGAAGGTTGTTGATCATAAATGGGTGTTTCGGGTGAAATATAATCCAGATGGTTCAATTGACAGATTTAAAGCCGGTTAGTTGCTAAGGGATTTCAACAACTCCCAGGGGTTGATTACTTTGATACCTTTAGCTCTGTGGTGAAGCCTATTACCATCAGGCTTGTGTTCTCATTGGTAGTCACCCGTGGTTGGTCTATTCAACACATTGACATTAATAATGCCTTTCTTTATGGGGACTTGCAAGAGGATGTTTACATGTCTCAGCCCACTGGTTATGAGGATACTTCTAAACCTGGTCACGTCTGTAAGTTGGTCAAAGCAATCTATGGATTGAAGCAAGCCCCTAAATCCTGGAATGACAAGTTGAAGTTTCATTTACTGTCACTTGGTTTTCAGGTCTCTCAGTCTGATTCTTGCTTGTTCTATCGAAGGGTTCAAAATCAGCTCATTATGGTTTTAGTGTATGTTGATGATATTCTTGTTACAGGGGATAATCCATCTTTAGTTACTCAGATTATTGAGGGTATTCAAACAGCGTTTTCACTAAAGAATCTTGGGAAAGTGTCATACTTTCTGGGCATACAGGTGCATTATGTTTCTAATGGGGTCTTGCTGAATCAATCCAAATACATTTTGGATCTCTTAAAGAAGACTAATATGGAATCTTGCAATCCCTGCTCTACTCCACATTGCATTCATCAGAAGCTTCATCTTCAAGACAGCCCCTCATTTGACAATCCTACACTTTATAGAAGCACAGTTGGAGCCTTACAGTACCTTACTCTTACTCGACCTGACATCTCCTTCATTGTTAATGAATTAAGTCAGTTTCTCCATGCTCCCACTGCCTCTCATTGGGGTGCTTGTAAACGGGTTCTTCGCTATCTCAGAGGTTCTTCCAATCAAGGTCTTCTATTTCAACCTTCACCTAGAATGCAGCTTGAGAGTTTTGCAGATGCTGACTGGGCTAGTTCAATGGATGATAGGAGGTCTACCAGTGGGTATTGTGTTTTTCTTGGATCGAATCTTATTGCCTGGAGCTCCAAGAAATAGTCAGTGGTTGCTCGTAGTAGCACTGAAGCAGAGTACAGGTCTTTAGCCTCAGTCACAACAGAGTTAGTTTGGATACGGTCATTTTTTGCTGAACTTGGTTTGTCTCTTCTTTCCCGGTCTATTATATGGTGTGATAACATAAGTGTGATTTCTCTAGCATCCAATCCCATTTTTCATGCTCGTACGAAGCACATCGAAGTTGATGTGCATTTCATCAGAGAGAAAGTGGCTACTAAGGAAGTGGAGGTCCGGTTTCTTCCATCAGAGGATCAGCTTGCGGATGTTTTAACCAAACATGTGGTTGCTGATAGGTTTCATCATCTATGTTTAAAATTTTCTTTGCAGCCTCCCCCTGTTTAGTTTGAGGGGTGTGTATTAGAATATTCCAGATGGTTCTAGATAGTTTGTTAGTTACAAAATCTGTTAAGTCTGTTACAAAGTTAGTTAACACAGTTGTTAGTTTCTTGCTGTATAAATATCCCAACCACATAAGAAATAAAGTGTGCTGGTTTCATTCTTCAATATATCAGATGAATACTTTCCTTTATATTTCTCTCAAGTATTAACAGATGGATCCAAATACCCGGCTCGCGGTCAATCCGACCATCGACCCACACAACTACTAAAACCACAATAACCACATCCGCTGCTAATACTTTTTAGGAGGCTATACTAATATTTTTTGGTCGGACTACCAATACTTTTTAGGAGAACTACTAAAATACCTATAATCGGAAAACCTAATACTTTTCAATAAGACTATTAATATGTTTTAGTGGGAATACTAATACTTTTGCGGGAAAAAATCAATATTTTTCATGAGGATTACTAAAAATTGTTCAAGGGTATTGCTAATACTTTTTCGAGGGATGCTAATACTTTTTACTAGAAAAACTAATACATTTGAGGGTTACCTAATATTACGTAACTGCCTAGTACTTTTCAAGGGGGACAATTAATACATTTTAGGTGGATTACTAATACTTTTGAGGGAAAAAATCAATACTTTTCATAAGCGCTATTAAAAATATTATTCAAGGGAATTACTAATACTTTTCAGTACTATTAATACTTTTTAGGGGAAAAACAAATACTTTTGACGGCCCCTAATATTACAAAATACCACCGGTCTCAGTTTAATGTTATCTAATTATTTTCGTGTTTTTCGTATGTTTTTCAGACACCAGGGATTGACTATTATAGGCTTTAGACGCCCCGTATGGAAAGAACATGTCTTTTGGCTCGAAAAGACACCTTTTGACGAAAAGACAAAACCGTTAGGCTCAAAAATTCGGAGAGCACGACCAGACGCACGGGCGTCGGGCGCGTGCGTGCGCGGCAGACCCTCGTGCGTGCAAGCTCAACCTTTAAGACGGACCAAAGACGACCCAGGCGCACGGGGCGTGCGCAAGCATGTAGGTCCTCTCCCCTTTAAAAACGGGTGCCCCCAAGGGCCCAAACCCATTTGTCCAACTTAGGATAAATAAAGTTTTAGAAATGTGGGAGCACTCCTTCCCCACATTTTCCATTTTCCATACCATTTATTTGTATTAAGTGGCTAACTTCTAGCATTAATTTCTCATTCACCGGAATCGGTTTGAGAAATTCCAAATGATATTCTCATCTACTCTCTAAGTAGAATTTTTACAAATAATTTAATTCCATTTTTCACAAATAGTGCAACACCCCATTATTTTTACCAAAAACCCAAAGATCTTATGATACCACTCCAGGAATATTATAAAAATGCCACATGTACATAAAAAATTGGGTTTGGGTGCATTAAATGGCCCAAAAGTGTTTGTCTTAATTTTTCCAACTTTTTCAAAGGATAAATAATTCTGGTGCCCATTCTTTTTTGCTGGTTAGATAATGTTGTTGTTCTGAAACTTGCAATGTTTTTGGATGATGATGGTGCAGTGAATTCGATCCTTAACTGCTTACGGTGAACGATATTTGACGTTGTTTTCCATGAGCAGGTTTTCCATAAATTTTTATTTGTTTTGTGAAGAAACGATAGTTCTAAAGTGTTTTTGTTTTTAATTGCTTTGTCTTTTTTTTTCTTTTTTCAAATTTTTGATGTGTTTTTTTGATGGTATGAGATCGGAGAATCTCTTTCCAAAATCTTTGAGAAATTCCAAATGGACTAATTTATCTTTTATTTGTTTATTCTAAGTAAATAAATTGGTTTTTACTAAAAAATAATTTAATTCCATTTTTCACAAATGCACCTAGAAACCACTTAATTAATTGGCAAAAATCGGAAAATCCGTCTCACGTATTTATACCCATGATACGATCCCATATGAGTTTTTGCGATTTATTTATAATAAAGACCTAAACTTACAACAAATTAAGGAAACGTTTTATTTTGGGATCTGAAATTGTCTCAAATACAGACCTCGGTGACATTATTTTACTATCGTCTCAAATATTATAAAAATGCCACATGTACATAAAATTACAAAAAAAAAGGGAATATGCCTTTTGTGATATTTTAATTAATGTTTGAAGTCAACTTAGCATTTTATTTTCTCGTGATATTTTAGAAAAGTCTTAAAAAGTACTTTTCAAAACAAATAAATATTTTCTCAAAAAACAAAAAAGTGTTTGTCTTAATGTGCATATTTAGGAATATATACCTTTTTCAAACGACATAGTGCAATATTTTTCCATTCTGGTGCCCATTCTTTTTGCTGGTTAGATAATGTTGTTGTTCTGAAACTTGCAATGTTTTTGGATGATGATGGTGCAGTGAATTCGATTTGTGCTTAACTGCTTACGGTGAACGATATTTGACGTTGAGATTTTTTGCTATGTTTTATGAGCAGGTTTTCTGATAAATTTTTGATGCATATTAGAGTTTTGTGAAGAAGACGATAGTTCTGTGTTTTTGTTGGAGTATTAATTGCTTTGTCTTTTCTTTTTCTTTTTTTCAAATTTTTGATGTGTTTTTTTGATGGTATGAGATCGTGGAGAATCTCTTTCCAAAATCTTGTGTAACTAATTGCATGCTTTGTGGTAATTGACGAATTTTAATGGACTAATTTATCCTTTTATTTGTTTATTACGAATTAAATAATTTGTTGATTGGTTAAATATAAGCTACTAAAAACCCGATATATGGTTGAGATATATTCCTGGACAAATATGAAAATCACCCTAAGAAACGTTTAGTGGTTTCTATACAACGTTAAATTTAAGGAAAAAATGTCGCTAAAAGGTTATTTTGCATGTCCTAGTAATGTTGTTTCACCTTTTAATATTACAAAAGTATAATTATCTATTTAGAAAAAATTGCAAAAATACCACCGGATTTTGGTATAGATCCGTCTCACGTATTTATACCCGTGATACAGTCCCATATGAGTTTTTGCGATATATATTTATAATATTTTGTATCGTATTGAGGGTGTTCGACTAAACTAATAAACTCTTTAAAACATCTTATAAATTGTTTAAAAGATTATAAGATCCATAAATGTGCTTGGTAAATTTTTTTAGAATTTTTTTATAAGTTTCTAACATCTTTTGAAAAAAGATCAGAGATCTCAACTTTTTTTTAAAAAAAAAAATAAAATCTTATTTTCATTTGACTGTTTAAATTTTAAAATTAATGTTACCATCATAAAAACTCTATTATTTTATTTTAGCCAAACTGATGTTGTTTCTTCGGACAGATCACTCTAAGTTAGGATTTCTAAATAAGTCAAAGTCTTCTTCCTCCGAACTAGAAATCTTATGTGGTGGGAATTTGCCTGCAATACCAACAAATGTTAGACAGGCCCTCGGGTTGTCTATGGAGGCCTCTCCGATGTTCAAGTTAGCATGGTGAACAAGAGAAAATCCAGAGCAGTAAATAAAGTACTGAATGTGAATCATGCGAATATATATATATATATATATATATATATATATATAAACAAAGCTTTTACTAAATTTGTTTTCCCGCTCAAATGCTCTTTCTAAAATGTGTAACACGTTTTCTTTGGTAAAATAAAAAAAGCGTTTTAATTTTTGGCTGACAACAACTTTATGAGTCAGATTTTTGTAAATATGGTATGATCAATTATAAATGTAAATATCGCCGTTGATTGTTGCACCAAAATTGAGTTTTCAACCTTCCTTACTTATTCCTTTACTACGGTAATCAAGGTAACAATGTAAAGTTTCTATATAAAAATCGTGTTTACTTTCTTTATTTTTTTATTGCAGAAATTTAATGTTTACTATAGATGGTAATTGCAATCAAAATCTTCTGATTGTCGCGCAAGCAAAATAAATATTATTAAAGGCATAAATTTTAAATCTGATTAATTGTGGCAATCTGTTTAATTGTGGCGCAAGCAAAATAAGTAAGGCAGCAAAATTAAATTGTTAATTGCTAATTGATAATCTAATTAACATTCCAATATATTCTGCGATTACAGTAACAAAATACCATAATTAAAAGAATAAAATCTTCTGAATTGTTGGACAAGAAATAAATTTAAACAAGAAAAAATTTGTAACAATAATCATTGACTTTCCATTTACAATTTTTTTCTGCTAATGTCGACGCACATTCGAACAGAATTTACATAATTCGAAAAATAACTAAATTGTAATTTAATCAATTTGATAAGAAAACTTGCTATAATAAAATAGAAAATTTAGATTTATTATTTTTTCGATAAAAATCCAATTTTTCCATAATTAATGTCATTGATCACCTATAAATATGTGGTTCAGTTTCAGTATCCATTCTACGCATTCAAAATTCATCCTTATAAATCCGAGAACTTGAAAAAAACTTTTTGTGAGATTCTATCAAAAACCTTTCAATATTAATGGCACCCATGATTACTCTTATTCGTGATTTAAACATGACCAAAACTCAATGGGTGGTGAAGCTGCGTTTGGTTCGGTTGTATGAAAAGCCCGCATACAATGATAAGACCCAAATACAAAGTTTAGAATGTGTCTTCCACGATATTGGGGTAATATATACATGCAATTGATTTATGATTTTATAATTCAATATTTATTCATATAATTCAATTTGTGTAGGGAGATCGTATCCAAGGAACAGTTCGTCGTTTTCAGATTGATCAATTCAAGAAAATATTGAAAGAAGTACGTGTTTACGCAATACGTGAATTCATTGTGGCTAACCAGACGGACAAGTACAAAGCAACAACAACAAAGCACAAATATTTTTTCATGGCAGAACTAATATTTTCAAAATGTTTGATAATTCATTCCCTCGTTTCATGTTTAATTTTAAGAATTTCTCTGAATTGTCAAATGCCTCAACTATTGATGAGACATTGCTATTTAGTATGATTTTTTAAAATTTATTATTTTACAGTTGACATGTAATTATTACATAATTTTGTATTTCATAAACCGATTTGGCAAAAAAATACCGGATGTCATTGGAATGGTTGTATCTATGCATAATCGACTTAGAACAAAGAATTTGGAGGAAAGATGACCAAATTTATCGAGCTTACGCTAGAAGATTTGGAGTAATTTAAATTTAAAAATTGCTGCAAAACTTTTAACATCTAAATATTGAAATTATAATTTGGATAATTTTATTTTGCAGCAATAACCGTGTAAGCTGCACATTATGGGAAGATTATGTTGATTTGATCCCCAAACATTTAGAGACCCAAGGTTTAGAACCCATAGTAATTATACTTCAAATGTGTCGGGCCAAGGTTTATAGAGGTAATAATTTTAACAACTGTATATAATTAAAAATTATTAAAAATAAATGTGATTTTTTTATCTTTCTTATCTTAACAGTAATTTTGGATTTTTAAGATCAGGTAAATGTGACAAATTCCTTTCATGTAACAAAGATGATTGTTGATGCAAATTTTGAGGAAATAAGTGAGTTTAAATAGAGGTAATAATTTTTTGTTATTATATTTTTCTATTTTTCGTGACAATTTGTGTTTATTTACATATAACAATTTGAATTTTTTAGGCTGCCTGAAACAAGCACCCAAACAAGGTCGATAAGCTATATGACAGCTCTGTCGGCTCGCACAATAGTAGAGGATTTAGAGTCTGGAAATTCTTCATTCAGAACTTTGGATCAATTGTACACAAGGGGGAGAGGTTGCAAATTTTCAAATTATAAAAAATTATTTTATTAATCTTATATTTGTTGTTTTTCTATTCAATTTTTAACATATTTTTAAATTATAGGTCGGAAGTTTCTGGGTTTGTGCAAAGATTGTGTCTTTTATAGGAGACTGGTGGTATCTTTCGTGCAGTAAATGCCTAAAGAAATTAGAAGAAGCATGTGAACAGTTGTATTGTGCCAAATGTGACAGCCACCATGAAACTGGAATTTTTAGGTACAAAATCCAGTTCCAAACAGTGGATGAGACCGCATGTTCGTCTCTTCTGTGTTGGGACAGGAATTGTGAAACTCTTATAGGAAAACCGTGCACCGTTTTGAGGGAGGAGTGCATGGAGGTAAAAAAAAAATTTGTTTTAACAATTTTTGGTACTTTGGTTTATAATTTATTAATTTTTTAAATTTATCATCTACATTAATCAAATATTTTTTATGATTGTTTTTTTTAGAAACAAAACACGGATGAAATCCCCGAGGAAATCTGCTCCCTACTTGAGAAAAAATATTGTTCAAAGTGCAAATTAAATCGAGCAACTTCGAAACTACACGGGGGCATTCACGGTTGTGAACCGACATATGATTCGACTTAATCTCGAAATATGGATGTTCTTTTTTTTAGAGTCGTAAATAGAAAATTGCCTTGAGGGTATTTGTAATTTATGAGATTACACTAAACTAAATCTGTTTTTGTAGGAGTCGATTTCTTTTCGAAATCGCAAGCGAGATGATTCAAAGACAATTGAAGGTATTTAATTTTTAATTTAAATTTATAAATATCAATGTATATGAAATTTGATTTATAAAGTTACATAATGACTTTATTGTATTTATTATATGAATTAATTAAGTTTAATAATTTTTTATAGGATTATTCTTCAGAAGATGAGGTTAACACCCCAAATAAAAGTGTTAAAAAAACAAGCAAAGGAAACGAAGCTTCTAGTACTAAGCGTTCCTTGCTAGAGGAATTCTCATCGTCAAGCAATTGCAAAAAACTGAAGAGCATTATCAAACAAGAGAACGAAAAAGAAGAATAGAAAATTTGGAAGGATTTTTTGGGCTTAGCATGAAGCTAATTGGTTTTTAGTGTTTTTTATTAACTTTTGAATTTTGTTTGGTTTTAATATTCCTTTGAAAAATTTTAGTAGTTTAGGTTTCAGTTTTGGCTGTTTGCTTAATGGGATTTGTCACGCCCTAATTTCATAATCAAAATGATACCCAATTACAACTCCACATATTCATTAACTTAGGCTTGACAAGGGCTATTATCCAAAGTACAAACAACTAAAAATTTTAAATACAACGGAAGTCTATAATCATAACATACAATTATAATAGAGTTGTAACTCACCTAACTATTACAAGATAACATGGTTATATTGTTCAAGTCCTGACAGATAAGCCCTTCAAGGATAAACTACCATGTAGAGTCAACTCTGAGCAAGAAGTCTCGTGTCAATCTCGTCAATCTCAGAATATGCGGTTTCTGAAAAGTTTTTATAAAAATCGTGGGGTGAGCTAAACGAGCTCAATGGGTTGGGGTAGAGGAATGCAATATTTGTTTACTGAAAGATGAAGTATTTCTTTGTGAAAAATACTTAGTGTGTCTAAAAATATTTATGTATGCATGACAATGATGCACATAAGAATTATTTGCCGTAATGATCAAGAACATATTGCAATTCAATAATGATATATTAATATTTGATTCTATAAGTGATGCAATGCACATTGGACAACAGTTAGTCAAGTACGGTAAATATTTTACTTTTCAAACGACCAATAGATATCCCAATTTTTAAAAAAAATAGTGGATATCTCGTTTTAAAAACAAAGTATAAACAGTTAATCAATTAGTTCGTCAGCTCGAAATAAGAAACGTAGGATCATCGTTGATCGGACTATGACCCTGTCCGTTCTCCTTGTTGCTTCCAATAATATTTGGCCGAAACCCTGTCACCTTATCCCTCCCACTAGGCTCGACGTCTCTTTGGCCTGGGCTTTTGCCTAGAGATCGTCATATCATGAATATACCGTTCTACGACCCAAGTTCTGTCGCCGTCTCCGGCCCAACCCGAAAATGGGATTAGGCATATGAGTAGTCAAACAAGGACCACAGACAATCTGTTCGATCCATTGTCCACCCTACTCACACCTCAATAGACTCAAACAGTCAGTATTTTTGTCAAAATGACATTTATTTGCCCAAAGGCCAAGTCAAACAGTTACACAGTTATAATGCAAATGAACATGTAAATTCAAACCATGAATTATACAATTTATGTTTTCTTTACCAAACTAAATTAAATTGGTGAACTTTGTGATAATGGTGTATATTATGAAATCATGAAATTGCTTAATGTCGCGAACTTCATGAAACATGTCATGTCGTGAAATTTATGAAATTTCAAGCAAACCTAATTTTCGTTAGGAAAATAACATTTTTGCCCACCTTCTCTTTGATCAACAAACTTCCGTGACAAATTCTTTACATGAGCTTCCAAGATTTCCTACAATAAAATCCCATAATTATCATACATCATCTCTTACTATTTACGAATACTACTATGTCAGTACCAATATTTTATTATTATTATTTTATTACATGTACATTTTTTTTTTTTTTTTGTTTTTTTATATATATACATAGTTAACTTAGTTTCTCTAATTTATAAATTTCTCTAATTTATATGAATATAATATGCCTACTGAATGATACGAGATATTAATTTATACACTTTAAATTTGTCAATTAATCATTAACAAACAAATTTCCTCAAAATAACAATCTTTTAATAATAAACATAAGGTTTTAAATATTTGAATGAAACAGAATAATCCAATTAATATAAGGTCATATCTTAATATTATGAACCTATTTGTCATTGTTAAAGATTTTTATAACTAGCTAGTTCAGTAATTTTATACAAATTCTAAATGAATTTAACACACAACTAATTTAATATTCTAACTTAATACATGTCCCTAAAAGTTGATGTGTTTTATACTTTGAGTTAATCCAAGAATTTTGGTGGTTTTACGGGTTATTCATTTAGGAAATTTGGTCAATAGTCAAAATTAGTACTTAAGTGGAATTATAGCTTTTCATAATTGGGATTATGAAACTCTTATTATTCAAATTGTTAATTTGTCAACAATTAAGCAAAAAGAACTATGGATTATTAAGAGAGAATATATCAAATTAATTTAATTCTTTGTTTATTAGTATATGAAGCCACATCATACACTCAATATAAAAAATTGTCAAATAAACCAAGCAATAAAATCAGATTAAAACAAATTAAAGAATTCTTTTTTTTTAAATAATTATTAACAGAAATTTGTTACCCACTTCTAGCTTACATCTGGTTTGCAATAGGATCAAGAGCACCAAATAATTTGTCTCGATGGTTTTCCAAAGCAGTGACCGCGGATGGTGGTGAAGATGGTGACGGAAGGCCGGAATATAAAAAGAAAAAGAAGACGATAGGAAGGATGAAAACATAAAAAAATAAGTAATTAAAAGCTTAAAAGAATATAAACCCGGAGTCGGTGCGGGTGAGACGAAAGAGAGGAAAAAGGGAGATAACTGATAAGTACAGAGAATTTCCACCTTCTAGTGTATGTAGGAATGCTGGGAATTCCAATTGGATAAGGATTTGGGAATATTTAAATGACTCTAGCGGGTAGGATAATGGGACGGGTGTGCTGGCAGTTAGATTCTTAGATCCATGGGCTTGACTAGTTGTTGGGCCAATTACACAAAATAATTCTCAATAATCATCTTGTTGGACTATTAAATAATGAATTGCTACAATTTTGAATTTTAAATTATTAATGGCTAATATAACTAAAAGTCCATTTAATCAGGTTGTTAGGCCTAATTAAATAATAATCCAAATCTAAATAGCTCCAAAATACTAACTAATGATTCCAGTAGTCTTGAAGATATATGCTTCTAAAAATTAGAATTATTCCAACGGTTCGTAATGAATCGATCATGCTTAATTCTACATAGACCCAAGTTTAATTAAATCCAACTAAACAAGCCATTCCTCGATTTTTAATAATCTTCTAAAAAGGCGATATTCACTACTATCATTTAATAAATATCACGATATTTCATACTTGAAATAAATTTACGCCATAAAATTCAAATGCACAGAAATTAAAGATAAATTAAATAAATATTGTAATAACCGAATACCTTTAAAATAATGAATACACGTCGTCCGAATGTGGGGCTTCACATACTCCCCTCCTTTAAAGAATTTGGTCCTCAAATTCCTTCCTTCAATAATTTCTGAATAATTCTTAAACCTCGGAATCCCATTTGTAAGTTTCATACTCAAATCAATTCACCTCGCTAACTACTCAATCCATAACTCAAATATCCATACATACTAGAAGAATTCAAACAATAACATTCAAGTATCATTAGTTTAATCTTATCAAATAAACCAGAAATGCCTATATTGATAATTTTACCCACATAATATGAAAAGTTCTCATAGCCTATTCATTTTCTATAGCAGGTGATTGACACACATTTCGTATTGTAAAACAACCTCACCCATATTGTAACATAAGCTGAGAACTGCCACACCATATATACATATGTATATATATAATTTAGTTACAACATCAAAACGAAACCTCAAATTCTCCACAAGTGCACATACTAAATCTTAATTCTAAAATGGTTAACACATAAGTAATGTTAGGACTAATCATCCATAAAATGATATGATTATGTTCCCAAATCACATTAAAGATCAAACTAAGTTATGAATCATAAGCTCATTTGCCTCAGAGTAAGAAGGAAAAAAAAATCCAAGTCAAAATAAACGGTAATCTATTTTCTTAGCTCTTCTCTTATAAGATCAAATATAAACCCTCATTCATTACCTTTTTGTCTTAAGGTAACAAAGAAAACTATTTCCCAATTTTTCATTTTAAGATACTGCCTAACCAGGTATTATTCTTCCCTCCTTTAAATTCATTTCAGTAAAACTTACTTAAGCCTCATGACCAAATTTGAAGATCATAACTTAATCTCCATAAAATACAAGGAGTTATAATGCCTAATTAAAAAAATGATTTCCACCACTGATCGCCCAGGTACGTACAATCATGATACTATCATTACCAAAAAAAAAAATTCGCGGACATTAATCCATGTACCTTGTGAATATATTCTATACATTGTTTCCATAGTCATTTATATACGATTCCAAAATGGTATTCAAGTGCTAGTGATGTATCCAAAAAAAATATGCCTATGTAGGCTAATGAATATCAATATCTATAGTCCGAATATATAGTCATGATACATTTATGCACCTACTAAGCACATATTCTACCTAATAATTTCCAAAAAATTTTATAAATCCCATTCTACCAAAAAACTAGCCATTCACCATGCCGATGTGCAATTCCTCCCTAAAACTGATGTTAAGTCTAGAGTTTCCAGTAAACCACTCAATTGTTTAGGCCAATCCCAAACACAAATGATACCTTAGTTAGTATATGATACTATTTTCAAATCAATGTTCCTATCTAGAATGCTCAAGATCAAACCTAAACATAAGTATTATCAACAACTAACCATTAAGCCAAATGGAAAGTTGAGTAACTCATTCATTCAGGTGTATCTCAATTAATAATGTTTCAGTTATCCTTGCAAGTTTGCACAACCATAACCTGAGAAAAAAAAATTATCAATCGCATTACATAATGCAGGTTCACATATGCAATCATATTAAATAAGCTGTAACATCACTCAATTGATAACACCACAAAAACAACTATTCTTTTGCTATTTGTATTGATGGATCAGTTTAACAAACAATAATATAAAAATTTAATGAACTAATTTGTATTAAACATCAAACAATGGAACTATGATATATACAGCTTTTCTTTGATTAACAGTTAAAAAAATAGCCACAAATTTATCAATTAATTAAAACTAATTATTTGTTCATATTGTATATTAGCCTACTACTTATCTTTTCTCATCAGAAAGTTAAACAATAAAAAATTTAAAACAAAATTACAAAATGGGATACTACTTATCTTTTTTCAGCCCTTCTGTTGTCAGAACCTTTTTTCCATACAACATACAACGATCATTATCCAACAACCTGTGCAATTAAAAAAAACATCGCTCAATATAAATAACAAACTAAATTATTAACAAAAAAATTTACCTTCTTTTAAACATTTCAAAACTCTATATACATATGAAAATTTAACAAATGAAATTGAAAAAAAATATCTTAACATTTTACCTTATTTTCAGAGTATAATCTTCTCGATCTGGACTATTTCGGGATTTATTAACCTGTAATATTAAAAAATTATTTAAAGAATATAAATATTCAAAAAAGAAAATAAAAAAAATCAGAATGAAACTTATCTTTTTTCGTAAAATGTTCAGATCCGCACGTTTTGTGTTTCAGATCTGAAAAAATGGACTCGAATCTTGAAAAAAAAATTAATATTTTTAGTTATAGAATATCAAACAATTTTTTTTGGCACAAACCAGATATGGAAAATCATAACTGACCACTGCATACAGCCTAATCGGTTTGAAAGTTAGTGAAAACCCAGATAAAAAAAATATTGCTATTATTAAAAAGCAGATCTATATGATTTTTTAATATTTTTTTATTTCAAATATATGACATCAGCTTCTACTCCATCAACATAAATTGGTGCCAAGACCAGAAAATGTCGAAATCGAAAAAAACAATTTAAACTAAAAAAATATAAAATCAGTAGAATAAGCAAGAAATTAGGTTTACAAACCCTTTTTATTAAACGCAAATAACAAGGAAAAAATTATTTACGGGACTTTTTGAGAAAAAAAAAATTTGGTTGAAGAAAACCCTAAAAAAAGGGAAATGAAGGAGTCATTTGCTCAGAACTTTTGAAATATATTACAACATAGAGTTACACAACTCAAAAAAAACCATTTTTTCTGGGTAGGAGAAAAAGGAATTTGTTGAGGTATTTTCGGCCAAGACTAGAAAGAAAAGATGAACTCTTTTGTCCATTTGTTACCTCATTCTCACTTTCTCCCCACCTTCTTCTATCACTTGAACACATTTTATATCAAGAAAACAAAGCAAATTCTTCCTCATTTCCATCCCTATGGCCGGAAGTATCAAGAACAAAGGGTAAGAAATTTTTTCTTCTAATTCTTCTATTTCTTGACCCAACTCTCACCATCCTTCAAACACTAAGCTCTATTTATTTTCCCACTCCCTCCTAGTTTCGAAAATGATGTTCAAGAGCTAAGAAAATGGACATTTTGGTGGTGATTATAACAAGAAGAAGCAACTCTATACCCTAGACTTCAAGAAGGTAAGACTAGTGGAAATTTTCTTAAATTTTACTTCCTATTTTGGACTGATTGGTGACCATGTTGTTTGGGTTTATATTAAGGGTTGCCCTTTGAGCTTAGGACAGTAGATTAAGCTTTGAAAAGGTGGAGAAGAACGGATTTTGGATGGAAATATTGGAGTCAACTTGTTACTTCAAAAATCATACATTAAGGTAATTTTTTCTTCTTCTTAACTTGAGAACCTAAATATAAACTCAAGGACCTTAAAATTTTGGACCTAGGGGCTGCCTTGAGATGCTTATACCGTGAGGTTGAGGCTCAAAGAAGGAATTTCATTTTTGAAGGCTCCACTTGAAGCTTGAAAGGTGGGTGGAAAATCTTTCCAACTTCTAGGTGTTTTTACTTAAAATACATGTAGTATTTTGATATTGAGCACTTGAGATATATATGTTATGTATTGCATATTAATTTCTTGTATCAAGTTGTGAAAATTCTCAAGTGTTGATCAAAAATGCTATTTAGTGAAATTTAGGTGCATACATGTACACTTTATTGTGTTATTTGATTAATTCTTGTATGAATTGGATGTGCATGTTTATGATCTTGAAATATATATTTTGTATGACTTATAACCTAAACAAGTCGAGCATAATTGATTAAATTTCAATTTTTAGACTTAAAATGCAAAAATGGAAAGTTGGTGGACTTAATTGCAAGAAAATAAAACTTAAGGGACCCCTCTGTAATTTTCGAAATTTGGGACTGTACTCAGGTTCAAAAATGATGTTTGGACATTTTAATAAAGTTTTAAGAGTTTTTAGATAAATAAAATCAACCCTTAAAAGCCCAAGGACTAGATTGTAAAATTTTAGAAGTTTAAGGGCTATATTGCAATTTTCGAAACTATACCAGACCCTATTTATAAAATTTGAAATTTGAACTCTTGAGGGACTGGAAATAACATATTTCAAGTGTATTCCAAAATCCAAGTGTTTGGAGCTTGGAAATTAATTTTATAAAAATTATGGGACCAAATTGTAAAAGATTAAACTTGAGGACCCAAATGAAATTTCCAGGACTTATGCAGTCCATGCTGTAAGTCCAAGCGGCTACGATAATCTAGAGGGGGGGTGAATAGATTATCTCCATCTTTTTCATTTCGCCCTCTTTTTCGAATCAATTACGCCAAGACAATAATAAAGGTGCGGAATGTAAACAACACGCGTCGATTTATAGAGGTTCAACCCACCTAGGGCCTAATCCTTTACCACCCCAAAGATATCTAGGGATGGATTTCAAAAAGAAAAAGATTTTATTAATTACCACAATTAATACAACACCTTACAACATCACCCAAGAAAGCACCACACTCTTCTACAACACCACATTTGAGATTACCACAATCTTCTTGAAGATTACCACAATCTCCAACGGCACCTTGTGAAGATTACCACAATCTTCAACCTTGAAGAATACCAAATTCTTCAATACCTCAAGATCACCACACTCTTGAAACACCTATCACCTAGATCACCCAAGTGTATTCTTTCCACAAGAATACTCACAAGGATGTCTTGTGTTGAATGATGACAAAAATCAAGATTACAACTCAATAATGAATATTACAATTTGAGTGCAAGTGTAATCAAGAAATAAAGTCTAGACCTCAAGATGTGAAAGTGAAATACTTAGGCTATAAATACAACAAGAGTGTTGAATATGAAAGCTTGGAAATTTGCAGATTTCTTGTTGTGAATTTGCTTGTGTTGTTACATTTTGTGTCTTCAATTCATCCTCTATTTATAGGGAAGTCTTCACCAACATAGGCTCCCAACATAGGCTCCTTCTTGTTCACTTTTGTCTACAAAAAGAGGATCACAAGATGTAGAAATATTGTACAAAAATGAAAAGTAAATCTTGTTGTCAAAGAATTCAAACGGTATAATTTTGCTGTCACAAAATAACATAGGGCGACCGGTTGCCTGTTTAAGATTTCGAACGTTTGAAAAAGAAAGTGCGATCCAGTGCAGTGTCGTCGGGGGTCGATCGGTTGATGGGTGCGGTGCGACCGGTCGCTTCTAGGGTGCGGCCGTCGTCGTCCTCACCTGACCGGTCCCCTCCTTCTTTTTTTCGAGAATTTGTTTTTGTTTCGATTCTGTTTCATTTTTTCAACTCTTGAGTCCGGTTGACCTCTTGTGCGACCAGTCGACCTCCAATTTGAAATGTTGTCCGATTTTTATCAAAAATAAACTTCAAGAAATACTTCAAGAAATTAGTAAAAACATTTTAAATCACTTGGGAGTATTTGGACAATATTTATAAACATTGTTTTGGTGTAAAAACTAATTTAAACAAAAACATCAAAAGTGTTGTCCATTTTTATCGAATAATAAATACTAAGAAATACTCCAAAAATTAGTAAAAATATTTTAAATCATTTAGGAGTATTTGGACAACATTTATAAACATTATTTTGGTATAAAAACTCATTTAAACATAATCATCAAAATCTTGATAAAAACATTTATCTAACAAACTCCCCCTTTTTGATGATTACAAACCAAAACAATTTTAGGAGATCGATTTTAAAACAAAACAATTTTATCCGGTCCAAAAACATCAATCCATCACAAACAACATTTATCATAAGCAACATCACAAGGAAAGGAGCAAAGATTTTTCAAAATCATTTCCGCACAAGCTCCCCCTATCAACATAAACTCCCCCTTTTTGATGATTACAAACAAAAACAACTTAAGCTTGAATTTCATGAGCTTATAAGCTCCCCCTGTCACAAGACATCATTAGTCAAGCATAAAAGTCCATAATACATCAATTGGACTAAGAATCATTCATAACTATTGGCTTTTAAGAGCCATAGCTTGTATCTTTTCTTGCAAGCTTATTTGCAAGCCTATTTCCGCTTCTTTGAGCGTTTATGCGTTTTTCCTGTTTCTCCCCCTTTGGAATCATCAAAAAGAATGTTAGCACGATAAACACATCATACAATTATATCAAAGTGCGCAACTTAATTGATTTATCGGTATATTGATCATTGAAACTTAAATTCCGAATAATAAGGGAGAAGTCAATCATGTGATTTATAAAAGCTTATTTGATTGACAAAACATGATCTCTATAAATATATAAGACATTTCAAATCAAGAGAATCATGTAGGTGATAGATTTTTCATAGAAGCATTTTGTCGAACACTTGGCGTCGTCGAATAAAACAAGAGATATATAACGCTTTGTAATACATTTAAGCCAAAAATTTCATCACCAATTTCAATACAACAACATTCATCTATCAACAATAATCATGCACACCACAATTATACAAGAATTCCATCAAAAAACAACACATAAGCATTTTCTCAAGGGTTCAACCCAATTGAGATTAGAGGAGGAATTAAACTTACCAATCAATCGGAGAAGTCGAGTAATACGGGTGATATACTCGTACTATAAACCCAAAAATATAGAATATACAAGAAAGAAATCATTTTGGGTGAATTGTGTGTGAAATTTGCAAAGGGGTTCGATTTTGGAAGAAAATAACCAAAATAACGAAATGAAGGACAGAAGCAATTTTATTGCTGAAATTGGTCTGGGCGACCGGTTGGGGTCATGGGCGACCGGTCGACGGCATGGGCGACCGGTCGGCCTTGCCCCAGTCAGCCCAGTGGTTCATCCTGTTTTCCAAAATCCAAGTTTGAACCAAAAATCCGATTTTTTCGCCCCTAAGTTTTAAAACGTGCAAAAAGCAAACATAGACCTCATTCAATATACATTATGTCATAATCAAGCTCGAAATGAGGTAAAAAGACTCGTGATAAGTGAACAAATGTCCCGAGTTAACTTTGAGACGGAATTAAACACATCTCAAGTTTTTGTTAAAAAAATGCAATCCCTTAAAAAGATATCAAATCTCAATATGTTTAGTTCGATTATGACGAACCATATTTTGAGAAATTGTTAACACCGAACTTGTTATCCCGGAAAAAATAATAACGTTTTAATACTTTGGATACAACAAGTCATAAGAAGAAGTGCCTTTTAAATGTTTGAAAATTTCTTTTAACGGCACTTTAATGAGATTCGTTGGGATAGTTTTTGAAATTGAGCATATAGACATAAGGCATATAAAATGTCGAGTCTATGGGAATAATACAAGAAAACATACCTTGAATTTGTTTGTCAACCGATATGCCTTCCTCAACCTTTGTCAATCTTTTACATTGGTAACCATAGAGGTTGAGATAATTTTTCCTTCTTCAATGCCTAACTTCTTCAAATGTTCTATTGTACACTTTGATTGACATTGTTTAACTTGAAGTCAAGGAAGAATATTTGCTCCTCCATCATGCTCATCTTGAATTCTCCTTTCATTAACTTATAAAATTTCTTGCACAAGAATTCATTAGAAGCACCAAAAATATCATACATTGCACAAGTAAGTAATCTTGCCCTTTTTCAAAAACAAAGAGAGTAATAAAACTTTACCTCTTGTAAAACCATTTAGCAAAAATAGCTAAGTCTATCAAACCATACACGGGGTACTTGTTTTTAAACCATACAAGGCCTTTAACAAAAATTATTTGGCCTAGAAAAATTTTAAACTCCGGAAGTTGTTTTACATAGACTTCTTATTGAATAAAACCATTTAGAAATGTGGATTTAACATCCATTTGGTAAAGCTTGAAATTTTCTTAAAACAAGAATAGGCAAGTAAAATGTGAATAACCAAGGATGCAAATGTATCATCAAAATCAATACCTTCTTATTGACAATACCTTAGAGTTACTAACATTGCCTTGGTTATCAAGCTTGTTAAAAAAATTCTGCAAAATCTTAACAAGTAATTTTGCACAAGAGCATAGTGATATCGAATGATAGAGACACTATAACAATTAATACATACTATGCTTTAAAACAATTTATCACGAGTTTCATACAACCTGTAAGTTCAAATAAGCTTATAGGAAGCTATATAAGGTCTCTTTTGAAATTTGAAAAATTCAAGAACATATAGTTGAGACCTCATTTACAATAAGCATATGAACAAGAGTTTTGACAAAACAACCAAGAATAATGGCATTTATATGTGCAATAAAATGCATAACTTAAGAGAAGGATAAAAATCAAATGTTCAATTAAAACAAAGTATAATCCTTTACAAATCTTGGATAAAACAAGCTATGTCAAAAAAATGCCTTTCAAAAATCAAAACATCTCTTAATGGCACTTGTATAAAATAAGCACATAGGCATATGACACAACATGTATCGAGTCTATGAGATGAATAACAATAAATAGCATACCTCGATAGTTTATGTTTCTCTTGTCAAATAATGAGTGGATAACCATTGACGAAGATATATAAATCCTACACAATTCTTAGAACAAGTCTTGCACACAAGAATAATTGTAATAGTGTAGGCTAGAGCAATAATATATGTGACAAGTATGCTTATGCCATAAAAATCCATAAGAGATGATAAAACACTATAGTTTAAACAAATGCACAAAAACATGCAAGGTCCTCCTTTTTTTAAAAAGAATTTTAGGAACACACAAATATATTGAAGACCTTAATTTTAAAAATAAATTTTTGAAAACTCATTTTGAAAAATTAGGCACAATTACGAACATGCATAATAACAAAATAAAATGCATATTTAAATGAGGAGATACGGTTTACCAATTACGCCATTT
Source organism: Rehmannia glutinosa (assembly GCA_016081115.2). Taxonomy (NCBI): domain Eukaryota; kingdom Viridiplantae; phylum Streptophyta; class Magnoliopsida; order Lamiales; family Orobanchaceae; genus Rehmannia; species Rehmannia glutinosa. The sequence goes on along the minus strand of CM071931.1, from coordinate 49,202,728 downwards.
CCATGGGTTATGTCTCTTCCCGTTGTTGATGGTATCTTCCCCTTTGAAAATCATCTTGTAGATGATGACTTCTCCAATTTCTCCATTTCCAAGGATTATGTCCTTCCCATTGTTGATAATGCCTTTCTCTTGGAGATTCATTTTGGTGATGTCTTCTCCTTTGATTAAATGAGATGGTCATTTGATGTCTTCTTGGCGGTATGTATTTTCCTCGATTATTATTCCGCTGGGTACCTAATATGACATTATTTTGTGGTACCCTCAAGTGTTTGGGTCCTTTGGAATTAGCTTTGAGACTTTTAGGTCTCCAATAATAATTAGAGCTATTTCTAGCCCGACAAGTATTAACCGTGTGACCCGTTTTACCACAATAAAAACAAGTAGTAATTTTGGGAGCATAATGACCAACATGCATAGAGACTTGATTTCTTTTCACATAATTAACAACACTAGGCTTATGATAAAGTCCTTGTTTCAATTTATCACAACTATGAACATCAATAATATCGGTCATTTTATCGTTACTCAAGTTGGATTTTGATAAATCATTTTTCATGCAATTAATATCCTCAACAAGAGTACTATTTTCTTTCTCAAGGTTTCTAACCTTGTCAAGTGTGGTGGTGTGATCACATGAAAGTGATTCATAAGAGGAAAATAAAATATCCTTATCAATTTTCAAAATATTGAATTCCTTTTTCAAATTTTTGTATTTAACAAGTAAGCTTTGGAATTCATTTTGAAGTTCATCAAAATCATTTTGCAAATCACTATAATCATTTTGTAATTCATTATCATAAGAAGTGGAGGGTTTTGAACTTACCTCGTTTTCTTCTTTGAAGCCCATAAGACATCGTTCGTTTTCATCGACGTCGGAAGTTGTAGGAAGCACATCCCAAGTTGGGTTTGTATCCATTTGAGAAGTAGATGCTTTTGAGTGGCTCCTTTCATTTGCATATACTTCTTCTAATTTTCTCCATACTTCATGTGCCGATTTAATTCCTACAATATGATCATATTCCAAAATGGTAAGTGAACAATACAAAATATTAAGAGCTTTACCATTTAAGGAGATGATTTTCTTCTCTTCATCATTGAGCTCTTTGAGGCCTTTGTGTGGTGTGTCCATCATTGGAATGGATTCTTCATTTACGGCCGTGTTCCAAATATCGAACCCGTAACCTTGTAGATAGCATTCCATTCTTTCTTTCCAAAATGTAAAATTTTTGGAATCGAATAGTGGTGGCTTGGTGGTGGAGGCGCCGGTAATGTAGACTTCATTCGTAGCCGATGATCGTTCCTCTTTACTCGCGATGTGGAACGAGCTTGCCAAAGAGTTTGGCTCTGATACCACTTGTAAGTCCAAGCGGCTACGATAATATAGAGGGGGGTGAATAGATTATCTCCATCTTTTTCATTTCGCCCTCTTTTTCGAATCAATTACGCCAAGACAATAATAAAGGTGCGGAATGTAAACAACACGCGTCGATTTATAGAGGTTCAACCTACATAGGGCCTAATCCTCTACCACCCCAGTATCTCCGGGATGAATTTCAAAAAGAAAAAAGTTTTTATTAATTACCACAATTAATAAAACACCTTACAACATCACCTTGAAGAGCACCACACTCTTCTACAACACCACCTTTGTAGGTCCCAAGGGGTGTAAGTGTAAGGTTTAGAAGGGGGTTGAATAAACCTTACAAAATTTTTGATTTAGTCCTTTTAAATCTACAGAGTTGATTCTAGTTAGTTGTGTCCAAACAATCGAATTAGTCACTTAGTAGAGTTAAAAAGATATTGATGGAGTAACTTTCTTGTTGGCTATAATTTGACTCAATTTGTGGTTTTATTTTCAAGGAAGACTTAATACCCTTAAGTTTGATTAAGCAAGATTTTAGAGCTTGATTTAGTACTTATAAATTATCAAATGGATAGCAAATTTATTGAGATATAAGCGATTAAAAGTGCAGAATTTAAATCTTTGAAATGTAAATGACAAAGAAAGTTTTTATAGAGGTTCGAAGATGGGGTAATTCTTCTACTCCTCTCTTCTCCAACTTGGAGGAATCCACTAAGTAATGATCGGTTTACAAAGTGGTAATCCGGAACAAGTCTTGATCAACTAAAGCGGCCGACTTGATAAAGGGACTCATCGGAGACGCTTGATCACTCGGTGGCTTTAAATGACGAATTAGGCTTGTTACTAACTCACTTGCTCAAGCTCTTTGGATTTGATCACGAAGCCCTCCAAAAGCTTAAGACTTGGTTCAACCTTGAACCTTTCTACAATCCTTCGGAATGTAGACCCTTGTTTTCAAAAATTTCCTCTTCAACCGATAGAAGTTCTCTTTCCTTCACGGGTGAGTGTTGGATTGATGTACTTCGTAATGTAGGCTTGAGGATTGAGAATGTTTCGGTTTTTCGATGTGCTTGTATATCTCGCGTGTGTGTCATCATTTATCTCAAACAATCTCCTCGGCCTTTTATAGTGAAAAAAAATTTGCCGTTGAAGAGATATGCTTATTTTTGAAAGTCACTTTGCGATCGTTGGCTTGCGTTCTTGGAATTGTCGTTTCCTCGTATGAATTGTTCTTTCACCTTTTTGAGTTCGACACGGTGTAGTGCTTCCCATTGGTTCATTCCTTTTGCACGCTCACTTGAGCACTCCAAGAAAGGTGGTATGGAGATATTACTTGTTTAAGTAAATCTCTTGATTCTCAAACGGTTCTTTTTCTGATTATCTCGACTTATTTTGCATTTCCTTGCTTTCCCAGGTGACTTAGAGTCACTTCCAATCAATGGATGACTCTTCATCACTTCAACTTGAGACTTGGCTTTTCTTGAGTTGACTTGGTGATGCTCCACTCATTTGCATCTCACCGCTTCTTGATAGAGTTCCGTCTACTCTTCTTTGCCATACTTCCCTCTCAAGAGTTTTCCTTCCAGTCTTGATTGTCTTCTTGCATGTTAGGGCGTAGGCGACTTAAGAAAATGGGCACTCTATTTATTACAATGCATTTTACAACAAGAATTGGGGTGCCAACTTTCTATTCTAAGTTTTACATGGCATTCATCAAAATCTAAATAATAAAATTCTAACAATTTCCCCCTTTTTGATGATGCCAAAACTTAAACCATACAAAGATGCAAATAACAAAGATACATACAGATAGTGTATTGACATAGAATGTATGTTGAGAATCAATCTTTTTATTGATCATATCATTCTTGTACTTAAACAATTGTTTACAAGGTGTATCGAGTATATAATTGTCTTCACACAAAAAAGGTAAAGAGTTTATAGCTTTATTTGAAGACTTACATTGTATGTATTTACATAATAAAATACACGAAAGGTTGATGAACAACACTTCATCTCCTTATTGTCTCCTTCTTTCATCTTGTTAAAAGATCTTTCTTTCTTTCTTCTTCTCGAGTCATTTGCCTTCTTTTTCTTTTCATATGCCTTCTCGGCGACTTCATCTTTTCTTAATCTTTCTGTCTCTCTCCCGCCATTTGAGTTTGTCTCTTGTTTTCTTCTTCTAATCTCTTTGCATACTCGGCGTTAGTTTTAGCCACTTTTAAATTTGCCACTTGGTCAAGCCCCCAAAAGTAGATCCCTCCTTTCTTTCCCGGATCTACGTATTCAATATTCTTGGGCGGAGGCTGGAGTCCAAGCTTCTTCCTCCACTATCGCTTCTTCCTCTACCTCGGGGCGTATCTTTGTCTTTGGGTCTTCTTCCCGGTGAGTGACTAGCGGAGTGACCGCCAGCAGAGTGGTAGGAAGTAATTGCTGTCGCCTTCTTCACATAACGCGAGACCCTTCCGATAAAAGTCCCAAGCTTGAGCCATAGACATATTTGCAAAATATCCCCGATTCGAGCGTTTTAAATTCATCGATGATCATGGCTTTCCGACATCCGAGATGGCATAAGTGTCTCTGTCAACCGGAATGCCTCCATGTTCTTTCAAGATGTTCATCACCCTGGCATCCATTCTTCCTTCCACTTCCTTCATCCCTCGCTTCAATTGCTTTTCTCTTCTCGATCATAGATACAAACAGTGTTGGAGTGGCGAGTCATGGGGAGTTTTTGCTTATAATGTCACCGTGAGGACCTGTTGAGGGGTTTGTGCAATCATCAAGGTCATATCTTTTGATCCTTAAATTTGATTTTCCTTTCTTTTGTTTCAAAATTTCCTGTGATTTTCCCTTCTCATTGTTCCTTCTCATTTTGCTCCTTTCTTTTAAACCTTGATTTTGTTGCTTTAAGGTATTCCTCTTCCCCTTTTTGGCATCATCAAAGGATAGAGGAACCCAGGGGAACATTTGGCAAGCAAGAAATCGAGCTGCGGATAGTCAAGTTTCGCTTCAAGTCTGCTGCGTTGTAAGAAAGACGGTGGGGGATCGAGTAGCGTTGGACTCTCGCTAAAATCGGCTTCATCGGCCATGAGAAGGCTGAATTTTCTAGTCATGTGTTCTTCCAAACGCTGTATATCATTTGTATTTTGCTCACGCAGCAGCCTTTTTGATTTTGTGAGTGTGAGCTTCATGCATATGCTCAATGTGTTCTCTCGGCTTCGTTTTTGCATCGGCATTTTAACTCTCCACAAAGAACTTGTTGAACAAAGTTCAAGTATCTCAATTCCACACGCATTGATTGCTTTGTTGCCACCATTCCCTTATCCCGACCGTGATGCCTCTCAAGTCACTGTAAAGGTTGGCATCTCTGTTGTCGATCGCATGTCCAAAGAGGCTCGATGCCTCTCCATCCGTTTCAACTCAAGAAAGAGTGCTTTGAACACTTTCGAACTCGGTGATTTTTCATTGCGGTGATGGCCATCTGGCGTCAAAATCAAAATTTTGGAACAATGGTGCTTGAGTGAAAAACAGAGGAGGGTGCGTGATAGCGTGCTTGTTCGTTTCGACTCTTCGTGGAGTTAGGTATTTCAGTGTGAAAAGGAAAAGACTCTCGAAGGATTCATCACCGCCAACCGGAATTGTTTGATGATGAGTGGTGCGCGGGCGGTTCTTTTGGGAATCGATCTGCTGCAGCTTGAGGAGCTCGCAGTGATGGTCTCTTGTTGAGCCGGGTCTTGTTGTGAGTGGTGGACCTTTTTGCCGAGCCTCAATGTTTAATAAAACCGTTGGTCTCGGTGATTTTTCCATTTCGAGATGGTCTCGGCCTTATCGAAGCGTCATCGGACGATGATGAGATTTCGATGGTGGCTCATCATCAAAGTTAAAAGTTTGACGAGTAGTCTTGGGATCGACTTGCTCGTGCTTGGAACACCCGCAGTGAGTCTCTTGGATTTGTCATGCGGGGATGACTCGGCCTTCTTCTTCGCCTTCCGGCCCCGGAAAAGTGACATCGGGGTTGTCACGGGAATCATGAAGTGCGCGATCTCCTTCTCGGATGGGTCGATGATAGCGGGGAGGGATGTTCTCTACTGCTTCTTTACCCCGGGAAGTCTCAACCTCCCGTGGGCCTTCATTACCTCCGGCGGTCTCTCTGCTGCGAGGCTCTTGGTCCTCCCTTTCGATGTCGGTCATGCCTTAGGGTCTTCTGATGGCATCCATAGGAGTCTCAACCCCATGGATTGCACTTTCATCGCCAGTGTTAACTCCTGTGGTCATTCCTTCGTGCCTCGATCGCATCGCCAGCGGCGTCATTAGCCTTCAAAGCGATTGGCACCTCACCGAGATCTCAATCGCCTCGAGGTTCGTTGATGGCAACTTGTTCTTCTTGTGATTTTAATTTCTCTTCTTCGCCTCCTTGATTCGTTGTGGAGTCATCTCGCAAAGATCCTCCGACCTTGCCGCAGCTGCGGTGGAGGGAGTTCTCACCTCATTTGGTGTGCACCGGTGAGTGACTTGGAATGGGGTCACTCGTCTCCAAACTTCCGGCCGTTTCGATTGATTGTTCGGTAGTTGGGGCGGTGGTAGCACACCTTCAATAGGGGTTGGCTCGATTGGGGTCCCCACTAGCTTGGGTTTCATCGCCATTTCCTTATCGCTTCTTCCTTCCGAGTGATGGGAAGTGGTAAGAAGAACAATCATGGCTATTTTGAACCACTCCCATTGGATCGATTTCACCGTGTGTTCGAGGACTCTCCTGGTCCTCCATTAGTCTTTGCTCGTGAAGAATTCTTGACCGTCGATGCAATGCTTGCCGCATTTGCAACTCTTTCGGGCAAAAGATTCTCAGTTCCTCGTCACTATCGGAGAAGACATCAAGGAGAGGATGTGTGTGTTACGTGGGTGCCGAGATAGGGCGGATGCTTGCCTTCTCACGTGTCTTGGCTTCTTGACTTGCTTTTCTCTCCCTGTCCCTTGTAGATCTGCGCAGGATGTGCATGCAGATTGTCTTCATCCCAGTCGGGAGCACAGATAGTTAATCCAAGGAAATTTAGCAGTTCCTCTTCTTCTTCTATGAACTCGGCCGTGGAACTGTTTCCTCGACTTGCTCAACTTCCATTTCCTCCACTCACGCATGACGATTTTGGATGTCCGGGTAAGGTGGAGAGAGGATCATTACATCACTATCTCCGCTCTGGTAGGTTCTTCTTGTTCTTGGTGTGTGAGTTACTGTTTGTGTCAGTTGCCTCTCGCTGATCGCCAAAGATTTGGGCTGTTTCATCAACTACATGCGGAGACTCTACTTCTCCGGTAGTCTCCGTATTTGTCTTTGGTGTAACCACTTTGGTTTCTCCGATTGATCGCTTCACTATTCTTCTTCGTCTCCTGGTTTGTACCAGGGGAATTTCAGTTCGAGAGATGTTGTCCTCTCGAGTCTTGGGCGGTGGGCCAGTCTTTGTGTTTTTTCGAGGAGCTAGCCGTCTTGGCTTGTCGGTTCTCCTCCTTTTGACGATCGGAGAAGGTATTTGTGAGTCCTTCTCGCCATTCGCAGGGGAGAGACACGGCCGGCCTGGGCAGTGACTCTTGCAGGGCTAGAGTGATCTTCTTTGTGCAGGGCGACTTTCTTCTTAATTTGGAGAGGAAAAGCTTGATTGTATCTTGGGGTCACCGATTCCCCTCATCGGTGTCGACTCTCTTGGCGTAAGCACGCTTCGAGCGCCAGAGGTTAGCTCAACATCCTCTTGTTAACATGGAATGCCTTCCCATGTCTAAGAGGGACTCCTTTCACCTCCAATTAGGCCAATCACAGGCCATATCAAAGGGATCCTCCAAATGAACCATCTTCTTTGAAGGACTTGTTCCCACGCTCGCATAATCTGTTTGTAGACAAACTCGCTACTAATTTATCTTCTTTTCTTCGATGATTGGCCATTACAATCGCCTTTGCCTTTGATAGTTGGTCAAAGTCGCCAAATTTGATGTCGATACATTTGGCAACTATGTCCAACAACTTGTGATAATCCTCCTTCACAACTTTTTTGTGTATATTATTTTATCAAAAATCGGACTTGGCTATTTCTTGCCATCGTCGCCCAAGTTTACATCGCCTTCTTTAATCTCGGATCTTGGCAATATTCACCAAATCTTGGCAGAGATAGTCACCGCTTTCCGTGAATGAGAATGACTTGATTCCTTCATCGTGAATCTCGGCATTCACGTAGAGTGTGCGACCTCCTCCACATAGGTCATCGGATATTCTAATGTTAGAAACGATTTTAGTCCGGACGTTTCCAACTTCTCGGCGATTTTCTTCACCAGGGTGTCGTCGGATTTCACCACCATTTTCAAATCCACCGTCGAACCGGTGTGGATTTGCTTTCCTAACTTGGTAAAGTCATAAGTTGGTGCCATTTCTCGGATTGTATCAAGGAAAACTCGAGAAATTGATTTGAAGATTGATAGGGTTTGAGAGTATTCTCGCCTTTGCTTTTGAGAGAAAGAGATGAACAGGTTTTTAGAAGTGTGAGAGAGAAACTCGCGAAAATGGTTTAAATATGGTTTATGAAAGGGCGTGCGGGTGGTTTTAAATCGTGATCGAAATCAACGGCTTCGATTTTGACGCTTATTGAGCATTTCATGTCTCATATTTAATGCGGCATAAAACATTTATATCCAATCATAAGCTTGGTGTGCGGCTTTTTTGTCCGTACACATCATCATTATCTTTGACGTGTTCCTTAAAGCATTTCCGCTTAGTCAAAACGACCATGCGTTTTTGTCACTTTGCTCATAAGTTATTCAAACTTATCTCTTAGCCGATTTAACTCTACTTTCATAGTTCTCTTAGCTGACTCTATCACCGACGGTGTAGTCAGTTTCTTCCGAAATAAATTTGATTTGATTGATTTGTTTTGGCTCTTTTTCACCCCTTTTCTGTTCCATTACTCTTCTTTGATTCGTCTGCAGTGTCACTCAGCTCAATTAACCCCAACTCATGTTTGAGTTCTTCAAATCTTGACTCACATAATGGTTTTGTGAAGATATCGGCTAGTTGTTTATCGGTTGAGATATATTCTAGGATGATGTCCATCTTTTCAACATGGTCTCTTATGAAGTGATATCGACATCAATATGTTTTGTTCTTGAGTGCAACATTTGAGATTTTGAGTGATTGCAATTGCACTTGTGTTATCACACATGATTGGAATTTCTTTTTCTTCAACTTCATAGTCTCTCTCACCGTTGTCTCATCCATAGGACTTGGGCACTGTTTGATATATATGTATTCCGCCTCATTGTAGAGGTGGCTATTGAGTTTTGCTTCTTGCTAAACCAGGAAATCGACATGTCTCCTAAAGCATTTGACATGTGCCTCGAAGTGCTCTTCTGTCCACCACTCGCATCCAAAGATAGTTTAAGCCGAGTAGCCAATTAGCTTGAATCCACCTTCCTTTGGATACCATAGCCTTCTTGGCTTCCTTTCAAGTATCTCAATATTAATGTCATGTGGCTCTCTTTTGGAGCAGAGCGATTGAAATCTTGCACATACACCTACAAGAAAGGTGATGTCCGGCCGCTAGCCGTGTGAGATAGAGCAATGATCCAATAAGTGCTTGCTCAGATCTTGTTTGATCTACAGTTGAGCTTGCCATCCGCATCCATGTCCATTTTGATGTGTTCATTGGTATTTTTACGGTGAGAAGACTTCTCCTCCATACCAAACTTCTTCATTAAGTCTCTCGTGTATTTTGTTTGACTTATGAAGGTTCCATCCTTCATTGTTTCACTTGGAGTCCAAGGAAGAATGTCACTCTCCCATCATGCTCATTTCAAATTTACTTTGCATGAGGTTTGAAAATTTTTCACACTCTTTGTTAGTGGATCCAAAAATAATGTCATCCACATATATTTGAACAAGCAAAGATACTTTTCTTGTCTTGAATTAAGAAAAGTGTTCTATCTACTTTTCCTTTTGTGAATCCATTTTCGTTAGGAATTGTGACAGGTGTCATACCATGCTCGGGTGCCTGCTTTCAATCCATACAGGCCTTTTTGAGTTTGTATACCTTGTCTCCAAGAGTCTTCTCGCTCAAATCCTGGAGGTTGTTCAACATACACTTCTTCTTCCAATAAACCATTTAGGAATGCACTTTTTACATCCATCGATATACAATGAAATTCTTATGAGTGCATAGGCAAGAAACATCCTTATAGCTTCCAATCTTGCTACAGGAGCAAATGTTTCATCAAAATCTATCCCTTCTTCTTGGCAATATCCTTTGGCTACTAGTCTTGCGCTTTGTTTCTTACCCAGTAACCTTCCTCGTTCATCTTATTTCGAACACCCATTTGGTTCCAATAACATTTTGATGTATGGGTCTTTGCACTAATTCCCATACTTTATTTCTCTCAAACCGATTGACTCTTCTTGCATAGCTTGAATCCAATGTGTGTCATCCAATGCTTGTGACACATCTTTTGGCTCTATTTGCGAGATGAAGCATGTGAACATAGCTTCTTGTTGAGTTCTCGATCTTGTTTTGACACCTTCTCTTATATCTCCAATGACAAGTTCGTGGATGGTCTCTCACCATCTTACATCAAGGTTGGAGTAGGTTAGCCGGATTTATCGACTTGCACCGTGTTGGTGTGGTCGACTTTTTCGTTATCGATTAGTTTTGCAAATTTTCCAAATTGTTTTTGAGATTGACTATCTCATCTTCTTCAATTGATAATTCCGGCTTCAACTTCAAAGATAGGGACTCTTTCCGTATGATTGGATGATTCAACTTATAATGTTTGACTCTTCAATGTCTTCTCCATTTACATTTGGCTCATCGAATACTACATGAATGGATTCCTCTGTAACCATAGTTCTTTTGTTGAGTATTCTGTAGGCTTTGCTTTCATTTGAGTATCCTAAGAAGATACCTTCATCGCCTTTAGCATCAAAGGCCTTTAGGTTGTCTTTGCCATTGTTGTGGATGAAGCATTTACATCCAAATATTCTCAAATATGCAACACTTGGTTTTCTTCCACCCGGATCTCATAGGGAGTCTTTGTCATTTGTCTATTTATCATACATCCTGTTTTGGGTGTAGCAAGTGTCGTGTTGATTGCTTCAGCCCAAAATCTTTGGTTTGTAACCAACCTAACATGGTCTTGCTTCTTTTTGAGGGTTCTATTCTTCTTTTCGCAACTCCATTCTCATTGTGGAGTCCTTGTCTGCCGATAGTTCATGACCAATACCATTCTCAATACAATATCGAGTTATTATTCCATTGACAAACTCGGTTCCTCTATCCGATCTTATTTTGATAATGGTTTGACTCTTCTCATTTTGAATCCTCTTCATCACCGTGGTAGTTTTTGTAGAGTTTCTTTCTTCTTGCACATAAATATTGTCCATGTATATCTTGAGTAGTCATCTACTACCACCAAGGTGTATTTCTTTCCACTTATGCTGGTTTGGTTCCATTTGGGGCAAATAGATCCATATGTAAGTAGATGCAATATTCTTGTTGAGGATGGGCATGTCTTTTCTTTGAATGACGACTTGATTTGCTTTCCTTCTCGACATGCATCACATATACTCTCCTACTTGTATATCGAGTCTGGAAGTCCTTCTACAAGATGACTTCTTGCCAACCTTGTTAATTGTTTTGAAATTCAGGTGACTCACTTTTTGTGCCATAACCAACTTGATTCATTTGTACTCTTTTTGCTAGTAGACATGTCTTTGGTGTTGCGGTTGACCAATCCACTACATACATATTTTTTGTCTACATCCTTGCAAAGCACCACTTCATTTGATTCAATTTCTTTGATTTGGCATATATCCATGTTGAATCCAACATTGTAGCCCTTTGTCAAGAGCCGATCGATTTCGATAAGTTGAAGTTGAGTCCTTCAACATATGCAACATCTGTGATTTCTAATCCATTCCTCTTGATGGATCCAATGCTCTTATTTCACCAGGAGCTTCATTTCCCCCAAATATGACTTTTGCTCCTTTGACTTCCTTGAATTTTGACAGATTTCCTTATTTCTGTCATATGTCCGGAACGACCACTATCCATGTACCAGGTTCCTTGGCACTTCATTTATTCCTTGAACCGCAATCAAGGAAATTAAGTTTTAGGTACCCATGCTTGCGGGTCCCGAGGGGTTAGAATTGTAAGATGATCCAACCAACCTATAGCCAATGATTTGACTCTAAGGGGTTGCCATCTATCAGTGCCATAATCATAATTAATCCTGGCAAATTGCTTGGGGATTCTAGGTTCATACAAAATTGTCTCTTTTGTGTTGTATGCCTGCGCATATGTGTTTTAGCAATTGCCTTCCCAGGTAATTGTGGTGTCTTTGAGTGTAGTGCTAGGTGCATATGTGTCTTTGATAAAAGCTCTTATGCTTTTGGAATGGCCTTTCTTGAGTTCTGGCCTTTGCCATTTGGGCTTATATTCCATAAGTCTGTCGATGATAGTTCACATTATTCCAATCGGCTTGGCTTGGATATTTTCTACCATCCCCATCATATGTATTTCTTTTATGGGTTTTTGGGATTTTTGGTAGCTCGAAACTTCTTCTCTTTCTGAGTATTTTTGTTTGGAGTTTCTTTTGAGGACTCTACATTGAACCTCTTCTTAAACTGTCCTTTCAAAGACACTCAATCGGTTTTTCCTTTTCCTTTGTAACCAAGGCCGTTTTGCTTAGTATTGTGCTTTGGAGTGAATGTATGTGCAACATTTAGAGTTTTGGATTTTTCGGACTCTTCATGACTTGAAGATCCTTTTTCCAAAATTACTTTTGAGGTTTGACATGGCACGGAGGAATTAAATCTAGCTTGTCTTGTCTCCACATTCTCTTTGACTCATAATAAGATCATCCAATGATTTAGATGCCTTAGTGAATGAGGCGATAACATTCTTGAGGTCATTCTCCCTCTTTTCTATAGCGACAATTTCTGCTACTAATTTAGCATTTTCGACCTTTAAACTTTCATTTTCAAATGACTATTTGACTTAGAGTTCTCGGCCTTAGTAACTTTGAGTTTTGACTTTTGAGTAGGTTGTTTTCCTCATTCAATAGTGTATGTGAGGATTTAATGTGTTCAAAATCTTTCATCATTTTGCTTAATGAATCATAAAGATCAGTAGGTGATGAAGTTGTGTGTCACAAATCGGCCAGTGCTCACTAGTCCTCGAGTTTGTTGAGTTAGATTGTACCTCATCTTCTTTCTTGATCTTGTTCTTTGGCCATCAAGCGATCGGGCTTCTTCTTCGTGAGTCACTCGAGTAAGTCCTTTTTCGCTCTTCAATCACTGTCTCTCTTGACTTGGTCATTTTTTGATCTCTCAAACCATCATTGCCTTTTTCCTTTCTTGTCTTCTTTCTCTCAAGATCTTTCTTTCTTCTTCATCCCGTCTTTTGTTGACTACGAGGATATGAGCGATCAATGGCATAGTGACCTGGTTGTCTGATTCAACATAGATATTCAGTTTTTTGATGAAACTCTTTCTATTCTTGAGTTGTCGGCCCTTTGATACTCAACTTTTTGATGATGTTCTCTTGGTTGGCCTGTCTTCCCTTGATTTGGAGGGAGCCGAGTGTCTTCCGGAAGATTCACCCTTTCCTCTCTTGTAGTTCTTGTTAAAGAACTTGTTAAATCTTTTAACCATCGGGCTATTTCTTTCCGGGTCAATCACTCTTTGACCTTAGCTCTCTTCCCATCTTTAACAACTAGAGCAAATTGTTTTGGGGTACAAATTGTCTCTTGGGTCTTTTCTTCTCGGCTCAAACTCGTAGGCTTTGAGGTCCGAGAATAACTCATGGTTGGATGTCTTTGATAGGTCCATGGAGTGTCTCGGTATGCCATGACCTTCATTTCCATTCAAATTGGAAGACTTTTAGGATCTTCATACACATTTCTTCTGTGTATATTCCTTTCCAAGTGTAGACATGACTCATTTGTGATTTTAAAACCGAGCGTCTAGTTGATCCAGGTTCTCTCCACGAAATCATTTTGAAGTTTTCAAATTTTTGTACCGCCATGATAATTTGTTTTCTTTGATTTGCTCGAGCCTTCACAAATTAATGTCACTTGTCCCCATTTCTTTAGCCGTTTTGCATGATTTGACTTTATTGAACATGGCTTTGTCAAGGTTTTGTAAAGGATGTCCTTGGCTACATTGTCCAGGTTGTATCTTTTTTGTCATCATTTGTCCACTCGGTTCTTGGTTTTCAACCATGAAGTCCGGGAGCAAAGATCTTCTTTTTCCTTGTTGCAACTCTTCGCATACCGTGTTCACCTTTAATATTTGCAGAGGCCCATCTTCTATCACTATCCACATCTCATCATGTAATCTTTGATAGATGAGCTCGCATACGAATTTTCCAATCATCAAATTCTTCGATAGTGAACATAGGGATGCGTGTCAAATTTGCTTCCATGATAATGACTTTTAATAAAAAATTTGAAGGTTTAAGTACTAAAGCGGACTTTGAATAGTTTGGAGATCTAGTTCAAGAACCGGTGCGGGAGGGTTCAATGAACCAACCGCTCCGATACCACTTGTAGGTCCCAAGGGGTGTAAGTGTAAGGTTTAGAAGGGGGTTGAATAAACCTTACAAAATTTTCGATTTAGTCCTTTTAAATCTACAGAGTTGATTCTACACAGGTTGTGTCCTTGATGGACATCGAATTAGTCACTCAGTAGAGTTAATCTCTCAATTTTCGGTGATTTTGTTGATGGAGTAACTTAGTCATTTGTTGGCTATAATTTGACTCATTTGGGTTTTATTTTTTCAGGAAGACTTAATACCCTTAAGTTTGATTAAGCAAGATTTTAGAGCTTGATTTAGTACTTATAAATTATCAAATGGATAGCAAATTTATCGTGAGATATAAGCGAGTTAAAAGTGCAGAATTTAAATCTTTGAAATGTAAATGACACAAAGAAAGTTTTTATAGAGGTTCGAAGATGGGGTAATTCTTCTACTCCTCTCTTCTCCAACTCCCGGAGGAATCCACTAAGTAATGATCGTTTACAAAGTGGTAATGCAGTCCGATACAAGTCTTGATCACAACAAGCCCGACTTGATCCTTAGGGACTCGATCCGGGAGACGCCTTGATCACTCGGTGGGCTCGACGACTGCCTTTCTTCACAGGGTGGCTTGCTTTGTTACTACTCACTTGCTCAAGCTCTTTGGATTTGATCACGAAGCCCTCCAAAAGCTTAAGACTTGGTTCAACCTTGAACCTTTCTACAATCCTTCCTAGAATGTAGACCCCTTGTTTTCAAAAGTTTCCTCTTCAACCGATAGAAGTTCTCTTTCCTTCACGGTGAGTGTTGGATTGATGTACTTCGTAATGTAGGCTTGAGGATTGAGAATGTTTGATTTTTCGATGTGCTTGTATATCTCGCGTGTGTGTCATCATTTATCTCAAACAATCTCTTGACCTTTTATAGTGAACTTTCAAAAATTTGCCCGTTGAAGAGATAGGCTTATTTTTGAAAGTCACTTTGCGATCGTTGGCTTGCGCTTCTTGGAATTGCCGTTTCCTCGTATGAATTGTTCTTTCACCTTTTCGAGGAGTTCGACACGGTGTAGTGCTTCCCATTGGTTCATTCCTTTTGCACGCTTTCGGGACCGAGCACTCCAAGAAAGGTGGTATGGAGATATTACTTGTTTAAGTAAATCTCTTGATTTTGCGGCAACGGTTCTTTTACGATTATCTCGACTTGATTGTATTTCCTAGCTTTCCCAGGTGACTTAGAGTCGACTTCCAATCATGGATGACTCTTGTCACTTCAACTTGAGACTTGGCTTTTCTTGAGTTGACTTGGTGATGCTCCACTCACCGCATCTCACCGCTTCTTCTCTAAGAGAGTTCCCGTCTACTCTTCTTTGCCATACTCACTGTCTCAAAAGAGTTTTCCTTCGATCTTGATTGTCTTCTTGCATGTTAGGCGTAGGCGACTTAACTCGCCTTGGCCGGCTCTATTTATTACAATGCATTTTACAACAAGAATTGGGGTGCCAACTTTCTATTCTAAGTTTTACATGGCATTCATCAAAATCTAAATAATAAAATTCCTAACAACCTTTGAGATTACCACAATCTCTCTTGAAGATTACCACAATCTCCAACGGCACCTTGTGAAGATTACCACAATCTTCAACCTTGAAGAATACCAAATTCTTCAATACCTCAAGAGCACCACACTCTTGAAACACCTATCACCTAGATCACCCAAGTGTATTCTTTCCACAATAATACTCACAAAGATGTCTTGTGTTGAATGATGACAAAAATCAAGATTACAACTCAATAATGAATATTACAATTTGAGTGCAAGTGTAATCAAGAAATAAAGCCTAGACCTCAAGATGTGAAAGTGAAATACTTAGGCTATAAATACAACAAGAGTGTTGAATATGAAAGCTTGGAAATTTGCAGATTTCTTGTTGTGAATTTGCTTGTGTTGTTACATTTTGTGTCTTCAATTCATCCTCTATTTATAGGGAAGTCTTTACCAACATAGGCTCCCAACATAGGCTCCTTCTTGTTCACTTTTGTCTACAAAAAGAGGATCACAAGATGTAGAAATATTGTACAAAAATGAAAAGTAAATCTTGTTGTCAAAGAATTCAAACGGTATAATTTTGCTGTCACAAAATAACATAGGGCAAACTTAGGTTGCCCTATTTAAGATTTCGAACGTTTGAAAAAGAAAGTGCGATCCAGTGCATGTGTCGTCGGGGGGTCGAGGTCGGCCGACGGGGTCGTCGCCGCTTATCGTGCGGCCAGGTCGGCCTCACCCTTGACCGGTCCCCATCCTTCTTTTTTCAGAATTTGTTTATGTTTCGCTCGCTTTCATTTTTTCAACTCTTCAGTGTATCGGTCGACCTCTTGTGGTGACCGGTCGACCTCCAATTTGAAATGTTGTCCGATTTTTATCACAAATAAACTTCAAGAAATACTCCAAAAAATTAGTAAAAACATTTTAAATCGCTTGGGAGTATTTGGACAACATTTATAAACATTGTTTTGGTGTAAAAACTAATTTAAACAAAAACATCAAAAGTGTTGTCCATTTTTATCGAATAATAAATACTAAGAAATACTCCAAAAATTAGTAAAAACATTTAAAATCATTTAGGAGTATTTGGACAACATTTATAAACATTGTTTTGGTATAAAAACTCATTTAAACATAATCATCAAAATCTTGATAAAAACATTTATCTAACACATGCACCTGGAAATACTAATTTAACTATAACATAATGACATTTTTGACCCAAGGTTCAAATTTCATAACCATTGGACCCCTAAAAGCCTTAAAGGCAATTATTTTAAAATGGGACGAAAATGAGATTTTCAAAAGTTAAGGGACCTACACTTGTTTCTTTTTAAAACTGTTTTTGTCCCAATATCCCACTGACCTTAGTGACATTTTTCAACTGGAATCACATTAAAAGCCCTTTCGGTTTGTGAGTTCCAATTATTTTAAACTTAGGACCCGAAATGACAATTTTAACAAATTTAGGGCCAATGTGAGAATTTTATAAAAAACTCGACCTCAAAACTTTAAAAACCTGAATCTCTGAACAATTTGGAGAATTTAGGAACTGACCTCATAATTTTTCAAGGTCGGGACATTTACTTATTAAATTTTTAACCCCAAAAGTATTGGTTTTCACAAAACGGGGCTAATTATAAATTTTCTTTTTTTCAAGGACCTAGCTCTAATTATTTCTCTTTTAAAGAAACAGCCCTGGACCCTCTGACTTTTAATAATGATATAAAAGATTTTATTTTCTTAAAACCCCTAGACTTATCGGATCGTCTTGACCAATTAATATGCGATCGCGGGGCGACTTCCTCGTCTTGTGATTTCGAATCTATAACGGGACTTATGTTCCACCTAATCTTTCAAGATATCGAAGATTTCTTGTCCTCACGATAATCATCTTCATCCAAATAACTCCACCAACGCCATAATTGCCACTCGAAATTTTCAAAACTTTTCTCGAATCGCTTCAATCAATCAATAATACTCATCGCTTGGTTGACTTCGAACTTGTATTTACTTTCTGCCGAGTCAACTTGGTGTGTCGAGCTCACGATCGGAATGGATATGTCGGGATGGAACAGGCGGCTAAATTTCGGCCGCTATTCCACTCTTAGGCCCCATCGTCCTAATCCCGCAACTGAGGGATGGAGTTTGTCCAAGGAAGCGGGTCGTAGTACTTGAGGTATAATCATGATTATGACAAATCCGATCCTAGCTAGCTCCACTGTGGATTTTGTCTTTGCTTATGGAGCGATAAGGTGACAGGTCTTGGACCATCTTGCTCGGGAGTTACAAGGAAGAACAAAGGAATCGTTGTCTGATCCACACGATTCTGGAGTTAATCGGACCCGTTTGGTTGGCGCTACAAATCCATACGCAACTGCTACTTGTATTGCATTGGTTGGCGCTACAAATCCGTATGCAACCATTATTTGTCTTGCATAGGATTGGCGCTACAAATCCGTAAGCAATCCTACCTGTCTTGCCTGAATCACATAGTGCCTGTGTGACCACGAACTGTTCTTAAACTGTATATGTATATTACTTAAATATATTTATCACGACGCTTGTGGACTGTGTGTGAAATCATGCATCATATATCACACATTTTTCATACAATTGTTTTTCTTGCATTAACTATATAAATCGCCACACTTGCACACGATCACCCCATCCACTGAGATTTCTTTCTCATTCCCTCTGTTTTCTAACCTTTAGATGAGAACTATGTTAAAGATGTCGAACCGGCCATAGACTGATTACCCTCGCCCCGCCTGTCGAACTTGCATCCTTTTTCTGATGATTGTACTTTATTTCATGTACTTCTGCTGATGTTGGACTCCTTTTTATCCTGCTACTCTCTTTGACTGTAATTTGAAGGCGTAGGCCCCTTGACTTTTAAGATTTGGATATGGTGTTCTTTACGCTTTAGTTTTGGCCTGTAAACTTATTCATGTTATTATGGAGAAGTACATGATTCAAGGAAGAACGAAGGAATCGCTGTCTGATCTACACGATTCTGGAGTTAATCGGACCCGTTTGGTTGGCGCTACAAATTCATATGCAACCGCTACTTGTATTGCATTGGTTGACGCTACAAATCCGTACGCAACCATTATTTGTCTTGCATAGGATTGGCGCTACAAATCCGTAAGCAATCCTACCTGTCTTTTTGAATCACATAGTGCCTGTGTGACCACGAACTGTTCTTAAACTGTATATGTATATTACTTAAATATATTTATCACGACGCTTGTGGACTGTGTGTGAAATCATGCATCATATATCACGCATTTTTCATACAATTGTTTTTCTTGCATTAACTATATATATCGCCACACTTGCACACGATCACCCCATCCACTGAGATTTCTTTCTCGTCCCCTCCTGTTTTCTAACCTTTAGATGAGAACTATGTTGAAGATGTCGAACCGGCCACAGACTGATTACCCTCGCCCCGCCTGTCGAACTTGCATCCTTTTTCTGATGATTGTACTTTATTTCATGTACTTTCTGATGTTGGACTCCCTTTTATCCTGCTACTCTCTTTGACTGTAATTTGAGGGCGTAGGCCCCTTGACTTTTAAGATTTGGATATGGTGTTCTTTACGCTTTAGTTTTGGCCTGTAAACTTATTCAGGTTATTATGTTGGGATGTATTTGTAATCGTACCGTACTTGTAGTTTTCCGCTGCTTTAGACTCAGTTTCACTTGGGATTGTTGTATCATTTTTCTAGACTGTTGGGTTTATTTCTATTTAAGTGGTTGATCGTCGTCGCGTCGCGTTTGGGGCGTGACAGTTATGGTATCAGAGCTCGGCTAGTAAGATGGAAACTTTCACCGAGCTGACCCAGGATAGGTTCATCTGCCTTGGATTGGGTACCACTACTAGATGGCCTAAGTTGAATCTTGGACGACTATTTGAACTCTTTTGGGTTTCCATAGTGTTAAAGTATGCAGATATTTCTCGGTGTGGGTGTTAGGTGATTTAGAAATTTCTTAATTGGGAAGTTATAATGCTCCTATATGATGAGACTTGAAGCATATAAAGTTATCACTTAACAGTATATGATCTGATTATAGGACACTTTATGGAATCTAGATGCCTAATGATATTACCTTGGAGAATGATAGTGTGAGAATCACTGACTATGATTTACCGATGGTAGTGCCATTGCGTTATTTATTCCCAAATATTTGTATAAGCTTAAGTAAGGAAATTTGACATGTGTTTTGGGTATCACAGATAAGATACGTTAAGGATGTGAATATTATAAGACCTCGGATGGATGTCGCCACATAGTATTTTGTAAGTTATAATGTCTGAGTTGCGAACTATTTTTGGATGATGATTATCTAGGACTATTATTGTGATTTAAACACTTATCTAACATTTGAATTGGTTGATTAATTAAGTTGGTTGACTGTGACTTAGTTGTCGATTATTTAAGTATTGATTAACTAATGATGGAATGGACACTCGTACTTTATATGAGGTATTTAAGAAGCGTGACTTTATCTGGAATAATTAAAGTCCTTATGGATATGGGAAATTTAAATTGCTATCAGGATTTTAGTATGAGCAACTCCTATGATTACCTTTGGAAATGACTTATTAAAGATTGCTGAGGTCTCGACTATTATATGTTGATGGGTGGAGATTTTGGGTTGATCTTGCACTTTTAGCAATGAAATCTATTACCAATTGTTCGAGGAATTATACGACAATATGAATAGGTGTCGACTATTTAGTTAAATCGACTCTATTATAATGAGTATCACTTTCATATGTAAATGAAATATTGACTGTGACAAGCAAGGATATATTCCGGATTGGATTAGGAGAAGTATGTTTCGAGATAATAATTATGGGAATAGTACATTAGAATGAAATGTGGAGTAGAAATGATTGGTTAAGTGATAATCGAATAGTGGTGCAAATGTTATGGATCACATGAAAATGGTACTATGAATAGTGTCTATTACAAGGTGATGACAAGAAGTTTTGAGTACCACTAAGGTTGTTAGAAATATTTTTGCAGAATGATTATTGGAAATTGACTGATGGGAACTTGGATCGAATATAAGCGCCTCTAGGCCCCCTAAGTTTTGATATTGAGGATGTGATAGATCCTTCATGAATAGATACAATAAGTATGAATCTCATCTAGAATTTCAAAGGAATTATTTCAGAAGAGAATTTGGGACCAAATTCCTTTAAGGAGGGGAGAATGTGAAGCCCTGAATTTTTCAACCGCAGGCGACACGATTGCGGGTATTACTTTCTTATTCCGATACAATTTTTAATTATTCCGATAATTTATTCTTATATTTACTATTTTATTTTGCGATTCGCATTATGTTAATGGATTTAGCATCGGTTATCTATTTAATCTTAATGATCTTTGAAAACTATCTACTATTAAATTAGTATTTTAAAAATACAATACATTTGTCTTGAAAGATCATTTAGTAAACATTATATTTTCGAAACAATAATACTTGAGGTTTACTTTATATAAAATCCAACTTTTATATTGAAATAGCAAGTGTCTCATACTTGATTTTGTCAACTTAGTTACTATTTGATTTAACTAATTTATACTTGGAATCATTTTATTTTATGGTGTTTGTTAATGACACTTATTTTCACTTCTTTAACCATTGTTGATTTCTTTCGACTTGTAACGCGGGCTTTTGAACGGTTCAACTTGTTCTTTAGCGACTAGCTAATAAAACTCTTTTAGCATAATATATTTATTTTATTTTAAAATTTCAAATTTAAAATTTATATATTTTAAAATAATTTTATAATTTAATTAATTGTTTGATTGATATTTTTAACTTGTGCAATTGGTTTTAATTTTATTTAATACCTTAGAAGATAAGTGATGATACTACTTGGGTATTATTAAACACCTTATTACTTAGATGATTTATTACGTAAGTGATATATAGTCTCCATATAATAAGGAGCTTGACTTATGATAAGTGATTGTGGATTGATAAGCAAATTGTTGGACTTGATAATCTACACCAATTATCATCAATTTTAGAAAAAAAAAAAAAGAAAAAAAAATTGGAGGGACAATGCTTGTGTTGGACGTCCACTATGATTAGGAAGACAAGGAAATTATTAAACTCTATTCAAACTTCATCATCCAACATTATACAAGAGCATGGTCCACCACAAACCAATTTTCTTCTATTTTATTCCCACACCCATACCTATTTCTTTTTCACACCACTTTCACCTCTTTTAACACCACTTTATCTCCATCCAACAATATTCAAAGATGCTAAGATTGACTACCTAGATCAAAGCCAAAACATTTCATAAAAAAAAAAAAGGAATTTGTTGAGGTATTTTTGGCCAAGACTAGAAAGAAAAGATGAATTCTTTTGTCCATTTGTTACCTCATTCTCACTTTCTCCCCACCTTCTTCTATCACTTGAACACATTTTATCTCAAGAAAACAAAGCAAATTCTTCCTCATTTCCATCCCTATGGCCGAAAATATCAAGAACAAAGGGTAAGAAATTTTATCTTCTAATTCTTCTATTACTTGACCCAACTCTCACCCTCCTTCAAACACTAAGCTCTATTTATTTTCCCACTCCCTCCTAGTTTCGAAAATGATGTTCAAGAGCTAAGAAAATGGACATTTTGGTGGTGATTATAACAAGAAGAAGCAACTATATACCTTAGACTTCAAGAAGGTAAGACTAGTGGAAATTTTCTTAAATTTTACTTCCTATTTTAGATTGATTGGTGACCATGTTTGGTTTATATTAAGGGCTGTCCTTTGAGCTTAGGACAGTAGATTAAGCTTTGAAAAGGTGGAGAAGAACGAATTTTGGATGGAAATATTGGAGTCAACTTGTTACTTCAAAAATCAATACATTAAGGTAAAATTGTTGGTTTTAGTAATTTTTTTTTCTTCTTAACTTGAGAACCTAAATATAAACTCAAGGACCTTAAAATTTTGGACCTAGGGGCTGCCTTGAGATGCTTATACCGTGAGGTTGAGGCTCAAAGAAGGAATTTCATTTTTGAAGGCTCCACTTGAAGCTTGAAAGGTGGGTGGAAAATCTTTCCAACTTCTAGGTGTTTTTACTTAAAATGCATGTAGTATTTTGATATTGAGCACTTGAGATATATATGTTATGTATTGCATATTAATTTCTTGTATCAAGTTGTGAAAATTCTCAAGTGTTGATCAAAAATGCTATTTAGTGAAATTTAGATGCATACATGTACACTTTATTGTGTTATTTGATAAATTCTTGTATGAATTGGATGTGCATGTATATGATCTTGAAATCCATATTTTGTATGACTTATAACCTAAACAAGTCGAGCATAATTGATTAAATTTCAATTTTTGGACTTAAAATGCAAAAATGGAAAGTTGGTGGACTTAATTGCAAGAAAATAAAACTTAAGGGACCCCTCTGTAATTTTCGAAATTTGGGACTGTACTCAGGTTCAAAAATGATTTTTGGACATTTTAATAAAGTTTTAAAAGTTTTTAGATAAATAAAATCAACCCTTAAAAGCCCAAGGACTAGATTGTAAAATTTTAGAAGTTTAAGGGCCAAGGACATTTTAATAAAGTTTTAAAAGTTTAAAATTTGAAATTTTAACTCTTTAGGGACTGGAAATAACATATTTCAAGTGTATTCCAAAAATCCAAGTGTTTGGAGCTTGGAAAGTAATTTTATAAAAATTGAGGGACCAAATTGTAAAAGATTAAACTTGAGGACCCAAATGAAATTTCCAGGACTTATGCAGTCCATGCACCTGGAAATACTAATTTAACTATAACATAATGATATTTTGGACCCAAGGTTCAAATTTCATAACCATTGGACCCCTAAAAGCCTTAAAGGCAATTATTTTAAAATGGGACGAAAATGAGATTTTCAAAAGTTAAGGGACCTACACTTATTTCTTTTTAAAACTGTTTTTGTCCCAATATCACACTGACGTTAGTGACATTTTCCAACTGGAATCACATTAAAAGCCCTTCCGGTTTGTGAGTTCCAATTATTTTAAACTTAGGACCCGAAATGACAATTTTAACAAATTTGGGGCCAATGTGAGAATTTTATAAAAAACTCGACCTCAAAACTTTAAAAACCTGAATTTTGGAACAATTTGGAGAATTTAGGAACTGACCTCATAATTTTTCAAGGTCGGGACATTTACTTATTAAATTTTTAACCCCAAAAGTATTGGTTTTTACAAAACGGGGCTAATTGTAAATTTTCTTTTTTTCAAGGACCTAGCTCTAATTATTTCTCTTTTAAAGAAATAGCCCTGGACCCTCTGACTTTTAATAATGATATAAAAGATTTTGTTTTCTTAAAACCCCTTGACTTATCGGATCGTCTTGACCGATTAATATGCGATGCATCGATGATTGGCATGTACTAATGTTGGACTCCCTTTTATCCTCGTCTTGTGATTTTGAATCTATAAGATTTGGATATGGTGAGAGTTTATGTTCCACCTAATCTTTCAAGATATCGAAGATTTCTTGTCCTCTCGATAATCATCTTCATCCAAATAACTCCACCAACGCCATAATTGCCATTCAAAATTTTCAAAACTTTTCATAGTTTTAATAATTTACTTGTGTTTTAGATTTGTGAATCAATAATAAATTAGATTAACTAAATATTTGTTAATGCTGGTTGACTTCACGAACTTGTTAAGTCTTATGTAATGCATTAATGTATTGTTGGATATTAATATATGTAAAATCTCTATAAAACAATAATACATAGTTTTAATAATTTACTTGTGTTAATTAATTTGTGTTACACATATATAAGATAAAATAAATTTTATACTAATTCTTACAAGATATATATATATATATATCCACTAAAAGAATTATTATTATATTTAATTAATATATATATATATATATATAAACATTATATATAAATGATGAAATCCCTATTTTTCTTTAAATTACGTATTTAAAATTAGTTGGTATATATATATAGATTAAAATGTATAAAAACGTATTCTTTAATATATAGATAATATACAAGTTGATGACTTAATCATTATTAAATTAAGAAATTATAATTTGATTAATAATGAATATTTTTACGATAAATAAATAGTCAACATTTCAATTTATAAAATATTTAATTATTTTGTATAAAATTTTGGAGTAAATTACGTATTTTATAAATTAAATATGACTTTTTATGTATATATAGATTTATATTTACAAAAAAATTGATTGCACAAAATCTAAAATAAAATAAATGTAATATTTTAGTATACAAAATCATCCATTATAAAAAAATTACTTTAGGAAATTTAGTTTTTTTGTATAGAAAATTTTGTACTATCAGTGGCAATTATAGGCAAAAATAATTTTATTACTAATCTTATATAAAAAAAAATTATTTATTAACATCGCATGTTCATTTCTTAATTTTTTTTTGATTTTTGGAACAATCAAAGTTATTTGGATGAAGATGATTATCGAGGAAAAGTATATTCATTGTCCAAAGAGGACAAGTAATTTTATTAAAATCTTTGTTAAATGTTCATATACTTTTGATGAAAATAATTTTTATGCTCTCAATTAAATACAGTTATTGTAATTATTTTTGTAGGTAATCATTATCTAATATTTGTTTTTCAAGAAAATGAAAGATTCGAGAAATATCTACTCACTATCCAACATCCCCTCAAAGGTGACATTACAAATGGTATATTATTATTATTGTTGAAGTTTTTAATGTTTTATAAATGAATTAAACTACTAAAGATGCATATGTTTATATCTAACTTTTTTCTCAATGTGATGCAGATGCACGGAACACACTATGGAAGTAATGGTGAAAATCGTAATCAAAAATCACAAGATTCGCGCCCATCACGATCCACAACTTAAATACAAGTTCCAAGATTTAATATCGAAACATAGTCAAATAGCAAAGAAATAAAATAACATAAGTACAAATTACAACTTTTACCCCACAAATATCGAATTACATCCCGAAATCAACTAAAGATAACAATTAAATCGGTCCAAGACGATCCGATAAGTCAAGGGGTTTTAAGAAAACAAAATCTTTATATCATTATTAAAAGTCAGAGGGTCCAGGGCTATTTCTTTAAAAGAGAAATAATTAGAGCTAGGTCCTTGATAAAAAAAGAAAATTTACAATTAGCCCCAAGCACTAAGTGATTTGTAAAAACCAATACTTTTGGGGTTAAAAATTGAATAAGTAAATGTCCCCACCTTGAAAAATTATGAGGTCAGTTCTTAAAATCTCTAAATTGTTCAGAGATTCAGGGTTTTAAAGTTTTGAGGTCGATTGTTTATAAAATTCTCACATTGGCCCCAAATTTGTTAAAATTGTCATTTCAGGCCTTAAGTTTAAAATAATCGGAACTCACAAACCGGAAGGGATTTTAATGTGATTCCAGTTGAAAAATGTCACTAAGGTTAGTAGGATATTGGGACAAAAGAAGTTTTTTAAAAAAATAAGTGTAGGTCCTTTAACTTTAAGAAAATCTCATTTTTGTCCAATTTTGAAATAATTGCCTTTTCATTTTTGTCCGAATTTTGAAATAATTGCTTTAGTAGTCCAATTGTTATGAAATTTGAACCTTGGGTCTAAAATATAATTAAGTTATAGTTAAATTAGTATTTCCAGGTTCATGGGCTTCATAAGTCCTGGAAATTTCATTTGGGTCCTCAAGTTTAATCTTTTACAATTTGGTCCCTCAATTTTTATAAAATTACTTTCCAAGCTCCAAACACTTGGATTTTTGGAATACATTTAAAATATGTCATTTCCAGTCCCTTAAGAGTTAAAATTTCAAATTTTAAAATTAAGGTCTGGTACAGTTTCAAAAATTACAAAGTAGCCCTTAAACTTCTCAAGTTTTACAATCTAGTCCTTGGGCTTTTAAAGGTTGATTTTATTTATCTTAAAACTCTTAAAACTTTATTAAAATGTCCAAAAGTCATTTTTGAACTTGAGTACAGTCCCAAAATTTGAAATTTGCAGAGGGGTCCCTTAAGTTCCATTTTATTGCAATTTAGTCCACCAACTTTCTATTTTTGCATTTTAAGTCCAAAAATTGAAATTTAATCAATTATGCTCGACTTGTCCACGTTATAAGTCATCCAAAACATGGATTTTCAAGATCATACACATGCATGTCCAATTCATACAAGAATTCATCAAATAGAATATTAAATTGTACATGCATGCACCTAAATTTCAATAATTAGCATTTTTGAGCAACACTTGAGAAATTTCATAACTTGATACATAAAATTAACATGCAATATATAAAATATACATATCTCAAGTGCTCATGATCAAAACACTACATGCATTTAACAAAAGCACCTAGAAGTTGAAAGGATTTTTCTACCCACCTTAAATTTGGAAAATTGTGAAATAAAAAGGATAATTTCACAACTTTGTATGAGGTCACTTAGGTCAGCCCCTAAGTCAAGAAATATCAAAAATTTGGAGTTAGAAAAATGAGTGAAAAATTAAGAAGGAAAAGAAGAAGATAAGAAAATTGGAAATACTACACTTTACCTTGTGTAGTAGGTGATTTGAAACTAGTTGAAGCTTCAAATTTGGGATTTTTGGTTCAACTCCAAAATCACCTAAGGTCAGCCCCTATTTCTCAAAAATGAAAAAGGGGTGTTAAAATTTGAAAAAAAATAGGGAGAAGAAGAAAGAAGGGTTCTAGTGTCCAAATCTTACCTTGTAGTCCAATTTCTCTAACACTTATTCTTCAAGTCTTCTAAAATTCACCACCATGCATGCATGTCTTCAAGTAGTCTTCTAAGTACCTCAAAATCCAAGATTTAAACTTAAATTAAGAAGAGAAGGTGATGAGTAGTAAGATATCAAGTTGAATTGAGGAGTAAAATTTCTTACCTTGAGATAGTGGGTGTTCGAATTTTTGGAATTTAAGTAGGAAGAATGTTTGTTTTGGTTTAGATGTTTGAAGAAAGAAAGAGTGTTTGATGATAGGAAGAAGATGTTCTTGAAGGTATGAAGATATGCTTGAAGATGTGAAGGACTTGTGTTTGAATATATGAAAATGTGAAGAAGTGGTACTTGAAGGTTTGAAGATATGAAGAACTTATGTTTGAAGGTTTGAAGATGTGAATGATTTGGTGTTTGAAGATTTGAAGATGTGAATGATTTTTAGAGAGAGGTTAGAGAGAAGGAGGAGAATTAGTTAGGAAATTAAAATGTGTTTGATGAAATGAACAAAATTTGTTCATTTTTGGCCATATTGGCCGTCCACTTTGGAGGGAGGGGGAGGAATTTTTTGTTTAATTTTTGTATCTTGAATTTTGCTTCTTGCATGTGAGACATTTTGGTGGTCAAAGGTATGGGCATGAGATGGGTTTGAATGGAGTGTTGGGAAGACTCCAACATGTTGACAAATTTAATAATAAAGAATTTATGTATAAGATGATGTGTATAATATTTGAATTAATGGTATAATTATACACAAGATGACTAATATAAGGTGTAAGTGTACAAGAGTTGGATGATATTTCTACTCCAAAAAACATCACTATTGCCGTCCACTATAGGGGCAATTTGGTAATTCCATATTTTTTTTTGTCCCAAATTTGATGATAATAGTTGAATAATATCAATCTCCAAAATAATTAGTGATTTCCTTGATCACTTATACTAAATCAAATTCTTAATTCTATAAGGTAAAGTCTTTAAAATAAATAGTCTCTTAAAATTCTAAGGTGACTAATAGATACAAGAATAGTAATAATGATCAATCAAGTGATCATAAATGCGAAATAGAATTAATAATGATCATGATCACAAGTAATAAATAAAATGAAATAAATTGCAAAATATACATATCATTAATATTTACTCGTCAAAGTGACGCGGTAAAATAGTCGATCAAATACATAAACGACAAAAGGATCAATCATATGCTCGGAAAAATCGGGGGCTTCACAGGGCATCTTCTACGAGGAACTCAAATTCTGAAACAATTATTGATCTCACAACAGATGAGTCCACTGTAACTGTTGTCGGAGCAAATGACACTTCTATTGGCATAAATAGTTTTACTAATGAGGGTCATGTTGAAGTGGAAGAGACAGTTACCTTTTCTGCAAATGGTTTGTGTGTTTTCTCTTGATTATTCGTATCTATGTTATTCAATTAATGTTTTTATATAATTTTTTAACAAAGTTTATGTTATATTTTTTAGATTATTGGGATATGGGTGATCCAACATACAAATGTGAATTTTGTGGAGCTTTGTTTTGGTACGAAGAGAGGCTCTCCTATTCTCCAAAAAACAAGCCTCGATATTCGTTGTGTTGCGGCAATGGCATTATTGAACTACCTCCCGTTAAACAACCGCCTAATGTGCTTCAAGATTTATTATTCGGAGATGGAAATAAATCTAAGCACTTTCAAGACAACATAAGATCATATAACAATATGTTCTGTTTTACTTCTATGGGAGGCAAGATAGACAAGGATATAAACAGGTCGTGGTCCTCCGGTCTTTCGAATGCATGGACAGAATTATCATCTGATTGGAAGTTTATTGTCGTCTGATGGTTCAAACCAAAATTCGCACAAATGTACATATATGATATAGACAATGAAATATCAAACCGATTAAATTCGGTTAGGTATTGAGCATTTAATTAAATTATTTATTAATTGATATTTCTTTACATACATCATACTGATATTTTTTTTATATCTGTTTTAATTTTTAGGCAAGGAAGTGAAAATAATAATTTGCACGAAGTTATCGTGAGTGACCTCAAGAGAATGTTTGATGATAATAACGTTTTAGTCAAGACCTTTAGAATGCCCAAAGAGAAGATTAGACAGCATGTTGATTCTAATGTGAGATTGCGTCTAATCGGAAAGCGAAGTTCGGATGCTCGGAGATACAATATGCCTACGAGTTCAGAAGTTGCTGCAGTTATTGTTGGAGATTTTGATCAGGCTTTAGGAGATTGGGATATTATAGTTGAAACTAAATCTGGAGTTCTAAAACGTATCAACGAATTGAATGCATCCTACTTAGCTTTGCAGTATCCGTTATTGTTACCTTTTGGTGAAGACGGTTTCAGAGAAGACATACCGTTTTTGAATATGAAGAAAATTAATCAGAGAAGCAGAAAAAAGATAAGTGTTTGAGAATTTTTCGCTTATAGATTGCACGACAGGGAACAAGACGCTTCTACTATTTTGTCATCACGAAGATTATTTCAACAATTTGTTGTCGATGCTTACACGATGGTCGAGTCAGCCCGCTCGATATATGATACAGAACTATCGGGATGCAATAGCTATATGTCGGTGGGCGGGCTATCCGGATTTGTTTATAACATTCACTTGCAATCCGAAGTGGCCGGAGATTGTTCGATTTCTTGATAAGAAGAATCTTAGTCCCGAGGACCGACCCGACATTGTCTGTAGAATCTTCAAATCGGAATTGGATTGTTTGATAAAAGATCTTCGACAGAAAAAAAATGTTTGGCAATGTGATAGCAGGTTTTAATTCTTCTCAACTATTTTACTTCTATGTGATATTTTATTTTGGTTTCTTACCTTTCACTTGATTTTTTCATAATTTTGATGTTGCAGTTATATACACGATAGAATTTCAGAAGCGTGGTTTGCCTCATGCACACATATTATTTTTTCTATCTAAAGAAGACAAGTATCCAACTGCAGATGATATTGATCAGATTATATCGGCAGAAATACCTGATGAGGGTGTTGATCCGTATTATTATGTTGTGGTGCGACCACATGATTCATGGTCAATGTGGAGATGTTAGAAAAAGCTCTCCGTGTATGGCTGAGGGACGCTGCACTAAGCATTTTCCAAAAAAGTTTGTGGATGCAACTACTATTGATGAAGAAGGGTACCCGCGTTATAGACGAAGAAATAATGGGAGAATTGTGGAGAAAAACGGTGTTCCTTTGGATAACAGATATGTTGTGCCGCATAATCGTCAGTTGCTGCTGAAGTACGGAGCGCACATTAATGTAGAGTGGTGTAACCAGTCCAGATCCATAAAATATTTGTTCAAGTATGTGAATAAAGGACATGATCGGGTTACTACATCTTTTTATACGAGCAGCAATGATGAAGAATCCGGGAAAACTGTTGATGAAGTTAGTATATTTTACGATTGTAGATACATTTCATCGTGTGAGGCAGCATGGAGATTACTTGGTTTTGAAATCCAATATAAATACCCTCCAGTTGAACGTCTAAGCTTCCATCTTCCAAACGAGCAGAGTGTTATTTTCTCTGATTCAGAAAGAATAGATGATGTTCTGAAGAACGATTCGGTCAAAGAAAGCATGTTTTTAGCTTGGATGGAAGCCAATAAAATATATCCTCAAGCTAGGGAGTTGACTTACGTTGAAGCTCCAACTAAATTCCTTTGGAAAGCAGATCTTAGAAAGTGGGTGCCGGGGAAGATTGGAAAATCAATAGGGCGTGTTTTTTATGTCCCTCCGGGTTGTGGGGATATGTACTATTTGAGGTGTCTCATTAACGTGGTCCGAGGGGCTACGTGTCATGACGACTACAAGAAGGTAAACGGTGTTCAACACTCTTCCTATCGCGAAGCTTGCTACTCTCTTGGTCTGTTAGAAGACGATAGAGAATATATTGACGCCATCATTGAAACAAGTCACTGGGCATCTGTTGAGACCCTAAGAAGTCTGTTTGCGTCATTGTTGTCATCGGATTCTTTGAGCAGGCCAGAGGCAGTGTGGGAGAAGTGTTGGGAGTTGCTTTCGGATGATATTTTATATAATCAAAGAAGGCTTCTAAATCATCAAGGTATTGATATATTCTATTTTATATCTTACGTCATTTGTTTTGGGCAGATTTTTTCATTGTTTATAAATTTTAGTGATACTCCTCTTTTTATGAAATTTAATCATTTTTTTTATGAAATTTATTATTTTTCTTCTTCTTCTGCAGATCTGGTATTGAGTGAGAACCAAATCAAGAATCTTGCCTTAGTGGAAATTGAAAAAATTGTTAAGGAGTCGTGGTAAGAGTCTACGCAATTTTGATTCGATGTCATTTTCGGATGTTGACAATCTTCAAAACCACCGAAATAGACTGATATACGACGAGTTGCGATACGATCATAAGGTGTTATTGGTTGAGCACCAGAACCTGCTTGCCAAGCTAAACGATGAACAACGTATTGTTTACTCGAAAATAATGCATGCGGTGGCATCCGATAAGGGTGGCATGTTCTTTGTCTACGGATATGGAGGTACAGGCAAGAAATTTTGGTGGAGGGCTTTATCTTTGGCATTGAGATCAAAAGGAGAAATTGTACTAAACGTTGCATCGAGCGGCATAGCATCTCTTTTGTTGCCAGGTGGCAGGACTGCGAATTCGCGATTTGTTATTCCTTAAACCCAAATCAAGACTCAACATGCAATATCAATCAGGAGAGTCCGCTTACGGAGTTGATTATTCGTTCTAAGCTTATAATCTGGGACGAAGCACCGATGATGCACAAGTTTTGCTTTCAAGCACTTGACGAAACTTTGCGAGCTCTTTTAAAAATAGACAACCCGTTGAAGGAAAATATAGTATTTGGAGGGAAAACTGTTGTGTTTGGTGGAGACTTCAGACAGATCTTGCCTGTTATACCTAAGGAAAGTCGGCAGGACATTGTAAATGCAACAATTAATTTATCGTATTTGTGGAAGGATTGCACAGTTTTAAAACTGACTAAGAATATGCGCCTTCAAAGCTTAGGTGGAACCAATGATTATGCAGATTTGGTGCAATTTTCTGAATGGATTGCAAGCATTGGAGACGGAACAATCGGAGGATCGAATGATGGATGTGCAACTATTGATATACCTGAAGATATCGTGCTACAATCTTCTGGTGATCCAATTGCAACTATTGCTGAAAGTACTTATCCGATGTTTAGAGACGCCGTTGATGATCCGACTTACTTGAAAGAGAGGGCTATACTGGCACCGACCCTTGATGTTGTTGAGTCCGTAAATCAGTATATGACGTCTTTAAATTCTTACGAGGGCCAGACGTCTTTGAGCTCTGATAGCACATGCAAATCCGATGCTAATATTGACTTCTTGCACGATCTGCACACACCAGAATTTTTGAACGGGATAAGATGTTCCGGTGTTCCTAATCATGAATTGTATTTGAAGGTCGACGACGCGGTTATGATCATGAGGAACATGGACCATTCCATTTGACTATGTAACGACACTAGATTGGTTATTACAAGGCTCGCCAAACATGTACTCGAAACTAAAATTCTCACCGGAACAAATGCAGGTCATAAGGTGTTGATTCCGCGAATGACATTGACACCATCGGACCTCAGGATTCCATTCAAGTTTCAACGAAGACAGTTCCCTCTTATTGTATCGTATGCAATGACTATAAATAAGAGTCAAGGCCAATCTCTCTCCAATGTCGGCCTGTTTTTGCGGAATCCAGTATTCAGCCATGGCCAATTATATGTTACTGTTTCTAGAGTCACCAATCACAAGGGTTTAAAAATATTAGTTTGTGGTGAGGAAGAATCAAACAACAAGCAAACAATGAATGTCGTGTACAAAGAAGTCTTTCAAAATTTGTAGTTTTTTTATATAGTGCTTTAATTTTAATAATTTGTATGAATTTTAGTTTATATTTTTATATTTTATTAATATTACTTTTTTAACATAAATCCAATGGTTAGACACAACAAACTCTATATTGTTCAACAAAATCCGATTGCAGAGACCCAATATAACACTCACGTGCATGGCACGGTGTAACACTAGTTAACTTATAAATGAGATGAGTGGACCTTTATATACCTGGTAGCGGGCCTCATAGGATGCGTAGAAGAAAACGGCGTGTGGTCCGAGTTATTTCATTTGTAGCCCAATAAATAATGGATAATTAATGATATTAAATAAATGCATAAATATATAATAATAATAATAATAATAATAATAATAATAATAATAATAATAATAATAATAATAATAATACATTTTTGCCCACAACACAAATAATTCTACAATTTATTTTTAAATAAAGTTTAGTATTTTATAAAGTACAAAAATTAAAAATATTAAGATGTAGGAATTTGAGAGATATGCTAAATAAATCGTTTTGTACGTCAAGCTCTTGGCACCTTGACAAATACTCATATAAGACCATCATACAGATCTTCTTTTTTGTCGCGCGGATTGTACCCGCCGACCCGACCCACAATGTTTTTTCCCTGTTGATTTCTCTCTTCTACCACCGAAGACCGCTGGTTCATTCCTTCTTCAAGAGCTTCCACTTGTTTATTATTTCCAAACTATACTTGTAAGGAATACAGGGCTAAACAGATCATAAATTCTATATTTATTAGTTTTGGATTAGGGCTTACAATTCTATGAGAATATTTTCGTTAGTTGCAGCGATGAAGGTCACATCTTTTTTATTTTCTCTAACACAATCTTAAATCCTCTGTGCAAAGAACCAACACCAAGAATATGAAACTCAAATTTTTGGTTCAAAGCTAAAATTTAATACTTTTGCACCAAGTTTTTTAATTGAGAAGATTGAAAAGAATGGGAAAAAAAACAATACAAAAATCAGATGTTCATTTTTATATGGGATAATTGTGATTAATTGAGTGCTCTCTAAGCAATAAAAGAGAATAATGAGGCTCAGGCCATGAAATTGGTGTCGACAGAAACCATGACAAATGTGTTCTATTCCCAACCTTATTACACGTTAAAGTAAAAAAGTATTAAGTGTTTGAACTAAAAAGTGTTACACATTAAACTTAAAAGTATTATAGTTTCAAGTGAAAAGTATTACACATTAAGTGAAAAGTATTACACGTTGAACTAAAAAAATATTATAGCTTTAAGTGAAAAATATTACATGTTTAAGTGAATTGTATAATATTTTGAACTGAATAGTATCAGATGTTGAACTAAAAAGTATTACAATTTTAAGTAAAAAAAATATACGTTTTCAAAATAACAAAACTGATATTATTTATTTGCAAAAATTATATATAACTTTGTTTATGAGTATAATATTTTATTACAAAAAATATCACTTTTGTTTCAAATAGTATATGTTTTCAAAGTAACAAAACTGAAAAAAAAAAAAAAAGGAATATACTTATATATGTGGAATCGCTGCCCACCATATTGTTACATTTTCAAAGTATTACCTTTTTGTTAAAAAGTATTATTTTTTTTTCTCAAAAAATATTACTGCGTTGATTTAGCCGACCAATGACAATTGACATTTTTTGACCCACGGTTTTTTGTTTGACCAAACCTGACCGTCTCACAGACATATATCCGTGGTCTCACAAGAGACCTAGTCTGGCACCTTTATGCTTAAAACACTTGCAAAATTTCTTCCCCTAAAACAACTCATCATCTATTAGGGCTCTGATTAGAATCTCCAGTCTCCAGAGGACCAAATCCCCTTATTCGATGAAATTCAAACCTCCACCAAAGAGGAAGAAAGTCGACCCCGCACCTTCTTCCAGGTTATTAATCTCGTCCTTAGATTTCCATGTATATGCTAGCTGATAAGGATTCAACGAAAGAGTTGAAGAGTTCCTTAATGTTGAAACAATCCATTGTGCATTTCCGACAGACTCTTGTGATGATTTTCAATTTGTTCTCTAAGTCAGCTCCTGATTAACAGAAATGTGGAGAATCCATGGTGGTAGATTGTCTTTTACTGACTAATTAGCGTTATTTATGAAAAGAATAGCTGCGGTATACCTGTATTGAAACACTAGGGTATTTATTCCCAATTGCCCAAAGTTATCTTGCGGGAGCTCTTTTCAAATTTAGTTTTGAGTGCGTTTGTACTGTTTAACTCTAAATTCTTCTGTGAGTCTGTCCATGTATCTGGGATTGGGATTTTCTAGCCTCGAATCACATCTTATCTCCAATTTTTTGCCTTTTCAGTTATACCTGGAAAAGGTCTTTGTTTAGACAAAAGATTGTGTGATGATTGCAATAAATTACTAAACTCGGTTGTATATTTGATTTCAGCACTTCATCTCATTCTACACCTGTTGTAAACTTACCATCAGAAAAGAGAGACACGGATATGACCCCTACAAGAAAACCAATGGTTTGTAGTATTTTGTTCTGGTTATAATCGATTTATCATTTGCAATTTTGTGTCAGTATCTTATGCATGACGAATGTTCCAGGTTCACGAGACTCAAACTAGCAATGTCGATCTAAGGATTCAACAGGCAAGGAATTATGCAGTGGCCCAGGCACAGCAAGACGGTTGCACAGGCAATTTTAGAATATTTGACTCGCCATTTGGGAATTATCTGGTCCCGGTGATTCCAACCCGTTCAGACCTCGGTGGATGAGTCTCTGCTAGTTTCGTTTAAGACCCCCTAGAACGAAAATATGCATTCCTGATTGAGGTTTATCTCTGCTGATATTGTCAAATATTTTTATGCCATATAATCTGCTAACTATTTTCTTGGGCTTGACATATGTGGAAAACAGAGCAGACTTCGTTGTTGCTTAGCTGAGAAAGTGAACAGTGATCTCTTCCAAACAGATAACTGCACAATGGATTTGGTTTACAGTTAAGGTATTGGTCCTTCATTGTTGTAAAGGGTCATTGACTTGTAACCATAGCAAAACCAGAATTAGGCTATATTAGCAAAAATTATGGTCTTAAAAAAGTGTTGGCTTTTAGAGAGAAATAAGTTTTAACTTTTAAATGTAAAAGTTGTGGTATTTTAAGAATTCTGTTAGATAGGAACAAGTTGGGAAATATGTTCGTGGATTTAGCTGGTACCGTAGTTTAAATGGCCTTCTGCTTCTTGCTGTTCAGTTTTCCAGATTTTCCTTAAACGTAGTATAAAATAATTTAAATATTCTAAACAACTCAACAGACTAGTTTTGAGTCATTTTTCTAAATTTGCGAGTAGAATAGCAGGCAATGTACCCATACTTGAACAATATTCCCTCGATGCTTATTTGATTAAAATTTAATTTTTAGTGAAATACTTACTGCATCGAAAGGTTTGGCTATTGATTTAGTATAAACTAGTAAGAGTATTCCCAAGCCAAGTGTAGAAATCGATTTTATATTTAGCTTCAATCCATGTTCATTTCTTTTATTTCTTATTTTGGTATAATTAAGGCATCATCTCAAGGGATTTTAAAGTTGTCAGGACAATTGCACAAAGGAATTTCTATCTATTACTGTTATTACTAAGGAATTTCTATTTATTACTGTTATTACTGATCTCTTCGTATAAAAAGAAGTATTCTACATGTATGTATGGGTATCATTATTTTTAACTTGCATTCAATGAAAATAATAATAAATCTTTTAAAAATAATAATAGTAATAACCATAATAATAATGATGATAATATAGTTCCTTATTTTAGTCTCCGGACCTTTTCTCGATTGATTTTCCCCGAAATTGACTTTTTTAATATATAACTCAAACAAGAAATTACAATCGAAGCCCACTGGCTTAGTTCCAAAAAGGCTACATCATGAGCCAATTGGGAATTGTGTTAACCCAATTCATGTGAAAAGGCTACATCATGAAGCCAATGGGGAATTGGTTAACCCTTAAAAGATTTTCTAAATCAACCTCATCACTAAAAACCATGCTAATTTAGCTAATCTATAACAAATGCCATGCCTATGTTGATCCACAATCGCGGGCTTGAAGCGGAGGGGACATGAAAATCCCACACAAATATCTAAATTGAGGAGAGCTTAAAAGATTTGATAGGTACTAAATCAACAAGATGCATCTTCTTTTTCGTGCTCATCTCATAAAAACTCGAAGTTAAGCGTCGGAGTAATTATGGGATGGGTGACCCCTGGGAGGTCGCTCTCGTGGTGTGCGTGAGTGAGGAAGTTTGTTTTCGTTACAATTCAAACCCTCATCACTAAACCATGCTAATTTAGCTAATCTATAACAAATGCCATGCCTATGTTGATCCACAATTGCAAATACACAAATATCAAATTCGTAACATATAAAAGATAGAATTGATGCAACTCAATCGAGAACGGAAGTTTGTTTTTGAGTTGAGATACAATATCCTTGTCATCTAAATTTCTACTTCTTTGATTAATCCTCTTTCTTCTTATTCTGTTGTTGCTTTTGTTAGGTAGTATCTTGTCATCTTAAAATATGCATTGTGGCATTGTTTCTCACAATGGGTAGCTAATCGTTATCAGCAGAATTGCCATTAGCTAGACAGATTATGAAGAATGATGCTTTCAGTTCTGAATTTATCTTTTTACCCCTTAACTTTTAGAGATTAACAAAAAAGTGTGTGTGTGTGTGTGTGTATATATACACACATATTTGCTACTTAGTGATAGTTAGACATAAAGTTTGCTTAATTTACGTATTTGCAAACATGCGTTGGACTTGTTACTTAAGTTAACATATGTCCTGGATTTGGCTTGATAATATGGCTTGAAATAGATCAAATTGAGATCTCTTTCTTGTTCTCAGGAAATTTGGAAGCAGTTTTCCCATTGATGATATTCACAAATATTCACAAACTGAGAAAGTAACATCATGTCACAGACTCACAGTTGAAGGGTAATTGCAATTTAAATTGGAAAGAACTGATGAGTTGTTCTAGAGGGACTTTCTTGTGAGACCGTCTCACGGATCTAGATCCGTAAGATGAAGCTCCATTTCTGACTACCCAAATGTCCAAATTTGACCACCCGCCTCCGGTTTTGTAAAATAGGACCAAGCCCAGCCTAGCCAAAAAGATAGGACCAAGCCCGCTGCAAAATAGGATCAAGCCCGCTGCAAAAGCCCATAAACCGTGCCCAGTGTCGTCGTCTCCTCACCGAAACGAATGAAACAAAGAGATGAGAGCAAAAACCCACTCGTGTTCTCTCTTTCTCCCTCTCTCGACATCAACGAACATAAAACCTCAGCTCCCCCCCCCTCGACGTCAAAGCACATAAAACCTCAGCTCGCGTTCTCTCATTGTGTCACACGATACGTCAAAATTCGATTCGATTTACCTTTTGTTGCAAAACATATGTATGAAATTTTTGTTGGTGTTGGTTTTTTTTATTGTATGAAAAACCTTCTTCTTCTCTAATGATTTTTTCTTTTCCAGATTCTGTGTAAGTTTTGTTGAAGAACAAAAATGGACAATATTAAAGAGCTTGACAAAGAAAGTATGATTTCTTCCATTAAAAGTATTACTTTTATAGCTAAAAGTATCACTTTTTCAATAAAAAGTATCGGATTTCTAACCAAAAATATTGTATTTAGATGTTGTAACGTTATTGACTCTAGTTCTGAGGGTGATGAAATCAAAATTGACACAGGGGATGCATGTGATGTAATGCTCCAAGAAGCTGAAGGTAATGTGCTTCCCATTTTTTGTCACTTCAGTTTTTCAAGTATTGTTTTTCTAGTAAAAAGTAACATTTTTTCAATGAAAAGTATCATATTTCTAACCAAAAGTATTACGCTTAGATGTTGTCACAATTCTTGGTGCTGCTCGTGAAAATGAAGAAATCAGTATTACCACACAAAATACAAGTAATACAATGCTCCAAGAAGCTGAAGGTAACGTGCTTCCCATTTTTTGTCACTTTAGTTTTTCAAGTATTGCTTTTCTAGTAAAAAGTATCACTTTTTCAATTAAAGTATCATATTTCTCTAACCCAAAGTATTACATTTATATGTTGTTACAAAAATTGGCGCTGCTCATGAAAATGATGAAATCAATATTGCTGCACAGAATGCAAGTGATACAATGATGTAAAAAGCTGAAGGTAATGCGCTTCTCATTTTTTGCCACTTCAGTTTTTGTAGTATTGTTTTTCTAGTAAAAAGTATCAAATTTTCAATGCAAAGTATCATTTTTCAATGAAAAGTATCATATTTCTAACCAAAGGTATTGCATTTAGATGTTGTCGCAATTATTGCCTCTAGTGATGAGGGTGATGAAATCAGTAATTCCAATGAGCCTGAAGGTGACAATGAAGATGAAAATGAGTTTGATGTGAGTGGTTGTCTTCTCCATATAACAAGAAAAACAATTAAGGATATGCATCAGTTGTATTGTCGTCATGCTCGTGCTGTTGGGTTTAGCGTACGAAAATCGAATACTAGAAAATCTAAATGGAGTTGTCGTTGAGAAATTTTATGATGGTAGATTTCAAATATTATATTAAAAGAAAAAACTAAACCATCAACTCACGATGTAAAGCTTCAATGAGAGTAAAGTTAAATGGAGAGGGTTTTAT
This sequence comes from Rehmannia glutinosa, assembly GCA_016081115.2. Lineage (NCBI taxonomy): Eukaryota > Viridiplantae > Streptophyta > Magnoliopsida > Lamiales > Orobanchaceae > Rehmannia > Rehmannia glutinosa. The sequence continues at coordinate 49,162,921 of CM071931.1, read as the reverse complement.
GAGGTAGTTCAACATATTATCAACCATCAACTCACAAGAAGGGAATGGAGCCATCTATATCGTTTTGAAAGAGTCATTACAAATGAAAAAGGCAAAGCTATTGAGGATATGATATCTTGTGGGATGAAAGCTACTCAATCTTACTGTTATATGGTACATGATGCGGGGGAACAGTGTTTTGGCCATACTTTAAAAGACCATTTTAATTTTGTTAATAGATTGAAAATAAAAGCAATAGAAGGTGGCGATGCACATACATTAATTGATATCTTGTATCAATAAGATGTCGAAGAGGAGGATGTCTTTTTTAGAGTAAAATTGGATGAAATGGGTAGATTGTCTAATTTATCTTGGAGAGATTCTATGATGAAAGAAGACTACAAAATATATGGTGATGTTTTGGTATTTGACACAACTTACCGTACAAATAAGTATAACTTGATTTGTGCGCCATTTGTTGGGGTCAACAACCATTGGAAAAATGTCATGTTTGGGTGTGCTTTTTTATCTGATGAAAAATCTGAATCATTTGAGTGGTTTTTCAAGTATTTACAAAATCAATGGGCGGAAAATGTCCTGTAACTTTGTTCGCTGATCAAGACCTAACAATCAGCAATGCAATTGAAAAGGTAAATACTTTATGACAGAAATCTGATACTTTTGTCTGTGATACTTTTATAGCTAAAAGTGATACTTTTAGCTATAAAAGTGATACTTTAACATAAAAACCAGATATTTTTCCCTCAAAAAATATATGCTTAATTTTTGTCTATGCAGGTTTTTCCTCAAACAAGGCACAAGCTATATCTGTGGCACCTTCACCAGAATGCTATAAGTCGGTTTGAACGTTTGAAATAAATAATTCTTTCAAAGAAGCATTCATTTCATTAAATGTTTGGCTGGTTGTGTTGATGAAAGAGACTTTGAAACTTGCTGGAAGTCTATGATTTCGGAGTATGAATTGCATAATGATTCTTGGTTTCGACGCATGTATGATTTGAAGGAGAAATGGTGTATTGCACTAAGCAAGGATATTTTTTCAGTGGGAATATTATCTTCACAAAGGATAATATCTTTGCTTAGTGTAATATTCCAACTGTTTTTCGTACTCTCACTCATTTGTGAAGATAATATTCCCGCGGAAAAAATATCCTTGCTTAGTGCAGTACACCATTTATCCTTCAAATCATACATGCGCCGAAACCAAGAATCATTATGCAATTCATACTCCAAAATCATAGACTTCCAGCAAGTTTCAAAGTCTCTTTCATCAACACAACCAGTCAAACATTTATTAAATGCTTTTTGAAAGAATTATTTTTTTTCAAACGTCCAAACCGCTTATAGCATTCTGGTGCGGTGCCACAGACATAGCCTGCGCCTTGTTTGAGGAAAAACCTGCACAGACAAAAATTAAGCATATATTTTTTGAGGGAAAAGTATATGATTTTTATGTTAAAGTATCACTTTTAGCTATAAAAGTATCAGATTTCTGTCATAAAGTATTTACCTTTTCAATTGCATTGCTGATTGCTAGGTCTTGATCAGTGAACAAAGTTACAGGACATTTTCCACCTATTGATTTTGTAAATACTTGAAAAAGCCACTCAAATGATTCAGATTTTTCATTAGATAAAAAAGCACACCCAAACATGACATTTTTCCAATGGTTGTTGACCTCAACAAATGGCGCACAAATCAAGTTATACTTATTTGTACGGTAAATTTTGTCAAATACCAAAACATCACCATATATTTTGTAGTCTTCTTTCATCATAGAATCTACATTAGATAATCTACCCATGTTTGTGCATCGCCACCTTCTATTGCTTTCATTTTCAATCTATTAACAAAATTCAAATGGTGTTTCAAAGTATGGCCAAGGCACTGTCCCCCCGCATCATTTACCATATAACGGTAAGATTGAGTAGCTTTCATCCCACAAGATATCATATTGTAAGCTTTTACTCTTTTAGAACGATGTAGATGGCTTTATTCCCTTTTTGCGAGTTGATGGTTGTGTTTCATAATATGCTGAACTACCTCATAAAGCCCCCTTTTCCATTTAACTTTACTCTCATTGAAGCTTTACATCCGGTGCGTGTAACATTAGCCTTTTTTTTCTGTTGTAGATTGCTTAAATCCAGTAGAAGAACATACATAATATTTCTCAACGACAACTCCTGTTTCAGCTGTAGATTTTCTAGTATACGATTTTCATACGCTAAACCCAATAGCACGAGCATGATGACAATACAACTGATGCATATCCTTAATTGTTTTTCTTGTTATATGGAGAAGACGACCACTCATATCAAACTCATTTTCATCTTCTTTATCACCTCCAGGCTCATTGGAATTACTGATTTCATCACTAGAGACAATAATTGCGACAACATCTAAATGTAATACATTTTTTTAGAAATATGATACTTTTCATTGAAAAAGGGATACTTTGCATTGAAAAAATGATACTTTTTACTAGAAATGGAATACTTCAAAAACTGAAGTGACAAAAAATGAGAAGCGCATTACTTTCAACTTCTTACAACATTGTATCACTTGCATTCTGTGTGACAATATTGATTTCATCAATTTCACGAGGAGCGCCAATTTTTGTAACAACATTTAAATGTAATACTTTTGGTTAGAAATATGATACTTTTCATTGAAAAAGTGATACTTTTTACTATAAAAGCAATACTTGAAAAACTGAAGTGACAAAAAATTGGAAGCACATTACCTTCAGCTTCTTGGAGCATTGTATTACTTGCATTCTGTATGGTAATATTGTTTTCTTCATTTTCACGAGTAGCACCAAGAATTGTGACAACATCTAAGCGTAATACTTTTGGTTAGAAATATGATACTTTTCATTGAAAAAGTGATACTTTTTACTAGAAAAGCAATACTTGAAAAACTGAAGTGACAAAAAATGGGAAGCACATTACCTTCAGCTTCTTGGAGCACTACATCACATGCATCCCCTGTGTCAATTTTGATTTCATCACTAGAGTCAATAACGGTGACAACATCTATAGAAATCCGATACTTTTTATTGAAAAAGTGATACTTTTAGCTATAAAAGTAATACTTCTAATGGAAGAAATCATATTTTCCTTGTCAAGCTCTTTAATATTGTCCATTTTTGTTCTTCAACAAAACTTACACAGAAGTTGAAAAAGAAAAATCATTAGAGAAGAAGAAGGTTTTTCATACAATAACAAACACCAACACCAACACAAATTTCATACATATATTTTGCAACAAAAGGTAAATCGAATCGAATTTCTATGTACCGTGTGACACAATGAGAGAACGCGAGCTGAGGTTTTATGTGCTTTGACGTCGAGGGAGGGGAGCTGAGGTTTTATGTTCGTTGATGTCGAGAGAGGGAGAAAGAGAGAACACGAGCTGAGGTTTTTTGCTCTGTACTGTTTCATTCGTTTCCAGCTGAGGGAGACGACCTGTGCTAGGGCACGGTTTATGGGCTTTTACAGCGGGCTTGATCCTATTTTGCAGCGGGCTTGGTCCTATCTTTGTGGCTGGGCTGGGCTTGGTCCTATTTTACAAAATCGGGCGGGTGGTGGTAGGGGGGGGCATTTGGGCTCTATTTTTTTTGCCGCACAATGGGCGGTCACGGGTGGTCAGAATGGAGCTTCATCTCACGGATCTAGATCCATGAGACGGTCTCACAAGAGAGTCCCTCAACTACAAATTTTTGCAACTCTTGAAAATACTGAGTGCAAACTGAAACTAAAAGTTCATTATATATTACAAGTTTATGATTACTTGAAGTTGGAAATAACCGTAGCCCTGAAAAAGTATGAAATACAGTGAGGTTGTGTTTGGACGAAAATATTTGGATTTGAGGGAAAATTTTGGAAAAAGGATTTCTAATGACTTAGGGCGCAATTGGATATGCTTTCATTTTGAAAATTTTTCTTTTACTAGAGAATAGTGGTAAAAAAAAAATTGGAAGAAAAAATATGAATTTTGAGTGTGATTGGATGTGAGATGAAAAAGTAATGATGAAAGTTGATTTGATTTAAAAATAGTAAAATAATGATTGGTAGTTAGAAATGTGTGAGTGAGTAAATAGTGAAATTTATGGGAAAATGTGTAATAATGATTAGTTTTTTGTGAAAAAATGTGTAGATGTGATTGGTAAGAAAAAAATGAGAAAAAGTGAAAGTGAGAGAATAGTGTATTTTCTGAAAATTTTCACAAACAATTGTATGTTTGGTTAAAAAAAATCTCCAGTGGAACAAAAATGACAATCGTTCCATATCCAATCGCAGCCTTAATATAAAATGAATTGGAAATTTACCACTATGATTTAAAAAAGGCTCCAAATACAAGATCAATGATAATTTTGAGATTACTAAAAAAACTCAATAAGTTTGTTGTTATAGATTTAAAATATGTAGCTTCAAAATACATTAATCCAAATGAAGCAAATGAAATCACAATATATTACATCTCTTTTATGCACTAGATGAGGGTAATTTTGTTTGTTGTTCTTTTTTCCTCAATTTTTCGTGTCTTTTCTGGAATTCTGTTTGGGAGGGGGGTGTTATCAACTCTACACGAATTCAGTTAGTTTTACTGTAATCCTTCAATTTGTGGTATTTTTTGTAATATGAAACTTAACTGAGTTTTGTAACTACCCAAAATTTTAAGGGTACTTTTTGTAATTAACCCTATTTTTTCAATAGTTATGCACACGTAGAATTTAAGAAGTCATTGTATATCACATGTACATATACTAGTAACCCGCTCGAGTATTGTACATATATTTTTATTTTTATATTATTATTTTATAATGATAATATCTATTAACATTAACTATTGTTTATTACTTTATGTAAATAATATTTGTATAAGGTAAAAAAAAATATTTATCTATGAAGCTTATATTTTCAATTATAAACTTAAATGTCAACTCGTTCAGATTTATCTCCCAATCTATGCTCCTCTCTCTCTCTCTCTCTCTCTCTCTCTCTCTCTCTCTCACACACACACACACACACACACACACACTACCTCTCTAAAAACAATTATTTATATAATTTGTGAGATATGTATTTTCATATTGTTCTAATATTGTTGAGAAAATGAATACTTCATGTTCTTAATCAAATATTTCCTTAACAGAAATGTACATACGACTTTTATTATCAATGGTAGACATGTAAGCGACATTCATCGATCCGATCATACTAGAACAACATGTAAGCGACATTCATCGATCCAATCATATGAGAACAACATTGTAACTTTGTAAGCTGATGTAACTTAATAACCAATCTCCGACAAACAAAACCAATGTTGCTTTGGGCAAACTTCATAGCAGACGAGATGCTTCAAGATTTTATCATCATGTTTAACAAATACATAACTGTACAACTCTCGGTTTGATTCCAGTTCATCAAATATGTCTCCTCGAATTCGGACCCATGATGCCCACCGAGACAAAGTAGGTCTGCTACGACACGAAAATGGCAATGACCATCAATGTCAACATTCTTAGTCCCAATAATATATTTATGTACATAGGATGGTATTTGATAAGTACTAACCGATACTCCTCAGCCTGTTGATGCACGACCTATTTGAAACACAACATTTTAAAATGCAGCCACTTTAGCAAAACTATGTTAATATTTACATCTATATAAAAAGAGAATATTTATCCGTAGCTTTAGTCTTGACATCGAAGTTAACCTATGAGGTTCATTCGAGGGCCAACATCATAGATTACTTCCTCACATATAAAACAACTATCTCTAATAGACTCCACATACTCAAACTTACTCGAGTCACACTTGGTTGATTTAGATTGTCTAGCTTTCCGGACTTAGAATTACCAAGTTGTGAGTCTGGATTTTGGGCTTAATTAATGACATTATTGTTGGATTGGAAATCTCCACCAATCTTTTCAACATTAACAACCTCCCCTTTGGGTGCTTATTCAAATTTGGTGTGAAGATTACCGACACACTGAGTCCATGGAGACCCAATTTCGTGACCAACACCAAGATCATGTCTCTTACTTGGTAATATATCTAATTTTCTCCAAAATGCATCAACCTGATCAAGGGAATTGGCTTCCAATATCACATATTCAGAAAGCTCATGAGCACAGGGGAATCCACATGTTTTTCTCAATGCTCACCCATATAACAAAGGGTCTACACTACCCTCGGTTACACATTTCATTTTGAAATACAATTTATTCAACGTATGTATAGACACCATACCTTGCAATGACATGAATATAATTGATTTGTTTTATGATAAACTATTTATGCTCTTCTCAAATGATTGTTTGATTGTATTGTGTGATGTTTCAAGAAAGGTGTGAATATGCCCCCAACATGTCTTGAAGTTACCTTGACTCGATGAAGCTATATTTTCAATGCTGCATGGTGACTCTCCTCCCTAAAATAGAATATAATTACTAATAATTTTAGGTATATATATGATAATATAGAAAGCAATGATGGGAACATTAAAATGAATTACCTATTTGTTGTGGTATTGTCGAAATACCTGATATTATTTGTCCAAACAGACACAAATCTTTTCTTGCAGGACCCCATCTATTGCTCCATTGTATATTGTATGACAGCTGCATATTCTATGACTTTCGACTGGAATCTTTTAATTAAGTCATAAAATAATGACTCAATATCTGCGATGACCAACCAATTCCAATACAACATAAACAAATTCCATTTCTCATTTGTGCGGAATATTTTCTTGCAATTTGCCATAATGTTCTTATTAATGTACCACCGACAAAGGAAACGTCTCGCAGTAGAAAATGTTCTCTTAATTGCATTCATTATAGTCATTTCCATGTCAGTAACAATCACAGTGGGAAGAGAGGATGTCCATCAAGGATTTTAAGATTGTGCAAGCTCATGTATAGTTGTCTTCCACTCACACTCCAAGTTAGTGGCTGCAACAAGAATGCCACATGGGTCGATGTTACACCAACAATCTCCAACAAAAGTAACTTGTATATATTTGTCTTGTATGTGCAATCCATAACGATGATATTCAAATAACACGCAATAACTCAATGCTCGTTAGGTGAGCAAATAATATATCATTCATAATGTTAGCCATCTCACAATGCTTATGATAATAGAAATATCCACGCTCCTTCAATTCCTACATAAGCTGATGCATCTGTGATCGACAGTCACGCTCGACAAATTTATTCTTCATACAACATTGTAGATAGTCCTTATTATCTATAAACTATTTTATAAACCCACAAAATATTATTCGGTCGAGTATTGTCGTGTGACATATCCAACACATATTCTTCCTCATTTCTGGATTATCGACCAACATATGAGTTATTGTGCAAGATGATTATGCACACCCCATTCAATGTCTAGTGTTCATTCTCCTTCAACTGATACTTACCTACCCCAGAACGAAATAGACTACCACACTTCTTTGTTTTGGTTTCTCTCTTAGTCATTTTTTTTAACTTTGCTTACATAATATTTTTCAACATTTTCACCTTTTTGATTCACGGTATTACCCACTACGTTCACAACACGAAAATACTCGAGGTCTTGTTTTACCATGACCACTGTTCGACCTACTAATTACTATCACCATGCCATGTTTATTTCCTCTCTCACACTCCTAATCAAAACAAGAACCAAAAAGTTCGTATGTCGTGAACACGTGTGTAATCCATAACAACAGAAAGCTCTTCATCTTGAACAATCTCATCATTTCGAGGACCAACAACACTATAACCCGTAGGCATAGAGTTTAATTCATATTAAAAATAAGAAGAAAAAAAATCAATAATACTATATTACGTTAAAGCAAGAAAAAAGTTGCATGTTAGTTTAGGGATCGTGCCTAACTTTACACATGCGGCAGGATATGGATTGTGTCATATTTTATATGTGGTACGATGGAACCAATAATCGTGCGGTGTCGTGACCGCTTTCAAGAAGAAGAAGAATGTGGATGGATTGGAGAAAAAAATTATACGCTTTAATAAAAGATGAAAGTGTATTTAGAGATTTGTGGTGTATTTAGAAGTTGTTTGTGTGCTAAATGTATTAGAGTCTTTTAAACTAATAATATTTTTAATGTTATATGGAGATGGGAGTATTTAGAGGATTTGGGTGTGACCATCGGGGATAGCGTTCTCTTCCCATAAATACCGCAACAAAACTCACAAATGACACCTACTTCTAACTTCCCACGGTGAGGCACAACACTCTCCCACTCGACTGAATCATGCATTAACTCCAATTCACTTTATTTAATCATGCATTATTTCCAAAGAACTAGACCGATGCTAAAAGCCCCACGCCATCATCAAGAAATTGAAGAAAACAAGCAGAACCGTTCAGATGTACGCCAAATGGGGATCTTTGAATGATGTGTTTTCAATGTTTGAGGTGCGTCAAAGGAATTTGTAATTCACACATATATAAGTACACAGAGCATGATATGTCACTAGCGATGGTGAGAACTAGCCTTGTCCATTTTTTCATTTTTTTTTCGCTATGAGAAGGAAAAACTTTCGATGAAAAAGTGAGCTCTAGCATTTTTGAGAAGTAGGTAGGAAATGGCTTTCCACATAAATTTTATCAAAAACTAAAAAAAAAACTGTTTTCTGGAACGGGTTGCGCATTCAATCGCACCATAACTTTCTCAATCCATGACTTTTGAACTGATTATTTATGCGTTGTGCAAGAAGCATTAAGAGATGAGTTGTTTTTCCTTTGTGCATAATATTTGACGTAAATTACTTACAAATTGGTACCTATGGAAGGAAAATTAATCTTTTTCCGGGAACACGCCTTTGATTGTGATTAGAAGGGACCCACACTTGAGTGACTTCTTCCATGATGGCTGATGCCATATAATTACTTAGATCTTTGAAAGATGGGTTTCTTTTTTTTTTCTTTTTTTTTTTACTTAAAGGACATGTTTGATGTTAAATACAAAAGTGAGTATAGTTGAAATTGATCCAATTGATCTGTGCTCCTGATCTCTTGTAGCAACTAGTTCAATTCACAGGGTTCAGCATTATGGTTGGTTCAATATAGAACAACTTTTTTTTTAGTCTTAATTATCTTGGGGCTCCAAAACTTACCATCTCAGGGAGCCAACCATGGTTGTAAGGCCTGTATTGCTATATCTTGTGATCGTTACGTGGAATGGTAGAGTTACCTTTAGGCATTCAGACCTTTAGGTTGCATTTGGATTGGAGGATTGGATTTAATGGAGGGATTTGGAGAAAGGATTTGAAATGACACCATTTAAGATGAAATAACTCAAAAATAACTCAAAGTAGCACTCAAGCCATGCCAATCAAACAAGCTCAAATGGGTTTATTATTATGGCTTTGAAATTCGTAGCTTCAAATCCATCAACCCAAATGAAGCCTTAGTGTCTAATTATTTTAGATTCTGCTCTGGATGAATGGTAAAGTTCATCTTATGGTGGCTGCTAGTAAATTCAGCTTTAATATCTATAAACTTATCTAACTTCAAAGAAATCTCTAATAAGGTTCTCAGTCTCATTTGAAAAGCACTTTTCAAGTTAGAGGCGTGCACATCCCACTCCCTATATTTCCTAAATGAAGGTAATTGCAGTGTCATGCATTTGATAATGTTATCTTCGTTTCCTTCGTGTGGAGTTTCTTGTTGTAATAAAGAGAGGAGACTAGAGAACAAGTGAATAAGATAATGAATATATATCAATTAAAAACTAGGTTTTAATTGTGGCTATTGGTGATTGTTCATGTGGCATGATGTCACTTGGTGAGTATTGTTATCGAGGAACTCCAAAATCAATATACCTTGTCGTGCAGTTCATAGTCAATGCAGCTTTTTTACGATTATATATGATGTAGAAATACTATTGTTTTTGACTGTTGAGTGTTAGTTTGGTAAGGCATTCGAATTTATGAAAATGTAATCGATCGCCAATATGCGGGTTTCGATATGTCCGCTATGAACCATCACTTTCCGATCTCAAAGTAGGGATACTTTAGAGTTATAATTACTTCACACCAACGACGAAACAAACTTTATTTTCATGAATTTAATAGCATTTGCACTCAACTTGGAAAACTGTCTTATATTGTCTCCACCATGTGAATTGATATTTTGAGATACCAAATTCTTCCTTGAAAATGAGAAAAATGACCGAGGTACACGATAATGTTGCCTCACGTGGGGCAGTCGCTCTTGTCTGCTGCTTTGGGATCTTAGGTATTCTCAAGAAATTGGGACGAGAGATCATTGTAAGGGGTTGTTTGCAAACTCTTATAAAAGTGATTCTAAACTTCAGATGCAAAAACAACTAATTTTTCTATTTAGCGGTGAGAATCACTTTTTGTTTAGAGTTTATAAGCGCAGGCAATTATAGCATTGGATGGTGGGTTTGTTTGAGCACTATAATGTATTCAGAATTGTATGAACATCAACATTCTTTGATAGTTTTTGCCGGGAGAAGTTTGAGATCTTGTTATCATTAAGCATCCAAATGACGGTTGGGAATTGGAGAAGTTCAGATTCGATCCTATTAATGTGCCAACAGTGAAGTTTCACATTCCGATTGTTTACATTTTATTTTTCGGATTTTTGACTTCTTTAGGAATGAGATAGTCTTTCTCATTCATCGAAGCAGGTAGGAGAATAAAGCATATTCCGATTCATGGTCCGACAAGTGTAACATCCCACTATTTTTCTATTTGGATTTGTTAGTTATGGTCTTTAGGATTTTTAATCTTGCCCGATATAAGAGAAATTTAGGTTTATTTATTTTAGGATGGCCCAAACTTATTTTTAAAGGTCCGTTTTATTAAGCCCATATAAGTATCTTTGGATTTTTAAAATTTTGCATTATTTATTTTATTCATATTGAGTCTTATTTCATTGAGATAAATCATTATTAGATAAAATACAATTTTTTTTTTTTTTATTAATGTGTATCCATTAGATTTGTCGTAAGATTTAACCTAATACATGGCGTAATACTCTCAATTCTCAGAAATTACGGATATTTCACAACTCTATATACACGTTCTCTCAAATTTACGGGGGTGTCCCCAATCATGGAATTTAATTGAGTTCAATGGAATTTAGAATTCCATAACATTTCAGGTGTCCTCGATTTGGATTTTTATGGAATCCATTAAATCTTGAGGTCCTCAACTTGATTTTAATGGATTCCACTAAATCCAAAGATCCTCAAACATTAAAGGAATTTCATGGAATTCTTTTATAAATGGATTTTGGTGGATTCTTGTGGAATTATAAGCTAGATTTATGAAGGATAAATTCTCACATTCTCCCCTCGGAATTCAAATTCCATTTTTCAATAATAAATTCTGGCTATGGTATAAAAAGAACAAATAACATATTTTTTCTCAATTACATCTCCCCACGCATCGTCTTATAATCTCAACAATTCAACACGTTCTACCTCAATTTTGTGAATAATCACTGTAGAGTAACTATAGTTGATTTGTCGTCTTATTTCAAATGCTAATATTTATAATTTTATCGATAAATTAATAAGAAAAACTATTGTTATAATAATACTTTCTTTGGAAATTATTGTTGATAAATTTTCATTATATACACATTGTTTTTGTGTTAGAAAATGTGGTTTAAAATTATTTGGTAAGATTTTGATCATCAATGTTGTTGTTTATTGAATAAATATTTTAAAAATAGTTGTTTATGGAACTATTCCAAATTTTGATAATTTTAAATTATATTTTTGCAAAGTTTATGAAACCTTTTTTTTTTTTGCTAATGACTTTCTTTCAATATTTATATTTTATATTTTTAATGATTATGATGTTATGCTACTAGTTTTATAAAAAATAATTAATTATATTTTTTATAACATCCAACAAATTTCACTAAATTCCACACAATTCCATAAGTATAAAATTACATTAGAATCTCTTGGAAATCCATATAATCCATGTAATTCTCTTAAAATCTATAAAATTCCATAACTTAAAAAATCCTCAAAATCCATTTGGGGACACCGTCCTTAGTTTTTGCACGTGAATTCAATTTTCAAGCCTATCTAGATAGATATTTAGAGATATTCAAACTCTCAATTCCACGTTCAGTTTTTCCCCTACAAAATCTCAATTCAGTTTCTTAATAAACCCACCTAATTCTCAATACTCTCACAACCTATTCTCACATCCCACAACCAACAATTCTTTTAGTTTTATGTTCATAACCCATCTCAATCATCAATACCAAATCAACTCGGAATCGCAAAGCCCCGCAACAGACAAAAATCAAAACTTGTCGGAACCTAGACCAATGAAACCCACCTCGCCGGAGAAATCCAAACCACCGCGCTACCTGCTCGCGCTGCTCGGTTCGCCAGTCACCGCTGGTGTGTGCGTGCGGAGTGTGCTCTGCGTGTCAGGCCGACGGGAATTTGAAATTTTGAGGGGGCTGATACAATTTTACGAAAAAGGGAGAAGAGTAGTCGGAGGGTTTTGAACAAATTTGAGAGCGAGAGACGAGAATCTGGGGATAAAGGAAATTGCTACCACTCTGTTCTGGACTAGGTATTCTTTTTTTTTAAAACTCAATTTGAGAATTTCACGTTACTTTTCCATAAGTTCCAGTTTTGTCCCTTTTACATATTTTTATTTCTATTTCACAAAATAATGACTACTGACTCTATTTCTTTAAGAAGTTAACTGATTTTAACCTTATTCCATTTTAATGAGTTAACCAAACTTGACCCTACAATAGCTCTGAAGGCAATTCAAATATCCTTCATCCAATTTCATATCTATTTTTTTAATTTTCTTTATCCGTCTATTCTTTTACAATTACTTTATATACTATATTATTTATTAATTATACTTTATAATTATATTATTTAGTAACTATACTTTATAATTTATCGTAAGAAACGAGGAATAAGATTATCTGTATTTTTCTACATTATCGGCTCAGATTTCTGGATTATTTAAGGTGGGGATATTTTCTATTCAAGAATTGTTTGTCTTTATTAAATGCTTCGTATATGTGTTTTCGTTTATGTGCAATGTGAAAGGAAGCCATGTTAGCCAGGGGCCGTAAGAAGGTCCGGGATCAAAAGTATCCTCGGGGTGAACCTGCAGTGCTATATTAGTCTGGGGTTGTAAGAAGGTCCGGGATCAAAAATATCCTCGGGGTGAACCCGCAGTACTTAGTCAGGGGCAGTAAGAAGGTCTGAGATCAAATGTATCCTGGGTGTACACAGATATATAAGAATCGACAATACAAGGTAAATTACATGTTGAATGTTTATGATTATGCCTATGTGTTGTATTTAATTTTGACAAACGTGTCCCCACGGAGCGAGTTGAAAGCTCACCCCATATTTATTATACTTTTCAGGTTGAGGAACCTGAGTGAGGATTGGAGGCGGTGGATGCGAAAACAATAAATTTTAGTTAATTTTAATTTTAGAAATATTTTATTATTGTCAATGCTTTTAACTTTTCCATTGAATGCTAAAATTTTATTTTTAAAAGTTGTATTTTAAATTAAAGTACTTTGTTTACTTGAATGCAAATTTTAATTTTAGGCTATCTTTCATAAAATGTTTCCGTTCATCAAATTACTTGGATTCTAGTAGTTTTTGGTCGTTATAAGTTGCACATCAAATTTTTATAATTAGACTATGTTTTATAAAATTAGAGTAGCGCACTGAAAGTATGACGGATTATTTGGGTTTATTAATAAAGACGATTCTACTTGCATTTGAGATATGTCTTATTCATGCGGTTTTAAATACGTTTTCTTATTAAATTAAGTTATTTGTATAATTTGAAAACTGGGGCGTTACAACAAGGCTTTCAGATTCCCTTTAGTGCAGTCCCATGAATGGATGGTCTTTTTTAGTGCCAACCACTTGGAATCTTTCCTCATTGATGGAATCTATGGGCACTAGTGTAAATCATTTGCGTGACGACATTGAAAATAAAGGTAGATAAAAATTGCTCATGAATTTTAATTGTCTCGACTCCATCTATTCAGGTTTTTAATTCCTAGTGTAATAATGAGAATTAAAATAAATGTGGCATGTCTTGTAAAAAATTTATTATAGTTTGATTTTCCCAAAGAAAGCTTAATGTATTATGTGTTTTTTCTCCCATGTCTGGTGGTTTTATTCTACATTGGTTGTTTACTGCAAGTAATCCTGAGGCCTGACGTTGTCTTAAAATAATTGCTTTCTGTCGGCTGCTTCTTTCTTGTATGCAGTGGAATAGGGTACTCTGGTTGTAAAACAACTTTGGCGTTAATTTAAAGAAACTCTGGGTCCATATTTTAACTTGGATTTAGCAGTTCCATTCATCTGGACTTGGTTTCTGATATGACAATCATAATGTCATGGTTTGAGTTGTGGGATTTTGTGTTTCAGATTCATGAGATTTATGAGAACAGAAAATCCAATCTATGCTTATTTTTTTCTGTTTATCCGACTTTGGATCTTCTAGAACCATTATGATACATTGCAGCTGATTGAAAATGCTGTTCATTTTCTCGCGACTCAGCTGTAAATAATTTGCGTACATCTAAGAGTGAGATAGCATCTCTAGTATCACTTCTATTTCTATGCCTGCGTAATGTGTATTTTACAATACATCTATCTATCAGAGGAAAAGAACCCGGGAAGCTAAGCTGAGAGCATCACCGCCTGCTATGTTCATTTAAAGATCTCACAACCAACTATGAAAGCTCTATACATGTCCATTCTAACACATCATCAAACAGAACTGAACACACTGTCATCACTTTCAGATGACCTATCAGACTTGGAGTTGTGGAGGAGAGGAGCAACATCGTACTCGTTCCTGTTTGTCTTCTCCTCTGACGTCGGCCTTTGGCTACAACGAAGCAAGATTTGCAAAACGTCGTTCATGGCTGGCCTGTTCGAAGGCAATGTGCTGGTACAGATCAATCCCAGCTTCAACACTGTGTTTATTTCTTCCAAGTAAAGGGGCTCCTTTATATCCTCATCCAATGCATCATCTATTGGTTTGCCTTCCTGAACGTGACGCCATGTCCACTCAACAACGGATGATGTTTCGTCTCCATTATGAGCCTCCCTTCCAGTTATCAATTCGAGAAGGACGACACCAAAACTGTACACATCAATCTTCTCGTTCACTCTTCTTGTTTGTGCATACTCTGAAATTTAACCATAATGTGAGTTTTCAGGGAAAAGGAGTTGAAGAACAAATTAGGGATAATTTCAATTTAGTACCTAAACTATACATTGTTTTCACTTTTGGTGCCTCACATTCAGGTTATATCCAATTTGGTACCCCATCTTTTACTTTTTCATCGTCAAGTTTGGTACCTCATGTTTTATTTTTAAAATCACTTGTGATACTGAATGTGGCTAGTCATTAAAAAGTAAACCATGGGGTACCAAAATTGATATATCCTGAAAGTGGGGTACTAAAAGTGAAAACATGGTAAACTCTAGGTACTAAAAATAGAATTATCACAACAAATTAGCTAAGAAACTGAAATAAAAGCTTACCAGGAGCCATATACCCAAAAGAGCCGGCCACAACTGACATCGTATTAGGCTCCCCATGCTTGACCAACATTCTTGCTAGGCCAAAATCTGCAATCTTTGCATTGAACTCAGAATCTAACAGGATATTACTGGATTTTACGTCCCGATGGACAATTGGTGGTGAGCAGTGATGGTGCATATAGCAGAGCCCATGAGCAGCTCCAATTGCAATGTGCAGTCTCTTAGGCCAGTCCAAGACAACATGATGGACTGAACCTGAGATGCTATGTGGTCTCTTTTTCCCATGAAGCCATCTATCCAAACTACGGTTTTCCATGTACTCGTAGACAAGAAGCTTCGAGTTCTCACTCGAAATGCAGCAAAGCAATTTCACTATGTTGGAATGCCGAATCGTGCCCAATATCCGAACTTCTGCTAGGAATTCCTTTTCGAGTTTCTGATCTAACTTCACGTCATCCCAAATTTGCTTAACAGCAACATATTCGCCCGAGCGGTGGTTTATGGGGACGCGGTAAACTCTCCCCGATCCTCCTTTTCCGATTTGGTTGTCATCTATCAAACTCGATAAAATGTTTCTTTCTGTGAAATTTAGTCTCTGGAATGAAGTGAGCTTCCAAGTTGAGTCTTTTACGTGCTTTCGCTTTCTGTAACTTCTCCTCAAATATATTGTATATAGGATGGCCACTAGAAAAGCCACTGCAGCTAAACTTGAGACCGCAGCAATGAAATGAGACGAAAGCCTGTTCGACTTTCTAGTTTTCGCACGATTACAATTGGTGAGGCCTAATGATGGGATATTGGAACAAAGTCCAGGATTGTTCAAGAAGCTGCTGTCAAAAGCTGCATTTTCAAACTCACCTGGGATTCTCCCAGAGAGCCTATTGGATGAGAGGTTGAGTGAAGATAGTCTCAAAAGACCAATTTCAGGTGGAATTTGGCCCGAAAAAGCATTTCGTGATAAGTCCAAGTACAGGAGGTCAGGCAGAAGGCCGAATGCTGCTGGAATTTCACCGGAGAGTTGATTTCTACTGAGATCCAAAGTTGTCAGAGATCTCCATGAGATTATATCCGACGGAAGGTGGCCAGAGAGTTGATTGCCATCTAGCGAAAGAGTAGATAGTAATGGAAGAGCCGTCAATTCCTGAGGTATTACACCACTTAATGAGTTATTACTCGCTCTGAAAACCGTCAGTCTCTCCCAAGAAGATATTCCAGCTGGAATAGGACCAGAAAACTTGTTGTGCATCAGCTCGAGCAATGCTAATTGAGGGCCTATTTTATCTGGAAGCTGACCAGCAAATAAGTTGCCGCTTAGCATCAACCTTATTAAATTTACAGATGTCCATAAACCGTCAGGGATTTTACCAGAAAACTGGTTGTCATCAACTCGAACAATTTCCAAACTGTTGCAATCACCGAGAGAATCTGGGATTTCACCCGTCAGCTTGTTTTCAAAGGCAATCACCCCTCTCAAAACCTTATTTGCACACAGATGCTTCGGTAATTCACCGACAAATTGGTTTGCGGAAATTTGGAATGTTTTCAGCGGTGAGCATCGACCAAAATCTGGTGGCAATTGGCCCGACAGATTATTGGTGTACAGCACTATATCTACAAGCTGTGGTAATGTACCTAGGCTTACAGGCACTTCACCAGACAATTGATTGAAAAACAAAGCCAAACCTGTCAGGCTCGTCAAATTTCCGAAATCCTCCGGGATTGTCCCTGTCAAGGTATTATTCGAAAGATCTAGAACCTGCAGTTTCAAGGCTTCGACTCTCCGAGGAATAAAACCAGACAAGCTGTTTTTGTAAAGAAACAAGAAAGTTAAGTTGTTGAGAAGAAAAAGACCATCAGGAATACTTCCACTCAATTGGTTCACAGATAAATCCAGATATTCCAGAGCTGACATATTCCCAATAGCATCAGGGATTTCTCCGATCAAATTCGCTTCCGTCATCCAAAAATTTCTCAGTTTCGTCAGGTTACCGAAACTTGACGGGATCGATTGAGGTGCAAACGCATTATAGCTCAAAACCAGCTCTTCGAGATTCGACAGGTTTCCGATTTCTGGCGGGAAAGAACCATTGAACAAGTTTGTGACGAGTTGAAGGCTCGTTAGACTCGGCAAGCTCCCAATGGCTGGAGGGATATCGCCCGTGAAATTATTGACTCCCAAGTTTAAGTATCGAAGACGGACGAAAGCCGATTTATGTCATCGGGATTGCGCCGATGAAATAGTTTGTCGAGAGGTCCAAGTATTCGAGCTTGGAGCAATTGTAGAGAACCGTAGGGAAAAATCCAGGGATGTAGTTCCATTGGAGATCGATGTAGGTGAGGTTATTGAGGTCGCATATGGACGGTGGGATTGTCTTGGTAATGCTTCCGTTGATGATCTCGAGTCTCGTGATCGAACCGTCGGTGCACATGATCTCCGGCCAGGTGCAGTGGTCGGAGGACGGTGTCCAGTGGCTGAGGGAGGGGGGATTGGACCAGTGTTGTTTGAGAGTAAGGAGGATTGTTTGTTCTTGATTGGGATTGTTGTTTTGTGTGTTTCCATGGAAGGGTAGGGTGAAGAGAAGAAAGGTAAGGATGTTGAGGTGGATTTGGGAGGATGATGGGGTGTTTTTGGTCATTTTGAGAGGTGGGCATGTGGTTTACAAGTTCAGATTGCTGTGCTAATGGAGAAGAGAGATTGTTTTAGGTGGTGAGGATTGTGGAGTTGTGATGTGAAAACTGAAGCAGAGAGGAAGTTGGGTAAAGGATATCAGCAGTTGACTTTGAAAACTTTTAAAGTTTGAATGTTCAATGTTGTTGTCTTTTTTACAATTCTCTAGTTTTGGATCATTCTCTTGTTTTTTTTTTTTTAATAATTATTTCACTAATTTATCCCTCTAGGCCTTACTCCCTATTTAATTTGGAGCGGGTTTTAATAGTGTAAATGGTGGAGATAAGGTCTGAATTTCAATTACGATCAAACTCGACCCGACCCGACGTTTTGTTTTTTGATTAGCTTAAATTTTATTTAAAAATTATTTTCTTACAAAAATTAATAGTAGTTTTTGTAGAAAAAATGTATGTTTAAAAATATTTTCAAAATTATAAAACGGGTATAAGGGTCTTACCCGCTAGATTAGAATTTGAGGTGAGTTTGAGTTTGAGTCCTTAAAAATGTCAAGGGGTCAGGGCGCGATTGGATATGCTTTCATTTTGAAATTTTTTATTTTGCTAGAGAATAGTGGTGAAAAATATTTTGAAAGAAAAAAAGATGAATTTTGAGAGTGTGATTGGATGTGAGATGAAAAAATAATGATGAAAGTTGATTTGATTTAAAAATTGTAAAATAATGATTGGATATGATTGGTAGTTATAAATATGTGAGTGGGTGAATAGTAAAATATGTGGGAGAATGTGTAATAATGATTAATTTTTCGTGAAAAATGTGTAGATGTCATTGATAAAAGAAAAAATAAGAAAAAGTGAAAGTGAGAGAATATTATATTTCTGAAAATTTTCATAAACAATCGTATATTTGGTGAAAAATAATTTTCCAGCGGAACGAAAAAAATCTCCCTCACATCCAATCGCGTCCTCAGATTTCGGATGTTAGTCAGTCGTAAATTACTATCTCCAAAGGAGATGAAAACATGACCTTGTATTACAATGTCACTCATACATACTACAATTTAGTGTTTGAAACCATGTCCTTCTTGTGATTAGTAATGGGCAGACCCACTATGCTACTAAATTGGTAGTAGTTTTTATTTTTTATTTAAACACCCACAAGGGTTATGAATTATGTTGTTCCTTGGTCTCATTTGTTCTCTCTATTCAATAGTTGGATGAGTAGGCCTATCTTTTCTCTTTTTATTTTGTTGCATCCAATAACAAAAATCGTCGTGCTATTAGAATTTTATATATTTCGATATGATTATTATCTCTATGTTGTGTTTGTGCCTACACGGACAAAATGTTGAGCAAGACATTGTAAGTGAAGCGTGATACATTTGGCCTTAGAAAGTTTTCTGGATTGGGAAATAATTATTTGGACAAATAACAACTGCCAAGAACCTCCACAAATATTCTTAGGGTTAGTCTTCTGTCAGACGGCCTAACTAGGGATGATAATGGGTAGGGTACCTACCAATTTAAGACTATCCATACCCGAATCCTATAATATTTATACTAGTCGTACCCGTCCCAAACCCGATTAAGAAACTACATATATTACCCGTTCCCATTCTGATACCCATGTACTACCCATACCCACCTAAAACCCGTTTATTTTATATAAAACTTATAATTATATGAATATTTAGATAACTATTAATCGGACACCCTACCCAAAACTAATTATTATATCAGAAAATGTTAATATGTTAAATTCTTAATAAATATAACAATTAACTATTTTAATTTTGTAAGTCACTACAGGCTATCATATTCATTCATAAACTAAATCAAAAGCATCACGGGATAATTTCAGAACTAGTACCCCAATTTTACCTACTTTTTGCTTTTAGTACCTAATGTTCCCAACTCATCAAATATGGTACCCGACGTTACACTTTTTAATCAGCATAACTATTGGCCATTAGTTGACCGTTATCTTTGGCCTAGAAACCTGTTATAACAGGTAAACCTTGGTAAAAAAGCTGGTTATTCCCTTTCTTTCCTCATTTTCACTTTAGTTTCATTTTTAAACCTTCAAATCCTCAAATGAAGTGAAAATTCAACTTTAAATATTTTATAAAATTATTAAGAATAATATAAATGTTACTTTTAATTTATATAATTAATATATTAGATTATACTATAATATAATTATTTAATACATCAAAGTTTGGGAGTAAAATCAAAATTAATTATTTTGAAAATTAGATTAAAAAAATAATAGCACGAAGGTGTGATGCCCTACGAAAAGGTGTGAATTATTATAAATAACATATATTATATATTCATGATTAATATATTAAGATATTGATTAATATATTTGTGTAATATATCAAACTTAGGGAGAAAATTTTAAAATTATTTATTTCACTCAGTAAAAGAAAGAAAATTCAAAATTTCAACGATTAAAAGAAAGAATTGATGGAAAAATTAAAATGATCAGTAAAAATTGATTACCCAAAATAAAATTGTGGAAACTAAAATAAAAATAATAATTTTTCTTGAAGATTTGACTTACCCAAAAAATAAGAAATTGTATTTTCATAACTTCTTCGATGGGCATCACACCTCCTTTCTACTATTTTTTTAATTTAATTTTTGAAATAACTAATTTTGAATTTCTCTCTAAATTTAATTTATAGCATAATTATAAATAATTAAATATATTAATTAAATTTAATATAATAATTATGATTTAAAAGTATAATTTATATTATTCTCAACACTTCACTCCTTCTTTGTTGAGCATCACACCTTCATCATATTATGGGAAAAGACACGCTGATTTTATGGGGATATGAGATCTTTCCTTTTTCAGCTATACCCCAAAACATCAATTTTTCGGCCTACTGGAGAAAATCATAATTTCTAATGGGTAAGTACTTAGATTTTATTATGCAGTAAAACCTCCAAAATCCAGAACTGAGTGAATAATAATAATAAGATGAAGGTGTGATGCTCAACTGAGAAATAATTAATTACTGAGTGAAATAATTAATTTTGAACTTTTCTCCCTAGGTTTGATATATTACATAAATATATTAATTAATATCATTACTATAATTTAATATATTAATCATGAATGTATAATTTATGTTATTTATAATAATTCACACCTTTTCGTTGGACATCACACCTTCTTGCTATTATATTTTTTAATTTAATTTTCAAAATAATTAATTTTGAATTTTACTCCCAAAATTTGATGTATTAAATAATTGTATTAATTAGAATTATTAGTATAATTTAATATATTAATTATGAATTAAAAGTAATATTTATAACATTCTTAAAAAATTTATAAAATATTTAAAGTTGATTTTCACTTCATTTGAGAATTTGAGGGTTTAGAGATGAAACAAAAGTGAAAATGAGGAAAAAAATGGAATAACCTGCTTTTTTACCTAGGTTTACCTGTTATAACAGGTTTCTAGGTCAAAATTGAGGGTCAACTAACGGCCAGTAGTTACGTTGATTAAAAAGTATAACGTTGGGTACCATATTTGATGAGTTGGGAACATGAGGTACTAAAAACAAAAAGTTGGTAAAGTTGGGGTACTAGTTCTGAAATTATCCCCATCACATAAATACATATGTAACCAATACATTCCTTAAAACTGTAGAATCAATATTAGTACATCAATTAATTTATAAAACTACACAATCAGAATGTAGTTTTATCAAGCTTGACAAAGATAAAATAGAGTTGATATAATCACAGATTCAAAATAGCAACTTTATATATATTCTTTGTACAAAATAAAAATTTATGTTGGGTTTCCATGAAGAAAATGTGAGATGAAAAAAATAAATGGAAGTTACTAAGGCCTAAACGGGTTCGGGTAGTGGGGGGTATCCGAGGGGTAAAACCATACCCTACCCGTATATAAATGGATAGTAATTTCTCATCCCATACCCATCCCAAATTCGAAAAAGACTACCCATACCCGTCCCATTAGGGTCTGGGCGGGTGGGTACCCGCGTCTACCCGTCCCGCTGTCATCCCTAGGTCTAATGGATCTAATTCGTTAGATGGATCTAAATATCCGACTCGTCAGCCCACCAACAGCCCCCACAAGTACCAATACCACATCCGATGGCCGCTGCTAATACATTTTAGGAGAGTTGCTACTACATTTTAGGAGGACTACTAATACTTTTCGGAGAGAAAAGTAATATTTTTAGGGATGCTACCAAATATTTTTCAGGATGAGTACTGATACTTTTTGGGGGAAGAACTAATACTTTTATGGGGAATTACTAATACTTTTTTTATGAGGAAAACTATTACTTTTCAAGATGAATACTAAAATACATTTAATCGGAAAACATGATACTTTTAAATAAGACTACTAATACATTTTAGTAGGAATACTAATACTCTTGATGGAAAAAATAAATATTTTTCAAGAGGATTATCAAAAACTGTTCGCTGCATTATTAATACATTTCATCGTTACTACTAATATTTTTTTGAGGGACTGCTAATAATTTTTGGGAGAAAAAATTAATTATATTTAAGAGAACTAGTAAAATAATCTCCAGGGAACTATTAATGATTTTTCGAGGAACTACTAATACTTTTTGGATGCACTATCTCAGAATATTATAAACATGCCATCGGTACATGAAATTACGAAAATACCCGGGTTAAGTTGGATCCGTCTAACAGAAAAAAAACCTGTTAGACGGTCTGATAGGAATTTTTGTGTTATTCTTAATGTGCTGTGTCAAGTTCCGAAGATTTTATTATGGTTGTTGCCGTGTTGGTATTATTTTATAAGACAAATCTTCATTGCACGTTATTAAATACTTTTGATGTTTTGGTAGAAACTGATTTTATATCTTTTGGTGCGTTAAAAATGTAGCATCTTACCATATTTCTAGAAGATTTGACTTTCATAGAAACTTCTATATTTGGACGGATATGCTGATAACAAGCAGGCCTGATTTTAGGATCTTGATTTTATGTATCTATATTTATATATATATAAATAAGACCGTCTAACATAACATAAGATAACCTCTTAATAAAAATATTTGTAAATTCTCGCTCTCCTAGTCTTTTATATTAGAAACAATTATGTAAATTTATTATAAATGGTAAGTCCGAAAAATTATTATAATGCTTAGATTAGGAAAATATTATAAAAAAATCGTTGTAATTATGTAAATTAGGAAAATATTATAAGAAAAGATTGTAAATGGTATTCCTGCTTTATATGTATATAAATTTAAGAAAATATTATAAATGGTATTTCTATTTTATATGTGTAAAAATTAGAATTTTTATAAATGGTATTCCTACTTTATACAAAAAGTGAGTCTATACTACCAATTTTATCTACATGTAAATTATAATATATGTATTTTATCAAAATTATAAATAGTATTTGACTATAATTAATATCAGTATCACTATATGTCAGTTCTGTTCATATATATTACTATGATTATGTTTATTCTATACACATATCTTCACCAAATATATTATTATTTGTTCCAATGGTGTCGTTACTTTTTTGTACATTATAATATTAATTAATCAAGTTTAAATACTAATGATTATTCAAACTTTCCTAAATTTTTAACATCTATATATATGTATATAATAGCAGAAGTCCAAAACAAATATTTCCCTCTCTTTTTACTTTTTATATTAGAAAATATTGTAAATGGTATTCCCACATTATATATGTATATAAATTAGGAAAATATTATAAATTGTATTAAATTAGGAAAATATTATAAATGGCATTCCTATTTTATTTTATATATGTATAAAAATTAGGAGTCTGAAACAAAACATTCCCCGCTTTTTTATTTCTTATATTCGAGAATATTTTAATTTAGAAAAATATTGTGAATGGTATTATTATTTTATATATATATAAGGAAAATATTATATATGGTTTTCCTATTTTATATGTATAAAAACTAGGAAAAATTATAATAATATTCCTACTTTATACCAAAAGTGAATCTGTACTATAAATTATATCTATATATATTACTCATATTTTAAAAATTGATTATAATTAATTAATTAAGTAATATAATAAATAGCATTATTATTGTCATTATTATCATCATCATCATTATTATTATTACTACTATGATTACTATGATTCTATATATCATTTATATTTATATATAATATTCTTTGTTTCAATGATGGACATTACTTTTTTGTACACTATAATATTAATTAAATTTTAAATACTAATTGACTATTCAAATTTTCCTAAATTGTTCAATAATAGTTAAAATAGACGAATTCTGTTTGGCGGAATATTTATAGGAATATTTTATGTATCATTTTCCATTGAAGCATCTTTTACCATTGAATTAACAATTGATTTTGTGTTCAAAGATTTTTTTGGCAACTTATTATTTGTGGTAAATTATTTTATATTTATACTACTTAAATTGCTTTAGAGAGACACTTCGATATTGTTGATCCTAAATTCGAAGCATAACCACCAAATATGGATTCAACTTCATGTTCCCTTATTATCGTATTCATCAAATATCCCGCCAACATCGATAGTATTGAACTTGGATTATGTACTAAACAAGAGTTTATATATAAACTATACTGTAGATCTGTACGAATATTACTTGGTGAATTTAATAAGAAAAATATTTGTTTTTTTTTATTATTCTCGATAGTTTTGTTGTTTTTTTTAAGTTGTATTTTGAATTATGATTTATTTTTTTTTAAACTATATTGTAGATCTGTACGAATATTACTTGGTGAATTTAATAAAAAAAATATTAGATTTTTTTATTATTCCAAATAGTTTTGTTGTATTTTTTTAAGTTGTATTTTGAATTATGATTTGTTTACTTTTTATTATTCCTTATACCAACTCTTTGATTATATGAAACTATTTGCAAATTAAACACGTCGATCACTTCCAAAATTTCTTCTTTTTGTTTCGAATAATCCATAGAAATAATGGCTTTTTCCATATTTTTTGAGTACGGCTTTTTACGTAATTTAGTTAGTGGTGGCAAACAAAATTCTTTCAGAATTGAAAAATAGTTAAATAATTAATACTTAGTGATAAACTGATGCTTACATTGTCAGATGCCCATGAGGATGCTAATTTAAATTAAATACCGGCTCGATGATTAGTTTTATAATTTTGATTTTTCCTATTATTTTGTAAGGGATTTATTGGAATAACTTATTCTATTATTCCATTAAAAATTCATTACAAAAGTTTAACTAAATATGTTCATGTCGTGTCATTACATAATTTTTTTGTGTCAGCGTTTTTCATCCAAATTCGCATGTCATTTTTAATGGTTTTATACCATTAAATTGTGATCTGCATAATGTGAACAAACTCACTTGGATGGTCAAAATGATCGACCCATATGGCGCGTTCTTTTTTACGGATGGATTGAGCAAATTCGTCCATGATAACACAATTCCAGATCGTGAAGTGTTAGTTTTCTCTTCTCGTGCCTTCCACATTTTTGATGTGTCAATATTTTCCAATGATGATGCATGTAAGAGAATCGATGTGTACCCTATTATAAATAAATTTTATTCTTATTTACTTTATATGAATATTTTATTATTAAAATAAAGTAATAATTATCAACACAGTTTAAGTATAAACCAATAAAATAAAATAATATTACACACGAATAATAAAAAAATAAACCATGTGAATAATATTACGCACGTGCGGGATTACTAGTTTGTATTATCGCAAAAACTTATATAAGACCGTCTTACGGGTCTTCTTTTCCTTTTCCAGCAAATTTTTTTTCCTTCTTCTTCTCGTTGTCTTCTTCTTCTTCATCTTCTTCTTCTTCTCGTTGTCTTCTTCTTCTTCTTCCTCGTCTTCTTCTCACTGTCTTCTTCTTCTTCTCCTTCTTTTCTTCTTCTCTTCTCATTTTTTTTTCTCTTTTTTCTTACTTTGTGTGATTATCGTCCTTTTTTTGTTTTTATCGTTTTGTCGCTTTCGAAGTGTATCAGTTTGTAATAAAATATGAGTTTGAAATAAAGTTTGTGTACAAAATCTGTGAACATTGGTGCTTGAAAGTATCGGAAATTACCTTAAAAGTATTAATTTTTTGTCACCGTATTTCAACATTGAACATATAATATATCACTTTGCATGTTAGATCAATGATGCTTAAAGTATCAAAAATTCCCTTAAAAGTATCATAAACTGCCTTAAAAGTATCAGTTTGTAATTAAAAAATTTGTGTAGAAATATGTGAACATTAATGTTTAAAAGTATCAAAAATTGCTTTAAAAGTATCAAAAATCTAATCTATATATATATAATAATCAAGCCACTTATAAAAAGCAAGCTTAATTTTTCGCCTAAATTCAACTCCTCAAAGTAGAAATAACAATTTTGAGTGTATATTTTTCTTCATTTTGTAATGTGATGTTTAAATCTTTACACATGTTTGCAACATATCAAATTAAAGAGTGGTAATAATTGCATGGGAAACGGTAAATTTAGTATTAAAAATCCACTTAATTTAGAAGGTTTGAAATTCAGAATATTAATACTATTTGCATTGATTACAATACCTTTATTTATGTCAAGATTGTTCACTTATCTACGGAAGTTGACAACAATTGAAATATTAATATAATGCCATTATTTATTTTTGACAAGTAATCAATATGATTGATTTCGATCATATTTCAATCTAATAATATAATCACTAATTGAAAATTTTAATATTTATGTACATCGAATTATTACATTATAAAAAAAAAGAGAAAAGTAATTATTGATATCTTATAAAAAAAATGGAAATTTTTTTCGGATTCAATCAAATCCGCTGAATAATAGGGCAAACCATTATATAGCCGATTTAATGTATGCATGAATGCAAATCCTATTACAATATTCATGCATAATTAATATATATATATACTTTCTTTAATTATTCACCATCATAACACCTATAAATACGAGTTCATGAACTTGTATTCAATAATCAAATTTCATTGAATTCTCTTCGGAAAAAAATTCTCTATTGTTGCTTTGCTCATCAAAGATCTCCATATGAGCAAATCAACATGGGCTATGAAGCTACGTCTGGTTCGTATGTACGAAAAACTGGCTTACAATGATAAAATGAATATAAGCAATCCGAAATGTGTGTTTCACGATTCAGAGGTATGATTTTTATTGTTGTCAGTATATTATTAAAACCTTTTCATAATATCAACTAATTTTTTGTGAATTCTTTTCTGCAGGGGGATCGAGGGGAGTATATATGCGATAAAAGGATTTTGTTGTTTCTAATAACATGGATAAATATAAAACATTAACTACAAAATACAAAATTATTTTTCATGGCAAGACCCATGTTGTCCAATTGCATGATCAAACATTTCCTAGACTTTTATATAGGTTTAAGAGCTTTGCAGAATTATCTAATGTAGAAACTGTTGATAAGACGATGCTTTTCGGTATGATACAACTTTTTTGACATTAAAATAGTAATATATACTATTAGTAATTATTAAATTCTGATTCTTATATTTTTGCAGACATCATAGGAAAGGTCGTTGCCATGTAGAATGCTAGACCAAAGAACTTGGTGGCAAGATCACACATTTTATGGAAATAACATTAGAAGATTTGGAGTAATTAATGTATCCTAAACTCGGTTTTTTTCTTGAAATAATATTGAACAAGTATTGTAATTAATTGTTTTTTACAGAAATAATCGTGTTTCATGTCCTTTGTGGGAGGATTATATTGATGCTATTTTGCCATATTTAGAAGATCATAGTTTTGAACCCGTTGTTGTAATTTTGCAAATGTGTCAGACCAAAGTTTTTAGAGGTAAATGTTTAAGGTTTATTCCAGAAATTTACCACGATTCTCGATAGCCTAATTATGTATTAATTTTTCCGAATTCTTTTAGTTATTATTCTTTTCTGAAATTTCAGATATAGTTAAAGTTTCCAACAACTTCTATGTTATGAAGATGATCGTAAATGGGAATGTTGAGGAAATTGAGGACTTTCGAAAGAGGTTTGACTCTTTATGATTATAATTTATATTTAAATTTTCTAATATTAGAGTTTCGAAATTGTTGTATGACATTCTAATACTTTTTACAGGATTATGACTGTGAGCAATCCAACACATCCAATCAGTCATTTATCTTATCCAACTACACGGTCAACTGATGAAGATTTGGCTTCCGGTGAATCGCCCTATCGATTGATTGATTAACTTTATAGTTTATACAAAAGAAGAGGTAATATAATTGTACTGGTTTGCTTTAGATACTGTTTTCCTTTATTTTGGTTGAGTTTAATTTTTGCAATTAAGTTAATAAATTTTATTCATTAATATAGGTTGGGAGCTTTTGGAATAGTGCCACGATTTTCTCAGTCATTGGAGAATGGTGGTATTTGGCTTGCAAGAGATGCCCTAAAAAGCTCACAAAAATAGGAGAAAAATTCTACTGTGAACGTTGTGACAAGTTCTATCAAACTGGAAATTTCAGGTATTGAAATTGCATTTTTTCTCTCAAAATAAAAAATAATCACTAACATTTTGTTCAATTCCTATATAAAGGTACAAGATTCAATTAGAGATTGGTGATGACACTGCAAACACACAACTTTTGTGTTGGGATAGGGACTGTGAGACGCTTATTGGTAAACCGTGTTCTGTTTTGAAGAGAGAAATGACTGAGGTATAAATTAACTTATTAATGTTATTTTTTTAATATATTATTAAATATTGAACATTGTTATTTACTTTAAAATTTTGTATATTACAACCAGAGAGAAGGTTGAGAAGATTTGTCGGATGAGTTGGCATCTTTGGTAGATCAAAAGGTTCTTTTCAAGGTTAAAGTAAGGGCCGATCAACTCAATCATTTCACTAGATGTTTCTCGGTGATGAGATTGACTATGGACTCTAATTTGCTCAAAAGATATGCTACATTTTTCTTATTGAAAGCAAGATATATTTGTAATTAAAATTACTAATAACTTCAAGGAGAGAACTCTTTTTTTTTTTTTTTTTTAATGCAGGAATCTGATTTCACGTCCAAACTTCATGGAGACGAACAAGATTTTGATAAGGTAAATAAGTTATTTTGTAATTATTTTTGGAATCCATATCGATAAGAAAATTACATTATTATTGTAATTTCATTCAATAATCATCAAACTCTGGCGACGAAGTGAGTACCCCAGATAAGAAATTAAAAAAGATCGATCCAGTTGAAGAAAAAGTCTATCTCAAAAGATTGTTATTCGAAGAATCTACATCAAAAAGCAAGACGCTCAAGAAGGATATTAAGTTGGCGGATGAATCTAAGATATAGATGTTTTGTTCGTGGGAGTACAGTTAGATGCAAGATGGATATTTGTTGAATTAAGTTTTTTTTTTCCTTTTGGCTATGTTGTTGGATTTGGGAATTGTTTCCCTTCTGAATACTTACATTGGTTTGGGATAATTTTCCGATTTAAATATTTTGTTTTTTTGGGAGTTTCTTCATATGGATATTTTGAATGTTTTCAGGACTTGACGCATGTTGATTATATTTTCCTTTTTGTTGTTTTTTGTTTATTCATCTTTGGTGTTTCCGTTTATTATTTTTATATTTCACAATTTAATATAAGAATATAAAATTTTGTATCTTTATATGATATTTTTTAATCATTTATTTTCAGGATTGTTCGTGTTGGGGTTGGTTTAAATATTTAAAGATATGGAGATTATTTTGCTGCGAGGGTCCATCATGCTTGAAGATCTCCACGAAATATCACCAACTGGATGATGTCAACGATTTATTCAACGAGTTATCATACATAAAAATATAGTTATTTGTGAGGAAACAAATGTTTTGCTATAGAAGTACATTCCGAGATTGGATGAGTGGTTTATTGGTTTTCGGTCATTTTTCCATCTGAATATTCTATTTGGTTTTTTTGTTTTTCATAATGAAGAATTCGAATATTTTAGGATGTCTCATTATTTTTTGTTTTGTTGTTTTTTTATTATTATTTTTTTGTTTTGTTGTTTTTTCATTATTAATCTTTGGTATTTCTGTTACTTTTTTCTAATTTTACTTATTCTTCTTTATATGATATTTTAAAATTTTTTATTTCCAGGAGTGTTTGTGTTGGAGTTGGTTTGAACACTTAAAGATATGGAGTTTGTTTTACTTCGAGGCTTCATCGTGCTCAAAGATATTCACACGAAGTCAACAATTGGATGATGTAAACAATTTGTCTATAAATGATTATAGATAATAATAGAACTAATTGTCAGAGGATTGCATTTGTATTTTTTTTTTTCTTTTGGCTATAGAATTCCAATGGTTGTGAGGTTGATGATGAATAAAGTTTTTGAAATTATCAAATTACTGTTTTCTTTATGCTTTCATTATCTTTAAGGTCTTTTTTTATGATTCTAAAGTACTTTTCGGTAACAATTAATGCCAAAAAAATATCATATAAATAATAAAAACTAATAAACAAATTAAGATTAGATGATATATTTACTTAACAATAATACTGCATTTTTATTAAAATTAATTATTAATGATTATTTATTTACTATTTTTTTCAAGGACCATATGAGAAATAATATTTATTTTCAAGTTGATTCCTTTTCTGGAATATTAATTAAAATTGAGACATAGAAATATATCAAGTAATTTGTCATGCAAACATATAAGATTATACAATATAGAATACCACTGGGATATATATGTTACTGTATATATTTTGATACAAAATATTTTCAACTAAATATAACGGGATTAGGGAAAATTGAAAACAATATAAAGTAAAGACCCCTCGCACCAACACGATTCTAATAAACTCATGTTGTATGGTCAAGCGACTTTTTGGTTTAGAATCTTCATTGTGGATAACATAAAATCCAAAAAAGAATAAAAAATAAAATGCATTGTAGTGTGCGTCAAACATATATGATCAGGGGCGGATGATGATGGAGCCATCACTGGGCTTGAGCCCAGTGCAAATTTTCAAAATCCTACTTTTAGTACTATAAGTTTTACATTTTCTATAATTAGCCCATCCCAAAATTTAATGCAAAACTCAAAACCACCCCAAAATTTAAATTCATTTTAAAAATCAAGAATGAAAAACTTAAAACTTTTGTGTTATTTATTGACTTGGTACTACCGATTTGTCTCCCCTAAGTGTCATCATCAAATATGAAATTGAAAAGTTATCTCTTTCTTTATCTTTTTTATATTTAGTTGTTGGATTATGATATTTTGTTGCCAGAAAACAAATAGCATGGAAAATAAAATATGTCTATTTGATTGCTAATATAAATATACCACTGTATTTTTTTGAAGTAATTTTTACACTTTGTGTAATTTTTATTTCTTAGCCCACCCTACTACTAATTTCTGGATCCGCCACTGTATATGATAATTTATATATCACAATGGTATTTTAAATGTAGATACACATATAAAGCATATGACAAAATTCATGGATTTACAAGAGTTAGTTATTAATTGGCAAAGCAAACTAAATCTACAGATTATGATACGACTAACGAAGGCATGTCAATATATAAATTATGACATACTTAAAATAAACTAAATAAAAAAATTATGACATAAAGATTACATGGTAAGAAAAACGAAAACATGCAAATTTTAGGTATCTAATCATGAACTATAATTATTAAATTGATTTTAAAGAATCCATATTATCAATTATAATAAATGTGTTACCATATAGATACGCATACGGAATATCTATATGTATATATTATACTATTGTTGCATAGTTATTAAATATTTTTTCACATATTACATACACGATTCTATGGATATGTTCTATTAATAGACAAGAAGAGATCTGAATTAATTCCCATAAATTAAATATATATTATAATATTTTTTGCCAAGCATGAGTCTTGTTTTTAGACTCTTTTTGCCTTGTAGCAAGAATGTTATTTCATTTCATTTTGAATATATATATTCAAGAATGAAACTATATTTTGAATGAATGGACTTATATTAATGTTTATTTCATATTCTTAAGAAATTTTTGTTCATATATTCTACAAATTTTATTATACGACTAGTGGCTCGTGTTGGTGGGGCACAAAAAAAAAGAAAAAAAAAATTCTTTAGAGACGAAATTAAATGTCCCTAAAAATGCCAAATATATAGACGAATATGAAAATGTCACTAAATAACACTTTTAGAGACGAAAATAATAGTTTCTATAACTATTAAATTTTAAAAATATATTCTTTGGGGACGAAAAATAATGTCCCAAAATGTTATATATTTGTGGCGGATGTAAGATGTCACTATACTACTTACTTTTAGAGACGAATAGCAGGACACCGCTAAATGAGCTCTTTAGAGACAAAATAATTTGTCATAAATTGTAAAATGGTGCCAGCCATATGAAAATAAGTGACGTTCTCATTTCTTCTCAGAAGCCAAACCTTTAGAGACATTTTGCTTATTTCATCGCTAATGACTTTTAGCGACTGTGATATTGCGACATCGCTTGCGACGTTTTATGTTTGTCTCAAATTACTTTTTGTGACGTTTTTGGGATTTTTAGTGATGTTTTTGTTTCGTCCCAAATTCTGAATTTTCTTGTAGTGAATTCCCATAAATTAAAATAAAATCTTAAATATATTACCTTATTTTAATTTACCATATTAAACCTAATCAAGGTCCACTATATATATATATATATATATATATATATATATATAACGATGGACACAATTAAATGCTGGAGAAATTTTGAATTAGAAGCACGCATATATTATAGATCGAGATAGCAACACGATTAACTACAAACACTGACACCAAAACAAGACCAATATACCAACCATTTGAAACATGAACAGGATACACGACGGAAAAAATAAGAAGGAAGCCATAAAGACATAACTCATAAGCATTAACAAGATACGTGCTACTCATAGTTATGAGAAAGCTGACGGGAAATACATTTTTGTGCAATAAACGCATGAGGGGTGATGACAGTTTTCAAAGCACTTAATACCCTGATTATAAATAATTTTCTCTGTCTATATTTTAAATTAATGCAAAAGTGATGTTTTTATTATCATTTTTTTTAATTAATGATATGCAATATTTTAGACTTATCTGTATAAGGTGTTGTCTAGACACCATGTTTTGTTTTGTATTTCGATATTAATTGTTGTAATTAATGTATTCTTCTACATTTATTAGACTTGTAAAACACCATAGAATCATTATAAAATTAGATTTTGAAGACTGGTATCCAAAATACAAAAATGAAAAAAATCTAAAGGTAAAACATTATACTTATCTTGAGATAAAATTTGGCAAAATTTGTCAGAGTGAACTTCGTTAGATAAATATTTTTATGGTAAATTTGATGGTTTCAAATAAATGAGTTTTATACAAAACAATGTCCTCAAATGTTGTCCAAATACTTCAAAACATTTTCAATGATTTTTACTAAGTTTTTGAAGTATTTCTTCAACTTTATTTTTGACAAAAAAATGGACAACTTCTCTATATTGAGGTCGACCGGCTGCCTTATAGGGAAACTCGTACCTGAACGTGTTTAAAACTTGAAAACAGAGAATGCCAAGGGTGGTCAACTGGTGGGTCAACCGATGGGTCGACCAGTCGACCTAGGGGTTGACCGAGACCTATAACAGGTATTTATCCTTCCCATGTTTTAAAAGCTCCAGGCACAGGTCGTCCCCGGGTCAACCCCGTTGGTCGACCGGTTGACCCATGGGATGACCTGTGTCAGATGGCACTCAAACATTTCAAAATTCAAAATTTTCTACTGGTGGACCAGTCGATCCACCAGTCGACCTTTTCAATATCTGAGGATTTTGAATGTATAGCAGACAACAAGATTTACTTTTATCACTTTATCATTTTTGTACATTATTAGTGCATATTGTGATCTTCTTTTTGCAGATAAAATTCAAATATGAGGAGTCTATGCACACCTTAAACCATTGGAGAACTTTTTGGTGATTCCCCAAGAAGAAAACCTTAGAAAGCAATTTTAGAAGAGAGATTATTCTTTTTATATGGGGGACGATATTTTCAATTAGAGTGATATTGTAGGGAGAGATATCAATATATACCTCAATCTCATATCTCAGTTAGAGTCCTGATAGGAGTTGTTTCTAGATAAATCTCATCTAAATAGGGCTTCTTCTTATCTCAAATATGGATGCAACCTAATTGCACCCAATATCTCCCACTCATACATATTTGACTCGACTCTTTCGAATCACATCATCATAGTTCTCATCTCACGTCTCTTCTTTCATACAGGGAATAAGGTGTGCGACCAAGCAAAAAAGTATATAGGTGAGGAGAGTCACCAAACTAACATACTCTACAACACGATAACTCGTTGTGTACCCAAAACCAAATGGTCGCACACAGTCAATCATCTCTAGATCCCTCAATGAATATAAGTAGAGCATGCTTGACTCACTAAAAATATGTTTCAATGTTCATGACTAGTCAAACACATTTCGACATAGTCGCCCACGCTATGAATCAAAGAACATAAGTGTGTTACCAACTCAGTTCTTTCTCGACCCCACACGCCAATTAGCTTGGTCTTGACAACTTTCCTAAACATGCTCCAATAGACCGAATCACACATGGCCTGGATACATGCTAAAGTAGCTTCATCAAACTTACACCTCATGGCATAGTCCAAAGTCCCAAAGAGTACAAAAAATTAATATGGGCTCACACAAAGTGATGAGCAGGCCCATTGGTCACTTTCCCATAGAGGGTCGCTTCAAGCACATGTAGTATGAATACATGCTATGATGGAGCTCCCGATTAATTTAGGCATGTCAAGCTCCAGACATCATACAAATCTTAGTCCAAACTCACTATTCAAGCGCCTGGCCTACGTACTACTCGTAGTCACTCCTAAAGTGTCGTATGATAGTTCACACATTCGGCTACAAACAAGGCTTTATGAAGTTTGGACATACTTCATAGTCAATCAACTCGGGATCTCATCTTAGCCTCTAGCTAAGGTGACTGTTAATTATACTTATCAACCTTCCTCACTACTCTAGCGCAAAGGCGATCATTTGCAAACCTCCTTATGCGACACAATATTTTAAGTCTCATCCTTCTCGCTCTTTTAGCGCCAGGGTGATTGCCCTTGTGAGAGGGCCAATCAAAATCCTGGTGACATCTCACAAATTAGAGTACCAAACACATAATAAGAATCCATCATATCTCATTAATCACAATATGTTCTCACAGGCCACATAATTGATTGGTATGAGTTTTGCATGTAATTTGGGCTTAATTGTGGTTATAATAAGTTGATATGCATGCGTTACTTGAGTAAAATGGGCTATATTCTTGTAAAGTGGAAAAGGTATTACGCTTTGCACGTTTTGTAGGAATTAATCGATATTTGTAGCATTTTGGCGACAATTCGGAGCATTGCGGTAAAGGACCGCCAATAATCGAGCTAATGTATGATGTTTGGAGTTGAATCGAGAAGAAGTCAGACGAACCGACAAGAAACGGAAAGAAACAAAGTAGAATCAGCCTTAGCAGGGAAGCACGGGTAGGGCGTGCACCTACAGCACGGCCCGTGCATCATCACCAGGGAAGAACAATGCCTACGGCAGGACGCACGACCGGTTTGCCATCTCAGCGGAATCAATTGCCTACGGCCTGATGCACGGGCTGGTCGTGTGCGAGGCACACGGCTCGTGCGTCTGTTCGGGAAAATCAGGGTTTGACAGATTCTAATCAGGTTTTGACCCACACGGAGTATAAATAGAGACGAGGCGGCCACAAACGAGGAGACACTGATATTTGCCCTAGAAAGCAGATAAAATAGCAACCTTCTACCGGAGGATTCGGGAGATTGATCGAGGTCGCAACCACACGCTTGAGGATTGAAGATAGATCAAGAGATCATTGACATCCCTGAGTTTTCTCATTCAACAATATCTTTTACTTTCAATTAGTTAGATATGAACTTGAATAATTTGTCTATGAATTATTTATTTTCCATGTCTGGCTAAATATCTTATGATTCCCGGGTTTGGGATTAGGTTAATGGATACTTTTGTTTGATGTTTAATTGCAATTGAAGTTATTATTTTCCAACCCTATTCGAGTACTTTGTTTTATTTCTGTTTTTATCAAAAGGCAATTTGGTTTAACTTGTTTTGATGTATTGATTCATAATTCGAGAGATGAGTTTCAATACTAGATCTTTGAGTACCTGACATGAGTATTTGCAAGATTGAGAAGTCTGTGAATATTTGTGAGGATTTATAATCTTTTGTGCTTTTGGGAGTTGGATATCTTATGTTGAGTAGAGATGCTAGCATAAATAATCCAATCAACGTTTTTACATACATCTCGAGAGAGAGGGTAAAATACTTTCGTGATTGTCTTATAGGGAAGAATAATAATAACTTTGGTTGTGATTAATCTGATAACAAAAGGGGATATTAACTGAAACCATAACCCTGGAATCCATTCATCTCCTTGATCTTTCAATCAACTCTTATTCTGTCTTTTTATGATAAATTCTTGTCTTGATTTTACAAAACCAATCACCCAATTTCGATCGTCTAGATAAAAATAAGACTATTACAATCTCAATACTTAGTACAATAATTTATTAGTCTCTGTGGATTCGACCTTGCTAACCCTATTCTATAAACTACACCGTACACTTGCGGTGAAGCTAAAAATAAGGCAAACAATAATCAATTCTACTTAATCACTTACCACTCACATATCTTTGGAGCATATATCTAAACAAAGGCTCATAAAAGGGATCAGTGCCCACACCACTCGTAGAAGTCTGCCTGAGAACATTTTAATTATGTGCAAAACTCTTAAATGAAGTAATGCCTCAAGTAAGTATGTTTGGTCTACCAGCAATGTTCGATGCCCAAACTATACACCAAATTGGCTTTACTATCATGAATGTGCGCAAAGTACGCATCATTTCAAGATGACAAATTTGCCTCTAGCAAATCATGGACCAATCTAATATATCTAAGTATCCACATGTCGGCATCACCATGACGCACGGATCACTTCGATATCCATTCACCAATCTCACTGCGACGTACCAGACTTGTTGAGTACGCATATAGCGCACATCAAACATTCGGCAGCACTTACATAAACTAGCTAGCATTTCTTTTCTTCTACCTAAGACATCATTTCTTGACTAAGAACATGATCTTGACCATGGAGTGTAAAGACAGCCACCACCAAGTGGCAATAACTCCATGTTCTTTCCAGTCATTATATTATTGCCATATACAGTAGGATACAACTCTTGACATATGTTTAATGAATTATTTGACCATCGTAAGCCCACCAAAATGATAACTCGAAAATCAATGATGATTCAAGTCACACCGGATCTTTTTGATCAGCAATCAATGCACTCTTACTCTACTTCATGCATTCATCAGGTGATCCATAGATCTCCTGATTCAGTTTTCACTGAAGTATGTCAACATTAATCATCCAGGACAAACCTAGATGAAAGTGGCAATAATTGATAACACATCAGGCAAATTGAGGCAATTTCACCACTTAGGGAGAACATCTAAAAAAATTTACGCTCTTTTAACAAGCGTAAACATTTCACCATTAGTCGAGCTATATTGCACTTGACCTACCGAAACCACATACTTCAAATAGTCTTGCACCTAGACAGAAGATCAACAAGCTCTTAGGCTTTATTCTTAGCCATTCGACTCATCTTTTCCTTCACGACAACTATCCACTTAGGGCATCAAGTGAAGTCACATGTTCTATCGACTCATCTGTTAGTCCAAGTGGCTACGATAATCTAGAGAGAGGTGAATAGATTATGCCGATTTTTCGCAAATCGCCCTCTTTTTTCGAATGAACAAGTAAATGACAAGAATGTAAATGCAGAAATTAAACAATACTCGTCGATTTATAGAGGTTCAACCCACCTAGGGCCTAATCCTCAACCACCCCAGTATCTCCGGGATGGATTTAAAAAAAAAAGATTTTATTAATTACCACAATTAATACACCACCACCTTTGAAGATTACCACAATCTTCTTACAACACTTTCAAGGAGATTACCACAATCTTCCTTCAACACCTATGAAGAGTACCACACTCTTCAACACCTAAGATCACCCAAGTATGTTCTTACCATAAGAACACTAACAAGGATATCTTGTTTTGGATGATAGAAAAATTCAAGATTACAACTCAATACATGAAGTATACAAACTTTGAGTGCAAGTGTAATCAAGAACAAAAAGCCTAGACCTCAAGATTGTGCAAGTGCAAGAACTTAGGCTATTACAACAAGAATGAAAAAAAGAAAGCTTGAAGAATTTTGCAGATTTCTTGTTGTATTGTAATTTGTATGCTTGTGTGTTGTATATTGTGTCTTCAAATTATCCTCTATTTATAGGAGAGTCTTCACAAATATAGGCTCCTCCTTCTTCACTTTTGTCTACAAAAAGAGGATCACAAGATGTAGAAATATTGTACAAAAATCAAAAGCAAATCTTGCTGATAAGGATTGCAACGGTAGAAATTTTGCTGTCAAAACATTACACAGGGTGACCAGTTGCCCTATAGAAATTTTTGAACGTTGGAAAGAATTAGTGCGATCCAGGTACAGGTTGGAGGGGGGTCCGACCGGTCGCCCTCCCTCATTTTTCAACTCCAGTATGTTCTGTTTCAAGTTTTTCATTCTCCAGGTACCGGTCGACCTTTTGCTCGACCGGTCGACCTCCAACTTGAAATGTTGTTCGATTTTTGTCAAAAAGAAACTTCAAAAAATACTCCAAAAAATTAGTAAAAATATTTTAAATCAATTGAGAGTATTTGGACAACTTTTATAAACATTGTTTTGGTATAAAAACTCATTTAAACAAAATCATCAAAATCTTGATAAAAATATTTATCTAACAAACTCCCCATTTTTCATGATTACAAACCAAAACAATTTTAGGAAGTCGATTTTAAAAACGAAACATATTTTCCAGTCTAAAGCATCAATCCATTACAAGCAAGATTTACCATAAGTAAAACACACAAGGATAGGAGCAAATATTTTTCAAAAATATTTTTGCACAAGCTCCCCCTATCAACATGCATAACAAAAATAAGTAGAAGCAAACAACTACAAGCTAAAGGCTTGAATTTCATGAGCTTAAAAGCTCCCCCTGTCACAAAGACATCATAAGTTAAGTATAAAAGTCCATAATACATCACATGGACTAAGTATTATCCACCACTTTTGGCTTTTAAGAGCACTAGCTTATAGCTTTTCTTGCGAGCTTGTTTTCGCTTCTTTGAGCGTATGAGCATTTTTCCTGTTTCTCCCCATTTGGAATCATCAAAAAGAATGTTAGCACGATAGAAACATCATACAAATATATCAAAGTGCGCAATTTAATCGATTTATCGAGCGTTTTGAAAATTTAAGCTTAAATTCCAAATAAAACGGAAAAATTGCTCATATGATTTGCAAAAGCTCATTTGAATGATAAAACATGATCTTTATAAACTTATAAGACTTTTCAAATCAAGAGAATCACGTAGGTGCTGAATTTTTCATA
The DNA here is from genome assembly GCA_016081115.2 of Rehmannia glutinosa. Taxonomy (NCBI): domain Eukaryota; kingdom Viridiplantae; phylum Streptophyta; class Magnoliopsida; order Lamiales; family Orobanchaceae; genus Rehmannia; species Rehmannia glutinosa. Next base: position 49,123,027 of record CM071931.1, on the reverse strand, counting down.
GAAACATTTTGTCGAACACTTGGAGTGCGTCGAATAAAACAAGAGATATATACCGCCTTTGTAATTCATTTAAGCCAAAAATTTTCATCACCAATTGCAATACAACAACATTCATCCATCGACAATCATCATATACAACATACTAATACAAGAATTTCATCAAAATAGCAAGATACAAGAACATTCTCAAGGGTTCAACCCAATTGAGATTAAAAGGAGAAATTCTTACCAATTGATCGGAGAAGTTGGATGATATGGATGAAGTAGAAGTTACATAAACTCAAAAATATAGATTTTATAAGAAGAAAATCATTTTGAGTGAATTTGTGTGTGAATATGACAAAGGGGACGAATATAAGGTGAAAGAGCAAAAAATGGCTAAGTCTGAAAACAGAATCGATTTAACCAAAATCTTGATGTGGGCGACCGGTTGGAGGCTGGGGCGATCGGTCGGAGGCTTGGGCGACCGGTCAGTCTCAGCCCAGTTAGCCCACTGTCCATTTTGTTTTTGCAAAATCCGAAGTTTGAACCAAAAATACGATTTTTCGCCCCTAAGTTTTAAAAACGTGCAAAATGCAATCATAGACCTCATTCAATATGCATTATGCCTAACCGAGCTCGTATTGAGGCAAAAGTCTTGGAAGATAGCGGTTTTGTAAAGATATCCGTCAATTGATCTTGAGATGGAACCAAAGATATCTCAATGTTTCGTTTTGAAACACAATCCCTTAGAAAATGATGTCGAATCTCAATATGTTTAGTACGGTTATGATGAACCGGGCTTTGAGCAATATTTATAGTGGATATGTTATCACAAAAAATAGGAATACTTTCAAAAGAACATTTATAATCCGCTAAAGTTTGTTTCATCCAAAGCAATTGAGTACAACAAAAAGTCGCGGAAATATATATTCGCCGCCGTTGAAAGTGAAACACAATTTTGTTTCTTTGAAAACCAAGAAACTAGGCAATCACCTAGAAATTGACATGATCCGGAAGTACTTTTACGATTATCAATATTTCCCGCATAATCCGAATTACTATAACCTTTAAGAGAAAAATTTTCATTCTTTGGATAAAATAAACCATATTGAATAGTGCCTTTCAAATATCGAAAAATCTTTTTAACGGCACTCATATGAGATTATTTGGGATTGCTTTGAAAACGAGCACATAGGCATACGACATGAAGAATATCCGGTCTACTTGCGGTTAAATAAAGTAAACTACCAATCATACCTCGATACTTGGATTCATCAACCGGCTTGCCTTTTTCATCTTTGTCAATCTTGACGTTTGTTGCCATTGGGTTAGAGATGATTCTTCCTTCTTCAATGCCGAACTTCTTCAAAAGCTCTTTTGTATATTTTGATTGTGAAATATAAATTCCTTCTTGGCATTGCTTAAATTGAAGTCCAAGGAAGAAGTTGAGCTCCCCCATCATGCTCATTTCAAATTCACCTTGCATTAACTTAGAAAATTTCTTGCACAAGGATTCATTAGTAGCACCAAAAATAATATCATCAACATAAATTTGCACTAATAAGCAATCTTGCCCTTTTTCAAAAACAAAGAGAGTAGTATCAACTTTACCTCTTACAAAACCATTTTGCAAAAGAAAAGAGCTAAGTCTATCATACCATGCACGGGGTGCTTGTTTCAAACCATACAATGCCTTTTTAAGTTTATAAGCATCATTAGGCCTAGAAAAATTTTCAAACCCTGGAGGTTGTTTTACATAGACTTCTTCTTGAATAAGACCATTTAAAAATGTGGATTTTACATCCATTTGGTAAAGCTTGAAATTTTTAAAACAAGAATAGGCAAGTAAAATACGAATAGCTTCTAAACGTGCTACGGGTGCAAATGTTTCATCATAATCAATACCTTCTTCTTGACAATAACCTTGAGCTACTAACCTTGCTTTGTTTCGAACAATATTGCCTTAGTCATCGAGCTTGTTGCGAAATACCCATTTTGTACCAATAATGGTTTGAGATGGAGGACAAGGTATTAATTCCCATACATCATTCCTTTCAAATTGATTCAACTCCTCTTGCATTTCTAAAAACCAATCCTCATCTTCAATAGCTTCCTTAGCATTTTTAGGCTCTTTTTGAGATATAAGAGCTTTCTCGGCAAATTTTCCTCGAGTCATAACTTTATCAAGAGGATCACCAATAATAAGATCTTTTGGGTGATCTCCCTTAAATTTCAATGCTACGGGAAGATCCGAAGTATCACCTTTGTTTTCTTGAGGAACATTTGAGCTTGAAGATTGATCATTTTGAGCATCATCTTGAACAATAGGTTCAATAACATCCTATTCATCACTATCATCATTGGGCATCCTTTCAACACCCAAAGCTTCATTGAATTTGACATGGATGGATTCTTCAACAACCCCACTAGTCTTATTGTAAACCCGATATGCTTTGCTCTTGGTTGAATACCCCATAAATATTCCTTCATCGGCCTTAGGATCAAGTTTGTCCAATTGATCCTTAGTATTCAAAATAAAACACTTACATCCAAATATTTTGAAATAACTAATATTTGGAGTTCTTCCTTTCCAAAGCTCATATGTAGTTTTATTCATTTTAGACGAATATAAACTCGATTAATGACATAGCAAGCGGTACTTACGGCTTCGGCCCAAAAATATTTTGGAAGTGAAAATTCATTGAGCATGGACCAACTCATTTCTTGAAGTGTCCGATTCTTCCTTTCGGCTACTCAATTTTGTTGAGGTGTCCTTGGAGCCGAAAAATTGTGACTATATCCATTGGTTTCACAAAAGACTCTAAATTCTCCATCAAATTCTCCAACTCGATCACTTCGAATAGACTTAATAGTATCTTCCTTTTCATTCTCAATAAGTCTACACAACTTAACAAACTCATTAACGGCATCGCTTTTATTTGTAAGAAATAGAGCCCAAGTATATCTAGAAAAATCATCAACTATAACAAAAGTGTAATGTTTTCCACTTAGACTTGCCATACCAATATCCCCATACAAATCTAAATGAAGAAGTTGTAGAGGCTTGGTTGTGGAAATTTCATTTTTGGGCTTAAAACTACTCTTAACTAATTTGTTCTTTTGACAAGTGTCACATAAGCCAAGATTTTCAAAATTCAATTTGGGTAGTCCTTTTACATGTTGGTTTTTGTAAATAGTTTGCAAATTTTTATATCCAACATGTCCAAGTCGCCTATGCCATAAACTAGTTAAATCATTATTGGCGACAAGACAAGAAACATTTTGACTAACCAAATCACTTGTACAAATTTTGTAAATATTGCCTTTTCTAATTGTTGCACAAATAATTTTATCATTTTTGGAAATAAGGCATTTTTCTTTATTAAAAACAACATTATAATTTGAATCACAAAGTTGGCTAACACTTATCAAATTAAACTTAAGCCCTTCTACTAAAAGAACATTACTAAGAGAGAAAGAAGAGTTACCAATTTCTCCATTTCCAAGAATTCTTCCTTTGCCATTGCCGAACATGACCATACCCTATTCTTGGAGCTTGATGTTGGTAAAAAGTTCTCTCTTTCCGGTCATATGGCGTGAACATCCGATGTCCACGACCCATTTTGAATCCTCCATAGTTGTTATAGCCCCTATGACCTACAAAAGAATTATTTTTAGGTACCCTATAGTTTTGGGGTCCATGAGGGTTAGCTTTGAAACCTTTGGGTCTCCAAACAAAGCTAAAATTATTCTTCAATTTACAATGACTAACATAGTGACCAACTTTACCACAATAAAAACAAATAAGATTATGGGCACTACTACCACGTACAAAAGTCGGACCTTGGTCTTTTTTCTTTGAAAGAGGTTGAAAAGGTTTATAGCCAAGTCCTAATTTATAATGCTCACCTCTTTGTGCATCTAAATTTTTTGTAACTTTATCCATACTTAAGTTAAAACAATGCACATCCTTTTTCAAACATTCAAGATCTTTGGTGAGCGATTCTTTTTCGGTTTCAAGAGTATGAACTCTAGTAAGAGTAATAGCATGAGCTTTATCAAGAGATTCATAAGAGGTAAATAATTTTTCCTTTTCAATTTTAAGCTCTTTATGCTCCTTTTTCAAAGTCTTGTATTTAACAATCAAATTTTGAAATTCAATTTGCAATTCATCAAAATCACATTGCAATTCATCAACTAAGGAAGAGGATGAAGCATTAGAGCGTACCTCGTTGTTTTCGTCGTCTATGGTCATAAGACCATATTCGGATTCTCCTTATTCGTCGGTTGTTTTAAGTAGCTCATCCCAAGTTTTGACTTCTGCATTTAGAGCCTTCTTTTCCGTAAAAAGGTTTCTTCTTCTTTTGTTCCTCTTCCTCGAGTTTTGGGCAATCGGCTATGAAGTGCCCGGATTTTCCGCATTTAAAACACGAGTTGTCTCTCGGTTTCTCGCCTTATTTTTATTCACAAATTTTGCAAATTTACGAACAAGTGCGGCCGTCTTCTCATCATCCTCACCAATATCATAGTATGCATTATTAGAAGAAGATGCAAGACCTTTAGGAATATTTTGCATACCCGATTGATTGATGGATGGTTGGAATTTTTCCTATCCTTGAGATAGACTTCGTAGATGAGGAGGTTCCCGATGAGCTCATCGAATTTGAGTGTCTTGAGATTTTGTGCTTCCGTGATAGCCGTCACTTTTTTGGACCATGAGCCGGGAAGAGCGCTCAATACCTTGGTCACCTTGTCTTTTTCGGAGATGACCTTTCCAATAGCCACAAGAGGATTGACAATGTTGTCAAGCCTTTCCACCATTTTTGATATGCTTTCACCATCATGCATATTGAAATTTTCAAAGTCTTTCACAAGCATTGTTTTTCTTGCTTTCTTGGTGCCCTCATAGATGGTTTCTAATTTTTCCCAAACTTCATGTGCTGACCTTATGCCTCTTATACGATTATACTTGGTGGCGGTAAGAGAGCAATGTAAAATATTTAAGGCCTTACCGTTTAGAGAGAAAGCCTTCTTGTCATTTTCATCGAACTCCTTGAACGGTTTGGGAGTCGTGGTGCCATCCTCCAATTTTTTGGTTGGTTGAGCAACTCCTTCAATAACCACATTCCAAATATCAAATCCGCACCCTTGTAGAAAGCACTCCATACGGTCTTTCCAAAATGCGTAGTTGTTGGCGTCAAATAGTGGTGGTTTGTTGGTGGAGGCGCCGGTGGTGAGATAAGCTTCATTCGTAGCCATGGATCTTTTCTCTTTACTCGGAACGAGCTAGCCAAAGAGTTTGGCTCTGATACCATTTGTTAGTCCAAGTGGCTACGATAATCTAGAGGGGGGGTGAATAGATTATGCCGATTTTTTGCAAATCGCCCTCTTTTTCGAATGAACAAGTAAATGACAAAAATGTAAATGCGGAAATTAAACAACACTCGTCGATTTATAGAGGTTCAACTCACCTAGGGCCTAATCCTCTACCACCTTTGAAGATTACCACAATTACCACAATTAATACAACACCACCTTTGAAGATTACCACAATCTTCTTACAACACCTTCAAGGAGATTACCACAATCTTCTTTCAACACCTATGAAGAGTACCACTGATAAACGTTAAAAAATATACAATTACTTTCGGTTTGTAATAATATTTTACCTTATTAATATTAGTAATAATATAAATTTCTAGTATTATTATGTGTTATAAATAAAATAGGAAATCAATACAAAATTGTAGTAGGAAGCATTTTTTATGCAGGTTCGGATCAATGCACATAACTTTTAATTCCGGCATGATTTAGGGAAGATTCTTGAAGATATGGATTCACAATCCATTCTTTAACAAATATTCAGATATATTAAAGCCTAAATCAAAGTTTGGGGTGATATTTTCTTGGATCAAAAGTTCATCAACATTTCATGTTTCAAGAGACCCATTTTCTGTCAAGACTGGACCAATGTCAGTATTTTGGGCATAACTCGAAGACCACATGTTCCATGGTGCTGACATTTTTACTGTGTCTTCCCAACTCATTTGGCTACAACTTTCATTAAGACTCCCAAGTCAAATTAAGTCGGCAAGGACTTTAAAAAATACAACAAGATACTGCAGTCATGATCCCGCAGGCCAACCACTCCACACTTATTACATCATATCTTGGCCAATAATGCTTGGAATTCATTCAAATCAGTGGGAGAATGCAGCCAAGACATGGGAGAATTATTTTGTTAAAGCAAATCAAGATGAATCAGCAAGAATCCTTTCCAAAAGGACCAGACAAATAAAATAATGGAGTTGGTTTCAAATTTTCAGCATTTTGACAATTATCTTGAAAATAAAAAAATAAAATAATTCCAATAGGAATTATTGTGTTGCCTATAAATAGAGGTCATTTACACTTGCTAAACACACAAGTTTGTATAGAAAGTTAGAGTTTCAAAGAAAGTTTCATTCTTGTTTTCCTATATTATAGTAGATTTTCTAGTATTTCATAAAAAATGCTTTCCTTAGTTTTCATACAATATCTTGTTTTCTCTACTTTCTTTATGTCTTTCTAAGTTTATTGTGTTGAGGAATAGAGTGAAACTCTTGATGGAGGCAAAGGAATGATTGTAGCTTTACATTAAATTTTATTGTTTTGATCATCAATTTATTTTTTAGATTATACCCTTCTTGTTTTATGGTATTCTTGATTTATGCATTCTATTGGCACAATAAATACTTGGTTCCATTTAGTTAAATGTTTGGTTTTACTTCAACCGACTACTAACGTGGATACCTTGATTTATTGTAGACAAGAGAATGCATGAATACTTGAGTCCATAAGCAAGTATTGGCGTTATAAGATAAATTATAATTGGTAATAAAACATGTTCACCTTATTACATGATTTATATATAGAATATCTTTCTATTGGAACCTTCGTTGTGTATGGATTCCAATAGTAGTAACTGAAGAGGTAAGAAAATATAACCATTCCTTTATCCAAAATCAAGAGTGGATCTCTATCCTCAACAATTTTATTAATCAAGTTTATCATAAAAAAATATATTTCTTACTAGTTTAAAAAACATCTATTTATTTCTCAAAGAAAAAATATTCCCTGTAAACTTACATAATCTTCCCTGTGGATCGACCTCGGACTCACGAGAAAATTATTACTTGAGACAACCTGCACTTGGGTTTGCAACCTTAAGGTTGTAGCAAGTTTCTGGCGCTGTTGCCGGGGAAGGCAAGGTAGGTTTCCAGGTTTGTATATATATCACTGTAAATATTGTGTGTTTGTATGCTTACATGGTGTCGTAATCCAAATTCCCGTCGTTTATTTAGATATAATTTAGAAAATTTGATAGAAATTTTTGATTCACCTCCACACACACCAATTATGGCTGAAGAAGAAACTGTTCAAAATAAAATGGAAAGAGTGGAAAATCAAGAAGTGCGTAATATGCGTTATTATTTGCAACCTCCTCGAAATTCTACTCCTTGTTTCATTTTTCCACTAAATGCAAACAACTTTCGATTTAAGCCAGGGATGATTCCTTTACTTCCTAATTTTCATGGTATGGATTCTGAAAGCCCATATTTACATTTAAAGGAGTTTGAAGAAGTATGTGCCACATTTGATGATCAAAATTGCACGAATGAAATTGTTAAGCTCAAATTATTTCCTTTTTCTTTAAAAGATAAAGCAAAAACTTTGCTTAGCTCGTTAAAACCTAGATCAATTGGTACATGGCAAGAAATGCAACCGAATTCTGAAAAAATTCTTTCCAACTCATAAAACTAATGCTTTGAAAAGACAAATTCAAAATTTTTCTCAAAATCCTAAAGATGTTTTCTTTGAATGTTGGGAAAAGTTTAAAGAATTGTTGAATTCCTGCCCACATCATGGTTTTGGAAATTGGCATATAATCAGTTTCTTTTATGAAGGTTTAACCCCTGAAACAAAGCAATTTATTGAATCTTTGTGTAATGGTAAATTTCTTGATAAAGAACACGATGAAGCGCTAGAATATCTTGACTATTTGGCAAAAATTCTCAATCTTGGCATAGTGTTGATGAAAATAAAGGAAAACTCCGACTTACTCAAGAAGATAGTTTAAGTGCTAGGCTTGCACTTTTGGCTAAAAGAATCGATGACATGGAAGGTAAAAAAGTAAAAAAGTTAAATCGTGCAAGATAAAAAAATTGTGAAATTTGTGGACTTAAAGAACACTCCACTAATGATTGTCCTCACATTTCTGTTGAAGCAAATGTCATGAATGGATTTAGAAAACCATTTCAATCTCCATATTCTGAAACTTACAACCCACAATGGAGAAATCATCCCAATTTCAGTTGGCGTGATAATAATCAAGATCAACCAATAAATTCACAAAAACCACCAAATTTTTCTTCATATCCAGTCCCACATGTAAAATCCATTGAGGAGACTTTGCAAGCATTTATGAATGAACAAACAAACATCATTAATAAAACTTCACAGGCTATCAATGAGATCAAGAACTCACTTTCAACACTCACAGCTTCTTTGCGAACTCACAAAAAGGGTAAGTTTCTGCTCAACCTCAACCTAATCCTTCTACGCAGTGTTGTGTTTCTACCGAGGTGAAAATCCGGTCAATGAGGCTAATTCGGTCCACAACACTTGAAGTGGAAAAATTGTTGATAAAACAATTCATCCTAAAAATGTTCTAAATTCAAATTTAGAAATGAAGAATGAAAATAGTGATGATGATGAAGGTAAGATTAATGGAGGTAAGTTTGAAAATGATGAAACATATTCACCTCCTGCCCTTTTTCTCAAAGATTGCAACCAACTAAAAATTAAACTCCAATTCTCAAATTTTTGAACTTTTTAAATAAGTCAAAATTAACATTCCTTTGTTGGATGCAATCAAACAAGTCCCACCTTATGCAAAATTTTTGAAAGATTTGTGCACAATTAAAAGGAAACATCATGTGAAGAAAAAAACATTTTTAACTGAAAGTGTTAGTTCAATTATACAACAATTTGCTCCACCTAAGTACAAAGATCCAGGTTGTCCAACAATTTCATGCATCATAGGAGACACTATAATTGAACGTGCTTTACTTGATCTTGGTGCTAGCGTAAATCTTCTACTTTTTGATATATGAAGACTACGTTTAGGTGAACTTAAAGAAACTCCAATTGTACTCCAACTAGTGATCGATCAATTAAAGTACCAAAAGGAATAGTAGAAGATGTGTTGGTACAAATTGATAAGTTTTATTTTCCTGTTGATTTTATTATTTTGGATACTCAGCCGGTTATAGATACAAAAACTCAAATTCCTGTCATTTTAGGCCGTCCATTTCTTGCAATTTCAAATGCATTGATTAACTGTAGAAATGGTATTTTGAAATTATCTTTTGGAAATATGACTTTGGAATTAAATGTGTTTAATATTTGCAAACAACCTGCTGATGATACCGAACTACATGAAGTGGATTTAATTGAAGAAATTGTTCATGAAAGTTATGCGCATTGATCCGAACCTGCATAAAAATTGCTTCCTACTACAATTTTGTATTGATTTCCTATTTTATTTATAACACATAATAATACTATAAATTTATATTATTACTAATATTAATAAGGTAAAATATTATTACAAACCAAAAGTAATTGTATATTTTTTAACGTTTATCATAAACCATTGTGTAATCTTCTTACAAAAGATGTTAGTTTTGAATGGACCGAAAATTGTGAAAATGCTTTTGTCAAACTTAAAAAATATGCTTACATCTGCCCTAATAATCCAACCTCCTGATTGGAGTTTACCTTTTGAAATAATGTGTGATGCTAGTGATTATGCCGTTGGAGCTGTTTTAGGGCAAAGAAAAGAAAAGAAACCATATGTGATATATTATGCTAGTAAAACTTTGAATGGTGCTCAAATCAATTATTCAACTACTGAAAAAGAATTACTTGTTGTAGTATTTGCATTAGAAAAATTTTGATCCTATTTGGTTGGTTCACGAATTGTTGTTTTCAGTGATCATGCAGCTTTGAAATATCTTTTGTCAAAAAAAGATTCCAAACCAAGATTAATTAGGTGGATACTCTTACTCCAAGAGTTTAATATTACCATTCGTGATAAGAAAGGAGTAGAGAATGTGGTAGCTGATCATTTATCAAGACTTATTTGTGATGACTCATTTCAAACTCCACCTATCAATGATACTTTTCCTGATGAACAACTATTCAATGTTACTGTAGTACCTTGGTTTGCGGATATTGTTAATTTTCTTGTGACAGGAATGATGCCATCAAATTGGAATTCACAAGATAAAAAGAAGTTTTTGACTGAGGTAAAAAAGTTTTACTGGGATGATCCCTACCTTTTCAAATATTGTCCAGATCAAATCTTTCGTAGATGTGTACCCGACAATGAGGTAGGTAGCATTATTAAATTTTGTCATTCAGAGGCATGTGGTGGTCACTTTTCAATAAAGAAAACCAGTGCAAAGATCTTACAATGTGGATTTTATTGGCCAAATCTTTTCAAAGATACTTACACTTTTTGCAAAAGTTGTGAAAATTGTCAAAAGTTAGGATCAATTTCAAAACGAAACATGATGCCTTTGAATCCTATTTTGGTTATTGAAATCTTTGATTGTTGGGGTATTGATTTTATGGGGCCATTTCCAGTATCATTTGGTTTTATTTACATTTTAGTCGCAATAGATTATGTTTCAAAATGGATTGAGGCAATTCCTTGTCGAAACAATGATCATAAAACTGTGATAAAATTTCTAAAGGAAAATATTTTGAGTCGATTTGAAATTCCTCGAGTCATTATTAGTGATGGGGGAACACATTTTTGCAACAAAGTTTTTGCATCTCTAATGAAAAAATATGCAATCACACATAAAGTTGCAACACCTTATCACCCACAGACAAATGGACAAGTTGAACTTGCAAATAGGGAAATAAAACAAATTTTAGAAAAAACTATTAACCCGAATCGTAAAGATTGGTCTTTTAGACTTATCGATACACTTTGGGCATACAGAACTACTTTTAAAACATCATTGGGAATGTCTCCTTATAGAATAGTTTATGGAAAACCTTGCCATTTACCAGTGGAACTTGAACATAAAGCTTATTGGGCAATTAAAACGTTTAACTTCAACCTTGATGATGCTTCGAAATTGCGAAAATTACAAATTAACGAGCTTGAGGAATTGAGAAATCATGCATATGAGAATTCAAAAATTCATAAATCAAGAATCAAAGAATTTCATGATAGTAAAATTACAAGAAAAACATTTGAAATTGATCAAAAGGTTTTGCTTTATAATTCTCGATTGCATTTATTTCCTGGAAAATTAAGGTCAAGGTGGAGTGGTCCTTTTATTGTGAAAAAAGTATATCCGTATGGAGCTGTTGACATTGAGAATCCTAGAAATGGTAATGTATTCAAAATAAATGGACAAAGACTTAAACTATTTCTAGAGAATCAATTCCTTCCAGAGGAAGTTCATTTTCTTTATAATCCTTGTTATAATTAGTGTACATATTTGTTTCTTATAAATGTGTGTATTTTGTATGGTTTAATTATTTATTTTCCCGGTTAAATGGCGGATAACGGTACTCCGTGACTATTAAGTCGGACTCATCGATTTCCACAAACACCGATATTTGTACATAAATTTATTTTCTCATTCTCTTTCATTTGAATTTTTTTTTTTTAAAAAATAGATAAAAAATTCCCCTACTCTCAAAAAGAGATTTTATTTTCTTGCTAAAATTGAAATTTTAGAAATATATAAAGCCGGACTTGAAAGGTTAAGATTGTTTATGCTCAAAGGTATTCCGGAAGATATACGTTGGATAATTGAAGCAAAGGTAAGATTAGCGGTGAATTTTCATTTTCTCCTACTAAATGCATGCCTGGTTTTGGCAAAAGTTCATATTCGAAAAAAGCGAAGGGCCAAAAGAATGCAAGTTTGTCACAAATGTGCTAGATGGACTTGTGACACACGATGTCGTTCTTTAGGCATGGTTTCTAGAAATAGAGAGGATAAAATTCAATTCATTAAGGATGGCCTGAGTAAGGAGTCTTTAGATAACATTCTATGGAATCTTGATACGCATCCTAGTGGATTTGTGCATCGTGAAATTCTCCGATTATGGCTCCAATTTCGTGAAGAACGTGGACTTAGTCTTGGGAATCGGCGTTAAAAGACCTGTTTGCCAATTTATAAGAAAATTGGATGGGAAGCATATCCCGACCCATAGAGGGCGTTTAAGCCGTTTCGGGACGTAAAACCAGGAGGAAGATGTGATCCACAATCACAACTACTTTACTGTTCATTCACGCGTTAGTATTTAATTATTTGTCTTTACTTTCTTGTCTTTATTTCAAACGTTTTCATAAAAAAAAGGAAAAAAGAAAAAAATTGCAATAATTTAAATTATTGTTGTGTTTCCTGTTCATAGCTTAATAAATAGCTTTGCATTCACCCTCTTATCACACCACTCAGTTTATTAAAAAAAAAAACAGAGAGAGAGAGAAAGAGAAAAATATGGAAGTGTCTTATTTCCGTAAAATTAATAGTATTGATGTACTTTGTGGTTCAAGTCCTGGGAAAGATAGTTGTTTTATTGAGGAAGCCAATAATCTTGGTAAAGTTCTTGCTAAAAAACAGATTCACCTAGTATACGGGGTGGTTGTCGGGGTTAATGGGACGTATTCTTTGGTTTCCGCATATTTGGGAGGAGTCAAAGTCTTAGGAGTTGTTCCAAAATCTTTAAGTCGAAATATCATTGGAGAAACCATTGGAGATGAGTTAAGAGTATTAAACATGCAAGATAGAATGGTAAATATGATGAATAATGTTGATGCCTTTATCACCCTACCTGGTGGTTTTGGTACACTTTGGAAGAGTTATTCCAAATGGTCTCCTGGGCACAACTCAACATTCACGGAAGCTATAGGTATTCTTAATGCTAATGGTTTCTTTGATGGTTTGTTATCTTTCTTAGATTATCTTTGTCGAGAAAGGTTATATTTCACGATCGACCAGACGAATCATAATTTGTGCGACAACTCCAAGCGAATTAATCGACAAACTCCAAGCAAACATTCACAAGCCAAATCCAGCAGTTTCTCATATTGTTTGGCCTGAAGATACAAGTCGAAAACGCAAATTGGATTTATCTCTGACATTGTGAAATTTACCCATCATGGTTATAAATGCCATTATGTTCTTTCAGTTTCAATAAGCCATACATCAGGTGATATCTTCTAAACTTTACTTTCCTGATTATTTTTGGCATTGAGGACAATGTTTCAAATAAGTTGGGGGGGAAGGGATAATGTTATTTTCTTTTATATGGTAAATGTGTGTTTCTTTTTAAATGTGTGATTTTATTTTGGAATTTTTTTTTTTAAAAAAAAACTGATGGCAGAGTAAAGAATGTCATTTTGATGTTCTTGAGACGCATCTCTATTATGGTGTTGTTGTGTTCTTTTCTTTTAAAAAAAAAACATGGCATGTTGTATTTGGTTTAAAAAAATTTGTGAATTATCAAGCATGAAAATAGCTTTATTGTTGAATTCAATGATGCTATCTTGATTAAATAAAAACAAAAAAAAAGGAGAAGAAATTGTTTTATGCACATTCTATGCTTTGTGGAGAGATTGGTTGTGATACATATAAAAAAGTTTGATCATGATAAAGCGTTTGATTTTCAATATTCACACATCTTTTGTGAATGAGTGGTGAGTTTGAGAAAACAAGCATTCGGACTTTAATTGGTCATTTGAAATGGTTATGTTGTGATCTCAAATACTTAAATATGTCTACCTACCATGTGGAGAAATGATTTGGTTAATATCTATATTTTCAATTTCTATTACAATACTCCATCACAAAGTCTGTGATGAGTATTTCTCATTGTTATATTATCATGTAAAGTCATGTTGTACAAATGAAGAAAAAAATTGAAAAATGAAAAAAAAAGAGAAAAAATGGATAGAAAAAAAAACAGAAAAAAAAAGAAAAAAAAAAGAGAAAAAAGAAAAGAAGAAAAAAATGAATACTAATACTTAGTTTGCCATTCTAAACCAATGAAATTTCGAAACATATTTTGGGTATGAAAATTTAGGTATTTCAAATTTTATAACTACCTATCTCATGTTCAATTTTTGTTTGAATGCTTGTCCTAAATTTTATTGGCCATTTCCTTGAGAGTTTTAACTGTTTTTCAACTCCATGAGTGGGGAAAATTGCAAAATTGATCCTATAACTATAAGCAGTTTGCAATTTCGGTCCTATAACTATTGAGTTTGCAACATTGGTCTTGTAAGTTTGAAAGTTTTTGCAAAACTGGTCCTATATGTTTTATGCCTAAGCAATTTCGGTCCTGTAATTTTAAAGTTGTTGCAAAAATGGTCCCGTGGAATTATTTCATATTTTCAAAATACCAAGAATACCCTTATGCACATAATTGGCTTATTTGACTAAGTGATTTGCCTAAAATGGTATCAGAGCCCAGGTTTATTAAGAACTTTAAGTTATATTTATTATTTAATATAATTAACAATTGGTGAGGAGAATTTTCTCCGATAAAATGGATCTGGACGAGTGTCCAAGATGTATACTCTACAGGAGATATCATCAAATTTTAACGATGTATGCACAAGAACACCAAGACAAGATAACATATTGGGAACATATTGGGATAATCAATATGTTGAAAAAGACCTCGCAGGAGTCGATAGAGAAACCTTGAGATAATGCGGAAAATAAGCAGCATGTTGTCTGAGTATCACTTCCGCTCCGCGAGTACCCGCCCTGCCCTGCCTAGAACTTTTAGTTTTAAAATATATTTTAATATATATGTTGCATATATAATATATATTATAATATAATTTTTATGTATTCTTATATTATATTTAATATCTATAAATTGATAATAATAAATTTTGTAAATAATATTTTATAAATATATATTTTTTATTTTTTTAATTTAATTTAATTTAAAATGGGGTAACAGGTAGGGCCGTCCGCCGCCATACCGTGGCGGTCAACCCGCCCGCCTTCTAGGCACGGGGTGGGTCTAGGTTCTAGACAACCTGCCCCGACCTGCCCCATTGCCATCCCTATAAAATTGCTAACTTTAGAAAGATAAAGGACCAAAAATGTTATTTAGCCACAAGGGCAAAATTGTCCAGGACCAAAACTGCAACTTTTAAAGATAAAAGACTAAAATTGCAACTACCTCAAAGTTACAGGACTAAAACTGCAATTTACCCTCCATGAGTGAACACCTTACCAGCTTAAATGATAAACACTAACCCGTGAGGATATGGAGTTGAGACTTTTTCATGTTTAAATTTGATGTTTATGTATCTTGGTTTGCGGAATGCAACGGTGGTTTTGTGCATATATACAATATTTCTTCTCTATATAAAAATATATAAAAAAAATTATATTTATTCTTGATAGCATCTATGATAATTGACAATAAACTTTTTGATTGTTAGACATTTTCACAAGTTTTTGTTAAAGAAATAATATCATACCATGTTCATAAAAATTTCTTTTGTATTTTGTGCGCTTTAATTACTAGGGACTAGTAATAAGGTAGTTGAAGTGTGATAAACGTTAAAAATATACAATTACTTTCGGTTTGTAATAATATTTTACCTTATTAATATTAGTAATAATATAAATTTCTAGTATTATTATGTGTTATAAATAAAATAGGAAATCAATACAAAATTGTAGTAGGAAGCATTTTTTATGCAGGTTTGGATCAATGCGCATAACTTTCAATTCCGACATGATTTAGGAAAGATTCTTGAAGATATGGATTCACAGTCCATTCTTTAACAAATATTCAGAGATATTAAAGCCTAAATCAAAGTTTGGGATGATATTTTCTTGGATCAAAAGTTCATCAACATTTCATGTTTCAAGAGACCCATTTTCTGTCAAGACTGGACCAAGGTCAGTATTTTGGGCATAACGCAAAGACCACATGTTCAATGGTGCTGAAATTTTTACTGTGTCTTCCCAACTCATTGGGCTACAACGTTCATTAAGACTCCCAAGTCCAATTAAGTCGGCAAGGACTTTTAAAAAATACAACAAGATGCTGTAGTCATGAACCCGCAGGCCAACCACTCCACACTTATTACATCATATCTTGGCCAATAATGCTTGGAATTCATTCAAATCAGTGGGAGAATGCAGCCAAGACATGGGAGAATTATTTTGTTAAAGAAAATCAAGATGAATCAGCAAGAATCTTTTCCAGAAGGACCAGACAAATGAAATAATGGAGTTGGTTTCAAATTTTCAGCATTTTGACAATTATCTTGAAAATAAAATAATAAAATAATTCCAATAGGAATTATTGTGTTGCCTATAAATAGAGGTCATTTGCACTTGCTAAACACACAAGTTTGTATAGAAAGTTAGAGTTTCAAAGAAAGTTTCATTCTTGTTTTCCTATATTATAGTAGATTTTCTAGTATTTCATAAAAAATTCTTTCCTTAGTTTTCATACAATATCTTGTTTTCTCTACTTTCTTTATGTCTTTCTAAGTTTATTGTGTTGAGGAATAGAGTGAAACTCTTGATGGAGGAAAAGAAATGATTGTAGCTTTACATTAAATTTTATTGTTTTGATCATCAATTTATTTTTTAGATTATACCCTTCTTGTTTTATGTTATTCTTGATTTATGCATTCTATTGGCACAATAAATACTTGGTTCCATTTAGTTAAATGTTTGGTTTTACTTCAACCGACTACTAACGTGGATATCTTGAGTCCATAAGCAAGTATTGGCGTTATAAGATAAATTATAATTGGTAATAAAACATGTTCACCTTATTACATGATTTATATTTAGAATATCTTTCTATTGGAACCTTCGTTGTGTATGGATTCCAATAGTAGTAACTGAAGAGGTAAGAAAATATAACCATTCCTTTATCCAAAATCAAGAGTGGATCTCTATCCTCAACAATTTTATTAATCAAGTTTATCGTAAAAAATTATATTTCTTACTAGTTTAAAAAATATCTATTTATTTCTCAAAGAAAAAATATTCCCTGTAAACTTACATAATCTTCCTGTGGATCGACCTCGGACTCACGAGAAAATTATTACTTGAGACAACCTGCACTTGGGTTTGCAACCTTAAAGTTGTAGCAACCACACTCTTCAACACCTAAGATCACCCAAGTGTGTTCTTACCTCAAAAACACTAACAAGAATATCTTGTTTTGGATGATAGAAAAATTCAACATTACAACTCAGTAAATGAAGTATACAAACTTTGAGTCCAAGTGTAATCAAGAACAAAAAGCCTAGACCTCAAGATTATGCAAGTGCAAGAACTTAGGCTATTACAACAAGAATGAAAAAAGAAAGCTTGAAGAATTTTCCAGATTTCTTGTTGTATTGTATGCTTGTGTGTTGTATATTGTGTCTTCAAATCATCCTCTATTTATAGGAGAGTCTTCACAAACATAGGCTCCTCCTTCTTCACTTTTGTCTACAAAAAGAGGATCACAAGATGTAGAAATATTGTACAAAAATCAAAAGTAAATCTTGCTAATAAGGATTGCAACGGTAGAAATTTTGTTGTCAAAATATTACACAGGGCGACCGGTTGCCCTATAGAAATTTTTGAACGTTGGAAAGAATTAGTGCGATCCAGGTATAGGTTGGAGGGAGGTCCGACCGGTTGGAGGGGGATCCGACTGGTCGGCCCTACCCTGGACCGGTCGCCCTCCCTCATTTTTCAACTCCAGTATGTTCTGTTTCAAGTTTTTCATTCTCCAGGTACCGGTCGACCTTTTGCTCGACCGGTCAACCTCCAACTTGAAATGATGTCCGATTTTTGTTAAAAATAAACTTCAAAACATACTCCAAAAAATTAGTAAAAATATTTTAAATCAATTGAGAGTATTTGGACAACTTTTATAAATATTATTTTGGTATAAAAACTCATTTAAACAAAATCATCAAAATCTTGATAAAAACATTTATCTAACATCATCAACACCCACAAAAGTAATTGTAAAGGATACCCAATTGACCTCATATAGATGATGGAGAATATTTCATATTCACTCCTTTTTACTCGTGGAATTTGAGAATCTTTTTCATGCGAGACACTAGCTCCCACTGACTTAGTGATGCTCCCACTCCCAGCGATTACTAGATAAGTTTAAAGTACAATATCCTCGCTAGAGAAACAAGTGCCTCCTAAGGATCTTGCAACTCGCATAATTTCAATATCTCTTTTGACCTCATATATGCTCAAGAAACCCCTTTGAGAGGAACCTAAATTGTGCAACTTGATTCTCCACTTGAAAACACATATTCTCGAACTTACATAGGCAGACCCACTACTTTGGACTTGTTACCAAACTAAAGCTCATACAAGATTGTTGAATCACTTGGAGACACATATTTTATGATGTAGGCAGCAACAAGATACACAAATCAATTTGCGCCATCATAAATCCAACCATTTTGAAGTGATTGTCCCTTCTTCACAAGCTCATATAGCTACAAAGTGTTTAAAACCATCATTCAACTTGCAACTTTATTTCCCACAACTATGTGTCCAAACTAATTAGACACATTATCCCAGCTTCTTATTAGCACATCTCCATCTGTTAAGAATTGGTCAAAGCAATTTGGTGCTTCTAACTGATGAGAGTGGGGATGTACTAACTTATGACATAGATAGCAATGAAGCAAAATATAATGTATTGTTTTGGTGCCTCACACTCATAAGCCTGCACTCAATTTGGTAGACTTAGCTTTAAAGGAAAAATAGTCATCTTTTATTCTTCCACTCAACTTATCCCGCTGGAAAAAATTTATGCAGAGGGAGATTGACCTTAGCGAGTTGAACAATAAAGCCTCCTCGAGCTAATATAGTCGACATCCTAACTTGACGTGTCACGATATCAATATAAGACCTAAAAGAAATATTATCTAAAGCCAATCGCATCACAAAAAAAAAGATAGACAAGTCTTCTCACTCAGCAAATATCTTACAAGTGTATTTATTCAAATAAGACTACATCGACACATCAAGTTGCTCACACCAACTATTGAGCTTGATGTGACTATCTTTAGCCTCCTCTGGTGTGCTATATAGCTACACAACTCGATAATAGTTATACACATTTGCTCAATCTCAACCGTATGCTAAGTCAACTAATATCTAGAATCCACCCATGGAGAGATTTAGAAATATTAACGAAAAAGTAAGAGAGCAATTAAATAGTCAAACTTTATCCCAGCACAATTACGAGTGAAGTTGCCAATCTCATAAGTGCACTTAATATTTGTTCACCCTTAATTGCCTCATTCAATAGCTTGTTCCAACATCACACAAGTTGGTTTATGTCGGTCAACATAAACGAGAAGTGCACTTACTTGTGTATTTCTCAACTTTTTATAATCAACCTCTAGATAGACGATTTTGATTAATAATAACACAAGTTACTAATATCTTTAATTCAACCCAAATAGCGAATTTGGATAACTAGAGTTTTTACTTGTGAGTAAGCTCATATTCCGAAAATAAAGCTTGAACTCATTTATTAAATTTTTAAATTTTGCAGCTTAACCAAATTAAAGCGTAAACTTAATTCTTAATCCATAAGTATATTGTCAGCATCTCAACTGCGACAATTTTAGGCAGTTAAGTTCTTACATTTGCGGCTTAAACAAATTAAAGGGCAAATATTTTCTTAAATGCAAAAGCATATTATTTGCGTCTAAGTCGCGACAATATTGGATACCTTGTCTATTTTCATGCTAAATTGGTTTGAGCTAATTTGGTGAGTTCGGTCTAAAACACTTTTACAAAAAATTGCAAAAACAATTTGGCACTGATCTAAAAAATTTATTATGGATCCAAATAATATTTATTATTTTCTTTAATTTAATGAGATCGGAAATTTGCCACCAAGGCTAATAATCATCTCCCACCGAATTAAAGATCATAGTAAAATTACTGATCCAGGAATAAAATTATCAATGTCCAAAAATAAATCATGCATGCAACCATGCGATACAAATAATTATGAAACTTAGCCCCCATGAGCGACATTGACATATGGTGCATCATGTAAAGATAATTTAGATCTATGGTGGTAAAACAAAAAATATTCTCGTAAAATTGATGTTACATAGCCTCCAAAAATTGGCTGAATTAATACATACCTCGAAGGAAGAAAAAAAAAGATACATATGTTCAAGGCCTACTACATCAATCTAGAAAGTAAAAAAAATTAATGAGGATACCAAATTACCACCATTGTAAAAAACTAACTCCCACAAAAATAATTAATATAAAACAGTATACATTCAAATAAATACATGAGCACCCGTATGTCAATGTCCATTCATGTAAAAAGTACAGTAATTTACATCGCATAAACTTAATTAATTGCGTCACAAACAAATGCAAACACAATCAATTAATAAAGCATGCAACTCATATAATATACAAATCATATAAAATATTTTTTGCTTACATCATAATGCGCAAAAAAAAATACTTCTTCACACACCTTATGCGAAAGAAAAATATTTTTCATGCACCAATATGCAAATAATAATTTTCACATGCATCATAAAGCACAAAAAAGTAATTTTGCCTTCATTCTCATGTGCAAAATATAATTTTTTGCAAGCACTAAATTGCGCACAATATTTTTACATGAATTAGTACTATACTAAAAAAATAATGGACAAAAAAAAATTTGCAAGCGTCCCAATGCGCAAAAAGTTACTTCCATATACATCATCATACAAGAAAAAATCTACTCTCCAGGTTCTATATAAATGCAAGACATGTTAGCATAATGACAAGAAACCTTTCTAACCTAGTGGTGAACATGCATAAGCTATATTCAAATACAAGACCAATCTCCTTAGTTTGTTTTTCATATTAAAAGGGATACACCACTTAGGCACTACTCAACGCCACATCAGTGTACATGTGGTAGCCATCACGCTATGTCAAATGCCAATTGGAGGCAACTACTCAGCGCCATATCATCGCCCATGTGGCATCCAAACTGGCACCACATCATCTACCACATGGCAGCCATCACGCCACGCCTTAACTGCTTGTCGCCTAAATGGCAGCCACCACATTTGCGACACATACTCTGCCACGTTAGTGACACGTGGCAGCCACATGGCGCCAAGTACCGTCACGCCATCGTCCATGCCAGCATACACAGCCAATCAGCAGTTGCCACATGGCAAATTCCTTTTTTTACTTTTAAATAAAAGTACACTGCATTAGCCTGCTCCAGCGTATACACAAACTTCACTTGACAACAAAAATTGCAGGCACCCTGTGCATGTCTTTCAATGCATTTTTTTTTTCACTAAAAAAATTTGAATCCACATAACTTACTCGTTTTGAATCTGTTTTGCATGAATAATATATCAAATGGATCGTCTTTTCGAAATCTACAATTTGACACCAATATTACATATAAAAAATGAAAAAAAAAACAGATTCGAATTTTTTAAATAAAAATTAAATCTCATGTATCATCAAACTCAAGCACATCAAATAGGCGAGATCGAGCCTAATGGCTCTGATACCACTGTTAGTAAATATAGCTTAAAATATAAATCACATACTTACACATATAAAGTGGAACGAGTATACCTATTTGCAGCGACACTGTCCATCTACGTAGCCATTAAATCCATCTATAAGTCTCCTTTTGATATGATTAAGTCATCTATAAGTCTCCTCTTGATTGAACCATGAACTACGAACGAACTCTCTAGATTGGTTGAATCACGAACAAGATCACGAACCATCTTTCTTATTGGTGCAAATAACTACTACAGTTATTCACTTTGATGTGCACATCTTAAACCCTTGGAGAACGTTTTGGTGATGCTCCAAGAAGAAAACCGTAGAGATAAATTTTAGGAGATATATTATTCTTTCTATGTGAGGGACCATATTTTCAATTAGACTGATATTGTATGGAGAGATGTCAATATATATCTCAATCCTATATCTCAGTTAGAGTCCTGATAGGAGATATTTTTAGATAAGCCTCATCTAAATAGGACTCCCTATTATATCAATTATGTATGCAACCTAATTGCACTCGATAGTTATCTTTAACACTAATAAATAAAATCTCTTTGAACAGAGGGATTAATTAGAAGTAGACTTTAATTTCACAGACTGAAATAAATCACAATATTAATTGAAAGAAAAAACTTAAAATTATCCAAATGATTCATATCATCAAAACTAATATGATCACGACCTAAAAGTATATTACTCTAGGATAGTACGATCGAATAGTGACTAAGAAATTCATAAAAATTTGATCACATCGTTCTTTTTTATAATGGAACTCGCAATTACTACTTTTTGGGTGCGCAACGATAGAACCCACTGCGACTATCTTTTTTGTTGCGCACTGCTAAATCCTCGAGTTTGATGCAATAACCTACAAACCAGACCAGCCAGATAAATTGCACTGGTAGGGCTACAATTAAACCCAGTCGAGTTGAGATTTTTAGAGTTTAAGTTTGGGTCGTTTATGATCGAGTCAATCTCGAGCTAAATTTATCGAATATATTAAATGGTTCACAAATTTTTTCGAACATAATCGAGCCTAAACAAAATTATTAAATATCAATTATAAATTAAATTACTTTATATTTTTATTGCCAAAATAAAATTATATATTTCTAAAAAGCAAAACATATCTAATAAGATCTACAATTTTATTAAAAAAAATAAGTTTATTTAAGTGTTCCTATATTTGTCATAAATAAACTGAGAAAAATTAAAAGGGTGGCGTTATTTGCACCCCAATATTTGCACCACATTTCTACATACACCCCCCCATCCCTATTTTACAAACCCATCTAATTACTAAATACACCACACCTATATTTCCAATTTTACCCTCCAAACTAAAAAATCCTAACTTAAAAATCAGCTTTTTTCGGAAAAAAAAAAAGCTGGAAAAAATCTGTTTTTTTCGAAAAAAAAAAGCTGGAAAAAAATAGCTTTTTTCGTGAAAAAAGAGAAACAACTTTTTTTGGGGAAAAAAACAGCTTAAAAAAGCTGTTTCCAACGTTTTTTGGGGAAAAACAGTGGAAAAATAAGCTTTTTTCTTAAAAAAAAGCTATAAAAATCAGCTTTTTTGGGGAAAAAAGAGAAATTCCAGCGTTTTTTGGAAGAAAAAAACCAGCTTAAACAGCTTTTTTTGGAAAAAAAAATGTTGTTTCCAGCGTTTTTTGGAAAAAAAAAACAGCTTAAACATCTTTTTTTGAAGCTTATTTTGAAAAAAAATCAGCTTTTTTCGATCGTGCCTCTGCTTTTATTTTATTAAGGGTATCATAGTCTTTTTAATTTATGACATTTTTGAAAATATTGGGAGTGGGTGTATTAATCAAATCTTGGGGGGCAAATAGCGCCACCCAAATTAAAATTAAAATCAAACTATGAATAAAGCTTGAGTTTGATTCATTTATTTTAACAAGTTAAACAAGCTTTTATCGAGTTGGCTTTCAAATAATTTCACGAAAATGATTTTGGTTTATTTGTAGCCATATGCATTGAGCAAATCTTATACGATAGACTCAATCAAGTGATGCTGATGTGGTGACCGGAGCTTAAGAGTTGAGATTTTTTGCCTCAAAAACCAATCCTACTTTACTAGGTGATCCAATGAGGGACATTGATGATTTGATTCCATAGTATTTGATATTATACCAACTAAAATAAATTTTCGCAAGCACGATTTGGTGTCATTTCAACTTTAAAAAATTTCTATTAGTATACTTTGGTAATCTCATTAGAAATGATTGGAATCATTGAGGAATTTGACTTTTTGACAAAAAATTTTAATTTTTAATGAGAATCAAACTAAAAGAATACCTCACCATTGAATTCCACGAAAGTGTAGTAAAATGCATATAGGCGGTAGGCCCACCCACCCAACCCCCAACCAAGATCCAACAACAAATTGCTAGTAAGTAGGTTCCAAACGTAACGCCAAATATATAAGAAAAATAATATTCAAACCTGAAATTAAAAGAGTCGCCTTTGTTGAATGGAGACAAGTAATTAGTCTAAGCAACAATGGCAGGACGACTTTGAATATATGGATATCATAAATTAAACACCTATTTATTTCCCCACATTTCTACTTACACTTTGATATACAGCAAAGTCAGACTTCTTTATTTCTCACCAATCCTTCGAGAAAACAATCAGTTTGACGAAGGAACGTGGTATATTACCAAACACAATATAATCAGCTAAGGCTGTGATTTGGAAACAAAGAAAGTTCACTTTCTTTTCGACGAGAAAATTTTGTCTCAACTTACTATTGTTTATGATATTTTTTTCTTTTAAAAAATACCCTATTCATTTACTTCAATTTTTTCTTTCACATATCACATCCAACATTATTACTATATATATATATATATATATATATGTGTGTGTGTGTGAAAAAATTCATTCACACTATCATCTTAATAATTACACTACTCAATCACATGCCCGGACCTGACCACATGCTCAACATGCACCAACTTAGGGCCCAAAATAATTGGGAGCCCATTTTTTATTTTTTTTACTATTCAAACTTCAATTGCACATTTAATTGCTCAATTTTTTTTCTTTTCTCTTCATTCACACAACACTCCCAAAAAAAGGCCCAAATCTCACCCTACCCTTCTTGTGAATCACTTCGCAACTCAAACCTTCAATTTTTAACTTTTCTATTGCACTTTGCTTATTTATTGGTTTTAAAACATATGAATACTATAAAAAAATATATATATGATTTGTTTTTGTGATTTTTGGTTTCATGAAATATTATTTCTTGTCGGGATATTAATTTTCACTTATCGATTGTTCTAATATATGAATATTAGTTTGTTAGTTGATACATTATTATTGTTTTGCCGACATATTATTGTTCCTAATTAGTCGTGTTGTCTCGCTAAAGTAATTATTTTATTTGCTTATTATAATAATTAGTGTTTCAATTTATTTTCCTGCTCTTGATTTATAGTATTAATATTTTAAGATAAAAAAATTTGATCAAGGGCCTATTTTCATAAACTCGCTTAAGGCCCTGTGAAGCACAGGTCCGACCCTGCTCAATCACTCTCACATTCTAATCGACAATCATATCTAATCATTATTTCATTATTTATATAACGTATCAACTATTATCTTTACATTTTTCTCAAAATTTATTATTTTTCTTTCTAAGTTTTTTTAATCACTATTCACTATTAGAAAGTAAAAATACGAAATGAAATGGTAAGGACACAATTAAAAATACTTTCATTTTTTAATTTTTTTGTTGCTAGACAATAGTGATGAAATTGTAACAACCAAAACAAACAAAGAAAGGAAACATGAGAAAAGTGCACGAACAAATCAAAGGTGCGTGTGATATTGGTGTCATCAATTGATTTATTCAATTTATTTTAAATTTTGGACACTTTGAAGATGTAAAAACGTATGAGGCTCTTCTTTCCCAACTCGGCACAAAATTCTTAACGTGTCACGTCACACGTGTTTTATTAACACGGACGATGTGTACTTTGAATTCACGTGCTTAATTCCTTCCGGTTTCAGTAGAAACCATTATTAATAACTTTTGTTTTTTCAGTCTTGGAAAATAATTTACAACATTGAATCCAACTTGTCAAATTCATCTATTTCACCCTATTTCACAAGATGGATAAAGACACACGCATATATAGTATGGACTTATCCCCATGTGATAAAACTTTTCAATAACAGATAATTGGCTTAAACGAGAGAGCTTCTCAACTGCACTACTAAACATTAATAACATATGTGCTTCACAAACCACCACAGTTATGCAACTTCAAAATTTAGTTTAATACATTTTCTTGAATTCAATTTTTCTTTAATGTTAAAAAACTAATTATTTGAGCAAATTTTAAGCCTTAAAAGTTTTATCATAAACTAAGTCAATTCAAATACTAATGTATTTATTATATAAAGATATATAGTATCATATATAACTGTACTAAAAAAAATATATCATATATAACTTAAAATTTTAAATAGATAAAACTACAAGTAAGAAAATACATATATATATATATAGCCAAGTCATTTTTATTATTGGTAAAATATAAAATTAAAATTAGAAACACAATTAACAACATAATTATTGTTGAAAATCATAATTATTATTAGATGATATATCTGAATTAGATATTATATTTAAAAAAAATTGTGAGAAAGGCGTGTTCCCATTTGGCCCAAAAGTCCAGCATATATATGCCACTCAACTACAACTAATTTCAATTAGTATGAGTGCAGTAGTTTCTTTGCAGTTTGCAATGTCTGCGTTTTTTCTAGAGTATTTTCCTAAAGCTAAAATGTAACAAACTTTTTTTTTTTTTTTTTTTTTTGACATCATATGTAATAAACTTTTTAAGGAACTTAAACATTACATACTGGAATATGCATAAATACATATTAATCATAAGGATGACAAAATCTAACCCAGTCCGCAGGCCGGGCAACCAGCCCAAGGTTTGGGCTGCGCTGCAGTTTTTTAGGCCCGAAAAAAGTCGGGCCTATTTGGTCCTAAGGGCCGGCCCGAATTTTTTCTACATAGAATGTATGCATGGGTTCGGTTGGGGCAGGCAATTTCGTGGCCCACCAAACTTGGGACAGCCCGACCTGGCCCGAAATTTCACAAAAGCCCGACAGGCTCGTGTCGGACTGGTCCGGCCCAACCCATTGCTAGCTCTAAAAATAAGTGGCTACCCAACCCCACAACTGATCTTTGGTGCACACTGCAGAACATGAACCAACTATATGAATTATGATACATCAATACCGGATGCCTGAAGCCCTGAACTACCCAAACTTAAGTCCATCTAAAAGAAAAGCAAAAAGAAAAAAACAAAACAACAACAAAACAAATCAAAACCAGCGAACTTTAGGGAGGAGAGTCCTCTGTTTATTTTTTGACACCAATGTATTTAAACTAAAACTGGAGAACTTGTTGGAATTTGGTTTGTGAAATATGGGTGTTGACCCATTTTGGACAAAATATTTAAGTGGTTTCCATTGGTGGAAAATATAATTAAATTACATGATAAAATTCTACTAAGTGAGTAGATGAGATTGACATTTTGAATTTCTCAAAACCAATTCCAGGTGAATGAAAAATTAAAGCTACAAATTAGCCACTTAAAACTGGAAATTGACTTAGAAGTTGGAAAATGTGGGGGAGGAGTGAAGCTCCATCCCACATAGGATAGAAATCCAAAGTTTGACATGAAAATTGGAAAATGTGGGGGAGGAGTGAAGTTCCATCCCACATAGGATAGAAAGCCAAAGTTTGCTCTATTTGTATAACCCAAGTTGGAGTAATGGGTTTGGGCCCTTGGAGCACCAAAGTTTTTAAAAGAGGGAGGACCTACATGCTTGTAAGTTTGGTTCAAAATGCACACGCGCGTGCCGGCTCAGCTCGGCTCGGCCTGGACCGCACCGTGGGCTTGGGCTTCAAGGCCTTTATAGTTTTGGACAAAATTTATTTAAATATTTAAAATTAATTTTACTGAAACAGGGCTAGCTTAGTCTTGTGGCTAGCGGCTAATGCGATCGCGAGTGCACGAGAGCGATAATTTTTTTTGTCGCGCGTGCATAAGTATTGGTCGCACACTTTCGAACTGTGGCACCTGTTCGAGTTATCAAGTGCATTTTTTGGTAGTAGACATGTCTTTTCGAACCAAAAGACATATCATTTCCATGAAGCACCTTGAGGCCTATATATATGAAGCCCCTGCAGATGAAAAACACATGAAATAATAAGCTAAAATCGAGCACTCTACATCAACATATTATTTACATTTCCTTCCAAAAACTTGGAAGCCTTATGTACTTTTTGTTCATTGTTGGTTCGACTTTTGCAAGTGCTGCTAAGTCGAACCTATAAAGTCTATGTATCTTAGAGATAATTGCCAGAACCATAAGCACTTTGTAACGGGGCAATTTCGTTTTGCAGAGATAATATCCAATACTAGCCTTGACTTTCACAAACTCTGTCCCATTTTTCCATTTAAACACAGTTATTTTCTTTTAAACAGTACCACCCAAACAACATTTGCAAGACAAAATTCTTTGTTGTTTTTCAAGATGATAGCATCTGTAAGTTTCAATCTGATGGCTAGTTGCTCCTGCTCATGGCGAGAAACCTGCAAAATTCTCTAGTATCGATTTCAAAAGGTGGAAATAGAAGATGATGTTTTATCTGACCACCTTGGGTCTATCAAAGTTCCTGAAAGAAGACCCTCCTACCTTTGGCGAAGAAGAATCTGACAACCAAATGAGGATTGTTGTAGATGCCTGGCACAACGATTCGATTTTTGCGGAACTATGTGTTGAACGAGTTGGAAAAACACCTCTATAACGTTTATAGTTCGTTCAAAACATCCAAAGAGTTGTGGGACTCTTCAGAGAAAAAGTATAAAACAGAAGATGTCGGCACAAATAAATTTGTTGTCGATAAATTTATGGATTAAAGATGGTTGACACCAAAACGGTGATCAGCCAAGCGCAAGAAATTCATATCATACTTCATGACTTATTATGCGAAGGGATGATTCGAATGAGTCATTCCAATTTTGCCATAATCGAGAAATTGCCGCCATTATGGAAAGATTTTAAGAACTACCTCAAGAACAAGCGTAAAGAAATGGGGCTTGAGGATCTGATAGTTCGGCTTCAGATAGAGGAAAACAACTGAAAATCCGAAATAAAGTCTAGCAAATCAGGAATAGAGACCAATGCCAATCTTGCTGAATCAAACACTAGAAAGAAATGGAAGCATT
This sequence comes from Rehmannia glutinosa, assembly GCA_016081115.2. NCBI lineage: Eukaryota > Viridiplantae > Streptophyta > Magnoliopsida > Lamiales > Orobanchaceae > Rehmannia > Rehmannia glutinosa. Next base: position 49,094,103 of record CM071931.1, on the reverse strand, counting down.
CAGGAAAAGATAAGGGGAAGGCTAAGAAGTTCATAGGGAATTGCTATAACTGTGGCAAACCGAATCACATGGCCAAGGATTGCCGACACTCACAAAAGAATGGCAACCAACAACAAGCCAATGTGACCGAGGACAAGTCTGTTTCAATAGACATGTCGGATCTCGATCTCACTATCGTTGTATTTGAAGCCAATATGGTGGATAATCCAAGGGAATGGTGCATGGATACCAGAGCTACTCGTCACATTTGTGTCGACAAGGAAATGTTTTCCTCCTACACTCCGATAAATTGAAGAAAATTGTTCATGGGGAATTCTTCGACTTCCAACATCGTGGAGCTTGGAAAGGTTGTGTTGAAGATGACTTCCGGAAAAGAGCTTACGTTTGTTGATGTGCTGCATGTCCCGTATATCTGCAAGAATTTAGTTTCCAGATCCTTTGCTTAGTAAGGCCGGATTTAGACCAGTGTTTGATTCTGACAAGTTTGTAATGACCAAGAATGGTCAGTTTCTTTGTAAGGGGTACCTTGATAAAGGGCTCTTTAAGATGTCTGGAATGAATGTTTTCTGCCAAGAGGCGAAGAATAAGAATATTACTTATGTTTACTTGTTGGATTGTTCTAATTTATGGCATGATGGATTAAGATACGTAAATTTCAATACAATTAAAAGGTAATGAATCTGGAATTAATACCAATTCAGAAGACAAATGCAAAGTTTGTGTTGAAGCAAAATTGGCTAAAGTACCGTTTCATTCAGTAATGAGAAGTACAGAACCACTTGAGTTAATTCATATAGATGTGTGTGATTTAAAACTTGTGCAAACTCAAGGTGGAAAAAAGTACTTTATAACGTTCATTGACGATTGCACAATATATTATTATGTATATGTTTTGAAAAGCAAAGATGAAGCTTTAGTAGCTTTCAAAACTTATAAGAATGAAGTTGAAAATTAGCTTAATTGTAAAAGTAAGATGATTCGAAGTGATAGAGGCGGAGAGTATGTTGCTCCGTTTGAAGAATTCTGCATTTAAAGCGGGTATAATTCATCAAACGATGACTTCCTACTCATCTCAATCTAATGGAGTTGTAGAACGCAAAACTTGTACTCTTGAGGAGATGATGAATGTGATGTTGATAAGTTCGCTTACCCCAAAACATGTGGGGGAAGCTATACTTTCTCGCAAACTACATTCTTAATAAGATCCCACACAAAGGTAAAAATAAAACTCCAAATAAGTTATGGAAAGGACAGAAACCATCATATAAATACCTTAAAGTGTGGGGGTGTTTGGCTAAAGTCGAAGTACCTAAGCCGAAACAAGTTAGAATCGGTCTTAAGACCATTGATTGCGTTTTCATTGGATATGTGAACAATAGTAGTGCATATCACTTTTTAGTGCACAAGTCAACTATTCTTGATATAAATGATGGAATAATCATAGAATCAAGGAATGATGTATTCTTCGAGAATATATTTCCTAACAAAGAAAGGAAAGAAGAAAGTTCAAATAAACGAACTTATGAAACTGCACAGTTACCTCCAAGTAATGATGAAGATGAACTGATGCGCAGTAAAAGGACAAAAGTATCTAAGTCTTTTGGTCCTGATTATCTAACTTATATGTTAGAAAATGAATCTGGAACTATTCAAGAAGCTTTGTCTAGTCCAAAAGCTCCTCTCTGGAAAGAAGCTATCAATAATGAAATAAATTCCATCATGTAAAATAATACTTGGGAGTTGGTTGATCTCCCACCGGGTTGCTAACCATTGGGATGCAAATGGATCCTTGAAAGGAAGTACAAAGCAGATGGATCTATACATAAGTACAAAGCCCGTTTGGTAGCTAAAGGGTTTAAAAAAAGAGGGGTATGGCTTTTTTGATACATATGTTCCTTTTACATGGATCACGTCCATTCGTGTTCTCATTGTTATTGCAGCTTTGCTTAACCTTGAGATACATCAAATGGATATGCGCTTCTTGAATGGTGAGCTTGAAGAGGATATTTATATGTAACAACCCGAGGGGTTCGTTGCACCCGGTCAAGAGAGAAAAATGTGTAAACTTGTTAAGTCACTTTATGGACTAAAACAAGCACCTAAGCAATAGCATTAAAAATTTGACCCATACCATAAAGTCAAAGGGTTTCAAAATCAATGAATGTGACAAATGTGTCAACATTAAAGGTACTACAAATGATTACGCCATTGTATGCCTTTATATAGATGATATGTTGATTATGTATAATAGTCACGATTTAATCATAAATACTAAGAACATGTTAAAGAAGAACTTTGAAATGAAAGATATGGGATTATCTGATGTTATATTAGGGATTAAAATCTCTAGGACTTCAGATGGAATTATTTTGTCACAATCCCATTATGTCAAAAGCATACTTAAAAAGTTTAATGCTTTTGATAGTACACCGGCTAAGACGCCTGTAGATCTAAGTCTACACTTTGCCAAAAATACAGGAGAACCAGTTTCTCACGTGGAATATGCAAGGATAATAGTCAGTCTGATCTACTTAACGAATTGTACACTTCCAAACATTGCATATTCAATGAGTAAGCTAAGTAGGTTCACAAGTTACTCGAGTAAGGATCACTGGAACCTTGACGAGGGTACTTAGATACTTAAAGTGTACCATGAACTATGAAATACTTTATACGAGATATCCAGCAGTATTAGAAGGATACTGTGATGCCAATTGGATATTAGACAAAAAAGACTCCAAATCCATAAGTGGATATATTTTCACAATAGGTGGAGGAACGGTGTCATGGAAGTCTTCTAAGCAAACGAGTATAAGCAAACGAGTATAGCTCGATCCACTATGGAATCCGAGTCCATTGCTTTAAATAAAGCTAGAGAAGAAATAGACTGGTTTAGAAACTTATTAGAAGATATTCCTTGTTGGAATAAACCGGTGCTAGCTGTTTTGATACATTGTGATAGTTAATCAGCAAATTGAAGGGCCCAAAGTAGTATGTATAATGGTAAATCTAGACATATTCGTTGAAGATACAATACCATTAGATAATTAATTTTGAATGGGGTTATTTCGGTTGACTACGTAAAGTCAAAGGAAAATCTAGCGAATCCACTAACTAAAGGAATAAATCAAGATTAATTGTATAAATTGTTAATGAGAATGGGTTTAAAATCCACAAAATAAAGAATGTCCATAGCGGCAACCCAACCTTGTTAATTGAAGATCCCAAGACCATGGTTCAATGGGACAATTAAGTTATGAATATTCAGTTGTACACTTGAAAATGTGTTAGCTCATTCCAGGAACTTCCAAGTGAAATAGAAACCTGTTGAATATGGTGAGGTTATGTTTAAGACTTTTAATGATTCATATACCAAAAGGTGGAGTATGGAAGGATACTCTTCAATAGGAGATCACCTATACAAGTGAGAAGTAATGGCCGCTTCAAAGAAACACTTATTAATCTAAGATATGGTTCAGGGCCGAAATGGGCACAATGTGAGAACAATAAGTGTTAGAATTGTTATTATATAAATATTGTTGTCTCGGTTTACACAAACGGCTGAGTAGTTCAAGACATCGCGTCACTAAGCAACTAGTAAATCCGATAGTATTTTATTAAGAAAGATTCAAAGCCATAAACACCTATCCTGATGCAATAATAGTTCACCGACACTTTCAAGCGAATTTACATACATGCATGTATTAGTTTCATTCATGTGGGGTATTGTTGGAATTTGGTTTTTGTGAAAAATGGGTGTCAACCCATTTTGGACCAAATATTTAAGTAGTTTCCATTGGTGGAAAACGAAATTAAATTATATGATAAAATTCTACTAAGTGAGTAGATGAGATTGACATTTTGAATCTCAAAACTAATTCCGGGTGAATGAGAAATTAATGCTACAAGTTAGCCACTTAAAACTGGAAATTGACATGGAAATTGGAAAATATGGGGGGGGGGAGTGAAGCTCCATCCCACATAGGATAGAAAGCAAAAGTTTGCTCTATTTATATAACCCAGGTTGGAGTAATAGGTTTGGGCCCTTGCGGCACCAAAGTTTTTAAAGGAGGGAGGACCTACATGCTTGTGAGTTTGGTTCAAAATACATACGCGTGCCGGCGGCGCCAGCTGGCTCGGCCCGACCCGGGTCGTGGGCTGTGGGCTTGGGCTTAGGCTTCAAGGCCCTTATAGTTTTGGACAAAATTTAATTTAACCTTTAAAATTAATTTTACTCAAACTGAACTAGTCTTGGTTGTATTTGTGCGGTGCAGTACGGCGGTGCGTCTTGTTGTCGTGCACACCTAGGTTATGCGCGGCATGCACCAGAGCCAGTAACTTTTTACTATTGCGCGCGCACAAGTGTGCGGTCGTGCACTTTCGAACTGTGGCAGCTGTTCGAGTTATCAGGTGCATTTTTTGGCCGTAGACATGTCTTTTTGACCAAAAGACGTATCCTTTCCATGAGGCACCTTGAGGCCTATATATATGAAGCCCCTGCAGATTAAAAACACACGAAATAATAAGCTAAAATCGAGAACTCTGCATTAGTATATTGTTTACATTTCCTTCCAAAAGCTTCAAAGCCTTAAGCACTTTTTGTTCGTTGTTGGTTCGACTTTTGCAAGTGCTGCTGAGTTGAACCTGTAAAGTCGTTGTATCTTAGAGACGATTACCAGAATCGTAAGAACTTTGTAATAAGGCAATTTCGTCTTACAGAGATAGTATCCAATACTAGCCTCGACTTTCACAAACTCTGTCCCGTTTTTACGTTTAAACACTTAGCCATTTTATTTTAAACAGTACCACCCAAACAACATAACTTTTTTTTTTAAAAATACAATGGGGATAGTAGGGGAAAGACATACACTTATATGGGATCGAACCCGGATCAATCACGAATCCTCTCTTTACTATTGAGACCCGTGTTTTTAAATTCGGACCAGATATCGAATAAAACAATTAATTGGGTATTGGGTCATTGGTTCGACCGGTTGAACTGTTGTGAAAAACCAGTAAAATATATGTAAGTTAAAAAATTTGATAATGTTGGGGAAAAATGGCCTTTTATTATTAATATATAATTCAATTTATATATTGGATTAATCACATTAATTATTCATTTATTAATGGGTTACATGTGAAATAACCCAGCCCAAGGGCCCGGGACTAGCCCATTGGCCACCTTCTCTTACATGGCCTATGAGGCCTACTGCCCAGGTATATACAGGTCTCTCCTCTTCATTTGTAAGTATCTGACTCATAATTTCAGAATCTCATATTCAGTATTCGTTTACTGTCTTATATTTTCCTCTCGTTCACTATGCTGACTTGAGCATCGGATGGGCCTCCCTAGGACAACCCTAGGGACCCCCTAACATTTGCATGTGTGCAGAAAAGTTCCCAATAGATGATTAAGAAGACTTCCCGCTTGGAGAGAAGAAGACTTCCTGCTTGGGAAGAAGAAGACTACCCGCTTGGGGAGAAGAAGACTTGGATTTTATCAGAAACCTTAACTTGGAGTGATCTGCCCTAAAAAGCAGCATCATTTTGGTGCCGTTGGTGGGAAACAACCAAAGCACATGAAGATGCAGACCCGATCTCAAGTGCATGGAGCCGGATCCCAAGTTGCAGGCTACGGAGCCAGAGACCAGCGAGAGGAATGTCCACAAGAATACGGGAGGCCATCCCTCTTTCCACTGGAAGAGCGTCGCCTCCCCCGCAAGAAATAAGGGTGCCGCCACCTCTTCCTGGAGGAGCTCCGTCCACTGAAGAAGTTCGCCTTACCCAGGAAGCCCTTCAAGCCCTGTTCGAAGAAGCTTCCCATAATGCTCTCAAGCACCAAGCCGCGACTGGAGTCGGTGGGAGATCGCCCAGGGATCCGCCCGCCACTAAAGACCCTGACTTGGAAGGTCAGGGAGCAGGAGATGAAGGGCACGACGAGAATTGTGAAGAGCCACCGCTAGATGAAGAATCCCAAGTTGCTAGCCACGAAGCCAGGAATCAGCAAGAGGAATTATCACATGGAAGACGGGAGGCCAGCCCCCCTCCTCTTGAGGGGCGCCGCCTCCACCACAACCAAGGAGGTTGCCATCCCCTCCTCCTAGAGGGGCTCCGCTTGCTGAAGAAGTTTACTTGACGCGAAAAGCCCTCCAGGCCCTGTTCGAAAGCTTCTTTGAGGAATCATGTTACGCAAAAGCCGCGGGGAGACTTCCCCAAAGCTCTGCCAAACATTGAAGACCCCAACTTGGGGGAAGGAGATAGAAGAAGTGAAGGACTTGGAGAAAATCGAGAAGACCAACACGCTCTTGCTAGAAGGAAAGCTAGGAATGGAGCTCAACACTCCCAACTCCACACTCACTTACTCGTAGAAGAATCGCAGGTGATAAACATTAGCCAAGACAACTTGAGGGCCACCACCTCTAGGGAGGAATTACATTGACCCCTGCCATCCTAGCCGAGCCATTGATCTCAGGCATCAAGACATCCAACTTACTAGAATATGATGGAACTGGAGATCCCCAATATCACTCAGACAAACTCTATGGAAAAGCGAATCTCTTCGACATGACGGATGCTTCCTACTGTAAAGTGTTCCCGATAACTCTGATCAAGCTATGATGACCTAATTCAGTCAGCTCCCAGTTGGATCACTCATTGGGATGGACAAGCTCACTGATGATTTCATGCGATAATTCTCCATCAACTGAAAATGTCTTAAGACCACTGCTCATCTTTTTCAAGTGAAACAAAAAGAAGGAGAGTCGATGCGAGACTTTATGAAGCGATTCATGGAAGATATCAACTCCAAAGTCGGGAACACCGGGAATAAACATAGACCGTCGGGAAGACACGAGAATAGGCCACTTCTTCCAAAGAGGCGCCATTCAACAACTCAAGGAGCTCAAGAACACGCCCTTGCCTGGCTCAAGGGGGCGCCCTTCCCCAATCTCCTCCTTCTGAAGGGCTCCGCCCACCGAATAAGTCTGCTAAACCCGCGAAGCTCCATAACTCAATGAAGTAACCCGAAAATGCTCTTAGACATCAGGCCGCTCCTGGAGCTACCCGGAGACATCCCTGAGCTTCGCCAGCTGTCGAAGACCCTACATAAGGGCACCCTATCGTAGAAAGCCGCAGCAGCAGCTGTCGTGAAGATCCCTCATAACGGCACCGCCTGAGTGGCATAGCTATAAGCGGTGCATGAAGACCCCTCATAAGGGCACCCTACTGTAGCAGGCCACAACAACAGCTACATGAAGAATGACCCTCAATTGGTTGGAATGGAAGAAAGGAACAACGGACTTGAGGACGACTAGACTCCAGAAAAACCATCACGTGTTTAAAGAATAAGCGGGACATTGAAGTCCAACAATGATATTCGCAAACTTCCACCAAAGACTGACCGAGGAGTCAAGAGTTATCTACACTAGTCAAGCTACCTCTAGATCAAACAACTTCTTATAGAAGATAAACACTCCCAGTAAAACTTGCTCGATCCCTTCTTAACTGAAGAAAGCTTCGCAAAATCTCCATTTATTGGAGAAGTACATTCAAACACGAAAGGAGAAAGAAATATCCAACTCTTTGGAGAAGACGAAGGCTACAAAGGTGAAGAAAGTTGAACCATAAGAAATCATCCAAAGAACCCATCGCACACGGAACAAGGAGTAGCCAACCGCTGTTTCCCCTCGCACTCGTGCAAGAATGCGGTTGCCAGCACCCAACTATGTCATTGAGAATTTTCACTTAGCATCCTCTCTGGACAAGGAACTTCCTCAGATTTTCTATTCAAACCACTCAAGAAAAATGGGTACGGGCCCTTAGCACACTCAGGAGAGCCATGCAAAATCTAGAGTCCCAAACCTCCCAAAGTGGAAGCACAATTCATTCAACTATATCGGTGCAACTATATCGGTGAAACTACTCCCTAGATATGTCAAAACTTCACATCTCCCGAAGAGCAATGAATAAAGAGATCCCTAGCGAATACTTGGAACATAATCCTCCAACTGAACTCATATCAAGAGAGATTTACATATTATGGGAGTCGTTAACATCATTTTCGAGAGTCCAAAATATAGAGACCAGTATACTTCCAACATATTACGAATAGTGCAATGAAGTCAGCATGGGCACCACTCCCAGGCAGAAGACACCAAACTTCAGCAAAGAGAAGAAGGTACCCGCAGCGTTTGGAACATAAGACTCGGGAAGACCAAGTCTGAACCAACCGTTTTCGCACCCACGACTTGGGTAAAGATTGAGTTCTTAACAAACACAGCAGTTGAGGAGCCACTCCCAAGGGCTTGCACAAAGCAGCACACCACCCACATTTGGGCTCCCATCCTGGGAAATCACATAGGAGCTGCATAATAACACTGAAGAGTAAACTCTTCAAGAGAAAGCTCATCCAAATCAGTCATTAACAAACTCCATTAAAGCTCTGCGCCGCCACAAATTGCGCACTAAAGAAGAATATTCATATGATTGGAATCATCAGCATAACCTCTAAAGGACATGAAGAGAAATGCAAGCTCTCTATGAAAGACAATGATCAAGCCAAGCAACCTTAAGAGCCGCGGATCTCGCCAGCTCACCCAAACCTTGTTACTTTCAAAGTAATCCAATGGTTCACGTCTAACTATGAGCTCTCCTCAACAAACCTCATATGGCTCTCACGGAGGGTCTCCCCGTGGGGGGGTCCTCGTAAAAACACCTCATCCGACGCTCACGGATGGGAGGGGCTCCCCACGCGGAGGGGGAGGTCTTCATAAATAAACTCCTCCAGCACTCACGGATGGGAGGGACTCCCCCATGGGGAGGGGTCCTCGTAAATAAACCTCATCCGGCGCTCCCGGAAGGGTCCTCAAAAATAAACCTCCTACTGGCGCTTAGGAGGAGGGGCTCCCCAAGAGGGGTCTCATAAATAAACCTCATTCGGCACTCCGGAGAGGAGAGGCTCCTCGAGAGGAGGTCCTCATAAATAACCTCCTTCGGCGCTCCCAAAGGGAAGGGGCTTCCTCACGGGTGGGGGGAGGAGGTCCTCGTAAATAAACCTCCTCCGGCATTCTTGGGGGGAAAGGGTTCCCCTAAAGGGGCCCCTCGTAGATAAACCTCCTCCGGCGCTCCCGGAGAGGAGGGACTCCCTCACAGGGGGTCCTCGTAAATAAACCTCTTTTGGTGCTCATAGAGGGGAGAGGCTCCCCCACGGGGGGTCCTCGTAAATAAACCTCCTCCGCCGCTCCCAGAGGGGAGGGGCTCCACCATAGGGTGGTCCTCATAAATAAACCTCCTCTAGCACTCTCGGAGGGGAGGGGCTCTCTTATGAGGGGGTCCTCGTAATAAACCTCCCCCAGCGCTACTGGAGAGGGGCTCTCTCACGAGGGAGGGGGTTCTCGTGAATAAACCTCCTTCAACACTCCCGGAGGGAAGGAGCTCCCCCACTGGAGGGGTCCTCATAAATAAACATCATCCGATGCTCTTAGAGGGGAGGGACTCCCTCACGGGGGGTTCTCATAAATAAACCTCCTCCGGCGCCCAAAGAGGGGAGGGGCTCCTCACGAAGGAGTCCTCGTAAATTAAACCTCCTCTGTCGCTCCTGGAGGGGAGGGCTTCCTCACAAGAGGTCCTCGTAAATTTCCCTTCCTCACAAACATAAGTCACAAATATGTGCAACAAAAATAGAAGAAAAAATGCTAATACTTGCGCTGAAGATATGAATGCGCGATTAGAGGAATAATGAAGATAAAGGCTCCAAAAATGAACCCCAATGCTCCGAAAAGGCGCCCCTCTGGGCTGCGGAAGAGCACCCCATGACTTCCGTACAAACATCTTTTGTCATTCCAGAAGAACTAAGGCTTTCTCCCAAAGAGAAAGATCCATCTCCACACAAGATGCGAACAAGTCCCCATGGACAAAATATCATAGGCAAATACGCATAAGAAAAAGCACAAACGTAAGCATAATGCCAAAGGGGTGGAACATGATCCGCCCCCTTGGGGGCAATGGAACATCTCAGAGGAAATAACAAGAAAAACATCAAAGTGTAGAAAGCAAGCCCTAAACAGGTGGGCTGAAAACAGAGGTCCCTTAGGCCAAAATAACTATCAGATTAATTAAGCATGGGGGGCTCCATCCTCCTCAGAAGCATCAACACCGCCGATCTCACCCTCATCGTTGGTGTCCACACCAACGACTCCCTCGCCAACAAGGCATCACTCTGGGGCCAGAGAGGGAATATCAAAGCCCACGGGCAAAGGTAGAAATGGAATAACAGAACTTGAAGCCGACCAACCAGTGATGCCTCGGTCCCCGAGCGAAAATGAAGAAAGGCTGGGATCTGAAACCCGGCCCTAAATATAAGAGAACTCTAGAAAAGATGGAAAAATACGCAAAGAAGAATGGACTGGAGGGCTCGGGCCGCCCCCTGGGAGCACGCCCTTCCCCGCACTAGAGGGCACGCCTAAAGCCGGGGAGGTGCTCATGGGTGTCCTCCCTCGACTCCCATACTCTCATCCCTCTCCTCAATAATTGGTGCACTCCACTCCTCACTCCAACGCTCCGTAGACATTCTCCTCAACTCTCATGTCCCATGAAGACCATTCACTCACAAGAAATATGTTGCCTTCCAAAAAGGCTAAGTCCCGCGGGGACTCGTCATATGCATGAAATTCAATTCATGGGCTCCCGTGCTCCGGGAACCTCTCCCCTTTCTGGGGACCACTCATCTTAAGGATACATCGTATTTTTCAAGATATCAGCTCCTACAAAGATTACATATTCGCAAGACACTCAGCTGTTCCACCTCCGCAGCCCAGAAACTAGATCAAGATAAGTCAAACACAATATCATTTTAGCTCCCGCACTGCTTCATACTTCTGCAGCATCGGAGCTGGAAGGCTTATGTTGAGGGCAAAAATGTTCTTTTATTATTAATATATAACTGAATTTATATATTGGATTAATCACATTAATTATTCGTTTATTATAGGGTTACATATGAAATAACTCGGCCCAAAGGGCCCGAGACTGGCCCATAGGCCACTTTCTCTTACACGGCCCTCGTTACCCAGGTATATAAAGACCACTCTTCTTCATTTGTAAGTATATGACTCATAATTTTAGAATCTCATATTCAGTATTCGTTTATTATCTTATATTTTTTTCTCGTTCATAGTAGAAGATTACGAAGACTTCCCGCTTGCGGAAAAGAAGACTTCTCGCTTGGGGAGAATAAGAATTGGACTTTATCAGAAACCTTAATTTGGAATGATATGCCCTAAAAGGCAACTTCAGATACAAAACAGTTTTAAGAATAAAATAATTTCTAATTGTATATAAAGAATAAAAAACATATATATGCTTCACTAAATTGTATAAAAATAAAGAATATAAATATTTACTATCACTACAAGAAAAATGAGAAATAGCAAGAAACGTTTTGCAGAGAGTTTAAGATTTGTCACTAAAATTACTGTTTACAAGGAAGAAAACAATTTCCTCTCTAAACTTTGAAAGGAATTGATAACATTCGCTGCTAAGTTCCTCTGTTTTTTCAAAATAAAAATCTTAAATTTTTGGCAACAAATCTTTACATTAATTTCATCTCTAAATTTCTTTCTTAGAAATCAAAAAGATTTAGAAGCAAAATTTGGCGCAAAATCATATTCTTCTCTCTTTCGCGCAAAAAATTCAGATTTCCTCCTCAATCAAGTTCCTTCGCTCTCAAACCCAAATTCTCAAAAACTCTATCCAAATGACAGAATCAATCAAAATATCAACTCCATTTGACAAATCGAACGACGGTGCGATAGCGGCAGTGATTGTTGTATATTTTGGAGTGTTTCAAAAGTTTTGTGATATACTTCATATTTTTTATAATTTGCTTTTGACTTAATCTACCCACTTTCACCAGAAATTGACTTTTTCTAAGATATTCAAAACCAAATTATATCTTATCTAAAAGCTTGACTTATTCTTGACTTTTATCTCAACCGCACCAAAGGGGTTCCTATTTTTTGGGTTAAAAACGTTACTCGGCCTTTATAAATGGGACTATTCTTCCTTTGGAAAAAGGGACGAGAAAAATTTACACTCCTACTCCTTCCCTTGTTTTCTTTTTCTTTGGGTTTCAAAATCTATTCTTTGTCGTTCTAAATCTGTTGAATCCTGGGGATTATCGAAATAAATCCTTAAGGACGAGTGCTAATTTTCGCACGCCTCAGAATTAGCTTTTCCGTTTTTCTTCAATTTTTCGAACTTCACCAAATTTTCCAACAATCTTAAGGATTTATCATTTGGAGTTCGAACAAAATATTGATTCCTCTCATCTGCCAAAACCCAAATTTTGTTTATGGCATACAAATCTGTAATCAATGCTTCTTGCTACAAAAGCGGGTTTTGAGAGCAGCCGAATTGGACCATATTTCATTTGGAGAAAAAAAAAAGGTGGTCTGCAGAGAGAAGCACGTGTTTTGAGTTTTGACGGCATTGAGCGCAGGGGTCGGGGTAGGCCTGAGGCTCGGTTTGGTGTCCGGTTTGATTGTAGGAAGATGGACCGGAGGTTGCGTGTATGATGTCAGAGTTGGACCACGAGGGAGACGGTTACGTCGACATGACCGAGTTCAAGTCGTGGAACGGCGGCGGCGGCGAGGACAAGTCACCACGCAGAGGAAGTTTGGTTGTAACTGCTTCTTAAATCTAGCTAAGTGGGATTGCAGATGCCGTACAAAATAAGCCCACGAATAGCTTCACAATTTGCAACCTATCCAATTTGGGATGATGTCAATTTATGGATGCATGGATTAAATTATGAGAAAGTGAAAATTGGATAATAAAGATGAGGCAGGGGACATTCCAAAGTTTTTCCTCCTAGTTTCAGTGAAAACTCAAACAGAGGTTAGCATTATGCTTTCGTTTGTTTCATAAGTTATATGGCCTTTATCTGTTAATATTAGAATACCTCTTGCTGTTTTACAAAATCATATATATACATGATATATACAATCTTTAGTTGTGGCTTTTATTGCACTCGCTTTTTGTAAGAATTGACGATGGAGAAAGCCAAATGACATTTACCACCATTTGTGATTTTATTCATAGTTTCTTCATCTGTGAGTAGTGTAGACAACATATTCATGGCATGCGTTCAAGGTAAGTAAGTTTTATGCAGGCTTACCTTACAATATTTTTTGGGTTAATTTCAAAAACTACCCCGCGGTTTAGCCCAACTACAAGAAATCCCATCTGTCTTTCAAAATTACAAATTTTCCCATGACATTTGTTTATGTTTCACAAATTCCATCCTTAGAAGTGGGGTATTTGTTAGGTTGACTCCTTTTTATTCCTGCATTAGTTGATGAATTTCTTTTTGGGTGTTTCCTACAGTCCTTGGCGAACATAGTATTTTGTCTATGTGAGGGATATTAGATCTCTAGTAAAATTTGTAATGTGTGGCTTAAATAGGATATTCTTCGGAAATAGCTTAACTCGAGGATTATCCAGTATTTTGACGATACACTTAGTCTTGGCTAAAAGTGATATTTGAATACAGTTGGTTGGTTTGAGTTATGGTTTTGGTATGTGATATATGTGGTTGATCTACATGAGTGTCATATGCTTTGCATTTTTGTGAATATCCTGTTTTGATTATGGGAAGATGAAGAATGCCTTTTGTTGATTTTTTAATAAAAAAAAAATTGGGGTGGTATATTATATATTTCTTAAAAATATTTTTGTGGTGGTGTTTATGAGACCATTCATGATTTTAGTTGGAGTCCACACTTGGGAAATGGTCACACCTTTAGCCAACCATTGGTATTAATCAATTTGATATGGTTATCGATCTTGGTACATGTATGACCTTATCTTATCTTGTTAATTGAATTAGTCAGATTTTATCAAAAATTCAAACGTTCTTCCCCATCTGATTTAAAAACTGAAGCCTAATTTTTTGGTTGGAAATATTGCTAATTTACTTTTGTAGGTAGTCATAAATTGCAGAAATGCAAGATGACTTTTACTTTATCCATTTGGATTTTGTTTCTACTGTGAGGGTAGAAAGATTTGGAAGACATGTGAGCTTGGGTGAATTCAACAATTTCTTCGTATGGTACTATGGATTAATTTATTTTGACCATTGGCTTGTTTTTGGACTCTTTGTGTGGTCAAAAAGAAAAAGGAAATATATGTAGTGAATTTGAATTACCGAAAGTCAATGTTATGGCAAAATTGCAATGTAAGCTCATATGTTTGGCCCAAAATGTATACTGTAAGCTATTGATATAATCATAGCCTTGAATATTTAAAAATGTGGGGGTGCCTAATCAGAGTTTTATTGTCTGATGATTTTACTTTTGTTGAAGTAAATAAATGTGATTATATAAAACTTGGTGATCATGAGTATGTAATAATTTGTTATATGTGGATTACATGCTCATATGTGGTACTATTTTTTAAATATATAAAACTAAAGAGTTACTTGCTCTAAATCTGATGTGAGGGATATGTGTGAAGCAAGTGTAATATTGAGTCTTAAAATCATAAGATATGATGATATCATAATGTTATCTCGAGAACATTATGTTGAGAAATTTCTTAAGAAGTTTGGACATTGCTATGTCTAAATGTGAGTTAACAAGTTTGGACATTTTAATGTCAAAATTGTGAGTACTCCTTATGATGCTAAGACTTATTAAAGAAAATTTTTGGTGATCATGTGGCTCAATCTGAGTATGCAAAGACTATTGGGAGTCTGTTGCATTTGATGAATCTTTCACGACTTGAGATAGCTTATGTTGTGTGTAGATTGAGCATATATACTTATAATCCCAACCGTGATTATTGAATTTGCTTTAGTCGCTAATAAAATATTTGAGAGGTACCATGAATTATGGTATTCTTTATAGTGGATTTTCCTCCGTACTAAATCCACTAGTGGTTATATATTCACTCTCTGTGGGGGTGCATCTACTTGGAAGTCAGCTAAACAAATTATTTTTCCATGGAGACCGAGTTTGTTGTCTTGGGATTAGCTGACAATGAGGTTAAGTGGTTAAAAAAATTTAAACCTCTTAGCATATATTTCGTTGAGTTCAAAACCAACACATTCGTAATACATGCATTGCGATTGTCAAACAACAATCGCAATTGTATAGAATAAAACCTTCAATGGTAAAAATATTTATGCGAGACATCATGTGATTAAACAAATTGTTAAAAGATGGAGTTATATCCATTTATTATGTGAAGTCGAAGTGAATTTGGCCGATTTCTCGACTAAACCTTTGGGAGAAAATTATTATTGAGACATCGAGGGAATGGGACTTAAGCCGATTGATAAATTAACGGTGTGAAAAACCCAACCTTTGTGATTGGAGATCCCATGAATGAGGTTCATATGGGTAATAACAAGTCATTTGTTAATCTCCGCTAAAGACTGATAGATGATTGTCCCTTCCTATGGTGTGAGAAGTGCTAGAATGCAAGTATGAGGGTTGAGTTAATATCTCTTAATGAATTTTATATCCCTTAAGGGTGGTATATTTACTTGCAAAATATACTTGATGAAATTCACCTATATGAGTGTGGAGTGGGGCCGCTCCTATGAGACGTTGGCATGTCTCAGAGCACTCATGAATACCAGGACGTGCATGGCCTATTAGCGCAAAACCGCGTTGAACGACAAAATTTTGAGAGAGTGTAATGTGATTGGTAAGATTTTAACTTACAAAAAGAGTTCTTGGTTCATAGATCTTTCTACAAGCTTCACCAAAACTCTGTATTTTAAATCTTATCAGTCTAGGTCTGGTTCATAGTCCAAAAGACACCAGATTCGATGCATTCTACACTTATTTTTTTTTTGTAACCCAGCAAATCATTCTATCTTATTCCTTTTAAATCTTTTGAAACATGTGGGGGATTGTTGTATATTTTGGAGTGTTTCAAAAGTTTTGTGATATACTTCATATTTTTTATAATTTGCTTTTGACTTAATCTACCCACTTTCACCAGAAATTGACTTTTTCTAAGATATTCAAAACCAAATTATATCTTATCTAAAAGCTTGACTTATTCTTCAGCTTTTATCTCAACTGCACTAAAGGGGTTCCTATTTTTTGGGTTAAAAACGTTACTCAGCCTTTATAAATGGGACTATTCTTCCACTGGAAAAAGGGATGAGAAAAATTTACACTCCTACTCCTTCCCTTGTTTTCTTTTTGCTGGGTTTCAAAATCTATTCTTTGTCGTTCTAAATCCTGTTGAATCCTGGGGGATTATCGAAATAAATCCTTAAGGACAGTGCTAATTTTCGCACGCCTCAGGAATTAACTTTTCCGTTTTTCTTCAATTTTTCGAACTTCACCAAATTTTCCAACAGTGATGTGGTTGAGCGGCGTCTTTACCTTCACATTCGCCGGAATTAGACGATGGGGTGATTCGCGGACTCGTTCGCTTTGGCCGATGTTTTTAGTTCTGCAGTAAGTTAATCCTTTCCTCGTAGACAGTAATTTTGGTGTATAGCTTTAATACGTGGAACTAATTTTCAGAGAGGAAATAATCTAGTCCTTGTACCGTAAACAGTGATCTACTCTTCAATAAACCAGAAGCAAATTAAATAGCTCACATATTAAATCCACTTGCATATTATTATTATTATTATTTTTTTATGAAGAGGAGAAAGGTGTTGGATATGATTCATTAGAACTAATCTATCTGAGAGATTTTGCTAAGACATTGTTGCAATCTGGTCGCATTGCTTAGAGATGGTTCTAGAGCTGAGACTTAGGCTATAGATATCTTTTTATGCTGGCTGAATATATATCTTTAATATTTTCTTTAGCTAATTTATTTGCTAAGGAAACAAATATTTATCTTTCCCATGCTTAGGGTACCCTGAGATGGTTCCGGTCTGCTATGCTATTATTCTGGACACAGAATAGATCTTGGAGCAACTATGCCTTTCTAAGTGTTTATATGGTTATAGGGGTTATAATTATGTGATTGAAGTCGATAACTCCTTGCCGAATCATGTACTGGTGATGACAGAAGGGTATTTCAGGTTGTATCGCATATGATTGGTAATTTGTTTAATGGATGCAAATGAGAAGGGTTGATAATTTGTTGAAGTCAAGTCATGGATGGAATGAGCAAAGATGGGGCCACTGAAGACCGAACTCATCGGACGGATATGAAGTTGCTATTTTCCATACTGGTTATATCAGGCTTGAAGTTGATATGAAGTCATGTAATGGTGATGACAGAAGGGTATATCAGGCTTAAAGTTGCTATTTTCCATACTGGTTCCCAGGTGGAGGACTTACTTCCCGTTATCCCATATGGTGGACAAGGTTACATGGTGGACAAGGTTACATGGTGGAGCTGAGGAGAGCATGAGCTTTAGTGCATGTTGCTACATCACTTTCATCAGGGTGCAAGTTGCACATCCTTTTCATTTTGGTTTAAATTGATGATGTACTTATTACATCAATGAGCTATATATGCCCAAAACTAATGGCAAAGTTTCCTTTCCCGAGCCACTATTTCATGATAGGATGAAAGAATGGAGCTGTTGCAAGAAGAGTCATGGTTTCAGTTTATTTTAGAAATTCCACCAAACTATGTTTTCTTCCTTTATATGCATGTATCATTTCTCTTCTTCCAAACTATGTTTTCTTCTCAGTAGTGTTGGTAGAAGGGGTTTCATATTTGCAAGTATAAATGAGCTTGAGCTAGTGTTTTGTTGTCTTGGAACTGTGACTAGCACATTATACTGTTTTTGTGGTTGTCGTAACATATTGGTGCACCCTTCTTAGTGCTTAAAATTGGTCCTCTTACTGACCTTAACCTGTCAGACAACAATAATACATCTCTTCCATCTGCTTTGTCCATGAATCTCGTTGTGTTTTCCATTACTGCTTTTTGTTTGCTATTAATATGAATAATTGAGTTTATATGCATGCCAATATAGGATGATATGTCATTCTCATTGTGTCTGATGAAAATTTGAATTTATGCTAAACATTATTAAGTTGAAAGCTCTAAACCTTTAGGTGAATTTTGACTTCTTGACTTGGCTATTGCATGTTTCAACTTAAAAGATAAAGACAAGTAGTGAGTTAAAATTATTTGAAATTCCTGCTATATTTCATGATGTTATTTCACAGTGTGTAAGGATCTTTTCTTGTTATATTTCTAAAACTGGTAGCTTGAACATATGATTTTGCAGGGTTTGCTTGAACCCAACCTGCAGGTGTTAAAACTTGAAGGAAACCCAATGAGAAGGTACTCTGAATTTTTTCTCAAAATTTGTTGTTTAGTGATTGTGAATAAACCATTTAGCTCAAGTATGAGAACAATGTTGATAAGCCTAAGAAAATTAAGCTGATGCCAAATTTAACCTTTCACTTGCAATGTGCTTGAGAATTGAATTGAAGTATGGAGTAAAGCCATCCAATCTAATAGAGTAAAGCTATCCAAGCCTAAGAAATTTAAGATTTTTCTTGTTTTTAAATAGAGGACAATTTTTGGACAACAAATAAAGCATATGGGGATTTTCATATATCGAAGCAAAGAATTAACATGTTCAAGGGTGTTTTGGATTTGCCAAAATTTGTTTGCGTTTTTAATAATCACTACATACATGCATGCTTTAATGAGAATTGGCGGTGACTACTTGTCTTCATAAGCATTGTGTTTTAGTATTGGTGAATAATTTATTTGTCTACCCAACATTACAAATTGAAAGAGACTTACTATGTCTTCGTTGTAAAGCAATTCAATACTCCAATTTGAACCCTCAAGTTTTATTGGTGATATCATTTTCTAAATACCACTCATATTGTCTCTTATAGTTCTCGTTTCCTTTATTTTTACAAATGATTCCAATTTACATATATAAAAATTTGTCTAGTGTTTGGAGGTTCGATAAACATAAGAATAATGTCGTTGATTTTCATGTAGGTTGAGTTGGAGGATCCAGTTGAGAACATTGGAGCTAAATATGTGAGATAGGCAGCTGTTAAGACCAATGACTTGGTTGGAGATGGGACGACAACATCTGGAAGCTACATTTTTTTAAAACTCGATTATTGGTTTTTTGCGTCTTTGTTTTTGGCAGATTGGAGGGCATTTTGGTATTGGTTGTAAAGAGAAAGAGTATATTGAAGAAGAATGTGTTTTTTCGGGGCAAATGGTTGGGAAGAAATCTGTAGTGATGGTTGTTTTTTTATGGAATGTTAACTTGATCTTTTGCTTTTGAAACAATGTCTTCATCCAACGGAACTTGTAATAGTTGATTGCAATCAACACTTGAACATAAATGTTCAACTCGCTTTTTTGTTTAATTTCTTTTGGATGAGCACAGTGGGTATTTTGATGTTATTATATTTTATATTATTGATTAATAGTGTATGAATGACTTACAAATAGAAATTACCTAAAACATTACATAAATATAAATGTACTCGACAAATAAATAAAACTCTATTCATTTGGTGAGGAAGTTAACAAATTCGTGGTTAATGTTCACATTACATTCACATTAGCGAGGAATTTATAAATTTGTTGCCTATAGTATATACACTTAGTGAGGAAATTAATTAATTTGTTGCTAACAATAGCAAGGGAATTTATAAATTCTTAGTTAACATTAGCGAGAAAAGTTTTAATTTCCCTCGCTACAGTTTGCGACGAATTTCAAGAATTTCCTGCCAATCAAATTAGTGACGCTCTTATAGCGGCGAGCCGTGCGTAAAATATATTTCCTCACTAAATTCCATTCGTGAGGAAATCAACAATGTTAGTGAGGAAAATTTTCCCTGCTAAATTGCAAATTTCCTGTAGTGTATATATATATATATGGAAAAGAGGACAGAAAAAACTGAATATAAAAGCTAAAGGAAGATAGAATAACTTCAGAGCCGAAACGAAAATGTAAAAATTTAACATATAGGATTTGTATAATTATGTTTTCGGTTATTGTTGTATGCTTGAAATATTTACGTCTTTTGCCCTCTTAAGTCTTAATGTTATTTTTCTTTTCATTTTTTCTTCTTTTTGCAAAAATATTTTAACTGGGCCAATGGGTTAACTAGTTCAATCAATTTCACCGGTTTTTACTTTGTCACAAGGGGTTCCTTGCAATCCGTTTTAATTAAAAACTCAAAATATTCATGGCCGGTTCTTTAAATCGGTCCGATCGGCCGGTCCGATCCAAGTCTAATAAGAATGGATTAGACCCAAGGGAATGAAAATACATAGGGCGCGATTGAATATACTTTCATTTTGAAAATTTTCATTTTGCTAGATAATAGTGGTAAAAAAAAATTAGAAGAAAAAATATAAATTTTGATAGTGTGATTGGATGTGAGATGAAAAAGTAATGATGAAAATTGATTTGATTTAAAAATAGTAAAATAATGATTGAATATGATTGATAGTTAGAAATGTGTGAGTGAGTGAATAGTGAAATTTGTGGGAGAATGTGTAATAATGATTAGTTTTTTGTGAAAAAGTGTGTAGATGTGATTGATTGGTGAAAGAAATATAAGAAAAAGTGAAAGTGAAAAAATAGTATATTTTCTGAAGACAAAAACTCCTGTCAGGCGGTCTAACGGGCCAAAATCCGTTAGACGGATCCTAAAACCGACACGATGGCATTTTTGAAATATTTGGCATTGACATATAATCAGTAAGACCTTGGAAAGTATTAGTTTTTCCTCTGAAATGTATTAGCAATCCCTCTGAAAAATATTAGTAATTTCTTCAACAATACTTTTAGTAGCCCTAATGAAAATTATTAATTTTTTCCGTCAAAAGTATTAGTAATCCTCTAAAACATATTAATATTCTGCTATAAAATATTATGTTTTCTGATTAAATGTATTTTAGTATTTCCCCATAAAAGCATTAGTTTTGCTCATAAAAAGTATTGGTAGTTCCTCATAAAAGTATTAGTAATCCTTTAAAACGCATTAATGGTCCCCTATAAAAGTATTAGGTTTTGTAATTAAATGTATTTTAGCATTTTCCCTTAAAGTATTTGTTTTTCTCATAAAAAATATTGGTAGTTCCTCATAAAAATATTAGTAGACCTCCTGAAAATATTTAATGTACCCCTAAAAATATATTAATTTTTTAAACCCAAATGGTGAGACTCCATTATGGGTTTTTTGGCAAAGGAGAGACATATATATATATATATATATATATATATATATATATTGGACTACCACAAAAGAAGCAATTGGTGCAAAAACATAAAGCCATCCAGGACTTCACTATCTTGCTGATGAAGATATTGAACACTCTGTTTTCTTTGAATTTTGAAGTGCGAGAAGCTAATATATAAAATTAGGGGTCTAGGGATTAGAAAAGGGGAAATTAATCTTAAATATGTGCTATAATAGAGATATCTTGACTATGATTTTGGTGTGGAAAACAAAGGGAGGTAATGTACCAGCGCATCATCATGGTGGGCCGTGGCGCAGCATCAGGAATTATACAAAGTGAAGTTGACTAGTGAGTACTTTTGGAAGATGAGGGATTGGGAGATGAGGGATCCGTATTCGGATTCAGATTTGGATCCGTCTGATGGATTAGATCCGTTAGACGGTCTGACAGGAGACCTACTCTTTTCTGAAAATTTTCATAAACAATCGCATGTTTAGTCAAAAAAATTCTCAATAAAATGAAATCTATTTCATATCCAATCGCCACCATAGCAATCCATCCGGATCACCCGCTGAGGGATAATTTCTATTAAAAAATCTCTTTCCCTATTTGAAAATCCAACGCCATTTGAAGTCCATGTCTGACAATATTGTTAAAATTACACTTGACATTAATCCGTGTCATGGAATCGATGACGTAGCTATGGAGTATTAGTTTGGTATAAAAGGTAACATCTGCCTTTAAAGGGACATACCTTCAATAGAAGCTTGTTTTTGTATAGCATTCACCTACTGTTTTTAACTTTTCCTTCTACACAACAATTAGTTAATAACTAATAAGTTTTAATTTTGGACAATAATTTGTTATATAACTTTTTTAATTTTATTATTACTAAAAAGGCCTCTTCCGTAACTTGTTATGTAATGAGACTTCCTTTGTTTGAAGTAGAAAAGAATCCTCGACATAGAAATCAAGGCAATGCCTAACAAAGAAAATTATCATATTCCTTAACAAATTTTATCTTCCAAGGTTGGAGTGCGTTTCTTGGATAGCAACTGTTGGATAATGAGGGATAGTGGCGAATTATAGTCCAGGTCCATCCATCCATCCATCCAACATAAATATTGTAAGAGTTGTACACTTGTCAAACATATGTACGGTAAAACACGAGGTTTAAAAAACACGATTTTGAAATAAAAGATCTCATCCACATCCAACAACCCCAATAAATAATCCATATCTGTTCTGTTAGGAGTCACTTGCGCCTGTCAACTCAATTGCATTCAAACAACACTACCTGCTATTTCAACCACACAAACAAAACCAATTCTCAGCTCTGGCTTGGGCGGCCAAAATCATCAAAATCAAGCATGACTCTCAATATTAGCATTTTATGCTAATTAGTATATCTACCATAAAAATAATGTAATTTTTTTAAGGGATAATTACAAAAACACCCGTAAGGTTTGGGTTAATTACAAAAACCCAGAGTTCTTTGAAAATTACAAAAATACCCTTAAATTTTGATTTCGTCTTACATTTTTCCCAGTGATTTTTAAAAATATTTCAAAAAACCCCCTAACATTTACAAAAATATTATAGTTACCCCCCCTTAAATTTAAGACAAAACAAAATCTAAAGGGGCTTTTTGTAATTTTGAAACATGTCTGGGTTTTTTTGTAATTAACCCAAATCTCAGGGGTGTTCTTGTAATTATCCCTTTGTTTAAACAAGAACTGATTGATGATCGTCCAAAAACAAGTTAAGAGATGTTCAACAGAATACTTCATCAGCTGTTGAATTAATCCATATCTCAACGAGAAGACTGATCTCAGAAAGAGGAGAAAGAATTTCAACAAAAAAGTGATGGATTTTCCAGTTTCCACAAAGATACTACATATGCATCACTAAACTGAAAGTAGATCCTCGGATGCATATGAGAGCTTTTCCTCAATCGCATTCTATGTTTGAGCAATACATGTTTCTCAAAATACTTATTCAAGTGCAGAGAGAAGTATTACTAGACTTTGTTGTAGGTGAAGACAACATCACAAATATCACTAGGAGGGTAAGAAAAAAGATGAATAATGGAAACCGCCCATTGGGTTGTTCTCCTAAAAGAAGTCGAAACTTTCAGCTATTGAGGTCCATACTAGTTCACATCTATAACAGATTTAAGACATCACTCAAATTACATTTTCCCGCTTTGATGTACCATGAACCCTATCAATGCATTATATCAAAAATACTTTTGTTTTGCCTTACAAATGAAATAAACAAACAAAGCACAAAGAAGAAAAGATAAACTTATAATCATCATTTATCTCCAACATCGTGAATACATTAATCAACAGTGAGAACATCTCTACCCGACTACCCCCATCCCCTACACAACCATCGGACAATATTTAGATTGGAGGGTTGGATCCCTGCAACAGACCATTTCGTTCATGAAAGAGGGCAGCAATACAATGACAGAGTACCAATGAAGCCTGAGCAATGGAACTGAGAGGATTAAGGAATTTCCGAATTGATCAACATAAAAGACGGAGCCGAAAACAAGAAAATCGGATGGTGGTATAGCAATCCAACAGGAATCAAGTCATTTATGATTTCACTATATTAATGCTTCATATCCGAGAATTCTTGAAATAAGATCAAGAGTAACAGTATAGTGCAACACACTGATTAACCAAATAGCACAGCATTGAATTTTGTAAACATCATTTGGAAAGGATGATGATCAAATAACTAACCCATAGAGATTTCAACATAACTTCGATAGATCATAAAATCAACTCTATCGATCAAGTGTCAATGTATTTCCTAAATCCCGTACTCATGGAAAAAATTTCAACACATTTATATACGAGAATCATGTCAATTCATTAAATTGGATACCTTATTTTACAAAATTATCACTAATAGCCATCAACCTAATCAGTAACTGAAAATGTGAGATCACAAATTTTCACTTCCGTACAACCAACACACACAACTCCAAAAATATGTCACCATGAATGAAAAGATAATAAAAAAAATTAAAAATCAAGAAACAGCCTCTCACTTGAACTCGAAAGTTGGTGGGATCGGTGAGTCAAAGCTCTCCAGAACTTCCGTCTTCACACCGCCATCACTCTTCTTCTCTTCTTCCTTCCCACCACCAAAGAAGCCTCCAAACCAAGAAGACGAAGACGTCGACGTAGAGGCTGCCGCCTCTTGAGGCATCCCATGGGCCCCACCGGGAAGATCCTCAACAAAAATCGGCGCCTCTTGCTGAGCACTCATGACTTTATTCAACATAATCCCGGCCCCTCAATAAGAGCCAAGAGCACACCACCGAAAACGGCTGAGCGTGAGGCGGCGCCGACCCCCTGGCGCATCTGGAGAAATCCACCGGTGGCGGCGCCTGCGATGATCGAGTTCCATGGGTCCTCTTTCTGCCTGAGGTAAACCATGGAGCAATCGAAGGTGGAGAATAGGCCGCCCCACACGGCGAAGCTGCCGCCAATACGAGGGGCGTTCATGCGCAGTGCCTGAGAGCCGCCGACTAGGCGCGTGCCCTTGGGGGAGTTGTACACGCCCTTGAGGAAGTGGAAAGCGGAGCCGCCGACGGCGCCCATGCCGAAGGCGCCACCGATATCGTCAAGAATGCGGTCCGGACATGGCTCGCGGGAGGTCTCAGGGGTTCCCATTATTTTTGATCGACTGATTTTACAAGAAAAATGAGAGGGGGTTTTAGAAGGGTGTTGGGTTGGCGGGCGGTGGGGTCTGCTAGGGCGAAGAGCTTGGGGAAGGGGTTACCTCAGGTGGTAATTTATTAAGTTTTTCCTTTTTTTTTCCTTTTAAAAACAAATTTATTAAGTTCTAAGTTTTAACAATTTAAAAACATGTTTTTTTTTAAAAAAAAATTAAGAATGTGTTTAGCACTAAATTTTATAATTAATTTTAATGTTCGTGTGGTTGAATAGGAGATGAAACATCATTTTGAAATAGAAGATCTCATCTAAATCTCGGATTCTCTAACACATCACTAGGGGTGTTCATTGAATCGAATTCCGAATTCTTCGACTTCCTCGAATCGAATTAATAGAATGAAATTTTTAAAACCTTGATTCGAAATTCGATCCTAATTTGATTAATTTCAAATCGAATTTAATTGAATTGGATTTATCGATTTTCGAATCGAATTCGAGTCAATCCAAAATCCAAATTTATTGATAAATCGGGCAGTGTTATGTTTCAGGCTCATATTTTTCAAATCCAAAATTCGTATTTTTCAAGTAAAATTTCAATTTATTTTTAACCAAAGAATTCTATAATGAAACAAATGAATAAAAGAGTCATATAATTCATCAAAACTATATTGTTACTTTAAAGATATTACAAAACTAAAAATAAAATACTTTTAAGGCTGAAATCTATTAAAATCAAAAGTATATTGTTCTTTTTTTTTTGAAATAAAGACATTGTTCTTTTAAGTTTAAACTTTAAACACATCATAACACAATTCAGAAACTACACAAAAAATGTCAAGACTTTGAAATAATATTGAAATGTGAAACTAGCGATGACGGTATGACCAATGCTATAATTCTATTGCAACAATTTTATTATAATAGCCATGTGAAACTAATGTTGTTTATACATCAACTAATTATATTATTTCTATTCTTCTATTCGCATATGCATATTATGTTTAAAATATATAATATATAAATTAAATTTGAATTATTATTAAGTTCGAATCAATCACGAATTCGAATTGAAATACAAATACGAATCGATATTCGAATCGAATTTACTATTTCACCTCGAGAATTTTCGAATAGAATTCGAAAAAAATTCCCAAATTCGTTATTCGATTCGAATATTCATATTCAAAATTCGAATTGATTCAAAATTCAATTCAAAATTCAAAAATCCTAATTCGAAATTGAGTTTTGAATTTAGTCGATCGAATTTCGAATTGATTC
Source organism: Rehmannia glutinosa (assembly GCA_016081115.2). NCBI lineage: Eukaryota > Viridiplantae > Streptophyta > Magnoliopsida > Lamiales > Orobanchaceae > Rehmannia > Rehmannia glutinosa. The sequence continues at coordinate 49,067,956 of CM071931.1, read as the reverse complement.
GAAAAATAAACATCCCTACCCATCACCACATAATTACGAAAACCATTAACTTAAGACTATAATGTCCTTGCAATTAAATAAATCATAAATACACCCTCAATCCACAGTTTAAATAATGTATCGGCCGGTTCAACCGGTTATACTAGATATCGGTGGTCGGTGCGGTACTATAAGGCCCTGAAATCCATTTTCACTAACTTTATTTATTTTTATATTTTTTCACTTTTTTTTAATAAAAATAGAGTTCATAAATTTAATATTTAATATGTTAATTTCATTATTTGAATTTTGAGCTAAATATATACATCATTTCCTTTTCACTAAATATATACAACTTTTCCTTTTATATTAAAAAATTACATTCATATTATATATAATATAATTTCAAATACAATTAATTTTTACTAAAATTGGTAAAACCGGCGGTTGAATTGGTCCGACCAGTTGAACCATTTACCGATGGCTTGGCCTATTTTATCACCGAAATGCTACTTAAACTATTGTCCCAATCTCTAAATAAACCGTCATATTTTTGTTAAAGTTTATAATCTTCTTCTACAGCTCCACATTCTTCTCTTCTTCTTGGCTAACACTATGAACATTTTTTTTTGACAGATAAGCGGTTCAACTGGTGCTGCAAATTTTAGGGTTTAGAGAAAAAAAGTTCACAGTATTTTACTGTGAACTTTTTTTCTCTAAACTCTAACATTCCCAACACCAATATTATTATGAATTTGGACCACAAAGATTTAATTGAGACGAAAAATATAAGTATCTTCTCATTTTACCACTTAAAGAATAGTGTATCTCCATTTTTACACGATTTTTCCAATTGTTATTGTAGTGCAGTAGTCGACATGGCACGATCACAACGTATAAAATATGGCACGGTTATTTTGTGACATATGTACAATCATGCCAATTTGATATGGCACGATCGTACCAATCATGCACCATATATAACATGGCATGATCACTATCATGCCACAATCGTCCAACCGACATTTTTGTTTTGCTTGAATGTAATAAACTATTGTTAATGTTTTTGTCTTATTGTTAATATGAACTAAACTTGATGCCTACGGAGTATAATGTTGTTGGTCCTCCGAATACATGTTTATAACGTACGAACTTTTTTATGTTCGCGAGTAAAGATGACGTTTTGTTTTAGTAAAATGTATGAATGTACTACAAAAAATTAAGAGAAATGAAGGAGGGTTGGAATATCAGTCTAACCAGTGTCAAAAATATTACAATTTGCGAGTACTAAATCAGAACCGTTGCCCTTTTCCCTCTGTTTGGTTGCAGCTTGATGACACCCGAGCCGAGCTGGAAGAAATTAATCCACGCAATAAGCCCAGCACACATCCGAGTGGGGGGTATACAGCTGACGTCAGTAACGGTGCCCGGTGACACGTCATGAATTAGGCTCGCCCGCTCACCGAGCCCAAACACAAACGACATGGTCGCCGAGCCCCGACCCCCGAGCCCAAATTTCGGCGGGAGACGCATGCGCGACAGATTCATAAAAATAACTATTTGCCCATGCTTGCCCATGCTTAGCACTTTATTGGTATCAAAAACCGCCACGTGTCAGAAAGTTATTAAGAGGAGTCGCCAAGTGGCAAGACTTGGCTGACATGCACGATTAGAAGGGGACATGTGTCATTTTTCAATTATTTAACTGATTAGTGACTAATTAGTGCAAAGATGACTGTTGAAAAATCACTTACGAAAAGGGGTATAAAAGGCCTCAATTAAGGAAAAAGGAAGGAGGGAAAAAGATAGAAAAAGCACCAGAAAACGTGTTATTATAAACAAAACCGACCCCGATAGTCCGGCTCGGCATTATATCATAAAAGGCAGAATTAGCCATAAATAAACACACGTTACGCACGCTTGTATTTCCACGTGTTAAATTTATTACATATTTTGCTTGTTGACCAAAACGCACGTCAACAAATTGGCGCTAGAAGGAGGGCCCGTATTGGTCCAATCAGAGTTCCAGGCAAAAGCACGTTAAGTAAAAACCAGGTAAAGTTCAACGTTTATCCTTTTCATAATAGGAAAAATGAGTCAATGATCGAGAAATGCTCGTTTGATCAAGAACAACACCCTAACAACCAAACCGCCGACTACTAATGGTCAAAATATGCTCCGCATGAAGCGGGGAGCACTACTTTATTTCCTTTCGCTCGCCTAGTTGCTAACCCAACTTTTGTACAACAAATGAACCAACTCATATCACAAACTCGCCGCCACAAACTCTCAAGCACCTCCTCCACTTCTTGTAAATACTAACCCACTCAATCCACAACTAAATGTTAATATCAATCCTCAAGTCCCGGGCTTCCTCATAATGAAGTCCAAGAGGCTAGTTCGGGTAATGAACATCGTGTCCGTCGTGATAGAAGGCGCGCGAGAAGATGAAGAAGGGCAAAAGTCGCAGCGTAATCACTACCGAGCCAACACGACATCGCCATGCCCACTCGTGTTCGCCGGACGACCGGGAGTTGATACTTTACGCCCGACTCGATCGATAAGTTCCCGACTCGGTTTCTGATGAGCAGAACCGCTAGGGTCAACTGATCCAAGGCCCTAACCTATGGGAAAGGGATGTAGAGATTCAACGCCTTCGTCGTTTGAATGAATTAGAGGGCGGTCCGGAAGGCGAAGCAGTCTCGAAGACCACCCCAAGCGATGAACCAACGGATTGTTATGTCGCCATTCTCCCTGGTATCCTGGCGACCCCGTTACCACCAAAGTTGAAAATCCCCAAGTCGGTCATACAATGGGAAACCGACCCACCACTCACATCCATAAGTACTTAGCATGGATGGAACCGCATGCCCCCAAAGTGATGCCATTTCTGCGCAGACTTTCCCATTGACATTGGGCGACCGAGCCCACCGTTGGTTTAGGACCCTACTACAGGGATCCATTCGGGCATGGGGGATCTTGTCTCCGCTTTACGACGCATTTCGACTTCCAAGGTCCGAGCCGCACCAAAGGACTCCTTGTGAACATCAAACAAGGGAAGGACGAGCCCTCGAAAAAGCTATATCTCTCGGTTCAATAAGCAAGTTCGAGAGATAGAACCGGTGTCGGATGACGCCATTTTAATTGCAGCCATGGCTGGCCTTGCCCCCGAAACTTGGTTTAACTACTCTATCCATGAATCGGGGGCGACCTCGTACCAAGAATTTCTGGTCCGCGCGGAACGCCATATTTGCGTGGAAGAAGCCATGGCAAGTAACTGCCCCGAGTACCGGCCAGGGGGCGTGAGAAAGGACGGAAGGAAGGAATCAGCAATTGGGTCGGGTCGGGATTTAGACCATTCTTGGAAAACCCGACCACCGGATTTAAGGCTCGCCAGGAAGCGCGAGCCGAAGTTGCCGCGCTGAGAAGTACTTTGACCCACACTCCATCAGCCATATGGAATGAAGTACAGGGTTTGAATTTGTTACCCCCGGCTCGGCCTTTGAAGGTTGAGCCGGCCAAATTAGATTCACGTCGATACTGTGCCTATCATAAGTCAATAGGTCATGATACCGATGAGTGTGTCGAGATCTCGATCGTGAGAAATTATGCGTATTGTTCGGCAAGGCGGTCTCAAAAGATACGTTCATGAACTACCGCCCCCACTAAGATCGACTCAAGGTGTCAACCCGGAGTGCATAACCAATCCAGCTCTCCTGCCGCCACCACCTGCCGAGAATCAGGGTAGGGAGATCCTCATGATGTCGAGTGTGAATCGAATCAACACTAACACAGCCGAAGATAGCCACTCCAACAGGAAAAGAAAGGCTGATGTCAGACAGGCCGCCCACGCCGAAAGGCAAGTTCGGGTGGCGGAAATCAAGGAAGGCCAACCCACCGGCCGCTTTGTGTTCTCGGACGTGGATGCCGACCAGGTGGTCCACCCTCATTCTGACCCCCTAGTCATTACTGCACCGATTTTGGGTATTCCAGTTCATAGAATTTTGATCGACTCTGGAAGCTACTCATCGGTCATTTACGTCCGAGCCTTTCGAAGATTGAACGTGGACGATAGCTATATCCGTCCATGCAACGACAACATTCTGGGGTTTGGTGGAGGAAGAATAATTCCGCTCGGGGAAGTTGACTTGCCCATCCAAATGGGACAAGGGTCGCATAAACGGACCGTCATGACAACATTTAAAATAATCAACGCCGATTCGGAGTACAATGCTATTATTGGAAGGCCATTGCTTTATCATATAAAAGCAGTCGTTTCAATATATCATTTTTGTATAAAATTCCCAACATCTGATGGCGAGGCCATACATAAGGGGAATCAGAGAGAGTCGTGAGAATGCTCTCTCAAACTCCGACCGGTGGAGATTAATGTGATGGAACAAGGAGAAACCAGTGGGACCATGCAAGGCGATCCCCAGATAAAAGAGGAGCCCGAGCGGGAGGTGGTGATTGTTCAGGAGGATAATCCAGGTCGTCGACCTGGGAAGGTACCGATGATGGAAGAACGAGGAAGGAGGATAGAGCCGAGAAATGTACTCGCAACAATAAAGGCGAGCCGTGACCAAGAATGAACCGCCATCAAGATGAATTGCCCCTGCAGAGAAAGGAAGGGCAGAGCAAGAAAAGAAAATGGGCGGAACCAGTGGAGCAGGTCGATGCAATCGACGTCGGAAGGCCGAGCGAGGGGCGTCAATTACGTATTGGCCATGACCTCCCAGAACCATATCGAACCGAATTGATTGAGTTTTTGGGAAATAATCTCGACGTCTTTGCGTGGACTCATGCAGACATGCCCGGAATTGACCCCAAGCATGCATGCCATCGCCTTAATATTGATCTAACGTTCCGCCCAGTTATCCAGAAAAGGCGCAAACTCGGCCCCGACAAGCAAGTTGCACTTGAGGCCGAGGTTAACAAGTTGCTAGATAATCAATTTATCCGGGAAGCCCTCTATCCTCGATGGGTTGCCAATCCTGTTCTGGTCAAGAAAAGCAATGGCCAATGGCGCCTGTGCGTAGATTTCACCTACCTAAATAAAGCATGCCCTAAGGATAGTTATCCATTACCGAACATTGATTATATAGTAGATGCCACGGCGGGACACGAGCTGATGAGCTTCATGGATGCATACTCGGGTTACAACCAAATACGAATGCACCCAGATGACGAAGAAAATACATCATTCTTCTCTGCTCGTGGAATTTACTGTTACAAGATGATGCCCTTCGGGTTGAAGAACGCTGGTGCGACCTACCAAAGGTTAGTAAATAAGATGTTTGAGAAAATGATAGGTCGTACTATGGAAGTCTATGTAGATGACATGTTGGTGAAATCATTGTATATATCTGATCATCTCAACGATCTTAATAAAATGTTTGCTATTTTGAGAGAGTACAAGATGATGTTAAACCCGAGAAAATGTACGTTTGGGGTCGGCTCGGGTAAATTCTTGGGGTATATGGTCAGCCAAAGGGGGATCGAAGCTAACCCAGACAAAATAAAAGCCATCATCGATCTTGAACCCCCAAATTCTGTAAAAAGGATACTAAGTCTGACAGGCCGATTGGCCGCCCTTAACCGATTCGTTTCACGATCCACAGATAAGTGTAAACCTTTCTTTGAAATCATAAAAAAGACCAAATATTTTGAGTGGACCGAGCAAGCACAGGCTGCCTTTGAATCCCTTAAACACCACCTCTCTTCAATTCCTATATTGCAAAAACCTTCCCAAGGGGAGAACTTATATTTGTACTTGGCAGTATCCGAATACGCCGTCAGCTCGGTGTTAGTCAGGCTAGATAATTCTATTCAACATCCGGTCTATTACACCAGTCAAGCGTTACATGACGCCGAGCTCTGCTATCCGCCAATGGAAAAGTTGGCTTATTCATTAATCACTGCGGTGCGGAAACTCCGTCCATATTTTCTAGAGCACAAGATTATAGTCTTGACAAACTACCCATCAAGCAGTATTACATCGACCCGACACTTCCGGGTCGGATGATCAAGTGGGCCGTTGAACTCGGTCGATTTGATATTCTATATGAACCACGCACAAAGAATAAAAGGTCGAGGCTTTAGCCGACTTTGTGGCCGAATTCACACCTTCCATACAATTGGAAGTTATGGAAGACCAAGAATGGAAGTTGTTCGTTGATGGCTTCTCCATCACAGGCCGAGCAGGGGGCGGAATCGTGATAATCGATCCAAACCAGAAATGCTACTGCTCGGCCGTACGATTCCAGTTCCCCGCAACGAACAACGAAGCTGAATATGAGGCATTTCTGGTGGGCCTAGATATGGCAGCTTCTATGGGCCTAAAACGACTACTAGTACATAGTGATTCTCAGCTGGTCGTTCATCAAATCAACGGTGAGTACGAAGCAAAAGAGCAAAAAATCGCACAGTATTTGGACTTAGTCAAGAATAAATTGTTACACTTTGAGACGAAAGTCTTTCATGTGCCCCGAGCCGAGAACATGCAAGCAGATGCCCTAGCTCGGCTCGGTTCCAGCCTCATGAAGGATGCCATTGCGGATGTCACTGTCACACAACTGTCCGCCTCGTCACTTGGCGCAAAGAAGATACATGCAACCGAAGCCACCGAACAGACATGGATGAACCCGATCATTCAGTATTTGGAAAAAGGAGTTCAACCTGAAAACAAAGTCGAGGCTAGAACACTACGAACCCAAGCGGCTCGTTTCACAATAGTGGACGGCGTCCTATACAAATGAGGATACTCCGTCCCACTTCTTCGGTGTCTGTCCGAGATAGACGCGGATTACGCACTTCGAGAGGTTCACGAGAGAATATGCGGAAACCACGTCGGGGGCCAGACATTAGCTTATAAATTAATACGACAAGGATACTACTGGCCATCCCTAAAAAAGGACGCAACCGACCTCGTCAAAAGATGTGAGAGGTGCCAAAGATTCGCGCCACAGGTCAGGTATCATCCCGAGCAACTCACCTCCGTATTTAGCCTTGGCCGCTTGCCAAATGGGGAATGGACCTTATCGGACCACTCCCCACCGCAAAGGGGCGTTAAGTATGCCATTGTGGCGGTGGATTATTTCACAAAATGGGCCGAGGCGGATTTCTGCGCGAAAATAGATGAGGAAAAGATTGTGAGTTTTGTATGGAAGTCCATTATTTGCGATTTGGGATACCACATTCGATTGTTACAGGATAATGGGAAACAATTTGATAACCGGAGGTTTCGAAATTTTGTGAAGGTTTCCACATCAAAACCACTTCTCGACTCCATACCATCCCCAATCGAATGGACAAGTTGAGACTCGTTAATAAAATACTCAAGTATACCTTGAAGGCGAGATTGAGGAGTCTAAAGGTAATTGGCCAGAGGAATTACCCGAGTAATCGTGGTCATACGAACAACGCATCGAGCGGCCACGAGAGAAACACCTTTTTCTTTGGCTTATGGAATCGAGGCAGTGATTCCTGTTGAGATTGGAGCCCCTACCTTCATAATTGCAAATTTTTCCGAAGACGGCAATGAGGCTGCGCTCCGAGCCAAGCTAGATCGCTTTCGAAGAAAAAGGTGCGTCCGAGATGAAAAACGCCGTGTATAAACAAAGGAGTGAGAGGTACTACAATTCGAAAGTAAAGGAAAGGAGATTTCAGGTCGGTGATCTTGTGTTGAAAAAGATAACGGGTGCTGAACCCATCCCATTGAAGCCAACCTGGGAGGGCCCATTTCGGGTCAGCAACGTCTTATCTGGTGGGGCGTACCAGCTAGAATATTTGAGAGGAGAAAAATTTATGCATCCATGGAATGTAGCATACCTGAAAAGGTACAATCAATAAAGATCTCGGTTTACGATCCAGATAGGATTCCAGTGAATTATCCTTTCATCTGATATTCTGTGAGCTCTCTAAAGGGGGACGAAATTTTTACTCACCTCGGCTACGTGCCGAGGACAGCAAAAATCACCTCAGCTGAAGAAGCTGAATGCCGACAAGTCATCTCGGGTACGTCCTTTGCACGCTGATAAAGGGCAACTCGCCCACAAGGCGGATCTATCCTTAAAAATAAAGACTTGGTCACGCACCAAGCGCAAAACAAAGACTTGGTTACGCACCGAGCACAAAACAAAGACTTGGTTACGCACCGAGAACAAAACAAAGACTTGGTTACGCACCAAGCACAAAACAAAGACTTGGTTACGCACCAAGAACAAAACAAAGACTTGGTTACGCACCGAGCACAAAAACAAAGACTTGGTTACGCACCAAGCACAAAACAAAGACTCAATGTACACACCGAGCATAAAATGAAGACTTGGTCTATACACCAAGCATAAAATAAAGACCAGGTTCATATACCGAGCACGAGAGTTAACTAAAGCAGTAAAGTCTCTTATTCGAAGCATCGGGAACCGAGCCCGTGCAGTTTGGGAATATAAAAGGAAAAAGAGGATAAACAACAATCTTACAAAAAGGAGAAGAGCCAAACATATACAAGAAGCTTAAAACACATACACAGGTGATAGAAAGAAAAGTTCATTTCTACGTCAACAATATTTACATGAAGGGGTCAGAGCCCATTACATCCCAAGGCACGGCCAAGTAATCTACCTACGAATTCATGTAAAAGCTTATAAATGAAAAAGGGGCAAATAGCACCAAGACTAAGACGGAGGCGGAATTTCAACAAAGACCACACGGAGGCAACTTCTTCTACGTCCGGAGGAGGTGAGCCCTGCCTTAACCGAATCAAGGATTTCTTTGAGGCTGGTCGCGTGGCCATAGGTTAACATAAATGCATACTCCTCAGAGTCCTTATAAGCTTCAACGGCTCGTGTACGAGCTTCCCAACTTGCCGATGAGTAGCCTCTTGGCCTCTCACAAGACATCGGCTATACGCCTTTCCATTTCCTCGGCTAAGCAACGGCAAAGACGTTCCACGTTCGCTCGGCAACCTTAGCCGTAAGATCCTCTTCAGCCCTGCGGGCCTAATCTCGCTCTGCCTCAGCCCTCACAGCAGCTTCTTTCTCAGAGTTGGCCCGAGCCGTAGCTTCATCTGCCTGGGTCTTCAACGATTCTTGTACCCCTTGAAGAGTAGCATAGGCCTCATGCAGGTCGCCATGCCGCCTTTCCAGATCGGCATATTTTTTCTCCAGCTCGCGAGTTCCCCCAATCGCATGCCATAGGAGCCCAATGATCCGCCTAGACATTCCCATGGCGTACTGAATCTGCTCCTCAAGGCCAGTCTCCGAGCAGAATTGCTCAATGCCTTTTGTCCAGGCACGAGCTGGGACACTCATTGCGGCCCGACCCGCTTCGGACAAAGCTCGCGACTGTTCTTCCGTCGGTGTAACGCATCGGACAAACTCCACAAACCATTGATGGCGTATCCCAGACATTCCCTCGCAGTACTCGTCTCTCACTCGACTTGGAGGGATGAAGTGACCCTCCCGGCCGAGGTCATCCGAGAAAGTCCGCGGACCTCCCCCTTCGGGGCTCGTCCGAGATGCACGGGCGCTGCGTCGACCAGCCCCTTGGCCCCGCCCGGGCTCTTCGATCACAATCCCCTCTCTTATCCTTTGGAGAGGGGGTTCTACCGCCTCAGACACCCCATCAGCAGGGCATTTACCGGCCCGGATATCTGCTCTCCGAGTCGTCTCCGCATTTGCGGGCTGGTCTGCAGCCGCCCGAGTCTGACGCGCGGCCGTGTTCCTCACGCTGCGAAGGCGCGCACGCAAGTCCAAGCCACGCCCTACAAAAAACGACCACTGTTAAAAGATCAAAAGAAAACGAAGAACATTTCAAAAGAAAGAGATAGTGTAAAAAATACTAAGTATGTTTACCTCGAATGGCAGCCGAACTCGGCGGTTCTGGAGTCCGCGTTTGCCCAGCTGGCACAGACGATCTGCCCACAGGACTAGCCGCTGCAGGATTTGGCTCAGCTCGCTTAGTTCGCGCTGGCTCCTCCCCCGGAGAGTGGGGCCGTACTTCTTCAGTCCCCGGAGGGTTCTGTTGAGGCTCTCTTCCAGCCTCCCCCTCCTCTCTCTGCCGCCTCATCCCGGGCCGCCCCCTCGGCCTCAAGGTTGGCAGGCAGAGCAGGCCTCAAGCCGGCTGTGGCCAAGTTGGCCTCAGTGGCCAATCTCTCAATTCGTCTATCCCTGATGCCCCTGGCCTGGATATTCTCCAGCCGGCGGATAAAGGTGGCCGACAGAGGCCCTTTTGATGCTCGGTTCTCTATAAAAAAAAAAGAAGCAAAGTCAGTCACATAAAAGGGGACAATAACAACAAAAGCAGAGAAAGGAGAAAAGATAGACTTACTGTAACCAAAAACAAAATTTGAAGGAGGATGAAGGATAGTTTCCCTTGCTCCATCCTCCACGCGAGCTTGCCACTCGCCGCTCACCCAGAGCCACTTGTCTTTCCATTCCTTCAAAGATGAAGGAGCCCTTCCACTAGGCCGTCAGATACCCCGATCCGGTTCAGACGTAATACCACCCGGATGGTCCGACCCCGAGATGAAGGAGTCGCCGCCGCACAAAGAGCTCGTTCATCTCTTTGAACTTGGGGCGAGGGTATTTTTCTAGGTGGAACATCACCAAGAGGCCGATGATCCTACCCCAAGAAATAGGGTGCACTTGGGTCAGATGCATACCCCACTTGCAAAACCACCGCGTGAGGAAAACCGGCAGTGGAAATCGCAGCCCATATAGGAGGCTGGCGACATGTATGGCCACGCAATCCGCTGGTGGGTACTGAGGAACCTCCATACCATCCGCACCGGCGCCAATGATTTGCGAGAAGGCACGGTGTATCAGCCCGGACTGGCACGAGAGAATTCTAACGAAGGATCTCCAGTGCGATCTTGCAAGACGCGGGAGGAAGAAGAGGATATGGATCCATCGGAGCCGGAGCGTGATAACGTGGAGCGGGTAGACGAGCCCTTCGGAGATTCGAGGCCGGAGAGACCTCAAGTGCCCATGGGCCATCGTAATGGCGACGGCCGGCAAGGAGGAGGCCCGGCAGAGAGCCTCGTGGACGCCGTGTGATATAAACGACATCCCTAGCATGCTGATGATCCGGGAGATGAGAGAGCTCCATCGGAGGTACCGTATTCCAAGTGGCATCAATTTTTGGAATAAAAATAGTGTACGTCCGCTCTAAAGATGTTCCGCCTCGAGGAGAAGAATCCGGAGAAGAGATCTGAATGATGCTCGGACTGTAAGGCGAAGATGGCCGTGCTGGGGAGAAATAAACAGAAGGTTCAGAGGGGGGATCCTCGATTTCAACCTCTACGCTATAGCTACGACTTCTACTGTCCTCGAAAGAAGACATTTTATAGGTAAAAGGAGAGTATTTCGAAAAAATACCTAAGTTTGGAGTCTCTGAACTTTGAAAGCCGACCCAAAATTTCTGCTCAGTCTTAGTCAGTCTAGCTCAAAGGTTAATGGATGCGAAAGTGAATAATGGAGGGAAAAAGAGGTATTTATAGATGGAGTTCCCTCGATAAACGAAGCGTTTATCCGAAAAGACGCGCCTTTTCAGCCTCAAAAGCCGTCGAAAATGTTAGAAAACGTCACGTCCCCACGCCCGCTGACAGAACTGATGCGCCTTTTCAAATTCCTGCGCAAGATTGGTCCAACCAGAAGAGACCACGTGTCTGTCATTATGGCACCACAATGAATGCGCCGCTATAGACATTAACCACTACGCGACAGATGTCAGGAATGAACAAACCTTTGAAGATTCCGTTTCCTCATTAAATGTTTATCATTAGCAATGAAGTTTAACTCCGACTTCAGAAATTCTTCTCTCGAAATTAAACTTGGGGAGCCGAGCTGGAAGAAATTAATTCACGCAATAAGCCCAACACACATCCGAGTGGGGGGTATACAGGTGACGTCAGTAACGGTGCCCGGTGACACGTCATGAATTAGGCTCGCCCGCTACCGAGCCCAACCACAGTATGGCTGCCGAGCCCCGACCCCCGAGCCCAAATTTCGGCGGGAAACGCATGCGCGACAGATTCATAAAAATAACTATTTGCCCATGCTTGCCCATGCTTAGCGCCTTATTGGTATCAGAAACCGCCACGTGTCAGAAAGTTATTAAGAGGAGTCGCCAAGTGGCAAGGCTTGGCCGACATGCACGATTAGAAGGGGACATGTGTCATTTTCCAATTATTTTACTGATTAGTGACCTTAGTGCAAAGATGACTGTTGAAAAATCACTTACGAAAAGGGGTATAAAAGGCCTCAATTAAGGAAAAAGGAAGGAGGGAAAAAGATAGAAAAAGCACCAGAAAACGTGTTATTATAAACAAAACCGACCCCGATAGTCCGACTCGGCATTATATCACAAAAGGCAGAATTAGCCATAAATAAACACACGTTACGCACGCTTGTATTTCCACGTGTTAAATTTATTACATATTTTGCTTGTTGACCAAAACGCACGTCAACACAGCTACAACTAAGGTTCCATGTTCATCTTCTCACATTTTTTTATTATGAGAGAATTGATTCTATGTTTACATCTCAGTAGCAGTGGTTTGGATATGGTTATTTATATCTGGGGGCATTCTAGTAAATTCACAAATGAAAGAAATAGGCTGGCTGTTGTATCCCACCTCTAATTTTATCCCACCATAGAGGTGGGATGTGTTATAAGCCAAATAATTGATAAAGAAGCGGGCCTTGCCGCCTTGCCCATATAAATGGCTTTAAATGCTATAGCCAAACAAAATAGGGTTATGGACACATTTTCCCAACATTCAGGAAAAAAAAGATATATTTATGTTCTCGGGCTTTTTTCCGAATTCTTTTACGCTCCTATATTTTTCGGATATTTTTACGCTCCCCTTTTTTTTGCAGACTTTTAATGTTGTTGTTTCAATGTTGTTTCGAACATGTTTATCTACTAGAATTTAAGTAAAATACAATTTTTTACCATTAAATAATCTATTAATATTTGAGATCTTATAAACCATCAAGAAAGATATACATAAATAAACATATTATATATAAAACACATTGAAAATAATATGTAAATAACACATGAATAGAAAAATATAATTCAATTGTTAATCCAATGCACTGAAAACATCGAAAACAACATTGAAACAACCAAGAAACAATAGAATGATATTGAAAACTATATAAACAACCCAGAAATAACAGACACCATATAGAAAATAACACAAGAACAAAAAATGCTTAAAAATAGGTTTAAAAAAGACTACATTGAAACATCTAAAAGAACATGAAACAACAAAGAAATAATATAGTAACATTGAAACAATATAGAAACAACCTTAAAACAATACATGTGAAGCCCCACATTTGGATAACTTGGAATCATTATTTAAATTAGGTATTCATTTATTATAAAGTATATTTATTCTATCTCTAGTTTCGCGTATTCGAATTGTTGTTGTGTAATTTTGAATTCAAGTATTATTGTTGTAGTAATTATTGAGCAATAATTAATTGATTAATATTAGTAATTCTTGCCTCATTAGCGGGTTAATGAGAATTGATGAGTATATGAGTTATTTAGATTGAAATTTATTTGATTTTATTTAGAATTAAGCAAAATCAATTGGTTATTAGAATTATTGGAATGATTGGGTTATTAGATATGCTCTAATCCAAGAATTAATTCGAAGTTTGTTTTGGGAAATATTTTAATAATTAAATCTCTTTTCTGAAGAGTTAATTATTGTATTATCTATGTGAAAATTTATTTAATTATTAAGTTGGGGTGATTAATTATAGGGATTATAAATATATATCTTATGTGAAAATTAAAATTTTCAATATTCTGTTAAAAAAACATGTACTAGTATATATGTAGTTAAATATAATTAAGCTTACAAGTAAAGATATATATATATATATATATATATATATATATTAACACCACATATATACATAACTGATATATACATGTGAATATATATATATTATATATATAATATATGTTTAGTAAGTTATATTTCTAAAATATACTCACACCGCCTAGAATTGGATAAAGGACTTGACAAAAATATATCACACTTTACTTCTGGAACACATCTATAAGAACAGAGAGCAGACTGCGAGTGCGAGAGGATATGGCTGACTAAATTAAATTATGAAAGAGGTGATTAGAGAACAATTGGTAAGTTGCCTAATATCCCTCTCTTTTGTTCAATTACTCAATATGAGAAAGCTTAGGTTTTAATTTGTTATTTAGAAAAGTTGCCTATTGAATTGGAAATTGAGAGCATAAAATCGTGTGTAGAATTAGAAAGTTTGTGTCAATGATTTCTCTATTAGAAATGCAAGAAGTACCGTGTTGTGGAAAGAAATACAAAATTATGGAATATCGTGTGTAGACATAGCACATCAACTACAAGGTGTTTGTCATAACTCAAAACCTTCATTGTTGGGAAATCATTTTATAGATTTTGATAAATGCCATGTAAAACTTAGAATAGGAAGTTGGCACCCCATTTTTGTTGTAAATCGCATTGTAATAGAGATAGGGGGTCAAGCCGAGTTAAGTCGGCTATGCCTAAACATGCAAGAAGACAACTGGAGACTAGAAGGAAGACTCTGCAAAGACAATTTGAGTATGGCAAAGAAGAGAAGACGGGAACTCGATGAAGGTGCGGTGAGATGCAACGGTGAGTAAAGTATCGATCAAAGTCAACTCAAGACAAACCCAAGTCTTAAGGTTGAAGTGATGAAGAGTCATCAAATGATTGGAAGTCGACTCAAGTCACCTGGGGATGTGAAGAAAATGTAGTCAAGTCAAGACAATCGAAAGAGATCCGTTGCACGTAAATCAAGAGAATTACTTAAACAAGTAATACCTCCATATTACCTTTCTTGAAGTGCTCGACCCCGAAGCGTGCAAAAGGAATAAACCAATGGGAAGCATCGCACCATGTCGAACTACGAAAAGCTAAAGAACAATTCATACGAGGAAGTGGCAATTCAAGGATCGCAACAAGACAAGCCAACGACCACAAGTGACTTTCAAAATAAGCCTATCTCTTCAACGGCGCAGATTTTTGAAAGATCGCTATAAAAGGCCGAGGAATAACTCGAGAGAAGGTTACTCGAACCACGAACATTCAAGCAAACATTTGAATCGTAACCTAAGATATTCTCAAATCATTCAAGATCAATCCTCAAGCCTACATTACGAAGAAAATCAATCCAACACTCACCGTGAAGGAAAGATAGCTTCAATCAGTTGAAGAGGAAATTTTTGAAGAATCAAGGGGTCTACATTCCACGGAGGATTGTAGAAAGGTTCAAGGTCGAACCAGTTTCAAGTTTTTGGAGGGCTTCGTGATCAAATCCAAGGAGCTTGAGCAAGTGGGTGTAGTAGCAAGGCGGTACGCCTGCGTGAAGAAGCCGAGTCGCACGAGAAGCCGGTGCGTGACCAAGGCATCTCGCATCGATTCCCAAAGCATCAAATCGGATGTGTGATCAAGACTTGTATCTCGGGACATGTTACCACTCGTATCTTCGATCAATACTTAGTGGATTCCTCCAGGAGTTGGAGAAGAGAGGAGTAGAAGAATTACCCCATCTTCGAACCCCTATAAAAACTTATCGTGTCATTTACATTTTAGCACTTTAATTCCTGTATCTTATTTGTTTAACTCTGCTGATAAATTTGCTATCCACTTAATAATCTCTAAGTGCTAAAACCAAGTTTTAAAACAAGCTTAACCAAATTCAAGGGTGTTAAGTCTTCCGCTGAAAACAAATCACAGTCGAGTTAAGTCTTTGGTCAAAACAGCTGAGTTATTTTATCAACAGCTCAGTCGAGTCTGTTGAGTAACTAACTCTGCTGATTAACTAACTTAGCTGTCCATCAAGGACACAGCTGTGAAGTACTAACTCTCAACTTTTAAAAGGACTAAATCAAAAAGTTGGTAAGGTTTATTCAACCCCCCTTCTAAACCTTACACTCACACCCCTTGGGACCTACAAGTGGTATCAGAGCGGTTGGTTCATTGAGCCTTCTGCACTGGTTACTGAACTAGATTAGACAAGTAGTACCGGATACTATAGACAATATTGATATAAACCATTATAGAAATTAGACAAGTAGAATATGCTATACTTTTGTATTAATCCACAAGAGTTTGATAACACATTTATGTTCTAATGAGCTTATAGAAAACCTATATAAGGTCTCTTTTTGAAATTTGAAAACCTGAGATTATATAGTTCAGACCGCATTTTTAAGAAATATTTTGAAAAATATTTTTGACAATCAAGACAAGAATAAAAGACATGAATATGTGCAATAAATAAAATGCATAATTCGAGAAGAGGATAAGAGTTACCAATTTCTCCATTGCCAAGGGTTGTGTCTTTCCCATTTTTGATTATACCTTATTCTTGGAAAATGATTTTGTTTATAATATCTTCTCCTTTGATCAAATGGCGCGAACATTTGTTATTTATTTGACGATTTGAATTTCCTTTGACTTTTATTGCGCCGAGTACCTAACATGAAATTTTCTTGTGGTACCCTCATGTGTTTGGGTCCATTGAGATTATCTTTTAGACCTTTAGGTTCCAATAATAATTTGAGCTATTTCTAGCTCGACAAGTATTTGTCGTGTGACCACTTTTACCATAATAAAAACAAGTAATAGTTCTAGAAGCATGGTGATTGGCATAAGAAAAAGTAGGTACTTGATTTTTCATGGCATTGATAACATTTGGCTTATAACCAAGTCCTAGTTTCAAATGATCACAATGTTAAACATCAAGAATTTTGGTCATTTTGTCAGTACTCAAATTAAATTTCATCATATCTTTTTTCATGCCATCAATGTCCTTAGTGAGAGTTTCATTTTCTTTTTCAAGGTTTATAACCTTATCAAGTATAGTACTGTGAGCACAAATAAGTGATTCATATGAAATAATTAAACTATCCTTTTCATTTTCCATAGTGTTGAATTCCTTTTTCAAATTTTTGTATTTAACAAACATGCTTTGGAATTCATTTTGAAGTTCATCATAATCTCTTTACTCGCAAAGAAAAATGATCTTGCCAAAGAGTTTGGCTCTGATACCACTTGTTAGACCAAGTGGCTACAATAATCTTGAGGGGGGTGAATAGATTATCCCAATTTTCCGATTTATGCCCTCTTTTTCGAATATGAGAATGATGACCAAAATAAAAGAGCATGTAAACAACACTTGATGATTTATAGAGATTCAACCCACCTAGGGCCTAATCCTCTACCACCATGGTATGTTCGGAATGAATTTTAAAAAAAGGAAAAAGTTTACTAATAGATACCAAACTATTACAACCTTTACCGTCAAGAGCACCAAACTCTTCTTACAAAAACACCTATGAAGATCATCACAATCTTCCAACTCCAAGAGCACCAAACTCTTCTTCACCTCGAAGAACACCAAACTCTTCCAACTCGAAGAGCACCAAACTCTTTAACACCTTGAAAAGCACCAAACTCTTCAACACGAAAAGCACCAAGCTTTTCAATCAAATCAACCAAACATGTTCTTACCTAAAGAACACTAAACAATACAATCAAGATTATGCTTTAAATGAAATATTACAACTCAAAAGTGCAAGGGTAATCAAGAAGGAAAGCCTAATAAGCAAGATGTGAAATTTATAAGCTTAGGCTAATAATATAAGAATGTTGAAAGTGAAGAACAAAATATTTGCAGAGATTTTTCTTGTTGCATTGTATTGTGTTTGTCTTGTTTTAATCCTTCAAGCCTACAAGTATTTATCGGAGAGCTTCTTGATTTAATCCCCAACATAGGCTCCTCCTAGAAGAGTGAAATCTGTAAAAATAATGCCAATCAATTGAAGAAAATAGTCATTAGAATCAATCCTACAATTTCATGAAAAGTTGTCTCACGCAACGGAGAGTTTCTCACGATAAAACCTTAGGTCGACCGGTCGACCTCTAATAAGAAAAAGACATTTGAAATATTTAAACATGGGTTGCCCTAGGGGTTGGGCCGGTCGACCCCCTATTTTCATCAAACATGTTGTTCTCTATTTTGCACAACTTTCAGGTACGAGTTGCCCTATAGGGTGGCGGTTGACCTCAAAAGAGAGGAGTTGTCCGATTCTTGTCAAAAATAAAGTTCAAGAAGTACTTCAAACTCTTGGTAAAAATCATTGAAAATGTTTAAAGTATTAGGACAAAATTTGGGGACATTGTTTTGGTATAAAATTCATTTATATGAAATCATCAAAATTACGATAAAAATATTTTTCTAACACCGACCAGACACATCTGGCAGAATGATCAAGTGGGCGTTTGAGCTCAGCCAATAAGAAATATTGTATGTACCTCGAGTTCACACCATCAATCCAGCTTAATATCAGCGAAGAGCAGACTTGGCGACTTTTTATCAACGGATCTTCCACCATAGACCGAGCATGGAGCGGGATTGTGTCAATCCTTACGACAAATGTTACTGCTCAGCCGTGAGCTTTCAGATCCCTGTGATAAACAATGAAGCCGAATATGAAGCATTATTGGCGGGATTGGAAATGGCAACCTCCATGGGTCTAAAAAGGTTAACCATTCACAGTGACTCTCCGCTCGTGGTGAACCGATCAACGGGGACTACGAAGTCAAGAGCCCAAGTTATCTAAATACTTGGAGCTCGTGAAGAATTATCTCAAATTACAAAGCAGGTTATTCATATTCCAAGGAGTGACAATATACAAGCAGATGCTCTAGCTCGACTTGCGCCCAAAGACGGCATCGACCGATTGAAATCATGAAAATTACCCATATTTCTTCTCCATTTTTGGGTACATCTAAGATCAACGCCAATGAAAGGGCCGAGTTGGCTTGGATGACCCCAATTGTCTAAAGATCTCGAGAACGGTATTCAACCAGAAATTAAGGGTGAAGCAAGGATGTTGAGAACACAAGTTGCCCAATTCACAACTGTGGATGGGATTATGCATAAACGGACTACTCGGTTCCCTTACTCTGGTGCATGTCCGAGGGTGAAGCCGAGTACGCCCTCAGGGAAGTCCACGAAGGTATTTGTGGAAACCATGTTGGGGTCAAATCGATGTCCTATAAATTAATTCGACAAGGTTATTATTGGCCAACACTTAAACAAGATGCCATATCGTTGGCCAAGAAATTTGAGAAATGCCAAAGATTTGCATCTCATGTCAGGTACCATCTAGAGCAGCTCACCTCGGTATTCAGTCCATGGTCATTTTCCAAGTGGGGAATTGACATGATTAGACCTCTCCCCACATGCAAAGGGGGCGTGAAGTATGTCATAGTAGCAGTTGATTACTTTATAAAGTGGGCCGAGGCAGAGCCCTTAGCAAAGATAGCCGAGGAAAAGATCGTGGATTTTGTCTGGAAGTCGATCGTTTACCGATTTGGAATACCCTACTCAATAGTGATAGACAATGGGAAACAGTTCGATAACAGAAAATTTCAAACATTTTGCGAAAATTTACATATCAAGAACCACTTCTCTACTCCATATCATTCACAATGTAATGGTCAGGTCGAAGCAGTGAACAAAATCCTTAAGTACACCCTGAAGACCAGACTAGAAGAATCAAAATAAAATTGGCCTTAGGAGCTCCCAGGAGTACTTTGGGCTTACAGGACAACACACCAATCCGCCAGAAGAAACCCCCTTTGCCCTAACTTATGAAGCCGAGGCGGTCATCCTAGTTGAGATCGGTGCCCCAACCCTTTCGAGTTGCAAAGTTCTCGGAGGATACAAATGATATAGCCATGTGAGCCGAGCTGGGAAGGACCCTACAAAATTAGCAAAGTCTTACAGATTGGGGCATATGAGCTCAAATATTTAAACGGAGAAAACTTCAATCACCCTTGGAATGTAATTTACCTGAAAAAGTATTATCAATAAAACATGTGTTCTCGGCCTAGCACCGATCAAATTACTTGTCTTTTTCTCTAATAATTTTCATTTTATTAGTTTCGGCCTAGCTCCCAACTCATTACTTAACAATCATCACGTCTTAGTGAACTCGACCTAGCACTGAGCATGTTACATAATAATTCCCATTACATTCTACTAATCTCGGCCTAGCACCAAGCACATCAAATGAAGCATCTCTGCTCAACACCGAGCACTTGATAAAGAAAATTAAACAAGTACAAGTCCAAGCAAATATGAAATGAAAGAACTAAAAAGAGAAATTTCATTAAAGACAAAATATTTACAATAGTTTGGCTCGGGGCCGATTACAAAATAGCAGAAAAATAAAAACACCTTAAAGGGCCGGGGGCGGATCGGTGTTAGGCTGGTCGGTAGCAGGGGCCTGGTCAAGAGGCCGCCACCAAGGCCACTTCTTCAACATTCTCTTCCTCGGCATTGGCATCCCTATCATCGGAATCAAGAATTCAGGGTATAGTGGCCTCGCCACATCAATCTCGGAATTAAGTTTCTTGAGCTCCTTCTCGAGCTGAGCAACATTCTTTCCCTTATTGAGCTCTCCTAAAAGTTCATCCATGCTCGTATGTGAGCACATGTGAACATGAAACCACATGCCGGAGATTGTGCAGAGAAGGCTTTTACGCCGCCGCCGACTTCCCGATGGGCCTCCTTCACCGCTTTAAACCCTCCTCGCTCTTGGAAAATTCCTTCTCGTGCTTGGTCGCGTCCTTCAGCATTTGGACTTGTTGGCGAAGGACCACCTCCGCCTTCTTAGCCTCATCCTTAGCAGCCGCATCATCTGCTTTCTTTTCAGCCTCATTGGCTTGCTGCTTCAAGGACTCCTGGATACCACCACAGAAGCGATGGACGTCCTGCAAATTTTTATGATGTAGCTCCAAGTCGTGCCCTTCTCTCACCGCCTGCCACAGGGTCCCTATGATCTAACCCGAAAGGCCTATGCAATACTGCATCTTCTATTCCTGTGGACCAGGCCCGAGTCAGGACATCCTTGGTAGCTCGTCTGGCTTCGGGCAGGGCTGCTATCTGTTCGTCAGTTAGGGTGGAGCACTTGGCAAACTCCATGAACCAGTGCGGCCTCAGCCCGACCATCTACTTGCAAGGTTCCTCCCGACTAGCATTGGGAGGAACAAAATGACCCTCAAGTCCCAAATCATCAGAAAATGTCCTCCCAGGAACATCAATCATGTCAGAAGGAAGGATGATAGGCTCCACCTTGGGAGTCGCTCGGTCCCGGGATCTCGACCCCGTGTCCCCTCCTTTTCTTCATGGGCTCTTCTCCGTCTAAAGTGCCTCGACTTTCCTCTTGCCCTGTTGTATCTCTTTCCTCTGCTCGGAAGTCTTCTTAGCAGGGCCTCCAGCAACTTTCTTCACCTTCTTAAGGTAGCCCATAACATCCATGTCGGCTTTAGGAGCTGCGCAAAAAAGACAAGAGTATTAAAACTTGGAAAAAACAAACATTATATACATAAAATGGTTGGGTACTTTACCTTGAGTCTCTGTTCTCTGTTCGGCCCTCTGAGGTTTAGCCCTCTACTCAAGACTCTCTCGCTCCTTCTCTATTCCGAGCCCGAAGTTTCGCTTTAGGCTTGGTGTCCGAGGGAGCTAGTGGGTTATGGTGTAGACCGGCTTGGATAAAATTAGCACCCAAGGTCAAAGACTTTATCTATCAGCTCGTCTTTGAAGCCCCCTTATTCTTTTCATGTTTTTCCACGAACTCTGCGAAAACTGTTCTTGGGAAGGTCGATTCTGCACCGCACTTAAATAAATAATTAATTATTAGAATTTTCTGGAAAACGTAAGGAACCGAGAAAGAAACTTACGAAAGTCATATCTAAAGATGAGGTGGGGAGCAAAGTACTCTCGCCCTTACTCCCAGAGCTCATCCATTCCCCATCAACCCAAAACCACTTATCCTTCAAGTCCTTCAAGGACCCAGGAAGGCCTTCGACGAGATTGTCTTGGTACCCAGGTCGGGTCACCAGATAGTACCACCCAGATGGTCTCTCTTTTTGGTTACTCATAGTGGCTTTCCACAGGACGAGCTTATTGATCTCATCGAACGTGGGCCTGGGGAAACGATGACTATGGAATAGGACGACCAGCCCAATCAAGCTTCCCCAGGAGAGCGGGTGCACCTGGGACAAAGCAAGTTTCCACCTCCGAAACCACTTTGTTATTAGCCTCGGAAGAGGAAACCTCAGCCCGTATTGAATGATAGGGGAGTATATTGTAGTGCATCCCACCAACGGGTGCTCAAGCACCTCATCGTGATCAGGCAACCAAAAATGCACCATATCTGGAATGTCCTAAATCCTATGAGATTCATCCAACTCGGCCTAGAGATGCATATCGGGAACCGAATTCTGCTCAGTGTCAGTCCAATCTCTGGCAGTATTTTTTTGAGGCCTCCGAGCTCGACCCGATGTTCCCGCAATGCCCCGTGCTTCCCTAGCTTCTCAACCCCACGTTGAGGGCCCCGCACCTCGCCCAACTCTGCTAGGCCTAGCTGTCTCACCCCTATTGGGTCCTGGTGCACCACTTCCCCATATGGGTAGCTCTTCCGGCCCATACCTTATATCACCCCGATTGCAACAATAGGAGCATGAGATAAAATTTCTTCGTCTACTCCAACTCCCTTAGGAACTTCTTGTTTGGAGTCTTTGTCCGAGTCTGAAATCTCAACAATACTATCCCCCTGGGATACTTCAACATCGGAGGAAGGATCTTCAATGTCAACCTCTACGCTAAATTCTTGGTTTTGGCTATCCGAACCAGACATATTAAAAGAAGAAAGAAGAAAATTACCTAAAATAAGTTGGGCAGGCTGTTTCGCTCAAATACTGACCAGGGCTCTACTTGGTCTCTCTCTCTCTCTATGAAAAGGTAAAATGTTCGAAGTAAAAGTTCAAAAAATTATAGGGGCCTATTCATGGGCGGGAAGATTCCAAGAGACACGACCTTTCAAACCAACAGGGTGTCACTTGGTTCACGCTCCCCGACGGCTCAACCAACCGCTGCCACATGTCAGTCATGATTGTTGGAATTTAATGTGCCATTTTTGCAATAAATGAAAGCGAAGATTGTCAACCTTTTCAAATCCACTCAAGTCCTTTCTCTCTCTCTCTCTCTATTCAAGTCCCAGCCCGCCTCATCATGTCTCCCTCTTGGCCTCGAACTTGGGGGCCATTGATGATACCCGAGTAGAGATGGAAAAACATGTACATGTGGTAGCTCAAGACCTGCTGACGTGACTGACCAGACCACTCTAACTGAGATGAGTGTTAGGAGGACCAGAGCCTAACCAAGAAGGCATTTCAAGGCATAAAAAGCCCATTCCCTTAAAGTCAACAATGACCGAGCTGGAACCCAAGTAGCAGACCAATCTTCCACCTGGCAAGATAATAATGGGACAACTCACCAAGCACTATTTGACACATCGTAGTCATGCTACTCATGCATAGCAAGAAGAAGACAAGTGTCCCCACTCACAATGTAGCTACAATGATTGCTAGTTTATTAAATGTAACGACACCGGTTCTCAACCGCTGTCAAAAAGTTCAGACTTTTAACACCAGTGGCTCTAACAACGGTTGTTTTACTAATAGACAGCGAATTAAAACCGGTGTCTATCAGCATTTTTGTAGTAGTGACACCAGAGATTTAATGAAGAAATTTGGTATGGAAGAGAAGTCATCTGTGAAGATTCCCATGAATACCTCAGTCAAGATGGACATGGACGCAGAAGGCAAAGCTGTTGATCAAACAATATATAGAGCTCTCATTGGATTTTTGCTCTATTTAACAGCAAGTAGGCCATACATCGCCTTTGTTGTAGGTGTGTGTGCCAGATTTCAATCTGCTTCAAAGGAAAGCCATATTGACTATAGCCAAGAGAATCCTAAGTTATTTGAAGGGATACCAAGAAGTTGGCTTATGGTATCCAAAGGATGAAGGATTCAAGCTAGTTGGCTACTCAGACTCAGACTATGCTGGATGTAGAGTTGACAGGAAAAGTACATCAGGTACCTGTCAAATGCTTGGAAATAGGTTGGTTTCTTGGTTCAGCAAGAACCAAAATTCAATAGCTACATCCACACCAAGCATACATTCATTGTCGGTAGTAGTTGTGCCCAAGTCTTATGGATGAGGCAACAATCGAGAGATTATGATATAGAAGAAAATGAGATTCCAATTATGTGTGATAACACAAGTGCCATTGCAATTACTCGTAATCCGATTGCACTCAAGAACCAAGCACATTGATGTCAGATATCATTTTATAAGAGATCATGTTGAAAAGAAAGACATCACATTAGAATACATATCAACTGATTAGCAGTTAGCTGATATATTCTTTATGTGAATCAAGATTCAAAGAGCTTAAGACTGAGCTTGGATTGATTGAAATGAGTTAGGAAGACTCAAGACGTCGCCAGGTTAGAGAAGGGAGAAATGGAATTCATCAGAGTTTCCTTAACAACCAAATGAAACAACCAAGATGGCTAGTCAACTGTATTGAGTTAGCTGCACAGTCAAGTGATTATTTAATCAAGAGAGAAGCAAAGTCAATCACTAATGAAGATAGCTGAGTCATTTATGAGCTAAGTGACAAAACACAATCATTTTTTGTGAACGGGAATGTTTTTAGGCTTGACGTCAGCAGTAATTATGATGTCAGTGAAAAGCCTGCGCTAAATTGCCCATGATTGGATATAAATGATGCTGCATTTAATGCAGGGAAATTATGCAGTTTCTAAGACGTGATCTCAACCTTTGATCAGTTTTCATCTTTTTGAATTCCAAAAACCGTCCTTTCATGTCCCATATATAGAGAAATTAAATTTTCTCTCTCCTTACATACACTCTTGCTCTCAAAGAAATCTCAAGCATTTTCTCTCTGCAACAAAGCTCAAACCCTAGTTCTCATTTTCGTTCGAATCTCAAATCCAAAAATAGAAATGGCACCATCTTATGATTATGCAAAGCTCGCTGAGAAAATCCACACAGGTGCTACTGTGCACTTCGAAGGCCTTGTCAAGCAAGGCGTGGACAAGGCTATAGCCAGAAGATCGCTGAAAAGCTTGAAAAAGCTGGTCTCAAGCAGTTCTTATCTATGGAGTTCTCTCACACATACCTCGAGGAGGTCGCAATGTTTTGCATGAATGCTCAGGTTCACGACGATGAGATCTGCTCATCGGTCCACATCAAAGACATTAAGCTAACTACTACGGACTTAGCTGCTAACTGTTATCTCCATTTGTCTGGTCTAAATGAGATAACTGAAAAAGATGTTGATTTGGCTGCTGCCTGGAAGGAGATAGCGAAACTAGAGGTTGTTGCGAAGCCTAACTACATTGCAAAGAGGTCGCTAATAAAAGAAGACTACCACAAGTTAATGGATGTGGTGGCTAACTGTGTCGACATGAAATTTGGATCTTTCAATCAGCTCTCTTAGATTAAGCTGATTGTGATGGCCGCAATAATGGAGGAGAAGAAAGTTAACTGGGCCGAGTTCATTTTTGGCAAGTTGTGCCAGAATATGCTAAACATGTCTGTGGGCGATGATGGAATGTTTAGCAGCTCACTCGGCTATGCTTGATCTTAGGCCACCTGTTAGAGGTGAAGGGGGTTCCTCTCCGGAATAGGATACCCTTCAATGTTAACAAGAAGATATTTAGGGCAAACTTGTCTGCTTCCCAGTGCCAAGCCCATGCAAAGAAGACGGCTACAAGTGAGGGAGAATCAGCTTAGCCCATCCCCGTGGACACAACTCCTTCTCGTGAAAGCCCCTCCCCTAAACCTGCTCCAAAAAAGTAGGCACCTGCCCTCGTAGCCAAGTCAATACCTACCCCTGTAGCCGAGAAAGACCCTTCACCTGCCCGCGCAGACAAGAAAGATCTTGCTCCAGCTCCCTGTGCTTCGCAAGCCAACTGCAGCCAAGAAGCAGAGGTTGGAAGAGACATCTTTACAAATTGAAGAACTCGAGAATGTGGAACCAAGTTCCATTGAAAAATTAGTCAAGGAAAAGATCGGTGAGACAAGTCGACTTAGCCGCCATGCCACCGAGTCCTAACAACAAAGTTCAAAGAAAACGATGACGTGATGGTCACTAGCAGAATCACCGCTGCTCGCCCACGACAAAACCTAGTTAGGGAGACAATCGAGGAACCGTAACCCAACACATTAACCAAGGAAAGGAAGAGTTAGTTGTACAACCCCTCCGGATAGATGCGAGGATTCTTTGAGGAAGAAAGGGCCCTCTTAAGCCCATGCAGGAGGATGATGATTTAATAATGATATCTCCTACACATCCCAAAATTCAAGACAAGCTACGTATTTAGAGATCCTGGAAGCCGAGTTTTGCCAGAGATCAATTTGAAAGCCCACAGTTTATTAAGGAGGAAGAATACCTCCCGGAATATTTGGGGAATGTTGGTGTTCGAACAACGCTGGATGAAGATTGTTGCACCAACATCCTTTTCGGCTAAAGGAGGACGAAAATTAAGGCCATTGAGAAAGCCAAGGCGGTTGAGGAGTATAAAAAGCTCACACTTGTGCTTTCACGAAAGCCCGTAAAGTGCCTTACACTGACCCGACCACCGCCAGTGATAGTGATGTTGAAGTGCTAGACACCTGGTGACCCCATGGAGAAGGCCGAGTCAAGCAAGACCTAAAAACGTCCAAGGAGCCGCATGATCAAACATTGAAAAGGGGCCCGGGAGAGAGTCATCATCTATGCAAATCTCTTCTACCTCGACATATTGGAAATGGTGAGGACCATTAATGCCTCAATCGAAACCAGAGAGACTGGCGATGAAGCTAAGAAGGTGATGAAGAGGGCACCTTAGCTGAGCCTACCCCTGTGAAAGGTGTTGAGACACTTGCCCAGTCAGCTGATCACTCAAAAGGACTAACAGTCAAGTCTCAAGTGTCTAGTGACCCCACTGCTCGTGAATCAGTTGGTGCGCCAGCTGAGGGGAAAGCTGTACACACTACAGCCGGGTTGGAGAAGGTTGTGGGAGACCTCACTAATTTGAAGTTAAGAGACGAAGTGGAGAATATTACAGAACAACATAGTGGGGTTGACGAAGCTCGGATGGTTCAGACTGTCTTAGCAGAAATCCCAACTGCGCTGCAAGCCGATCAAGTTGCTGATGCAGCTAAGGAAAATGATGGACAAGAAACCATGGCAGTTAAGACTGTTGGCTCTGAAAGTGCAATCCAAGAGGTTGAGACCTCTAAGGATTCCACTGAAGACCCCAAAGCAAAGCAGCCCATCTCTTTGAAGGGATTGTCGAAGACCCTACTGCAGATGAGTCTGCTAAAGGGAATGTTTAAGGTCCCACAACAGTTGAGACTACTGCTGAGGGTAATGAAGGCCCAAAGGAGGTTGAGGCTTCCTTGGGTAAATCGGCTGAAGAAGAGAAAGAAATGCTAGCTCCTCAAATAGAGTCTACTGAACATGAAGAAATCAGTGTCTGCACAACTCTCAAGAAAACATTTCTGTGGAATTTCTTGACACAGATAATGAAGTTGAGTCCGCTCAAAATGACAAACCATAAGAGGACCCAGAGATCAAGGAGGCTGTGGCAAAAATAAGGAAGGCAAGCGAGAAAGCTGCCATTTCAAAGTTTTTCTTTGGTTGATGGCCCATCCCCTATGGTGCCATCACCTGCATGTGACGCTGATAACTCAGCTGAGGCCGAGGTTACTAAAAAGGAAAAACCCACTAAGTCCAATGAAGCTATTAAGATAGCTATCAGTCAACTCCGTAGGCTAACACATCTACGATTGTCGACGAAGTTGAAACAACTGAGGCACATAGAGCTGAAGCAAGTCTTAAGGGAAAAGAAAAAGCTCCTGAAGTAGAAGTGGGAGAAATTCCTCTTGGCCCGGACGATCTATTCTCAGACTACTTCCCTTTGTAGCCGAGGTTCCATTGGAGATAGAGTCTGCTGCTGAAAGTGCCAAATATACTATGGAAATCCACCCTGATGAATTTGAAACTCTAGATGATCTTAGAGTTGTGTTGTTCGGATTCGACTTCAATGTTGTATGGCCCGAAGAGCAGTCCACTAATTCAACAGACTTTCGAAAAGCGTTCAAGGCTATCTGTGCTAAAATAGAAAACATGGAGAAGGGATTTGCTGCTTTGAACCAACGGCTAGATAATCATGATGCAACAATTTCTGGAGATATCCAAGGTACAGTGCTCAGAATCAGGGAATGGAAAGCTCATACAAAGGCACTCAAGAGAGAACAAGTCAGCTACTTCAAATCACTGTTCACAAAATTGGTGATTTGGAGTGCTGGAAACGCAAAGCTTCAGAGGCAGAGGGATCACATTTTCAGGATGGACCAGTCGTACAAAACCGATATGGAGTTGCTGAATGCTCAACATAAGCAAGACCTTCCAAAGTCTGAAGCCAATATGCGCACCGAGATGATGGTGATGAACGCAGAGATGAAGATAATGGCTGCTGAAATAAAGGCTTTACGATCGGAACATAGAGCAGCTCACTCCACAACTCATGAAAAACTGGATCTTATCCTGGGAAAATCTTCTCAGCAGACTATCGCTGGGGATGATGCCGATAAGGGGAAAAATGAAGATGTAATCAAAGGTGAACCAAGTAAGGGGGAATGAAGTGATATGACTTGTAGGTCCCAAGGGGGTGTAAGTGTAAGGTTTAGAAGGGGGGTTGAATAAACCTTACCAAATTTTCGATTTAGTCCTTTTAAATCTACAGAGTTAATTCTACACAAATGTGTCCTTGATGGACAAATCCAATTAGTCACTCAAGAGAGTTAATCTCTCAATGCACTCACCGAGTCTGTTGATGGAGTAACTCCGTTTGTTGGCTACAATTTAACTCATTTGTGGTTTTATTTTCAGCGGAAGACTTAACACCCTTAAGTTTGATTAAGCAAGATATTAGAGCTTGATTTAGTACTTGTAAATTATCAAATGGATAGCAAATTTATCACAGATATAAGCAAGTTAAAAGTGCAGGATTTAAATGTGAAATGTAAATGACACAAAGAAAGTTTTTATAGAGGTTCAAGATGGGGTAATTCTTCTACTCCTCTCTTCTCCAACTCCCGGAGGAATCCACTAAGTAATGATCGGTTTACAAAGTGGTAACAGTCCGATACAAGTCTTGATCACAACAATCGACTTGATCCTTAGTACTCGGCCCGAGACGCCTTGATCACTGGTGGCTTCTCGACGACTCAGCTTCTTCACAGGCACCGCCTTGTTACTACACTCACTTGCTCAAGCTCTTTGGATTTGATCACGAAGCCCTCCAAAAGCTTAAGACTTGGTTCAACCTTGAACCTTTCTACAATCCTTCCCGGAAAGTAGACCCTTGTTTTCGATATTTTTCTCTTCAACTAATTGAAGTTCTCTTCCTTCACAGTGAGTGTTGGATTGATGTACTTCAAAATGTAGGCTTGAGGATTGAGATTGTTTCAGATTTTTCTAATGTGCTTGTGTATCTCACGTATGTGTCACTCATGCATCCATTCCTCTCAAACAAACTCCTCAGCCTTTTATAGTGAACTTTCAAAAATTTGCCCGTTGAAGAGATAGCTTATTTTTGAAAGTCACTTTGCAAATCGTTGGCTTGCAGCTTCTTGGAATTGTCTTTGTTTCCTCGTATGAATTGTTGTTTCACTTTTTCGTAGTTCGACACGGTGTAGTGCTCCCCATTGGTTCATTCCTTTTGCACGCTCGGGACCGAGCACTCCAAGAAAGGTGGTATGGAGATATTACTTGTTTAAGTAAATCTCTTGATTTTCGTGCAACGATTCTTTACGATTATCTCGACTTGACCGCATTTCCTTGCTTTCCCAGGTGACTTAGAGTCGCCTTCCAATCATTGGATGACTCTTGTCACTTCAACTTGAGACTTGGCTTTTCTTGAGTGACTTGGCTGATGCTCCACCACCGCATCTCACCGCTTCTTCAAGAGAGTTCCCGTCTACTTTTCTTCTTTGCCATACTCACTGCCTCACACAGAAGTCTTCCTTCCGATCTTGATTGTCTTCTTGCATGTTAGGGCGTAGTTGTCTTGACCTTGGCCACTCTATTCATTACAATGCATTTTACAACAAAAATGGGGTGCCAACTTTCTATTCTAAGTTTTACATGGCATTCATCAAAATCTAAACAATAAAATTCCTAACAATTTCACCCTTTTTGATGATGCCAAAACATAAACCATACAAAGATGCAAATAACAAAGATACATACAGATAGTGTATTGACATAGAATGTATGCGTTAATCAATCTTTTTATTGATCATATCATTCTTGTACTTAACACGATCAAGTTTACAAGGTGTATCGAGTATATAATTGTCTTCAAAAAAAAATTATAGCTTTATTACGTAAGACTTACATTGTATGTAATTACATGATAAACTACACGAAGGGTTGGACAAAGAACACTTCATCTCCTTCGCTCTCCTTCTTTCATCTTGATCAAGATCTTCTTCTCTTCTTTCTTTTTCTCGTCGTCACCGCTTCTTTTTCTTCTCATATGCTTTCCCGGCGCCTTCATCTCTTCTTATTCTTTCCTCGTCTCTCCCGCCATAGCCGAGTTTGTCTCTTGTTTTCTTCTTCTAATCTCTTTGCATACTCGGCGTTAGATTTAGCCACTTTTAAATTTGCTACTTGGTCAAGTCCACCCAAAGAGATCCCTCCTTTCTTTCCCCGGATCTACGTATTCAATATTCTTGGGCAGAGGCCCAGGTCCAAGCTTCTTCCTCCACTATCGCTTCTTTCTCTACCGGGGCGTATATCAGATCGGGGTCTTCTTCTTTCCAAATTGAGTGACTGGGTGGAGTGACCAGAGCGACCGCGAAGTCTCGCCTCGTCGCCTTCTTCACATAAGGCGAGACCCTTTTCCCAAGATAAGTCCCAAGCTTGAGCCATGGACATATTTGCAAAATATCCTTCGATTCGAGCGTTTTGAATTCGCCAATCGATCGTGGCTCGTCCCGACATCCGAAATGGCATACGTGTCTCGCCAACCGGAATGCCTCCATGTTCTTTCAAGATGTTCATCACCCTGGCATCCATTCTTCATTCCACTTCCTTCATCCTCGCTTCAATTGCTTTTCTTCTTCTCGGCCATAGATACAAAGCAGAGTGTTGGAGTGGCAGAGTCACGGGAGTTTGTCGCTTATAATGTCACCGTGATGTGACCTTGTTGGGGGTTTGTGCAATCATTAATGTCACATCCGTTGATCCTTCCCCTCAACAAGCTTTCCTTTCTTCTCGCTTTCAAGACTTCCTCACCTGATTTTTCCTTCTCACCGCTTCATTTCCTTTCGACTTCAGATTTTGTCGCTTTAAGGTATTCCTCTTCCCCTTTTGGCATCATCAAAGGATAGAGAAACCCAGGGAACATGTGGCAAGCATGAAGTCGAAGTCTTCGATGGTTGAGTTTCGCTTCAAGTCCGCTGCGTTGTATGCAAAGACGGAATTCAGATCTAGTAGCGTTGGATTCTCACGAAATAAATCGCTTCATCTCACCCATGAGAAGGCTGAATTTTCTAGTCATGTGTTCTTCCAAACGCCGTATATCATTTGTATTTTGCTCACGCAGCCAGCCTTGATTTCGGCAAGTGTGAGCTTCATGCATATGCTCAATGTGTTCTCTCGGCTTTGTTTTTGCATCAACATTTTCAGCCTCTCCACACCAGCCTTGTTGAACAAAGTTCAAGTATCTCATTGCTCCACACGCATTGATTGATTTCGCTGTTGCCACCATTCCCTTATCCCGACCGTGATGCCTCTCAAGTCACCGTAAGGTTGGCATCTCTCGTTGTCCAGCGCATGTCCAAAGAGGCCTCGATGCCTCTCCATCCGTTCAACCTCAAAGCAAAGAGTGCCTTGAACACTTCTCGAACTTCACCGATTCTTCAATTGCGGTGATGGCCATACTGTCGAAATCAAAATCGGCTGAACAATGGTGCCCGAGTGAAAAACAGGAGGTGGTCCGTGATAGCGTGCTTGCTCATTTTTCGACTCTTCGTGGAGTTCGTATCTCCAAAGGAGAAAGGGAAAGATTCTACAAAAGATTCATCATCGCGATCGGGATCTGTTCGATGATGAGCGGTGCGCGTGAAGTTCTTTTTGGGAATCGATCCCGCTGCAGCCTTGAGGAGCCCGCATAGTGGTCTCTTGTTGAGCCGGGTCTTGTTGTGAAGTAGACCCGCTTGCCGAGCCTGTTGTGCCTTAACAGCCTTCGTTGGTCTCACTGGTTTTTCCATTTCAAAGAGATCGGTCCTCGGCCTTATCGTAGGCGTCATCGGACGATGATGAGATTTCCATTGGTGGCGCATCATCAAAGTTAAAAGTTTGACGAGTAGTCTTGGGATCGACTTACTCGTGCTTGGAACACCCGCAATGAGTCTTTTGATTTGGCATGGGGATGACTCAGCCTTCTTCTTCGCCTTCCGATCCTGAAAAGTGACATCGGGTTGTCCCGGGAATCATGAAGTGCGCCGATCTCCTTCTCGGATGGGTCGATGATAGCAGGAGGGATGTTCTCATCGCAGCCTTCTTTACCCCAGGGAAGTCTCAACCTCCCATGGGCCTTCATTACCTCCAAGTCTCTCATCACCGCTGCGAGGCTCGTCCTCCCTTTCGACAAAGATGTGTCACTGCCTTAGTGGTCTTCTACAGTGGCACCCATTGGAGTCTCAACCCCATGGATTGCACTTTCATCGCCTGCAGTGTTAACTCCTGTGGCTGTCCCCTTCCTCGTGCTCTCGATCGCCAGCGTCATCGCCCTTCGTGAGAGATTGGCACCTCACCGAGACAGCCTCAATACCGAGCTTCGTTGATGGCAACTTGTTGTTCTTCTTGTGATTGTAATTTCTCTTCTTCGCCTCCTTGATTCTTTGTGGAGTCATCTCGCAACATCCTCCGACCTTGCCGCAGCCTGGGAGGGAGTTTCCCTCACCGGGCGCACCACCGAGTGACTTGGAGTGGGGTCACTCATCTCCAAACTCCCCTATTGTTTCGATTGATGGTTCACCGTTGGGGTAGGTGGTGGCACACCTTCAATAGGGGTTGGCTCTCACCGGGGTCCCCACTATCCCGCTTTCATCGCCATTTCCCTTATTGCTTTCTTCCGAGTGAATGGGAAGTGGTAGCAAAGAACATCGGTGGCTATTTGTCGAACCACTCCCATAGGATCGATTTCACCGTGTTCGAGGACTCTCCTGGTCCCTCCATCAGTCTTTGCTCGTGAAGGATTCTTGATTCGCAATGCTTGCCGCATTTGCAACTCTTCTCAGGGCAAAGAAAGATTCTCGGTTCCTCGTCACTTTCGTGAGAAGATATCAAGGAGAGGATGTGTGTGTTCGCGGGTGCCGAGATAGGGCGATGCTTGCCTTCTCACGTGCTTTCGGCTTCTTCAGCCTTGCTTTGCTCTCTCCCGTCCTTGTAGATTTGCAGGATGTCTCAGCAGCTTGTCCTCATCAAGGCCGGGAGCACAAAGAGTTAGTCCAAGGAAATTTAGCAGCTTCCTCTTCTTCTTCTATGAACTCAGCCGTTGGAACTGTTCCTCGACTTGCTCAACTTCCATTTTCTCCACTCACGCAGACGATTTTGGATGTCCGGGTAGGGTGGAGATAGGATCATTACATCACTATCCGCTGGGCTGGTTCTTCTTGTGTTTGTTTGTGTGAGCTACACTGTGTCTTCGGGTTGCCTCTCACGACGCTTCAACAGACTTGGTCTGTTTCATCAACTACATCCGAGACTCTACTTCTCCAAAGTAGTCTCCCAGATTTGTGCTAGCCGAGTAACCGACTCACCGGTTTCTCCTGCTCGGACCGCTTGACGAAGTCTTCTTCGCCTCCTGGTTTGTACCGGGGAATTTCGGTTCGAGGCGGTGTCCTCTCGAGTCTGGGCGGCGGGGCCGGTGGCTGGTGTTTGTTTTCGAGGAGCCGCCGTCTTGGCTTGTCGGGCTTCTCCTCCTTTTGACGATCGGAGAAGGCATTTGTGAGTCCTTCTCGACCGCCGCCGCAGGGCAGTGACACGGCTGGGCGGGCAGTGACTCTGGCTGCAGGGGCAAGAGCATGTTTGGTTTTCTTTGCCGCAGGGGGGCAGTTTTCTTGGTACCGCAGGGGGCAGCTCTTTCTTCTTGGCCGAGAGGAAGCAATGTGTATCTTCGGGTCGTGATTCCCCCTCATCGGTGTCGCCTCTCTTGGCGTAAGCTCGCTTCTCGAGCGCCGAGAGGTTAGCTCAACATCCTCTTGTTAACATGGAATGCCTTCCCATGTCTAAGAGGGACTCCTTTCACCTCCAATAGCCGGCCAATCACTGTGCCATATCCTAGGGAACCTCCAAATGAACCATCTTCTTTGAAGGACTTGTTCCCACGTTCGCAGAGTCTTGCCAGAGACAAACTCAACCCAGCTTTATCTTCTTTTCTTCGATGATTGCAGCCATTACAATCAGCTTTGCTTTTGACAATTGGTCAAAGTCGCCAAATTTGATGTCGATACATTTGGCAACTATGTCCAACAACTTGTGATAATCCTCCTTCAAAGCAGTCTTCTTGTTTGTGTGTATATTATTTTATCAAAGAAAGTCGGACTTGGCTATTTCTTTCCATGCGTCACCAAGTTTACATCAGCTTCTTTGATCTCGATGCTCCTTCCGGGTAGTAAGCAATATTCACCAAATCCTCGCGAGATAGTCACCGCTTTCCGTGAATGATGACTTGATTCCTTCATCGTGAATCTCAAAGCATTCACGTAGAATTGTGCGACCTCCTCCACGTAGGTCATCGGATATTCTAGTGTTAGAAACGGTTTTAAGCCGGACGTTTCCAACTTCCCAAAGAATTTTCTTCACCAGGGTGTCGCGGACCCCTACTTCACCATTCCGTTTAAATCCACCGTCGAACCGTGTGGATTTGCTTTCCTAACTTGTTAAAGTCATAAGTTGGTGCCATTTCTAATTATATCAAGAAAAATCTCTTTAAATTGATTTGAATGTTGATAGGGTTTCGAGAGTAGTTTGCCTTTGCTTTTGAGAGAAAAAGATGAACAGTTTTAGAAGTGTGAGAGAGAAACGGATTTAAAATGGTTTAAATATGGTTTATGAAAGGACGTGCATGCGGTTTTTGAATTGTGATCGAAATCAACGGCTTGATTTCGCACGCCTATTGAGCATTTCACGCCTCGTATTTAATGCGGCAAAGATTTATATCCAATCATTTTAGTGTGCAGCTTTATGTCCGACACATCATCATTATGCCGACGTGTTCCTTAAAACATTCCCGCTAAGTCAAACGACCGCGTTTTTGTCACTTTGCTCATAAGTTATTCTTATCTCTTAGCCGATTTAACTCTACTCCTCGCAGCTTCTCTTAGTGACTCACCTATCGGTGACTTGGTGTAGTCGTTGTCTTTTCCGATATAGTTTGATTTATCGAAATGATTTTTGTTTTCGGCTCTTTTTCACTCCTTTTCTGTTCTAATACTCTTCTTTGATTCGTCCCGAGTGTCACCACCAATTAACCCAACTCATGCTTGAGTTCTTCAAATCTTGACTCACATAATGGTTTTGTGAAGATGTCACTAGTTGTTTATCGCTTGAGATATATTCCAAGATAATGTCCTTCTTTTCAACATGATCTCTTATGAAATGATATCCGACATCAATATGTTTTGTTCTTGAGTGCAACACAGATTTTGAGTGATTGCAATGGCACTTGTGTTATCACACATGATTGGAATTTCTTTTTCTTCAACTTCATAGTCTCTCATTGTTGTCTCATCCATAGACTTGGGCACAACAACGCCCTTGCAGCCTATGTATTCTCGCCTCACCAGAGGTGGCTATTGGTTTTGCTTTTTGCTAAACCAGAAATTAGTCTGCATTTCCTAGCATTTGACATGTGCCTCAAGTGCTCTTCCCCGCCCACTCGCATCCAAAGATAGTTTAATCAATAGCCAATTAGCTTGAATCCACCTTCCTTTGGATACCATAGGCCTACTTCTTGGCTTCCTTTCAAGTATCTCAATATTCTCTTAGCCGTCATATGGCTCTCTTTTGGAGCAGATTGAAATCTTGCACATACACCTACAAAGAAAGGTGATGTCCGCCCGCTTTGCCGTGAGATAGAGCAATGATCCAATAAGTGCTCAGATCTTGTTTGATCCACCGCTTGCCATCTACATCCATGTCCATTTTAATCGATGTGTTCATTGGTATTTTTACGTAAGACTTCTCCTCCATACCAAATTTCTTCATTAAGTCTCGTGTATTTTGTTTGACTTATGAAGGTTCCATCCTTCACTGCTTCACTTGAAGTCCAAGGAAGAATGTCGCCTCTCCCATCATGCTCATTTCAAATTTACTTTGCATGAGGTTTGAAAATTTTTCACATAGCTCTTTGTTAGTGGATCCAAAAATGATGTCATCCACATATATTTGAACAAGCAAAGATACTCTTCTTGTCTTGAATTCTCGAAAAGTGTTCTATCTACTTTTCCTTTTGTGAATCCATTTTCGATTAGGAATTGTGACAGGTATCATACCATGCTCGGGTGCCTGTTTCAATCCATACAAGGCTTTCTTGAGTTTGTATACCTTGTCTCCAAGAGTCTTCTCGCTCAAATCCTCGGAGGTTGTTCAACATACACTTCTTCTTCCAATAAACCATTTAGGAATGCACTTTTCACATCCATTTGATATACAATGAAATTCTTGTGAGTCGATAGGCAAGAAACATCCTTATAGCTTCCAATCTTGCTACAGGGGCAAATGTTTCATCAAAATCTATCCCTTCTTCTTGGCAATATCCTTTGGCTACCAGTCTTTCTTTGTTTCTTACCACGAGCCTTCCTCGTTCATCTTATTTCTCGAATACCCATTTGGTTCCAATAACATTTTGATGTATGGGTCTTTGCACTAGTTCCCATACTTTATTTCTCTCAAACCGATTCACTCTTCTTGCATAGCTTGAATCCAATGTGTGTCGTCCAATGCTTGTGACATATCTTTGGGCTCTATTTGCGAAATGAAGCATGTGAACATTGCTTCTTGTTGAGTTCTCGATCTTGTCTTGACACCTTCTCTTATATCTCCAATGACAAGTTCGTGGATGGTCTCTCACCATCTTACATCAAAGTTGGAGTAAGTTAGTCGGATTCGATCGACTTGTACTGTGTTCGCGGGTCACTCTTTCGTGGTCACTTAGCCGCAAATTTTCCACCGCTTTTGAGATTCAAATTGTCTCATCTTCTTCTCAATTGATAATCCCAAGCCTTCCACCTTCAAAGATAGGGACTCTTCTCAGATGATTGGATGATTCAACTTATCACCGACTCTTCAATGTCTTCTCCATTTACATTTGGTTCATCGAATACTACATGAATGGATTCCTCTCGTAACCATAGTTCTTTTGTTGAGTATTTCAGTAGGCTTTGCTTTCATTTGAGTATCCTAAGAAGATACCTCATCGCCTTTAGCATCAAAAGCCTTTAGGTTGTCTTTGCCATTGTTGTGAATGAAGCATTTACATCCAAATATTCTCAAATATGTAACATTTGGTTTTCTTCCACCCAGATCTCATAGGGAGTCTTTTTGTCACCGTCTGCTTATCATACATCTGCTTTTGGGTGTAGCAAGTTGTGTTGATTGCTTCAGCCCAAAATCTTTTGGTAACCCCGTCACCTAATATGGTCCTTCCGCTTCTTTGAGGGTTCTGTTTCTTCTTTCTCGCAACTCCATTCTTTGTGGAGTCCTTGTCGCCGATAGTTCATGACCAATACCATTCTCAATACAAGATCGAGTTATTATTCCATTGACAAACTCAGTTCCTCTATCCGATCTTATTTTGATAATGGTTTGACTCTTCTCATTTTGAATCCTCTTCATCACCGTGGGTAGTTTTTGTTGAGTTTCTTTCTTCTTGCACATGAATATTGTCCATGTATATCTTGAGTAGTCATCTACTACCACCAAGGTGTATTTCTTTCCACTTATGTGGCCGGTTCCACTGGGCCAAATAGATCCATATGAAGCAGATGCAGATATTCTT
The DNA here is from genome assembly GCA_016081115.2 of Rehmannia glutinosa. Classification (NCBI taxonomy): domain Eukaryota; kingdom Viridiplantae; phylum Streptophyta; class Magnoliopsida; order Lamiales; family Orobanchaceae; genus Rehmannia; species Rehmannia glutinosa. The sequence goes on along the minus strand of CM071931.1, from coordinate 49,029,915 downwards.
GTTGAGGATGGGCATGTCTTTTCTTTGAATGACGACTTGATTTGTTTTCCTTTCGACATGCATCACATATACTCTCCTTTTTGTATATCGAGTCCGGAAGTCCTTCTACAAGATGGCTTCTTGCCAACTTGTTAATTGTTTTGAAATTCAGTGACTCACTTTTTGTGCCACGTACCCAACTTGATTCAAATTGTGTTTTGCTAGTAGACAGTCTTTGGGTGTTTCGATTGACCAATCCACTACATACATGTTCTTTTGTCTACATCCTTGCAAAGACAACTTCATTTGATTCAATATCCTTGATTTGGCATATACCCATGTTGAATCCAACATTGTAGCCCTTGTCACGAGCCGATCGATACTCAAGTAAGTTGAAGTTGAGTCCTTCAACATATGCAACATCCGTGATTTCTAATCCATTCTTCTTGATGGATCCAAAGCCTCTTATTTCACCAGAGCTTCATTTCCTCCAAATATGACTTTGGCTCCTTTGACTTCCTTGAATTTTGACAGATTTCTCTTATTTCCGTCATATGTCCGGGAATGTACCGCTATCCATGTACCAGGTTCCTTGGCACTCACTGCTCCTTGAACCCGCAATCAAGGAAATTAAGTTTTAGGTACCTATACTTGTCTCAAGGTCCCGAGGGGTTAGAATTGTAAGATGATCCAACCAACCTATAGCCAAATGATTTGACTCTAAGGGGTTGCCATCTATCGTGCCATAATCATAATTAATCCCCGCAAATTGCTTGGGGATTCTAGGTTCATACAGCTGTCTCTCTTTTGTCGTATGCCCGCATATGTGTTTTAGCAATTGCCTTCCTTGGGTAATTTTGGTGTTTTTGAGTGTAGTGCCTAGGTGCATATGTGTCCGATGAAAGCTCTTATACTTTTGGAATGGCCTTTTTTTGAGTTCTAGGCCTTTGCCATTTGGGCTTATATTCCATAAGTCTATGCCGATAGTTCACATTATTCCAATCACTTGGCTTGGATATTTTCTACCATTCCCATCATATGTATTTTTTTATGGATTTTCTGGGATTTTTGGTAGCTCGCTTCCTCTTTACAGAGTATTTTCTGTTTGGAGTTTTTGAGGACTCGGCCTGAATCTCTTCTCACTGTGTCCTTTCAAAGATACTCAATCGGTCGTTTTCCTTTTCCTTTGTAACCAAGGCCAGTTTTCTTAGTATTGTGTTTTGGAGTGAATGTGTGTGCAACACTTAGAGTTTTGGATTTTTCAGACTTTTCATGACTTGAAGTTCCTTTTTCCAAAATTACTCTTGAGGTTTGACATGGCACGAGGAATTAAATCCTAAGCCCTGTCTTGTCTCCACATTCTCTTTGACTCATAATAAGATCATCCAATGATTTAGATGCCTTAGTGAATGAGGTAATAACATTTTTGAGGTCATTTTCCTCTTTTCTATAGCAAAGAATTTCTCGCTACTAGTTTAGCATTTTCAGCCTTTAACCTTTCATTCTCAACAGCTATTTGACTTAGAGTACTCGGCTCCTTAGTCAGCTTTGAGTTTTGACTTTTGAGTAGGCTGTTTTCCTCATTCAACAAAGTGTGTGAGGATTTAATGTGTTCAAAATCTTTCATCATTTTGCTTAATGATTCATAAAGATCAAGTAGGTGATGAGGTGAGTGTGTCACACCACCGTCATTAGTGTCGAGTTTGTTGAGTTAGATTGTACCTCATCTTCTTGATCTTGTTCTTTGGCCATTAAGCGCATCGGGCTTCTTCTTCAGTCACTTGAGTAGTCGCCTTCATGCTCTCGAATCACTGTCTCCCTTGACTTGGTCTGTTTTCAAAGCAGATCTCATGCAGCCATCATTCTTTTTTTTTCCTTTCTTGTCTTCTTTCTCTCAAGATCTTTCTTTCTTCTTCATCTCTCGTACTTGTTGACTACAGGATATGAGCATCAATGGCATAGTGACCTGGTTGTCTACAGTTCCAACATAGATATTCAGCTTTTGATCAGCTCTTTCTATTCTTGAGTTGTCACCCTTTGATACTCAACTTTTTGATGATCCGTTTCTCTTGGTTGGCCTGCCTTCCCTTGATTTGGAGGAGCCGAGTGTCTTCTCGGAAGATTCACCCTTTCCTTTCTTGTAGTTCTTGTTAAAGAACTTGTTAAATCTTTTAACCATCGGGCTATTTCTTCAGGGTCAATTGCCTCTTTGACCTCAACTTTCTTCCCATCTTTAACAATTAGAGCAAATTGTTTTGGGTACATCCTGTCTCTTCCTCGGTCTTTTCTTCTCACCAAACTCGTAGGCTTTGAGGTCCGAGAATAATTCATGATTGGATGTCTTTGATAGGTCCATGGAGTGTGTCGCTGCCATGACCTTCATTTCCCATTCAATTTGGAAGACTTTTTAGGATTTTCATACACATTTCTTCGTATATTCCTTTCCAAGTGTAGACAAACTCATTTATGATTTCGTAAAACGAGCGTCTAGTTGATCCATGTTTTCTCCCGAGATCATTTTAAAGTTTTCAAATTTTTGTACCGCCACCGATAATTTGTTTTCTTTGATTTGCTCCGAGCCTTCACAAATCAATGTCACTTATCCCGCATTTCTTTAGGCGTTTTGCATGATTTGACTTTGTTGAACATGGCTTTGTCCAAGGTTTTGTAGAGGATGTCCTTGGCTACATTGTCCAGGTTGTATCTTTTTCTCGTCATCATTTGTCCACTCGCTTCTTGGTTTTTCAACCATGACCGTCCGGGAGCAAAGATCTTCTTTTCTCCTTCACCGCAACTCTTCGCATACCGTGTTCACCTTTAATATTTGTAGAGGCCCATCTTCTATCACTATCCACATCTCATCATGTAACGCCGATAGATGAGCCTCGCATACGAATTTTCCAATCATCAAATTCTTCAATAGTGAACATAGGGATGCGTGTCAAATTTGCTTCCATGATAATGACTTTAAATAAAAAGAGTTTTGAAAGTTTAAGTACTAAAGCGACTTTGAAAAGTTTGGAGATCTAGTTCAAGAACTGCCGGTGCGGAGGGTTCAATGAACCAACCGCTCCGATACCACTTGTAGGTCCAAGGGGTGTAAGTGTAAGGTTTAGAAGGGGGTTGAATAAACCTTACCAAATTTTCGATTTAGTCCTTTTAAATCTACAGAGTTAATTCTACACAATTTGTGTCCTTGATTGATGGACCCAATTAGTCATTCAAGAGAGTTAATCTCTCAATGACTCAAATTGAGCTGTTGATGGAGTAACTCATTGCTGGCTACAATTTAACTCATTTGTGGTTTTATTTTCAGCGGAAGACTTAACACCCTTAAGTTTGATTAAGCAAGATATTAGAGCTTGATTTAGTACTTGTAAATTATCAAATGGATAGCAAATTTATCACAGATATAAGCAGTTAAAAGTGCAGAATTTAAATGAAATGTAAATGACACAAAGAAAGTTTTTATAGAGGTTCGAAGATGGGGTAATTCTTCTACTCCTCTCTTCTCCAACTCCCCGGAGGAATCCACTAAGTAATGATCGATTTACAAAGTGGTAACAGTCCGATACAAGTCTTGATCACTGGCCGACTTGATCCTTAGGGACTCGACCGAGACGCCTTGATCACTCACCGGCTTCTCGCACGACTCGCCTTCTTCACAGGCAGCTACCTTGTTACTACAGCTCACTTGCTCAAGCTCTTTGGATTTGATCACGAAGCCCTCCAAAAGCTTAAGACTTGGTTCAACCTTGAACCTTTCTACAATCCTTCCGGAAAGTAGACCCCTTGTTTTCGGTATTTTCTCTTCAACCGATTGAAGTTCTCTTTCCTTCACAAAGTGAGTGTTGGATTGATGTACTTGAAATGTAGGCTTGAGGATTGAGATTGTTTCAGTTTTTCTAATGTGCTTGTGTATCTCACGTATGTGTCACTCATGCATCCATTCCTCTCAAACAAACTCCTCAGCCTTTTATAGTGAACTTTCAAAAATTTGCCCGTTGAAGAGATAGGCTTATTTTTGAAAGTCACTTTGCGTCGTTGGCTTGCGCTTCTTGGAATTGTTTGTTTCCTCGTATGAATTGTTGTTTCACTTTTTCGTAGTTCGACACGGTGTAGTGCTTCCCATTGGTTCATTCCTTTTGCACGCCTCGGGACCGAGCACTCCAAGAAAGGTGGTATGGAGATATTACTTGTTTAAGTAAATCTCTTGATTTTCGCGGCAACGGTTCTTTTACGCTTATCTCGACTTGACCGCATTTCCTTGCTTTCCCTGTGTGACTTAGAGTCGCCTTCCAATCATCGATGACTCTTTCCGTCACTTCAACTTGAGACTTGGCTTTTCTTGAGCCGACTTGGCCGATGCTCCACTCACCGCATCTCACCGCTTCTTCAAGAGAGTTCCCGTCGACTCTTCTTTGCCATACTCATTGCCTCACAAACAGAGTCTTCCTTCCAGTCTTGATTGTCTTCTTGCATGTTAGGGCGTAGCTGTCTTGACTCAGCTTGGCCAGCTCTATTCATTACAATGCATTTTACAACAAAAATTGGGGTGCCAACTTTCTATTCTAAGTTTTACATGGCATTCATCAAAATCTAAACAATAAAATTCCTAACAAAGAAGCCCCCTCTGAAAATCATGCTTGCAAAACCCCAACAAGGCTCATCCATCAACTCACTCCTCAGGCAGGTGCCTCACGGCTTATTAGCTGAAGAGAAAGCTGAGTTAGCTTTCAAGAAGACTCAAGAAGCCATTGAAGCTGACTTGGCCAAAATAGATTAATGTATCGCTCCTGCTCCCGATGCAGGATCTGAGCCAAGATCCTTAGAGGAATTCCAAACGCTTAAATTTGAAGGATTTTTCAAGGGAAAGACTCTGAAGGAGGCATGGGATTTGTACTGGAAGAAAGGTTTGAAATTATGTCAAATTGACGAGAAGTAGCAGACTCTGGGAAGCAGTCAACAAACTTCTAGGGCACAACCTATACAGTACACTCCCAGAGGAGGAGCAGACTCTGGACGAGGAAGGGGAAGAAGTGGTAGAAAAGGCAGAGGCACTCCACCAGAAGGTCAAATTATGTTCAATACATTAATCCCTAGAAGAAAGACCTGTTGTACTGGGCTGGGCTGAACGAACTTGAAAATAGAGAGGTGACCATGAGGAATGAAGAGATGAGAAGAAGGCAAGAAAAAGAGAATAAAAGGCTAGATCGCGAGTGGGAAGAAAGGCAAAGGAGAGAAGACCCAGCTGCAAAAAGAGCCTATGAGAAGAAGAAAGAAGAAGAAGAGGAAAAAAAAGGAAAAGAGCTGAAGATGACAGACGAAGGGATGATGAAGAAGTTTTCGAGAATAAGGAAGAAAGCAGAGGCATTGAAGATCGCTAAAACCCTTCATGTTGTATCTTTACTTAAATGTAAATACACAAACATCTGTAAGTACTTTGTATATTTTATACATTGTAAAGCTTTGTAAAATGAAAGAATGATATGTTAAATAAAATGACATATTCAATACAATCATTCTTTGTTAATGCACTATTTACTTTGCTAAGTTTTATTTAAGTTTTGGCATCATCAAAAAGGGGGAAATTGTTCGAAAATTTATGTAATAGATTTTGATGATACCATGTAAAACTTAGATTAGGAAGTTGGCACCCCAATTCAATCAGAATCAACTTGTAATAGATATGACTTTGTAAGTCGAGAGAAGTAGCCAAGTTGAAGAATGCAGACTCGGATCAAGATTGAAGAGAAGACCCAGCCTATATGGGTGAGTGAAATGCAGAGAAGTCTCAGCCAAGTGGCGGAAAAGTTGTCTTAGTTACCAGACGGACAGTAGAGTCACTCCAAGAATTGTGGAGTTGACTGTCAAAGGGGTTATGCAGCAGAAAGGATCAAAGAAAGCTGAAGATATCTGTTGTCAAGCAAAGTCAATTATTTGCTAGAAATAGGCACGTGTCAGACTGCCTACCTAAAAGTTGTTTTGCTGAAAGAGTGCAAAAAGCAAGGAGCCAATGAGATGTACCTGAAATCCTACAGAGTTTACGGAAAGCCTGCAGAGCATTAAATTTAAGGTACAATCTACATCAAAGCTACAAGACAAGACAAACCAACGACCATGAAGTGGAGTTTGAAAATGAACCTATCTCTTCAACGAATACATTTTCGAACTGCCACTATAAAAGGCAGAGAAATGCACAGAGGGAAGGTTACAGATGCAAGCAGCAAAAAAGACATTAACCTGCAAAGCAAAGCAATATCTCTCAAGTATTCAAATCATATCGTCAAGCCTAAACTCGAACAAAATCGATCCAACACATTCAATGAAGGAAAGATAACTTCAATTTTTTGAAGAGGAAAAACCTGTTTCAAAGAACAAGGGGTCTGCACTCCAAGGTTGAAGGAGGTGTAGTAAGGTTCGAGATCAAACCAGAGGCTTTAAACTCATTGGAGGGTTGTGTGAACAAATCCAAAAGTTTGAAGGAGCTGAAGTAGCAGGACAACCGTCTTGTGAAGAAGCTGAGTCCCAGGAGAAGCCAGTTATATGATCAAGGCTGTCCCGAACTGCCATCCTTTTGTAACAAAGTCAATGTTACTTAGTGGAGTACCTCCAGGGATTGGAGAAGAGTGGATTTGAGGAATTACCCCATCCTCGAACCACTATAAAATTGCTTGTGTCTATTACATTCAGCACACTTTAATTCTTGCACATTATTATTGTTGTTTTTTAATTTGCTAAGTCAATCGATAATAACTAAGTTTAAACAAGTGTTGAAAAACATATTTCAAACTAAGGGTGAAAGTCTTCCGCTATAAAAACCAAGTCTCATCGAATATTTAAAGAGTTAATCGAATCACCGAGTTATACTATCAACAACTCAGTCGAGTCTGTTGAGTGGCTAACTCTGCTTTGTAAGTAAACTAAGTTATCCACCAAGGACCCAGCTGACTTGAGTCTACTTTGAATTTATAAAAGGACTAAAATCGAAAATATGGTAAAGTCTATTCAACCCCCCTTCTAGACTTTACTTATCACCCTTGGGACCTATAGATTGTAATGGATGCCATCATGGAAGAAAAAGAGGTTAACTGGGGTGAGTTTGTTTTCAACAAGCTGTGCCAAAACATTCTCAACATGAAGGTGGCTTATGATGGGAAGTTTGCTAGTTCGCTGGGATATTGCCTGATCTTAGGTCATCTGATGGAGAAGAATGGTGTTCCCCGCTCACAGAATGGGAAACCCTTCCACGCAAAACAAGAAAATTTTTAAGGCCAACCTCTCGGCACCCAAAAGCAGTGCCCATGCAAAGAAGTCCGCTACCTCCGAGAGGGAATTAGTCGAGCATGTTCTGTTAGGAATTTTATTGTTTAGATTTTGATGAATGCCATGTAAAACTTAGAATAGAAAGTTGGCTCCCCAATTCTTGCTTTGAAATGTATTATAACAATTAGAGCCGCTGGCCGAAAGTTAAGTCGCCTACGCTCCAACTTGCAAGAAGACAATCAAGGCTTGAAGGAAAACTCTGCCGTGAGACAATTGAGTACAACAAAGAAGAGCAGACAGAACTCGATCAAGAAGAATGAGACGCACTGAGTGAAACATCACCAAGTCAACTCAAGAGAAGCCAAGTCTCAAGATGAAGTGACATGAAGAGTCATCCATGATTGGAAGTCGACTCTAAGTCACCGGGGAAAGCGAGGAAATGCAGTCAAGTCGAGATAATCGAAAAGGAACCGTTGTACGTAAATCAAGAGATTTACTTAAACAAGTAATATCTCCATACTACCTTTCTTGGAGTGCTCATCCCGAAGCGTGCAAAGAAATGAACCAATGGGAAGCACTACACCGTGTCGAACTCGAAAAGGTGATAAAACATTTCATACGAGGAAATGGCAATTCCAAGAAGTGCAAACCAACGATCGCAAAGTGATTTTCAAAAATGAGCCTATCTCTTCAACGGGCAAATTTTTGAAAGTTCACTATAAAAGGCCGAGGAGTTTGATTGAGAAAAGAGGATGCGTGGATGACACACATGTGAGATATACAAGCTTATCAAAATTGAAATATTCTCAATCCTCAAGCCTACATCTCAAGTACATCAATCCAACACTTACCCGTGAAGGAAAGAGAACTTCAATCGTTGAAGAGGAAAATATCGAAAACAAGGGGTCTACATTCCAAGAAGGATTGTAGAAAGGTTCAAGGTCAACCAAGTCTTAAGCTTTTGGAGGGCTTCGTGATCAAATCCAAAGTGCTTGAGCAAGTGAGTCAGAGTAGCAAGGTGCCGCCCTGCGTGAAGAAGTTCGAGTCGCACGAGAAGCCACCGAGTGATCAAGGCGTCTGATCGAGTCCCAAAGGATCAAGTCGGCTGTTGTGATCAAGACTTGTATCCGGATCTACACTTTGTAAACCGATCATTACTTAGTGGATTCCTCCAGAGTTGGAGAAGAGAGGAGTAGAAGAATTACCCCATCTTCGAACCTCTATAAAAACTTTATCGTGTCATTTACATTTCAAAGATTTAAATTTCTCGCACTTTTAATTGCTTATATCTCACGATAAATTTGCTATCCATTTGATAATCTATAAGTACTAAATCAAGTCAGTAAAAACTTGCTTAATCAAACTTAAGGGTGTTAAGTCTTCCATGAAAACAAAACCACAAATTGAAGTCAAATTATAGCCAACAAATGAAGTTACTCTATTAACAAATTTCCTAAGTCCGTTGAAAGATTAACTCTACCGAGGGACTAATTCGATCGTCCATCAACGACACAAATGTGTAGAACTCAGAGATTTAAAAGGCCTAAATCGAAAACTTGGTAAGGTTTATTCAACCCCCCTTCTAAACCTTACACTTACACCCCTTGGGACCTACAAGTGGTATCAGAGCGGTTGGTTCATTGAACCCTCCGCACCGGTTATCGAACTAGATCTCCAATCTTTTCAAAAGTCCGCTTTAGTACTTATCTTTCAAAACTCTTTTCTATCATTAAAAGTTATTATCATGGAAGCAAATCTAACACGCATTCCTATGTTCACTATTGAAGAATTTGATGATTGGAAAATTCAGATGATGTGCTCATCTATCAAAGATTACACGATGAGATGTGGATAGTGATAGAAGATGGGCCTCCGCAAATATTAAAGGTGAACACAAATTGCACGAAGAGTTGCGGTGAAGGGGAAGAAGAAAAGATCGCACTACCATGGTTGAAAACCAAGAACCGAGTGGACAAATGATGACAAAAAGATACAACCTGGACAATGTAGCCAAGGACATTCTTTACAAAACCTTGGATAAAGCCATGTTCAACAAAGTCAAATCTTGCAAAACGGCTAAGGAAATGGGACAAGTTGACTTTGATTTGTGAAGGTTCGTGAGCAAATCAAAGAAAACAAATTATCATGGTGGTCGTATGTAAGTTTGAGAACTTTAAAATGATCTCGGAGAAAACTTGGATCAATCGGATGCTCGATTTACGTAAATCACAAATGAGTCGTCTACACTTGGAAAGGAATATACACAAAAAAGGAAATGTGTATGAAGATCCTGAAAAGTCTTCCAAATTGAATGGGAGATGAAGGTCATGGCATCGAGACATTCCATGGACCTATCAAAGACATCCAACCATGAGTTATTCTCGCACCTCAAAGCCTATGAGTTTGAGCCGAGAAGGAAAGACCAGAAGAGACAATTTGACCCAAAACAAACCGCTTCTAGTTGTCAAAGATGGAAGGAGAGTCAAGTCAAAGAGGCAATTGACCTAAGAAATAGCCCTAATGGTTAAAAGATTTAACAAGTTCTTTAACAAGAACTACAAGAGAGGAAAGGGTGAATCCTCCGTAAGACACTCACCTCCCTCCAAATCAAGGAATGATAGGCCAACCAAGAGGATGATCATCAACAAGTTGAGTATCAAAGAGCCGACAACTCAAGAATAGAAAGAGTTGAGCAAAAGGTCAATATCTATGTTGGAATTGTAGACAACCAGGTCACTATGCCATTGATCGCTCATATCCTCGTAGTCAACAAGTACTTAAACGAAGAAGAAAGAAAAGTCTTTGAGAAAAAGACAAGAAAAGAAAAAGGCAATGATGGTCGCAGAGATCACGAGACAAAAGTCAAGAGAGACAATGACTCGAGAGCAAAGAAGCCGACTACTCAAGTGACTGAAGAAGAAGCCTTGATCCGCTTAATGGCCAAAGAACAAGATCAAGAAGATGAGGTACAATCTAACTCAACAAGCTCGACACTAGTGATAGTGATCGTGACACACACACTTCATCACCCACTCGATCTTTATGATTCATTAGGCAAAATGATGAAAGATTTTGAGCACATTAAAACCTCACACACACTATTGAATGAGGAAAACACTACTCAAAAATCAAAACTCAAAGTCGACTAAGGAGCCGAGTACTCTAAGTCAAATAGCCGATGAGAATAAAAGTTTAAAGGTGAAAAATGCTAAATTAATAGCAGTAAATTGCCGCTATAGAAAAGAGGGAGAATGACCTCAAAAATGTTATTGCCTCATTCACTAAGGCATCTAAATCTATGGATGATCTTATTATGAGTCAAAGAGAATGTGGAGACAAGACAAAGCTTAGATTTAATTCCTTTGTGCCATGTCAAACCTCAAGAGTAATTTTGGAAAAGGATCTTCAAGTCATGAAGAGTCCTGAAAAATCCAAAACTCTAAATGATGCACACACTTTCAATCCAAAGCACAATGCTAAGCAAACCGCCTTGGTTACAAAGGAAAAGGAAAAATGCCATTGAGAGTGCCGAAAGGACAAATTGAGAAGAGATTCACCTGAGTCCTCAAATGAGACTCCAAAAAAAAATACTCAGAAGAAGAAGCAGAGCTACCAAAAATCCCTTAAAACTCATAAAAGAAATACACATGATGGGAATGGTAGAAAATATCCAAGCCAAGCCGATCGAACAATGTGAACTATCACCAGACTTATGGAATACAAGCCCAAATGGCAAAGGCCTAGAACTCAACAAAGGCCATTCCAAAAGCATAAGAGCTTTCATCAAAGACACATATGCACCTAGGCACTACACTCAAAGACACCACAATTACCCAAGAAAGGCAATTGCTAAAACACATATGCAGCATACGCACAAAAGAGACAACAGATGAACCCTAGACTCCCAAGCAATTTGCCAGGATTGATTATGATTATGGCACCGATAGATGGCAACCTCTTAGAGTCAAATCATTTGGCTATAGGTTGGTTGGATCATCTTATAATTCTAACCCCTCAGACCTGCACAAGAATGGGTACCTAAAACTTAATTTCCTTGATTGCAGTTCAAGGAACAAAGTGAAAGTGCCAAGGAACCTGGTACATGGATAGTGGTCATTCCGCATATGACAGAAATAAGAGAAATCTGTCAAAATTCAAGGAAGTCAAAGGAGCAAAAGTCATATTTGGAGGAAATGAAGCTCCTGGTGAAATAAGAGGCATTCGATCCATCAAAAGAAATGGTTTAGAAATCACAGATGTTGCATATGTTGAAGGACTAAACTTCAATTTACTAAGCATCACCAACTCGCGACAAGTGGCTACAATGTTGGATTCAACATGGGAATATGCCAAATCAAAAATGTTGAATCTAATGAAGTTGTGCGCAAGGATGTAGACAGAAAAATATGTATGTAGTGGATTGGTCAACCCGCAACACCCAAAGACTGCTCTACTAGCAAAGAGCACAATTGAATCAAGTGGTCGTGGGCACAAAAAAGTCGAGTCACCCGAACTTCAAAACAATTAATAAGCTAGCAAGAAGTCATCTTGTAGAAGGACTTCCGCACTCAAGATACAAGAAGGAAAGTATATGTGATGCATGTCAAGGGAAAACAAATCAAGTCGTCATTCAAAGAAAAGACATGCCCATCCTCAACAAGAATATTGATCCGCTTATATGGATCTATTTGGCCCAAAGTGGAACCAAAGAAGCATAAGTGGAAAGAAATACACCTTGGTGGTAGTAGATGACTACTCAAGATATACATGGACAATATTCATGTGCAAGAAGAAAGAAACTCTACAAAAGCTACCACAAATTGATGAAGAGAATACAAAATGAGAAGAGTCAAACCATTATCAAAATAAGATCGATAGAGGAACCGAGTTTGTCAATGGAATAATAACTCAAGATCGTATTGAGAATGGTATTGGTCATGAACTATCACCGCAAGGACTCCACACAGAATGGAGTTGCAGAAAGAAGGAACAGTAACCCTCAAGGAAGCAAAGAATGACCATGTTAGTCAAGCAGGTTACAAAAAGATTTTGGGTCAAGCAATCAACACTTGCTACACCCAAAACAGATGTATGATAAATAAAAATGACAAAGACTCCCTATGAGATCCGGATCGGAAGAAAACCAAATGTTGCATATTTCAGATATTTGGATGTAAATGCTTCATCCACAATAATGGCAAAGACAACCTAAAGGCTTTTGATGCTAAAGTTGATGAGGTATCTTCAGATACTCACCAAAGCAAAGCCTACGTAATACTCAACAAAAGAACTATGGTTACAGGTAAGAATCCATTCATGTAGTATTCGATGAGCCAAACATAAATGGAGAAGACATTGAAGAGTCACCGATAAGTTTCAAAACATCCAACCTTACGTAAGAGTCCCTATGTCAAGTCGAAACAGAATTATCAATTCGTAAGAAGATGAGATAGTCGAATCTCAAAAGCAAACCGGAAAATCACAATTGAGTGATCACGAGAGAGTCGACCACAAAGAACACAAACCGCAAGTCGATCAATCCAAAGCCTAACTTACTTCAACCCGACGTAAGATGGCCGAAAGACCATCCACCGGATCTTGTCATTGGAGACATGAGGAAGGTGTCAAGACAAGATCCGTAACTCAACAAGAAGCAATGTTCACATGCTTCATCTCGCAGATAGAGCCCAAAGATGTGTCACAAGCATTGATGACACACATTCGATTCAAGCTATGCAAGAAGAGTCAATCGTTTGAGAGAAATAAAGTATGGGAATTAGTACAAAGACCCATACATCAAAATGTTATTGGAACCAAATGGGTATTCGTAAAATAAGATGAACGAGGAAGGTTCGTGGTAAGAAACAAAGCAAGATTGGTAGCCAAAGGATATTGCCAAGAAGAAGGAATAGATTTTGATGAAACATTTGCTCCTCGTAGAGCAAGATTGGAAGCTATAAGGATGTTTCTTGCCTATGCACTCACAAAAACTTCATTGTATATCAAATGGATGTAAAAAGTGCATTCCTAAATGGATTATTGGAAGAAGAAGTGTATGTTGAACAACCTCCAGGATTTGAGAGTAAGACTCTTGGAGACAAAGTGTACAAACTCAAGAAAGCCCCGTATGGATTGAAACAGCACCCGTGAGCATGGTATGATACCCGTCACAATTCCTAATCGAAAATGGATTCACTAAAGGAAAAGTAGATAGAACACTCTTCGTAATTCAAGACAAGAAGAGTATACGCTTGTTCAAATATATGTGGATGACATCATTTTTGGATCCACTAACAAAGAGTCGTGGTGAAAATTCTCAAACCTCATGCAAAGTAAATTTGAAATGAGCATGATGGGAGAGCCGACATTCTTCCTTCGACTTCAAGTGAAACAAACAAGGATGGAACCTTCATAAGCCAAACAAAATACACCAGAGATTTAATGAAGAGATTTGGTATGGAGGAGAAGTCTTCGTAAAAATACCAATGAACACATCACCAAAATGGACATGGATGCAGATGGCAAGCCCGTAGATCAAACAAGATACAGAGCACTTATCGATCATCGCTTCTATCTCACGCCTAGTGCCGTACATCACCTTTGTCAGTAGGTGTATGTGCAAGATTTCAATCGCTCCAAAAGAGAGCCATATGACTCGCAGCCTAAGAGAATATTGAGATACTTAAAAGGAAATCAAGAAGTAGGGCTATGGTATCCAAAGGAAGGTGGATTCAAGCTAATCGCTATTCGACTCGACTATGCCGGATGCAGAGTGGACAGAGAAAGTACTTCGTGCACATGTCAAATGCTTGGAAACAGACTAATTTCCTGGTTTAGCAAGAAACAAAACTCAATAGCCACTTCTACAAATTGAGCGTAATACATAGTCATGGGCACTGTTGCAGCCCAAATCCTATGGATGAGACAAAGAATTTGAGAGATTATGAAGTTGAAGAAAAAGAAATTCCAATCATGTGTGATAACACAAGTGCAATTGCAATCACTCAAAATCTCGTGTTGCACTCAAGAACAAAACATATAGATGTCGATATCATTTCATAAGAGATCATGTTGAAAAGAAGGACATTATCTTGGAATATATCTCAACGGACAAACAACTAGCCGACATCTTCACAAAACCATTATGTGAGTCAAGATTTGAAGAACTCAAACATGAGTTGGGGCTAATTGAGCTAAGCCGAGACACGTAAGAGTCAAAGAAACGAAATGGAACAGAAAAAGAAGGTGAAAAGAGTCAAAACAAAAAATTAGCTCAATAAATCACCAGACGGAAAAGTCACTTATACCAAGTCACCGATAATGAGTCACTAAGAGAAATGTGAGAAGCAGAGTTAAATCGCCAAGAGAGTCAATAACTTATGAGCAAATGACAAAAACGCAAATGCTTTTGACTAAGCGGGAATGTTTTAAGGAACACGTCAAAGATAATGATGATGTGTACGCATAAAGCCGCACACCAAGCTTATGATTGATATAAATGTGCCGCATTAAATACGAGACATGAATCGCTTCAATATGCGTGCGAAATCCAAGCCGTTGATTTCGATCACGATTCAAAACCGCCCGCACGCCCTTTCATAAACCATATTTAAACCATTTTTCGTCCGCTTTCTCTCACACTTCTAAAACTGCTCAATCTCTCTCTCAAAAAGCAAAGGCAAACACTCTCAAAACCCTATCAAACTTCAAATCTATTTCTCGAACTTTTCTTGAAATTATTCTCGAGAAATGGCACCAACATAACTTTACCAAGTTGGGAAAACAAATCCACACCGGTTCGACCGTGGATTTCGACTTTAATGGTGAAGCAGGGGTCCGACGACACCCTGGTGAAGAAAATCGCATGGAAAAGTTAGAAACGCCAGGATCAAACCGCTTTCTAACATCGAGTATCCTATGACCTATGTGGAGGAGGTCGCACACCCTACGTGAATGCCGAGATTCACGACGAAGGAATCAAGTCATCTGCTCACGGGAAGCAATGACTATCACAAATGCCAAGGATTTGTCGAATATTGCTCACTACCAGCAGAGGGAGCATCCGAGATCAAAGAGGCCGATGTAAACTTGGTGAAGCATGGAAAGAAATAGCCAAGTCCGACGTTGTTTCGATAAAAAATAATATACAAAGAAACAAGAGATCACAAGGAGGACTATCACAAATTGTTGGATATCGTTGCCTGTTGTATCGACATCAATTTGGCGCTTTGACCAATCACAAAGGCAAAATTGATTGTGATGGCCGCAATAATCGAAGAAAAGAAGATAAATCGGGCTGAGTTTATCTACAAAGCAGACTCGCCAAAACGTGGGGAACAAGTCCTTCAAAGAAGATGGGTCATTTGGAGGATCTCGGGATATGGCCTGGTGATTGGCCGGCTATTCGAGGTGAGGAGTACTCTTAGACATGGGAAGGCCTTCCATGTTAACAAGAGGATGTTCGAGCTAATCTCTCCGGTGTGCTCAAGCGCGCGACGCCAAGAGAGCCGACACCAATGAGGGGGAATCACCGACCTCAAGACACAAACCGCTTCCTCTCCAACTAAGAAGAAAGTCGCCCCCGCAGCCTACCAAAAAGTCCACGCCCCGCAAAGAAAGAAAACCAAACATGCACTGCCGCCCCGCAGCAGAGTCACCCGCCCCGCAGCAGAGTCACCCGCCAAGCACCGTGTCACCGCCCGCAGTTAGCAAATGGGCCGAGAAGGACTCACAAATTCCTTCTCTCGATCGTCAAAAGGAGGAGAATCGACAAGCCTAGACGGCCGCCTCCTCGTAAACAAACACAAGCACCGCCCCCACCGCCAAGACTCGTGAGGACACCGCTCGAACTGTAAACCCCGGTACAAACCAGAGACGAAGAAGACTCACAAGCTGCATCGAACAAGAGAAACCAATTGAGTCACTACTCAAAGACAGATACGAGACTACCGGAGAAGAGAGTCTCCCAGATATAATTGATGAAAAGCCCAAGTCTGGCCAAGGTGATCACAGAGGCAACCAAGACACACCGTAGTTCATACAAATTGAAACTCAAGAAGAACCAAAGCCCAAGCAGATAGTGATGTAATGATCCTATCTCCACCTTACCCGACATCCAAAATCGTCGCGTGAGTGGAGAAAATGGAAGTCGAGCAGTCAAGGGAACAGTTCCAACGGCCCGAATTCATAGAAGAAGAAGAGGAATCGCTAAATTTCCTCGGATTATCTCATCGTGCTCCCTACTTCTAGATGAAGACAATCGCATGGATATTCTCGCAGATCTACAAGGACAAGGAGAGAGAAAAGCAAGTCAAGAAGCCGAAGCACGCGAAAAGGCAAGTACCGCCCTATCTCCCAAGAAAGACGTAACACTTCCATCCTCTCCTTGATGTCTTCTCCGAAAGTGATGAGGAACCCGAGAATGTCGCCGCCACGTAAGAATTGCAGATGCAAAGAAGCATTGCATGAATCAAGAAGTCCTTCACGAGCAAAGATCGATGGAGGACCAGGAGAGTCCTCCGAACACACCGAAATCGACCCAATGGGAGTGGTTCAAAGAATAGCCACCGATGTTGTCGCTACCACTTCCCCAGCCTAACTCGGAAGAAGGCAATAAGGGAGATGGCGATGAACCTGGCTAGTGGGGACCCCAATGAGCCAACCCCTATTGAAGGTGTGCCACCACCGCCCCAACGGCTGAACCATCAATTGCAACAGCCGGGAGTTTGGAGACGAGTAACCCCACTCCAAGTCACTCACTGGTGCGCCACCGAGGGGGAAACTCCCTCCACCGCAGCAAGGCCGGAGGATGTCGCAGATGACTCCACAAAGAATGTAGGAGGCGAAGCAAAAGACACTCAAACACAAGAAGAACAAACAAGTTGCCACCAACGAAGCTCGCAGGGGCTTGAGATCGTCTCACCGAGGTGCCAACAAATTCAAGGCTAATGACGCCGCCGATGCGCCGAGGCACGGGAAGGAATGTACCCGGGAGTTAACACTGGCGATGAAAGCGCAATCCATGGGGTTGAGACTCCAATGGATGCCATCGTAGAAGACCCTAAGACAAACCGACATCGCCGAAAGGGAAGGCAGTGCCTCGCAGAAGAGAGACCGCCGGAGGAAATGAAGGCCCACGGGAGGTTGAGACTTCCCTGGGTAACACAAACCAAGAAGAGAACATCCCTCCCGCAACCATCGATCCATCTCGAGAAGGAGATCAGCGCACTTCATGATTCCCAGACAACCCCCGATGTCACCTTTCTCGGGATCAAGGCGAAGAAGAAGTCGAGTCAACCCCATGACAAATCCAAAAGATTCACCGCTGCGGATGTTCCAGTGCACGAGCAAGTCTCGATCCCAAGACTACTCGTCGACCTTTAATTTTGATGATGAGCCACCAATGGAAATCTCATCATCGTCCGATGACGCTCCGATAAGGCCGAGGACCGCCTACTCAAAAGGAGAAATCACCGAGACCAACGGTCGTTAAGACAAAATTGAGGCGCCAGCCGAGCCCATCGCACCACAAAACCCACCAACCAATCGATCACCGCTCCGGCTCCTCAAGCTACACTGGATCGATTCCCAAAAGAACTTCACGCCCACCGCTTATCATCGAACAAATCCCGGATGGCGGTGATGAATCCTTTGTGGAATCTTTCCTTCTCACCGGAGATACCGTAACTCCACGAAGAGTCGAAAATGAGCAAGCACGCTATCACGCATCAGCCTGCGTTTTTCACTCGTGCACCATTGTTCCACCGATTTCGATTTCGACAACAGATGGCCATCACCGCAATGTAAGAATCACCAAGTACGAGAAGTGTTCAAGGCACTTTTTGTCAAGTTGAAAAGATGGAGAGGCATCAGCCTCCTTCGATATGCTACCGACAACAGAGATGCCAACCTTACAACCGACTTGAGAGGCATCACTCAGTGGTAAGGGAATGGTGGCAACAAAGAAGAATCAATGCGTGTGGAACAGTGAGATACTTCGACAATTATTCAAAAAGTCGCGGGTGTGGAGAGTCGAAAATGTTGATGCGAAAAACAAAGTCATGGGAACACATTGAACATATGCACGAAGCTCACACCGCCGAGATCAAGTCGCCGCGTGAGCGTAATGCAAATGATATACAGCGCTTGGAAGAACACATGACAAGAAAATTCAGCCTTCTCATGGCCGAGATGAAGTCGATTTCAAAGCAGAATCCAACGCTACTCCTGGCCTCAATTCCGTGCAAAGATACAACGCAGCAGACTTGAAGCAAAATTCAACCATCGGAGACTCGACTTCATGCTTGCCAAAGATGTTCCTGGGGTTCCTCTATCCTTTGATGATGCCAAAAAGGGGGAAGAGGAATACCTTAAAGCAAAGAAAAACTCGTTCGAAAAGAAAGGAGCAAATGATGAAAGGAACAAATTGAGAAGGGAAAATCACCGAGGAAATTTTGAAAATGAAGAAAGGAAAATCATCACGAGGGGGAAGGATCAAAGAATATGACCTTGATGATTGCACAAAACCCCAACAGGTCCCACACAAACCGACATTATAAGCAAAGAAACTCCCCGTGACTCGCCACTCCAACACTGTATCTATGGCCGAGAAGAGAAAAGAAATTGAAGCAGGATGAAGGAGGTGGAAGGAAGAATGAATGCCGTGGTGATGAACATTTTGAAAGAACACGGAGGCATTCCGGTTGACAGAGACACGTATACCATTTCGTATGTCGGGACAGAGCCAAGATCGCTTGACGAATTCAAAACGCTCGAATCAAGGTTATTTTGCAAATTTGTCCTCGCTCAAGCTTGGGATCAGATCGGGAAAAGGGTCTCACACTATGTGAAGAAGTCGACAGACAACAGACAACCGGCAATCCACTCCGGGTCACTCCGCCGGGCACTCACCGAAAGAAGAAGGCCCCAAAGGCAAAGATACGCCCGCAGGTAGAGGAAAAGCAGTGATGGAGGAAGAAGCTTCGCACCCAGGCCTCCGCCCAAGAATATTGAATACGTAGATCCACGAAAGAAAGGAGGGATCTACCGGGCTGGGCTTGACCATGTGGCGAACTTGCAAGTGGCCAAAACCAACGCCGAGTATGCAAGAAGGATAGAAGAAGAAAACAAGAGACAAACTCAGCTATGGGCAGAGAGACAGAAAGAATAAGGAGAGATGAAGCCGCCAGAAGGCGTATGAGAAGAAAAAGAAGGCAAAACTGATGACGAGAAGAAGAGAAGAAGAGAAGAAGATGCCGATCAAGATGAAAGAAGGAGACAAAAGGAGATGAAGTGTTGTCATTCAACCCTTCGTCGTATTTTATATGTAAATACATACAATGTAAGTCTTCTTCTCGTAATAATGCTATAAATTTTTTTGAGACAATTACATACCGATACACCTTGTAAACAATTGTGTTAAGTACAAGAATGATATGATCAATAAAAAGATTGATTATGCGCATACATTCTATGTCAATACACTATCTCAGATGTATCTTTGTTATTTGCATCTTTGTATGATTTAAGTTTTGGCATCATCAAAAAGGGGGAAATTGTTAGGAATTTTATTGTTTAGATTTTGATGAATGCCATGTAAAACTTAGAATAGAAAGTTGGCTCCCCAATTCTTGCTTTGAAATGTATTATAACAATTAGAGCCGCCAAGCCGAGTTAAGTCGCCTACGCTCCAACTTGCAAGAAGACAATCAAGGCTTGAAGGAAAACTCACGTGAGACAAATTGAGTACAACAAAGAAGAGCAGACAGAACTCGATCAAGAAGCAAATGAGACGCACTGAGTGAAACATCACCAAGTCAACTCAAGAGAAGCAAGTCTCAAGATGAAGTGACAAGAGTCATCCATGATTGGAAGTCGACTCTAAGTCACCTGGGGAAAGCGAGGAAATGCAGTCAAGTCGAGATAATCGAAAAGGAACCGTTGTATTTAAATCAAGAGATTTACTTAAACAAGTAATATCTCCATACTACCTTTCTTGGAGTGCTCACCCCGTAAGTGCGTGCAAAGAAATGAACCAATGGGAAGCACTACACCGTGTCGAACTCGAAAAAGGTGATAAAACATTTCATACGAGGAAATGGCAATTCCAAGAAGTGCAAACCAACGATCGCAAAGTGATTTTCAAAAATGAGCCTATCTCTTCAACGGGCAAATTTTTGAAAGTTCACTATAAAAGGCCGAGGAGTTTGATTGAGAAAAGAGGATGCGTGGATGACACACATGTGAGATATACAAGCTTATCAAAATTGAAATATTCTCAATCCTCAAGCCTACATCTCAAGTACATCAATCCAACACTTACCCGTGAAGGAAAGAGAACTTCAATCAGTTGAAGAGGAAAATATCAAAAACAAGGGGTCTACATTCCAAGAAGGATTGTAGAAAGGTTCAAGGCTGAACCAAGTCTTAAGCTTTTGGAGGGCTTCGTGATCAAATCCAAAGTGCTTGAGCAAGTGAGTCAGTAGTAGCAAGCGCAGCCGCCCGTGAAGAAGCCGAGTCGCACGAGAAGCCACCGAGTGATCAAGGCGTCTCGCATCGAGTCCCAAAGGATCAAGTCGGGTTGTGATCAAGACTTGTATCCGGACTGCTACCACTTTGTAAACCGATCATTACTTAGTGGATTCCTCCAGAGTTGGAGAAGAGAGGAGTAGAAGAATTACCCCATCTTCGAACCTCTATAAAAACTTTATCGTGTCATTTACATTTCAAAGATTTAAATTTCTCGCACTTTTAATTGCTTATATCTCACGATAAATTTGCTATCCATTTGATAATCTATAAGTACTAAATCAAGTCAGTAAAAACTTGCTTAATCAAACTTAAGGGTGTTAAGTCTTCCAAAAAAACAAAACCACAAATTGAAAGTCAAATTATAGCCAACAAATGAGTTACTCTATTAACAAACAACTAAGTCTCTGTTGAAAGATTAACTCTACCGAGGGACTAATTCGATCGTCCATCAACGACACAAATTGTGTAGAACTCAGAGATTTAAAAGGCCTAAATCGAAAACTTGGTAAGGTTTATTCAACCCCCCCTTCTAAACCTTACACTTACACCCCTTGGGACCTACAGTTCCCGAGGACACAATTGTCTGGTAAAGCCCCATCACCTAAGCCTATTCCAGCTCCCTCTCCCGTGGTTCGAAGTAAGAGAACAAATGTGCCCCGCAAGCCAGCTGGAATGAAGCAAAAGACTAGAGAGATAGTCTTCATAGTTGTGGAGCCAGAACATGTTGAAGCTGAAATTCCCTTGGAAAGAAAGACCAGACGGAGACATGTGAAGAAGTCTGACAAAGTTGTTGAGCCACTTGAGTCCGCCACTACTGAAAAGGAAGAAGCTATTTTCAATGAGCAGCAAAAATCAAAAGATGGAGATGGTGAGGAAAACATTGAGCAAGAAACTCAGATAGCTGCTCAGCCACATACATCTGAACAAGATTCAGCTGTCAGGACCACAACTGAGAGCTGAGACAAGTAAGGAAGAGTTAGCTGTGATTCCACCTCAAACAGATGATGTTGATGCTAAGTTTGAAAAGACTGCTGAAGAGCCGATGCAGGAGATGATGATGATGTTCTTTTACTATCCCTTGCATACCTAGATATTGAAGACAACCTACGCATATGGAGAGCCTGGAAGCTAAGTGCAGCCCGGTATCAATTTTAAAGTCCTGGGTTCATTGAGGAGGAGGAATACCTCTTAAGCTTTTTGGGGAAACATTGTTATTCACTATGCTCTCGATGCAATTTTTTGCACGGCCATCCTTTATGAGAAGAAGGATGAGGAGAAGGCTAAGGTGATGGATAA
The DNA here is from genome assembly GCA_016081115.2 of Rehmannia glutinosa. Lineage (NCBI taxonomy): Eukaryota > Viridiplantae > Streptophyta > Magnoliopsida > Lamiales > Orobanchaceae > Rehmannia > Rehmannia glutinosa. Next base: position 49,007,844 of record CM071931.1, on the reverse strand, counting down.
GGCCAAGGCAGTTGAGGAATCCCTAAAATCTCACTCTTGTCTTTTAATGGATGCTCATGAGAGTGCCTTACAAAGTACGAGCAACAGTGATGTAGAAGTTTTGATGTTGCTGATCTAGTCGAGAAGGCTGAGCTGCAACAAGCATTGAAAGAGTCCTTGGTGATACATGAGCAATCTATACTCAGGGGCCCTAGAGAATCAACTTCCATTCAAATCTCTCCTACCCATACTATTCTTGACACGGTGAGGCAAATTACAGAGTCCTTGGAGGAACCAGAATCAGAACTGTTGCCTCACGGTTTCAGTTCCAAACCTAGAACCGATGGTTCTGGTCCAGTTTGGAACCCGGTTCCTCCACGGTTCTGGTTCTGGTTTTAACCGAAACCGTTTGTTTATCTTTTGATAATTTTTGATTTTTTTAAAATAGTTTATCAATTTCAATTAAAAAAAAGGAAAAGAAAGAAAAAGACTAGCACTTAATATTCAATTAAATTTTATTCTTAATATTAATAATAATATTAAACTATCTATATATACTATTAGAGTATAGAAAAATCAAAGTTCAAGTAGTTCGCTTACAATATTTAGTCTAAAACGTGTCTCATGTAGTTACGAATATAAAACATTATAATAAACATTTAACATTTCTTCTAGCATATGTTTACCAAAAAAAATTGTTGATTTTAACCTTAAAAAATGGTTTCATCACTTGTTCCACCGATAGTTAAAACCGCCAATTCCACGATTTTTGAGACCAAGGAACCGAAACAAAACCAGTCTACACAGTTCTAGTTCTAGTTTTGGAACCATTGACCACGGTTATGGTATAGAAACTGTTGACCATGGTTCCGGTTTCGGTTTGGAACCCAGTTTTGGTTCCATATGGCCACCCATAACCACCTCACCAACAAACTCCGAAAGACCCCCCAAGGAAACTAGCGATGCATCTAGGGATGAATATGTAGTGGGCAACCTAGTTGAGCTAAACCTTGCGAAAGTTGTTGAGATAACTGCCCAGATGGCTGACAACTCAAAGGGAACAGCCGAGTCTCAAGTATCAGTTGACCCCACTGCCCATGATTCAGCTGGTGAACTAGTTGAGGGGTAAACTGAACACACCACAGTCGGGTTGGAGGAGGTTGTGGGAGACCTTACCAAACAAAAGTTAGGAGGCAGAAGTGAGACCCAACAAGAACAGTAGAGTGGTATTGACGATGCTCAGACGTTTAAGACTGTCTCAGCTGAAATTCCAATTGCATTGCAGGCCGAGGACGCTGCTGAAATAGCTGAGGCACGGGATGGACAGCAGACCAAGTCAGTTGAGACTGATGGTCATGAAAGTGCAATCCAAGAGGTTGAGACCTCGAAGGATGCCACTGCTGAAGACCCTAATGTAGCTAAGTCTATAGAAGGGATTGTTGAAGGCCTTGCAGCGGTTGAGACTGCTGCAAAGGTTGCTGAAGGTCCCTAGGAGGTTGAGACTTCCAGGGGTGTTGTTCTTGAGAAGGGTAAACTGCCAGTTCCTGCATCAGAGTCACCTGAAATGGAAGAAATCAACAAGACTCGCATGACTCGATGACAATGCACAAGAGAATTCCTCGACACTAACAATGAAGCCGAGTCCACCCCCAAAGACAAAGCTATAGAGGACCCAGCTGTAGAGGAACAAGTGGCACAGTTGACAAAGGCACGTGAGGAGGCTGCCATGTCTCAATTCATTTTGGTTGATGGCCCATCCCCAATTGTGCCATCACCGGCCCCGATGCCGCTAGGGCGGCCGAGGCTTTGAATACTCAAAAGGAAGCAACAACGGATCCAACGGTTATTGAGACAAATGAGGCCAGTAGAAGCTCTCTCACCCGAGGTACAGGATTGAGATTGCCAATGAAGCTCTCTGGTGAGGCACAAAGAGTCAAAGCCGCATAGAATAAAGGAAAGGCTCCCAAAGGAGAAGTTGGAGATGTTCTTGATCCCTAGTGGCCTATTCAAGAATATTTCCCATTTGTGGAAGAAGTCCGTTGGAGACAGAGATGGCCAAGAAAATGCCATCTCGAAGAATTCGAGGCTCAAGATGACTTAAGGGTTGTACCATTTGGCTTTGACTTTGACTCTGTGTTGCCAAAGGATCAGTCACTTGAGGCAGCAGACTTCATAAAAGCCTTCAAGGTTATGTGCTCTAAAATGGAAGCTATGGAAAGAGGCTTTGCTGCACTCAACCAACAGTTGGACAACCACGACGCGATGATCTCAGGAGATATATGAGGAGCTATACTCCGAATTCAAGAATGGACAATGCAAACGAAGGCACTAAGAAGAGAGCAAGTAAGCTACTTCAAATCACTCTTCGCAAAATTGGTGATTTGGTGTGGTGAGCAAGCTCAGTTTCAACAGAGACAACGAGACCACATTTTCAGGATGGAGCATACTCATAAGACTGATATGGAGTTGCTAAGGCCTCAACATAAGCAAGACCTTCAAAACACAAAAAGCACTCATGAATGAGAGATGATCCGATGAGCGCAGAGATGAAGGCTCTTAGATCAGAACATAGAGCAGCTCACTCAATCACCCATGACAAACTGGGTCGTATTCTCACTCACATCCTCAAACTTCTCTAGCTGGCACTGATGATGCCAAAAAGGTGAAAAATGAAGTTGTAAGTAAGGGGGTAAGAACCTAAGAAGACCCTTATCCCCTTGAAAACTATATCGATAAATATCAACTTGGATCATCAACCAGCTCTCTCTATTCCCAGCTGCCGCAAGACATGTCAGCTGACGCAAAAGCTAACTTAGCCTATCAGAAGACTAGAGCTTGATTGATATGTGTTTTGCATGTATTTTGGGCTTAATTGTAGCTAGAATTAGTTGCCATGCATGCTTTACATGAGTAAAAAGGGCTTTATTTCTTTTGTGGAAAAGGTATTAGGTTTTACTCGTTTTTGTAGGAATTTGTTGATAATTGTAGCATTTTGGCAATAATTCGGAGCATTGCGATAAAGAACCGCCGATACTTGACGTAACGCATTTAAGTTTGGAGTAGAATCGGGAGAAGTCCGACGAATCAAGTAGAAACGGAAGAAAACGAACAAGTATAAGTTCCAAAGAAGTGCCCGCCCCAAGACGACCCATGCGCGGCCAGATCGAGACTCAAGCTTCGGCACCACGCACGGGCTGGTCGTGGCGTGGAGCGCACGACCCGTGCGTCCTTCCGATTGACAATTGACAATGTTCTCGCGGCACCTAAGACGGGTGGGCGTGCGCTAGGCGACGGCCCGTGCGTCCCGTGTGGGAAAACAGAGTTTGGCAGATTTTCAACTAGGTTTTGACCCAAACGGAGTACAAATAGAGGTGGCCACAAACAAAGACACACCGACTTTTGCCCTAGAACATAGAGAAAAGAGCAATTTTCCACCGAGAGAATTGGAGAGATCTATCAAGGCACAACAACACACTTGAGGATTGAAGATAGATCGAGAGATCATCGACGCCCCAGTCTTCGCATTCCATAATATCTTTATTTTCAATTAGTTAGACATGAACCTGAATAATTTGTCTATGAATTATTTGTTTTTTATATCTGGCTAAACATCTTGTGATTCCCGGGTTTGGGATTAGGTTAATGGATACTTTTATTGGATGATTAATTGCAATTGCAGTTATTATTTTCCAACCCTATTCGAGTACTTCGTTTTAATTCTTGTTTTATCAAAACGCGTTTGGTTTAACTTGCTTCGATGTATTGATTCATAATTGGAAAGATGAGTTTGAATACTAGATCTGTGAGTACTTGACATGAATATTTGCAAGATTGAGAAGTCTGTGAATATTTGTGAGGATATTTAATCTTTTGTGCTTTTGGGAGTTGGATATCTCATGTTGAGTAGAGATGCTAACATAGATATTCCAATCAACGTTTTTACATGCATCTCGAGAGAGGGTAAAATATTTTTGTGATTGTTCTATAGGGAAGAATACGAATAACTTTGGTTGTGATTAATCCGAGAATAAAAGAGGATATTAATCAAACCATAACCAGGAATCTATTCATCTCCTTGATCTTTCAATCAACTCTTTACTTTGTCTTTTTAGATACTAATAAGGTGAACGCGTTGCACGTGAACCAAATAATTTTATTAATTTAAGTCAAATTAAATCTATAAATTGGAATTAATTTTTATTATATTTTTGTATTTATAATAAATGTCATTCATGTATTTTGATCTTAAAAGAAAGTTTGCAAAACTAAATTTAAACTTATTGTCGGTGAAATATGGTTAAGACATTTTGGACTAAAAACATGATACTTAAATGATATTATCGCTCAACAAAGTACAATGAATATTAAAAAATTGATGAGTAATCTATATAAAAATTTAAAAACTATATATTCAAGATGAGTTTTAAATTAATGCATCTTTTTTATTTTTTGAGTGTCTACTTCTTCTTCATACTTTGCTTTGAGATTTTTTTGCAATTTCTTTTTAATACAATTTTAGCCAGGCATGATTGGTTGACGATGAACGTATTTCTCTTTTATTCCATTTTCTAATGTGTGTTATCTTTTAAATCGGTTTGACTACAAGATTCAATTTTTCATTCATCACATGTGCCTCTTTTGTTATGAACAATGAGAAAGTAAAATTCTATTTTATGTTTAGAAGCTTAGCTCCCGTATATATTTTGATTCATGTTCTCCTTTTTTATATTTAAATATATATATTGGGAGAAGAGGGATGATGGGAATCAAATCCCACATCTCTAGTTTGGGATGGAAGTATTTACCACTCGACCATTATCCAATTTTTCTCATGTTCTCCATGATTAAATTAATTATTTATATAACGTAAATGGAGATAAAATAGACTAATCAATTGTAATTGAAAATAAATAATAAATTGATTCAGGTTTGAATGAATAGTCACATTTATATATCAAATAAACGATAGAACCACATCATAGAAATCAAAATTATTGAGTATCTAACAATATTTATGCTTTATTCTATTACCATTAAGAGCATGCACGACATCATAAATTTATTATTTCCACATAATTTTTTATTATTGAGTGTACTGATGTGAATAATTGTTATTCTAGTTAATTTTTGCATCAAAAATTAGTTATGTAATATAGTAATGACGAATTTAATAGAAAAGAAAAATTATTAATTAGTATATTGAAATAAATTATATGTTAACCTCAATTACGTCTCTTATGTTGTTTTCTTTCAGAAAATCACTTTACATTCTAAAAATGCATCCAATTGAGCATATACAAAGTATAATCTTCAGAGTTTTACAACAAAATTATAGAATATAGAATATAATAATCCGTATGTGTCGATAACCGTAAAACATAGGTTAAGCTATAACATTTTTATAAAAATGGCATAACAAAAAACCTCCTCACTTTTTAGTTGTCATGTTCTATGCATGTAACATTTTCGAGCAAAATATAGGTCTCAATTTATTATGTTTTTTGTTGTTGTAAAATCGGAAAACAATCATATATAATTTGATAGGCTGTCCTTTTGTTGTCTTAAGCATAATAAAATTCATTTTATTCATTTTATCTTTGTCGATGAGCATCTTTCAATGTAGCATAAAATTTACAACACAATTCACAAAAGTATAATGCATGTATGTGAATGCTTAAAATGTTAAAAATAAATATTTTCATAAATTTAAGTCTTCGACCTAATATTAAATTAGTTTTACCAGATGATGAATTTGATGAAGAATGTCAATATATACATTTGAGCATTTAGAATTTTACTTTTGAACTTTAAAGAAGGGAATAAATATAACTTTTCAAATCTTATTCAAATTATTGTTCTTTTTTGTCTCTTGATATTCCATCACAACTTTTTTATTTATTAATTGTATATATGTATATTGTTATTCATATATAGAATTTTATTTACAAAATAAAATATAATATGAAGAAAAATAAGAAAAAAGGTTAAAAGTAAAGAGGATTAAAAAATGATATGTCCGTCATAGTAAACTTTAAAAGAAAAACATGAAAAATACTATTTAGATCTTTGCTAATTTAACATTTACGATAAATCTAGTTGCACTTGAAAAATATATATTTTAAAATTAAATTGTTAAAGAGAGGGACATGTTTTAAAATGCATAACTATGAAAATAATGTTTGACCAAAATTTAAATTATTACTTTAATAATACATATATATGTACACTACAAAATGTGAGATAAAAATCATAATTATTTTTTTATATATGAAAATTAAAGTATAGTGCTTGTATCTTCAAAGAGACTCAAGATTTAAAGGAGACTAAAATCAATTACTTTTGTTAATGAAATTAATATTTAAATTATAATGAACAATTTATTTTCAAATTCATGTTTATTTTTGAAATAAGAAGGAATATATTACTTTGATCCATAAATAAACTTTTTGCTAATTTTTTTTCACTCAACTGTAATGTTGTGGTCACAGCCTAAAAGTCAAATATCAAGTAAGTTTTATACTTATTGTGCATAACTTAATACAATTTTTTAAGTAAAAGATTAGCATATCAACATGCAATAGGTTATAAAATATGTACTTATGATATAAATTAATGTCAGATTATTATTTTTTTTTGTTTTTCTTAGCATATATATGTATATATTTTTCTTTAAATTTTCAGGTTTTGATTCTAGTTTCCATATTATATTATATTTTTTTTGTTAAGTTAGATTATTTCATTACCTAAATAATATAATATATACCTTTTTACCTAAAATTATATAATTTATTAAGGGTGTATGTAAGTTTTAAGCAAAGATAAGTATTGTCATAGATGTTAAAATGTACACATGTAAGTGATTTTTCTTCAATATTTCTTCTGTCATTCTTACAATAGTATATATATATATACATATATACCATTTAAACTATATTTTATTTGAATCTATTTAAATTTATTATATTAGTTTTATTTTCTTAAATCAAACTTTATTTATTGATGCATTTTTTTTCAACCAATACACCTCTATATAAGTAATAAATAAAAAAAATATCGTAAAATAGAAAGACTAAATAGGAACAATAATTTCAATCGAAATTAAAATCCATGATATGTAAAATAGAATAAGATTATTAAAAGTCATATTGACTTCTTATTTATAATTTAAAATAAATTATTTTGCTACAATAAAATAACTTATTTTCTTTTTTTATCCAAATTTATTAGACCTTTCATCCTATTAATTAAAAATTTATTATGCCAAGAAAAATAAAATTAAATTTAAAAAATAAATTTTTCTGCTCTCTATACCTCCATATTAAAATATAATTTATAATTGCATTTCGTTAAGTTTGAGAATAAATATTTATCCTTTTAAGTATCTTTTATAGTTAATTTCATGTTTTTATTATCTTAATAAATGGGCGTATTTAACTAAAAGAATATCAATGATTATTATTAAAATTGATAAAAAAATCTAAATTATAGGATTTGAAAGTTCAAATGGTGCATCCATAAAAAAAAATAAGTGCATAAATAAATATTAAAGGAAAATTAGTTTTCAATTTTTCAATTTAGCCTCAAAATTCTTAGTATTAACTGTTTTATATTATTATTGTAACTTTTGTTGTAAAATCATTTTTCTTTCATTGTTTATTTATTTAGTTTTACAATAGAGATATATATGCCATCCCTTAAAAAAGTAAAAAAAATTATAAATATACAGTTGTGGATAAAAATTAAATAAATATTACTCATCTCATCTACTTCACTTTGAGATTTAAAATATCATTTCATTAATTTCAAACACATAACTCTTAGCTAGCCAAGTTTAATTTATTTTTAAATTTTAGAGTGTGTACTTATAATATAATTGTTTTGCAAATTTAACTTTACATTGTCACAATGATCGAAGTTTTTTTATCAAATGAATACATGACTAATAAACTAATAATTGAACCTAAATCATGTTGAACCGTATATCCATTATTACGGAAAGAAATACATAAAGATTAATGAATATATCTTAGAAACAAAATAATATTTATTCCAAAATTTTAGTAAAAATTTATATTTAACTATATATATTAAAAACTAATTATTTTTTTTTATGGAAAAAGTATAAAATTCCTTGAAATTTTCCATATTCGCGAATTTTCATCTCCCCATACCTAAAATGTATAATTTACTCCAACCAAAAATAATATTATCTCACAATTTAGAGTGTGTGATAGATGATAAATTTATTATAGTATGGATATTCTCAACCAATAGTGAAGTTTAAAAGCGTATTTTGTCTTGCTATTTATTTTGAATAAAATAATATTAAATATTTTTATTTATTTTTCTCTTCATTTTGCTGTAAATTCATACTCTTTTTTTCTTTTTTAATGTATTTAATTATTTAGAAAATTAAATAAAGATATTATAAATGTGTATTTTACATAGCACTCAACTTTAAATGGCTAAAATTCTCTCATATGAAGTCTTTTGTATATACTTATGACATATGGTTGGAAAGCTCTCGATATCTAGTATAATATAAAATAAATATTATCTAAAAATTTAAATTATTTTGAGAATTAAAATTGAAATAAATCATATAAGAAGGGTTTGGAATATAAAGAGACACTTGTCATTATTAAACAAATAAATCAAAATCAATATGAAAAACTACTTAATTATCCTTAAAGCTAACTTTACCATGAGGATATTTTTGGCAAATCAAAATTTTCAAGAAACCTTAAAACCTATTCACACTTTTATAATAGGTATAGATAGATAAATTCTTGTTTTTGCATTAATAAAACCAATCCATCAAATTTCGATCGCCTGGATAAAAATAAGGTTACAATCCCAATACCTAGTACATAAATTTATTAGTCTCGTGGATTCGACCTTGCTAACCCTATTCTATAAACCGCACCGCACACTTGGTGAAGCTAAAAATAAGGCGAACAAGTTTTTGGCACCGTTCTCGGGGACTAATTAACTTTTTAGTACTAATATTGTGATAAATAGAATTATTTTTAATTTAGACATTTTTTTTCTATCTTTTTATTTGTTGTTTAATTTTACTTCTACTGGTTTGACTTGTTTTCTTTATTTGGTTCAGGTAGTGCATGAACACTCGCTCAAGCAAGGAGAATTAGCACCTTTCATATCGGAGGTTGAGGCTTTTGCTCGAATTAGTGCAACTACTAGATGGGCGTAAAGACAACAAGATGTGCTATGGTGGACGGGAAGGTAACAACGGGGGATATAGCGGAGAGGCAACAACGGAGGTAACAATGGGGCCAACAGGGTCGTTAATGAGTTACCAAGACTAGATGTTCCGCGAAATCCAACAAAGCGATTCGCGATTACTTTCGCCCACGCACCAATCGCAACTATGGTGGGATTGCCAATGTCCCAATTAATGCGAATAACTTGTCGGGGGCCAAAGATCGATCTCGATGGTGCGCAGTGATTTGGGGGTTTCCGCCTCCGAGGATCCCAATTCTCATCTTGCGAACTTCATACTGATTTGCAATACAATCAAGATGAAATGGGTGATCGATGATGCTATACGCCCTGCGCCTATTCCCTTTCTTTTTAAGGGATAAGGCTAGAAACTAGTTGTAGGCACCCTAACTCGGGAGTGTGAGTAATGGGACGAGTGAATGAGATTTTTGTTTAAATACTTCCCACCAAGTAAGACACTACAACACAAAAGTGAGATCATGCGATTCCAGCATGGTTTGACTACGAGCCATCGTATGAGGCCCGGGAGAGATTCCGGGATTTATTGAGGAGGTGCCCGCAACACGGATTTCGAGGATCAACACCGCTTCTTTACAACGGGTTGATGGGACATACTAGGTCGTTTGTAGATGCCGCACTAGAGGCACTTTACTTGCAAGATTCCTGCAGAGGATGCATTCAACTTGTTGGAGGAGATGGCCATGAATAGCTATCGGTGGCCCTCCGAGAGGACTAATGTGAAAAGGTAGCCGAAGTCACCGATTCGGACCCATTAAGGCATTGACACCGCTGGGGGATATTGCGTTGACCAATCAGTTGAGTGTATTGGCGAATGGGACTCGATGGAAACGCGGTGCAAGTAATGGGGAGTTCTCAGATCCCATGGAAGAAGCAAATTATGTCAACAACCGAATTTCAACAATTACCGGAACAATCGACTCTACCCATTACCATCCGGGTTTGAGGAACCATGAGAACTTCTCTTATGCAAACACGAAAAATGTGATGCAACCACGGCAGGGGGAGTTTAATGTGACACACGGTGTCATTAATGTAGAGGTGAAGCCGTCTTTAGAGGACATTCTCACCTCGTTCATGGGTGAAACGAGGAACCAGTTCAATAAAGATAAGGCTAAGATAGACAAGATCGAGGCACATATCACTTAAGTTGGGGTTCATGACTAAAAAACCTAGAAACTCAGATTGGCCGATTAGCTACGATCATTGGTGGACAACATCGTAAGGGCCAATTTTCCGAGTAACACTAAGTCAATCCGAGGGAACAATGTAACACCATTCATTTAAGGAGTGGAACGGAATACGAGGGCGAAAATACGTAAAAACCGAGCACGCAGGGAGCACGGCCCATGCACCACCGCACGACCAGGTCGTGCGTCCTACAGGGGCAACGACTGTTGTTCCGGGAGATGCGGAAACTGAAGCAAATGTCGATGTTGAGGCCGAGGAAGGAGTTAAGGACCATCTTGCTAAACAAAAAAGGGCCGAGAAGCTTAAATCTTCCTCTAACCCCGATATTTCCAAACTTAATATTCCCCTTCCTTTTCCCAACATTTTCAAAAGAAAAAGTTAGATTCGCAATTTGCAAAATTCTTAGACATCTTTAAGAAACTGCATATTAACATACCTTTTGCAGACACATTGGAGCAGATGCCAAATTATGCGAATTTTTTGAAGGAAGTGATGTCAAAGCAAAAAACGTTGGCAAAATTCGAGACACTCAACTTGACAGAAGAGTGTAGTGCGGTCATTCAGAGGAAATTACCACAGAAGCTCAAAGATCCGGGTAGTTTCACTATCCCTTGTGCTATTGGTGGTGTTGTCTTTAATAAAGCACTTTGAGATCTAGGAGCTAGTATTAACTTAATGCCCTTGTCCATTTTCAGGAAACTTGGATTAGGAGAGGTGAAGCCGTCCACGGTCACCTTGAAGCTTGCGGATAGATCACTCACATATCCTAAGGGAATCGTGGAGGATGTGCTCGTGAAGGTAGAAAAATTTATATTCCCAGTGGATTTTTTGGTGCTTGATATGGAGGAGGATCGAGACGTTCCTCTGATACTTGGGTGTCCATTTCTCACCACAACACGAGCTTTGATAGATGTGAAAAAGGGAGAGCTCACATTACGAGTTAATGATGAGCAAGTGTTGTTCTCCATCTACAAGGCTGGGAAAACTCATGATAAAATAGAGAGCTGTAAATCTTTATCAATCATCGATTCAAGTACTAATACTTTTAAGCTAAGTGATCATGTGTGTGCTTTAGATCATGTGCAAAAAGTACTTAAATTTGAGAAAGCGAAGCACACGAAGAGGGCCAAAGAACTCGTAAGCGCGTGTGTCTTGCCGCGCACGATGCAAACGAGAAGAATATGGCATTTGACCGAAGTGCGACTTCTAAGCCAGAGGCATTCAAAGGAGGATCGAATCTATGCGAGTTGAATTAGCAAGAATAAAGACACGAAGAATTGACACACCTCACTTTGCTAGAACCGTGATCGCGTATACGGGCCAAGCTATAGACGTTAAATTTAGCGCTTTGTTGGGAGGCAACCCAACCTTGGGTTTCTTTTTTATTTCTTCCCATGTTTTGTTTTTTTTTGTTTAGTTAGGATTTTTTTATGCTTTCCTAAGTTAGATTTCTTGCTTTTCAAAAAAAAAAGGAACGAAAAATTTGGAGGCCCAACTCGGTACCCCACGGGCAGGGCGTGCGCCATGCGCACGGCCCGTGCGTGATTCGATCTTGGAGTGATTTTGCAAAAAAAAGACCCGCGCACAGCAGCCCGTGTGGTTTCGAGGATTTTGGATCGAAGTCTCGACACCCGACGGGCAGCCCGGCGCCCTATCGATCAAGTATTATTAGGCGCAACAGAGTCAAAATGTTTTCACAATCTCAAACACTCTTGCGCCCAAGCTCGCTATATAGCTCCCCTCCCTCTCAAAATTTTCGACTCTTACACCGGATTTCCACCGTAAATTCACCTCACACACTACTCACACACGAATTGCACTCTTAAACTTGCTTTGAAATGAGGTTTCGATTACAAGGAGCGCCTAGTGTTCAACTTTGCCTCGCTCCTAATTTTTCGAGAATTACAGTAAGAACTTCACTTTTCTTTCAATTTCTTGTAGATTATGGTTTATAATTCATATATGGTGCATGTTTGATGAATTTGTCATGATTTTATTGAATTTTTCTTTTGGACATTTTATCGAACACCTTGTGGGTTGTTGAATTAGAGTATTTGTGGTTGATTTGATGATGAATCTTGCATGAGCTTGAGTAGTTAGGGTATTAGTGGCTATGATTCTCTGCAATTACATTGTTGTTTATCCGTTTTTGACTGGGAAATGAGTGGAGACATGTCTCTATCGCCCAACTCAATGAGATTTCTGGGGTACCTTCTAACGCCCCTTTTCGTGAGCAGCGAATTACAACCAGTACGAATTTTGGCGTTTGTTGGTTCAGACACCGGAAACTGGCCCGATGCTATATGAGACGCGCTCATCTAAGGCCTCAGCACTCTGAAACCCCATCTTCTACATCCAAAGGTCACCGCACACTCCATCTTCGCCTGGACACACCACGGGGGCATGCAAGCTCGGGAGCTATACCTACTATGGTGTATGCCAACCCGCACCCACTACAACATGGCGGCCCTTTTTCGTGGAACACGCAGTGTTTTTGGCCAATCGCAGTAGATACGATTGGGGGATAATCATCCCCATTGCTCGCACTTTCGAGTCGATGTGAGAAGAATGGAGCCCATCGCGGCAGTCGTAAAACATGAACGCCTTCGCCAAATGAAAATAATAAGATTTAAGAGAACATAATCTGCTTCCAACAAAGGGTTGGACTCGCTTCCCACTCCCTAACCCGCAGCCTCACATCTCGTGTTTGACAATGAACTTATTTGGCTCATGAACTATGAGGCGCATACCGGAAGTCATGGAAGTCATGGCCGCACGGAAAAGGAGAAGGGTAGCATGGATCCCGATGGGAGGATTTGGCGATTGAGGCGAGGGAATATGATCAGCATGAGAGGGTTTTGAGCCGGAGTTCCGGCAAGGGGGCTTTGAGCAAGGGTTCCCACAGGGGAGAACCGACATTCTGTAAAGCTCTCACCAAGGTGAGGAGCGTGGGGGACAGTGGATTACTGTGATGACTTAGCCTTGAGAGAGAGCACAAAGACAGGACGATTTCCGTGCAACACTGTGATGATTTCCCTAGCACGGATGATTTTCAAGATCACTGTGATGAGTTCCGACTTCTCCAACGGAACAAGAGTAAAGGTATCAGTGCCCAAGAGCAGAGGGGTGAGTCGTGCCCAGGAGTAAATGAATCGGGAGATGCTGCGCATGATGCATCGTGTACAAATGCACATCTCCCAGGGCCACTTTCCGCCGCCACCG